>OX454333.1:6000000-6705378 GCA_949716465.1 Chalcosyrphus nemorum
GTTACTTAAAAACTTGCTGCTTCAAGGTCTAAAAGAAACTAATCCGAATATTGAAAATACGATAAGTAATAATGTGAAGGGTGAGCCAACAGAAGGTTTGGATGTTGGCTGGCAATTACTGTCATTTACTGCATTGAATGCAATTGATCTTTTTGACAGATGTCAAGTACAATCTTTGTCAATTTTAGTCATGGAAAAAATTTGTGAATTTTTCAGTCAACATAATCGCTTTAGAAAATCCGGAAGTCGGGCAATGGTAAAGCGTTGAAGCGTTCGATATCGATTTAAACTCCATATCAGCACCCTCGGCCAGCGTGTAAAACCTCACCTCAATTCGTCTCCGAAGGTTACAATTGAGCCTCACTTTTGGCACTTGAACGTCTTTTTTTTTCCAAAACTTATTCGATCTGGACGATTTCTGGTGTCAACAAGACCTTGCTACCGCCCACGCAAGCCATCAATGAATGAATTCATAGCGTACGAAATGTGAAGATCGCATTATCTGTTAAAGGAGTACATTGGTCTCAAGGTCATATGATTTGACACCATTAGACTTCTTCCTCTGGTGTTATTTGAAGAGTAAGATTTATGCCAATAATCCAGCGACAATTTAGGATCTTTCTAACTTCATGGAAATACATACTGAGTATTGGCTCGGATGCACTATTTGTGAGAGACCCTGGTCAATCTATGACGACGGCATTAAGCCTTTTAAGCCACAAAACAAAGGTTAGCCAAATAAAACGAATTGCTCGACAAATTCAAGGGAGTAACCAAGTTAAGTACTTTCACGATAGCTTGAGCCCCAACCCAACTTAAGTGCTAAATTATGAATTTTAAGAAAAGTAAATATTGCGACACAAGATACAACTAATTATGTGTTAAGTTTTTTTTATCAAGATTAATAAGCAATCAGATAAGCTTCTTAGATATAATAAATTTTATGGTTTCGCCTTCTGTGGGGAAACTCTGTTTTGTATGCAGAAAGTGTTTATAAATTTCTTCGCTTAAATATTCCATAGAACATCGTAAATCTTTATGAGGAACTTTTTCTTCAGCAGATGATTGGTTTGCTAGTGAAGTTATACATCATCTTCACATGTAATTTTGACTGATAGGTAAGGGCTTTTTCTCTTTTATTATGTCACCGAAATTCCAGGAAATTTTTTTCTAATGATTCATCACCCACACTGTATTTTTCGTCCTTACAGTCATGCTCAAACAACAAGAACAACTCGCTCTCTAATCAATTAATATCCTATTTTAGAAGGTTATCCTAATTTAATTCATTTGACGGCTGGAAATGATTGATGACCTCATAAAATTGTCGCCCAAGTGGACATTTAACACTTTTTTTTTCTTCGTTTTTCTGATGTCAACGCCTCTCTGGGGAGTTATTTTATTTATGTTAAGGCGACACACATCACCATACACACACACTCATACTCATAGAAAAAATGCGTAATTAATTTAATTAAAATAAACTCTTCCAACTTCATACTAAATCACTCTAGGTGACATTTGAGCTCGCAAATCACTAGCTATAGCTGAACAACGAAATGAAACTCTTGTATGACGTGTCGTCGACGATTGTGCGAGGAAAATGCAAGAGAAAGCATATGAAAAATTCATCACAGCTAGAAGGAGACAAAAGCAATAACACAAAGAAGGGGCAGCAGGAAAAGTGCATTTCTAAGGCTTCACCAAAAAGTAAATGAACGTACCTTTCGTTGTTGTCAGAGAAGTAGGTACTTTTTTCATTTAACGTTTTTTCGTTATTTATATTTTTAATTTTGGGGGACGATGTTGCTATTTTTGAAAAGAAAAACGAAAACCTCAAAATAGAAACATGAACGATAGAGGGGGAGCGCAAAACCAAAACAAAAGATTCTGTGTGACAGACGGGAGACGAACAACGTAAAACGAGGCCAAGCTGCTATTAATATGCTTGCAATGGGTACAGTGGTATGAAAAATCATAGGAACACTCTTACAGTTGGAAGTAAGAATGGGTACTGATGATGAATAGATGGGTGATCGTATATCTGCAAGGCTGAAACTGATTAATTGCAGCAATTCAAATGACTAATGACTGAATATGACCATGAGGAACTAGGCATAAGTCATGCTAGAAGTTGCGACGACTTGTAATGGGTTAATTTTTAGTTTTCCTACATTCAGAACATTTTGAGATTATTAAATTCCAAAAATCCTTAACGTATTGGATGAAAACTATGCCTGTACCTATATGTACTAGGATCTGTAATCTTCATGGTTCCACAATTGCAAGAGATGCAATAATGAGCCATAAGCTGAACTAAAAAACACTTTTTCATGGACTCATTTACTTTCGTTCCTTGAACGAGCTGTTTGGGTTTTTTTTTTTCGGGATTATAGGTATCACGGATTTTTATAGAATGGGCACACTCATTGTATGTATGTAAGGATATATGCTCCCGACACAGCATTAATGGACCACAATTCAGCGCTTAATGAACAGCAGTGAATTGAGCCCAAAAATACTACAATAGTTAGCACAGAAACATAATGATGAGGCTATCGTCCGTAAATGTTCATAGATTATGTCCATGAAGATAGCTAGTTTATGGTCTCTCTGTCTTAAAGCTATGCTGGCTAAATATAATCTACTAATGTCAACCTTTCATTTGAGCTTGCTTAGTAGGGTTAACTCTGTGATCTAGCTAGTTTACAAGCTCTGTTGACCAGCTGATAGCGACTTATTGAATGTGGTATGTGAGCGTCAACGAAATTTCACTGTCCAATACGTTTTGATAATTAGGCGATAGAACTCCTCGTAACAATTCCTTCAGCAATAGTCGCTTGAAAGAGTAACCTGCAAAATTGATAGCATACTGGTTGGTGGCGCTATTCCTAGCATGAAGTAAAATAATTTATTGTCAAATCCTCGCTGTGTTTGTGTGACAGATTATCTTCCTCTAATCTGAACCGAATTAGACGTATCTTCTTTTAACCGACACATAATTGTCGAACGTTTAAACCGAACCAACCAACCGAAAGTGCTTTCAATGTTTACATAGAGTTCAAATTTTCTAGAAATAAGTTCCATTCTGTGCTAGAATTGGCGAGTTTCAGTGCTCTGTCTGTTGTAAGTACAAAGATCCCAAACCTTCGCTCTGCTCCAATACGAGCTCAAAAAGTCTTTACTAGATTATTATCGTCGCCTCCCTACCTTCGATATCTTATTAGAGCACAGGGACATGCACACATTCGTTTCCTAAGCAATTTTTAAACAAGAAACATTATCTGCAATTCGATTGTATCGCCTTAATTACTGTGATTAAACAGTTCGAGCAATAAAAATATAAAAACTTTCTGATTCATCATTTGTTTTTTACGTCGTAGATTTCACTATTTCCTACAACTTGATTGGACTCCATTGTAATTAGAGTTTCAAAATAAATCTATACAATGCACTAGGCACGTAAACAAAAATCACAAACAAAACTCCCTTGAAACCTGTTAGACGACTTTTCGTGCCCACTGTGTTTACTCTTTACAACTCAACGAATGACGAGTGTATTCGTTGTCGTCGTTCTTCTTGTTGTTGTTGTTGTATTCCATTTTGTGAAATAAAAACAAAAACAACTCTCCCATCCCACAGACAACGATGAAATGAAATTCCACGCAGAAGAGAAGATAACAGACAGAATCCGCCTGCGAATTAGGTTATCGGGTTACTGCCTCAAAAATATACTCAAAAAGTGCATTCTGTCTGGTGGCGTTTTCGACCAAATTTTTACCTTCGGTTTGTTCAACCACTTTCGAAACGTATCCATTGTGGGGCCGGGGTGTCGACTCGACGTCAACTGCTGCAGCAGCGCAGACCTTGATTCTGGTTCCTCCGTGCGCTCCTTATGGTCGCTTGATATATTTTTCCCACCTTATTTCCTGGTTTCTTTTGCTGCCACCCAATTCCCCGCCCGAAAATATGAATGAAATTTTTAAAAATTATTTTTTAAACTATTTCTCATCCGTTCACTGGACTTTTATGCTCTTTTCTTCGTTATTTTTCAATCACTTGCATCACACACTGCACAACACAGAAAACAAAAAAAAATAAAGGAAAATAGAAAATAAGAAACGAAATAAAAACTTGCACAACACAAAACTCGATATACGATTCCCGTCCGTCGACGAGTCTCAGCACTGGTAGCAGCAGCGGGACGACAGACGACGACAACGCCAGCGAATTTCACTCATTTGGGATGCGTTTGTTTGCAGATTTATCGATAATTTCAATGCTTTCAGTGGTGAATTTGTTTATGGCAAGCAATAAGAAAAAAAACAAAACGTCGGGGGGACAACAAAAGAAAATCAAATTTTTAATCCGTCCGAAGGCAATTAAACGTAAAACAACGACGAGTTCTCTCATTAAACGAACGCGACGACGGCGACGACCATTCTCGTTCGACGAAACAAAACAACGCACACGATGATGTCCCGTTTCTACGTTGTCCCTTGAAGACTGTAGTTGTGACGACGGCGCGGCGGTGGCTTATGAGTTGGGTTGTGTTGTTCCTTCTGTCCTCTTTTGGCAGCCGTGTTTGAGATGCAAGTGCACAAAAGAGAAGGGTACGATAGATGGCGATGGCATGCGGCAACAACGGCAAAGTGGTGCGATTATTTCGGAGTGGCCGTATTTACACTACAACGGAGATAGAGATGTGTAGTTTTTATCTGATGATATCGAAATTATTTAAAATCGACTGAGCACTGCAGAAAATTAAATGTAAATCTGCTGACAAATAAATTTGTTGGGCAACATTTAACTATTGCTTTTAAGAATTAGATTTTTTCTTATGTTTATTGTTGAATAAGGCGTTATAAGTTTTTCTCTCTTTTGTCTGAAGAATGCGTTTTGCAAATTAATTAATAATAAATTTAAATCCTTCTATGTCGATTCTACAAAAAGATAAACGGAGCTGACGTTTTAGTAAAGGTATAGCAAATCACCAGTGCGCATTTTTGATCGCGGCGACTAAAATCACCAGTGTGTGCTAGCTCCTTTAAATTCACATGTTTCATTTATATTGGCGACTATCGCGTAGCTCAAAAAATTTAACAAATCGCGGCATAATCAGCCTTATTTTGACATTCGAATTCATTCGAAAGTGAGTCCAATTCGCATAGACTGTATTTTGACTTTCAAATGAATAGAAGGAATAGAAAATTTATCCAAACTTTCGAAAGTTCATTGGTTGTGCGTATTTTGAGATTCTATTCATCCGAAACAAATGTAATTTTTCATTCGAACACATTTTCCTGGCGCAAAGATTCACAAACACGTAAATATTGTAAGATATTTTGAAAATTCTGTAGAAAATTATATAAAGAAATTTTAATGGACAATTTCTGATCCTGTCGCTATAGGTCACGTTCTAATTAGAAAAACTAATGGCCGGCAATTCGCATAAATAAACTAGTCCCACTCAAATTCTATGTAAACAAAACTCCAAAGGAAAGAGTGAATGCACAAAATTATTTTTCAACTTTATTTTTTTACTCTTATTTTAAATTTTCTATGATGTCCTATTCATTCGCACTGTCCACAAAATAAATCAGCGTTTTATTTTACCTAAAAACAACTCTAATTATTAAAAAAATAACCAAACAAATGTTATTTTACTATTGACAGCTCTCAAAATAAAGGTAGATTGACCAGATTCGTGCCGAGTGTATGGTGGGAGAGACTTGTAATAAAATATACATGCATGTTATTTTATTTTGCTTTATTTTCGTGCTCCATATTATTATAGGTATTCAAAACATGTTTCATAAAATGTATTACTCAAATTTCGTCTTTGAACTTGAAGATGATTCTTAGACTCCTCAAGATGAATCCTAAAATGCGAAATAATTAAAATATTTGAAAAAAAAATTACACCTATTAACACATTTTTTGCCATTAACTTCTTTAGCAAAAATAATACCGCCTACCGTGTTTCATTGAGTTTTTTTATAGGCATTAATTTTTGCAAATTGAATTATGTCGAAATCACCGATGGTAAATGTCATATTATCTGGTTTACCTGTATTTGAATGATTTGCATTTAAATGTTAATTTGTAGAAGTATTTCTTTTAACAACTTTGTTCCCATCAATATGTCAAGAAATATTTCAATAATTCATTAATGCGTAGTTGTAATTTATTATTTAAGCTGGTACTTTTCGCTCATGTTCATTATCTCGAGTTTGGTTATGCCCCAATGAGTAGAATAGATAATTATACAAGACAATTATATAAGATAGGCCCAGCATCACAATCCATGTCCGTCCGTCCGCATGTCACCGGTTTTTGGAACTTTAAGGCCTCGTGAAACAGAGCGCGTTTTTTATACCGCGGTGAGATTATTTTGAGGTATTCTAGCCGCTGCGTAATTAAAGAAAAAGTAACCTCGTTTGTATCGTACAGACAAGGATGGTTCCGCACACATTCGATTGAAACTATCAAATAACCCGAAGTTGACTGTTTAATTTAGTTCGTCTATGGCTATGTATGTGTACGCGCCCAACTAATTAAGAAAAATTTAATACAGGATCAGAGTTGCCCGGGCGGGGATCTTCTACCAGATTTACGGTTTTTGCGATCGAACGGGGAGAAATGTGAGGGAAGAGTTTAAACTTATACTGTACTTTTTACCATACACTTTCCAAACACGAAGTAAAGAATCTCGATCGATAGAAGAAGAAGAAAATTGAAGTTGCTGACTTACTGAATTAAAGTTATGCGTTTACGATTCATAGTCGCCAAAGGTACCTACTTTATTTACGGCGGAGAAGTTCAAGTTATTTTGTAGTGATCACAATGTTGGTGGTGATTACACCAGGCTAATATGGCCAAACAGAGAAGGGCCGTTTTCGAAAACGTTATTTTGATTGTCATCGATGCACATCTTTCGAACGTTAAGCTGCAAAATTTATTTGCTGTCATTGATCTGTGTTGTCTGGATGATTTTTTTTCTTGCAATCGCATTTGACGTTTTCATACACAGCTAAATGTTATCTACATCCTTATTGAAAACTTTTTTTTTGAAAATCTCAGTGAAAATACAAGTAATACCTACCAAACATAATAATTAACTTAGGCGAAAGAAATTAAAAGTTAAAAATAAATTATTGCATTTTTTTACTTTTATTTCATTCAATAAACTTAACTTACTACATACATTTTTACTTTATAACCTATAAACTTCACTTTGTGATTGCTTATTCTCCGTACATTTAACCATATTCGCTCCATTTGACACGCGCCGCCGTTCTCAATAGCTTCATTTTCTTTTATGTTGTCTCTTAAACACAATAAAGCAGATTCTGAAATATGAAACACTTTTAGCTAATAACTAATTGTTAATGAGTTTATATTTACATGAAAACAATCAGAGTCGGTATGAAGAATATTTCACTAAATAGGAAGATCGCTCCTGGAAATGTATTCACTGCATTCGAGTACACATACTCGTACAACGGACGAAAAATCATCTGTGCAATTGGTTCATAGATGCTAAAAATTGCAAACATTCGGCCAAGCTCATCGGCTTTTACTATACTCGATCCGATGGTCTTTATTGCAATCAGGCGCAGATTTGTAAACATATCAATAATACTAGCCACATAGAACATGAGGGAATTTTCAGCAAATGCCTAAGGAAAGTGTTGGCAATACTAGTACTTGAGGTACATTTTCTTATATTTTAACTTACAAACACAGATCTTGATAAAAGTACACTTAAGGCGGAGATGATACCAATCATTGGAGGCGATATTTTCAGGATCCTATTCAGAATCACAGTTCCAATGAAAGTACCTTAAAGAAATTCATAAGTTCCAGCAATGAATGGTGCCATAAATCTTACCCGAAATTGTTATTTCTGTAGAAAATCTCTTATAAGATATTAATTGAGTTCGGTCCCAATCATACATTTTCATGGAAATGTTTTTATTCCAATAACGCCTTTCGACTGAAGGTAGAAGAAAACATTGAGCTGCTGTCAAAATTGTCATTCGTAGAATGTGCTTACCTTCTGCTGGGCAAGCGGTTAAGAAGTACGCAACAAATGCAGCAATCAGTAATGCCCGTCCATAGTTTGGTCGCTTGTTCAATGGCATCTTCAGGCAATTAAGTATCAAAGTAGAATCGAAAAATTCTATTAAACGCGGTTCCTTTTTGATTGGTTCTATTTCATTTGATATTGCCTCATCGACTTGCTGGTTTCTCTCCACTGCAGAACCATCAGTCATTTCAAAAGCCGAGTTGTCAGTTCCTTCGACTGGTTTATTTGTCTTCGCAGTGGGCTTTATTTCCTCAATACAAAATAGCACATACAGGAATCCCATCACTTGAAAGATCCAACTGATTGCAAAGCAATCTAAAAAAAAGATTTGGTAAACTTTTTGGTTTCCGAAAAATTGTTTATAATAACTTACACACATATCCTAGTTTCTGGAAAATAATTTTACTGAATCGATATCCAATTAATGGCAAACAACTTACAAAAACTGAGAGTATACCATACCTATAAATAAATATTGTTTAGGCTCTTATTTGTTAAGGACTGTCGATTTGTACCTAAACAATCTATCGGATTCTGGTGTGGCGCTTGTAATGTAAATATTAACGACCATAAGAACGAATGCAAATCCACCAAACATCGCTGGGACTAGACCTTCTATGTAACCTCCAAATTCCATAGGTATTGTATCAAAAAATATTGCTGAGATAAATAAGGCTAGAAATAAATTTGAAGTTTAGCTACTGAAATAAAATGGAGATATAAATATATATTCCTACCGAAAAAAGAGAGTCCTTTACCAATAAATGGAATCATCAAGCAGGGCTTGCGCTTGCTGTAAAGATCCGTCCACCCACCGGCGAGAAAAATCAGGACGAATGGAAAAACAGCAGCTGCAAAGAAGTATAATTATGTAAATAATTTTTTTTTTATTTTTTCTAGTACTTAAGTTTTTTCACAACAATGTATCCAAATGCAGTTTTATACTAAACCAATCGTGAATATAAACCCTAACAGCGAGCGTAGTAGAACCTAGTACAATTCGAGTTTTATCGGTGCCTCTAGTGTTCAATCTTATCTCATATAGCTACTGAGATTCCAGTTTCATCTAAACCCCAAAAACAAAATTAAGTACACAGAAAAACTATGTAGGTATGCATATTTTTCAATGCTGAATATTAAGTAAAATACTTGTATAAGCACCCTGTATTAAGTATAGGCATGGATGCAGGTACAGAATGCACTCTGAGTATTATGAGAGCTTTTGTTCTCACTGAGTTCATATGTAGATATCTTGCTCTCACACAGTGACTGTTAAGTCGGTGACGAGACATTTGTCACTTCTCTTTTTGAATATCGTTATTCTTTAAATATTTTGGTTTTAGTTGATCGAAACGAATAATGGCATAAAGTGGTGTCTTATGATGCGCGAACCATTTGTGTAGTAATTACTGCCTCTGTCTCTGTTATGATGAAGAAATTGACATTTGCACCAAATACATATTAGAACTTAAGTGCTAATATGTAGATTGAAAATTTAAAAACTTGTACAGGGCGTTTTTAAAAGAATGAAATATTTGTGTTAAAATGAATCGCAGGATTTATTAAACATATATTTTCTAAAAATCGACTTCAAAATCTTAATTGCGTTGGCTTGCCTTCGAATCTATGAATCAACGATCAAGGAATCTTAGAATTTAAGTTTTTTAAAATGTGTCTTCTGGTGTGTTGGCAATAAAAACCATATTGTATTTTCAGGTTTAGGTGTCCTATTTAAACTTCCATAGTTAGCTAAATATCGCAATCAGTTTGCATATTTTATATGAAACGAATTTTGGTTCATGACACATACATATGTATGTATATATTCCAAATAAAATATAAAAAAAAATAACATTCAAGTTCAATTTAACTCAACTAACTCACCAATATATTCTCGTCTCCTAGTAATTGTTGTACGAAGACTCTGTGCATCTCGTTGCGCCTTGCAAACGGTGTAGTTGAAATTCGGTGATGATAGCTCAGTTACTTTCCAAAATATTCCACTACCAGCGTCCTCGTAAACGTTCTCGAAGTCGTTCACGAAACCGAATTCAAAACAGTCGATGTGTAACTTGTCCATGTTGAGAATCGATTCACAGACGATTGAACTGTAGTTGTAGTTCACCATACATCCCTAAGAAGAACATGTAAGAAAATATTATCCTGTTTAAAGGTCCTAGCTCAAACCTTTTGCAGTGAAAAATTCTTTATTGCTATAGCATTGAATATGCCTGGCATGATGTAGAAGAAGAGAACAGGCTCTACATTGATGTACTTCCGGTAGGCCCATAGTTTTTTGATGATATTCTGCTTCTCCTTTGGTACGTCACTACTGATGTTCTTCATAGCTGCAACGGTTTTCAGTCAATCTTTAAGCAACAGCACACTGATTTGAAATCGACAACAGATCCCGAAGAACTAATCGTCTAGGAAGTTCCAAGTTGATCTTACACTTCTTTAATCTTCGGCGGCTGCTTTGATCTTGATTAATAGAAGTAACTGAGGAAGTGATATTATACATTTGTTTTATTTTCGGCAAAAAAAACTCTTTATTCGATTAGATTAATTAGAATTAATTACATTTAAGTTCAAAGTGTGTAGACTAGGTCGTCTTATAGTGGATAGCTTTTATGGAGTATGCAGATAATTGAAAAGTTACTCAAATTTTTGGAGGAATGCTCTTTTTCTAGCGAAACACGTTTGAAAACGCAATAATTTCGTCTGACGGTGTGATTATAACTCCTTGTTCTTGTTATACAATCACAATGGTGCGGAGTTCTTGACCTTAAGTGCTTCGAAGAGTTTTAATGAAGACATATAGCATATTTTGGTTTGCATTTTAGTAGGGTAAAACCCCCAGTAGCGAGCCCCTTAAGGAAAGTTTTGAGTTCGTTGCTCTCGAAAAATGAATTACGTAGATATATTAAAACAATTTTATCTTTTAAAGAAAGCTTGATGTATTTCAATTTGATATAATTAATTACTTTTTAAGTAAGTATAGGACTTGCATTGAAAAAATTAAATAAAGTAGAAAATGAGACAAGAGCCAGTACTGAGACAAATTTAAATAAACAACTATTTTTCCTACTTTTTCTTTTGAAATAATAATATATACGGGACATTCCAGATGAAAACACCAAATGGGGTGCGCCGAATGATTTTTTAATCTATTTTCGGTGTTTCTATTTGGTATGACCCAGTAGCTAATAAATTATCGCCAAATCCCGATTGACACTATCAAACGCCTTTTCAAAATGGATGAACAGCAGGTGAAGTGGTGATCGATACTCAACATACTGCTCGATTATGATCCGCAAGGTGTTGATGTGGTCGAGACAGAAGTCTTCAAGGTGTTATTTGATTCGCTCCAGAATGATCCTAGCTATTACCTTGGCAGCACGCAGACCTCTCCAGTTTTTGCATTGCATTAGGTTGCCTTTTTTAGGGAGCTTGACGAAAACTCTCGGCATCCCATGTTCTACCGACAAGTGGCTCGGCTGATGCTGTTGGCGTAGCTTGAAAAAGCTCCGCAGGTATGCCGTCAGGTCCTACAGGTAATAATCTCATCCTTACCTATCACTAATCAATTGGTAGGTCACCTAGTGAAGTCCTTTTGGAGCGAAGATGAAAACGGCATTCACTTCCGTGATTTACTTGAGAGGACTACTGTTAATCTCTATACTGAGAGCAGAAACTAGGGAACAAGCAAGGCTGCAGACTGCAAAAATCCAGGCTGAGAATACTTTTCAATATAACAAAACTTCAAGCAATTGTGATAAGATGAAGGGAAGCAACAAGGACAAATGTGCATCTAGAAATAGATGATCGAGTATGTTAAAGAGATGACGGTATGCTACACGATTGGGGCGTCATAAGGAGATTAAATGGACAATCGATAAAAGAATTTCATTTTTTTCCATAAATATATTTGTCATTTTTAATTTCTTCTTTTATTTTTTTTTTTCAATAAACCTAATATAAACATTTTTACTTTATAAGATTCTCCGCATTTCGATCCGCATTCGCTTCATTGGTCCGGTCCTTCTCAATAGCTTAATTTTCTTTTATTTTGCATCTTAAACAGAACAAAGCAGACTCTGAAATACGTAACACATTTAGCCCAGAACTAAATTTTAATGATTTAATTAATTACATGAAAATAATCAGAGTGGGTACGAAGAACAGTTCACTAAACAGAAAGACAGCTCCTGGAAACACTGTCCTCGAGTACACATACTCGTACAACGGACGAAAAATAAACTTTGCAATCGGTTCATAGATGCCAAAAAGGGCAAACATTCGGCCAAGCTCATTGCCTTGTACAATACTCGATCCGATGGTCTTTATGGCAATCAGTCGCAGATTTGTAAACATGTCAACAACACCACCCGCATAGAACATTCTGGAATCTTGAGCAAAAGCCTAAGGAAGGTGTTAAAAATACTGGTGCTTGAGGTACATTTTCTTATATTTTAACTTACAAACACCGGTCTTGACAGAACTACACTTAATGCGGAGATGATACCAATCACTGGAGGTGATATTTTCAGGATCCTATGCAGAATTACAGTTCCGACGAGAGTACCTTAAAAAACCTATGAATTTTCATTGGTGAGCGGTGCGACAAATCTTACCCGAAATTGTTGTTTCTGCAGAAAATCTTCTATAAGACGTAAAGTTAGATCGGTTCCAATACATTTCCGAGGAAGTATATTCATACCAATAGCTCCTTTCGCCTAAAGGTAGGAGAAAATATTGAGCCGCTGTCAAAATTGTCAATCATAGAGTATGCTTACCGAACGCTGAGCCAGCGGTTAAGAAGTACGCAACAATCATAGCAATCAGTAGTGCCCGTCCATAGTTTGGTCTCTTCTCCAGTGGCATCTTCAGACAATTGAGTATCAATGTTGCATCGAAGAACTCTATTAAGCGCGGTTCTTTCTTTTTTGGTTTTATTTCATTTTGAGCCTCATCGACCACTGCAATAACTTGATGGTTTCTGTCCCCCACAGAGCCGTCAGTCATTTCAAAAGCTGAGTTGTCAGTTCCTTCGACTGGTTTACTTATCTTCGCAGAGGGCTTTATTTCCTTAATATAAAATAGCACATACAGGAATCCCATCACTTGAAAGATCCAACTGAGTGCAAATAAATCTAAGAGAATGAATGATGGCTAAAATTTTTGTTACTCAAATCCTGTTCATAATAACTTACAAACGTATCCTAGTTTCTGGAAAATAATTTGACTGAATGCTAATCCAATAAGGGCCAAACAGCTCACAAAAATTGAGAGTATACCATACCTATAAATAAATGTTGTTTAGGCTCTTATTTGTTAAGGACTGTCGATTGATACCTAAGCACTCTATCGGGTTCTGGTGTAGAGCTTGTAACGTATAGATTAACGGCCATAAGAACGAATTGGAATCCACCAAACATCGCTGGGACTAGACCTTCTATGTAACCTCCAAATTCCATTGGAATTGTATCAAAAAATATTGCTGAGATAAATAAGGCTAGAAATAAATTTGAAGTTTAGCTATTGAAATAAAATGGAGATACTATACATATATTCCTACCGAAAAAAGAGAGTCCTTTACCAATAAATGGAATCATCAAGCAGGTCTTTCGCTTGCCGTAAAGATCATTCCAGCCACCGGCGAGCAAAATCAGGACGAATGGAAAAATGGCAGCTGTAATGCAATTTAGAAATAGTTTTGTCTTATCTGTTTTTTGTTTTGCTTCCTAAAGATTCACACAAAGATATATTTACTCCACAGAAAGAGAACAGAGAACCAACAAGCACTCACCATAGTAGCACACAACAAATTTTGCAACAAGTAGTCAAGTCATTACGCTGTTCACATTACAATACTATCTTTATATTCTCATTGAAAATTTCACCAAGTTACAAGTATGAATACATCAATTTCTAAAAATACACGCTCAAGATAATAACTTATTCCCATGACCAATTGGCGTAATATGTGACTAGACTACTGCAACAGGTTTGGTACCGTGTAGCCCACGCAAAGTTGGTACGATCGACAATATTAATTTGTTGATTGTACTAACGTATGTAATTTAATTTGCTTATTGTTCTGTTATAATGAAAAACTTGACATTTGCAGCTAATATTAGAACTGAAGTGCTAATTTGTGGATTGCGTCCCTATTTTTTTTATTAAAAATTTTTAAACTTTTACATAGAAGGGGATTTTAAAAGAACGTAATACTTCTATTAAACTTACTTTTAAGGAATAAAAAACCGCAAGATTTATATTTAACAATTGATAAATTCTGGATTTATGTGCATATATGTATATGAATATATACCTTATGTTTACACCAAGATATGTATCTTTATACAGTGAGCGATGAGAACCACTCCAACTGCTGGTCTTGAGGCTATTCTCAACCTGCCTCCGCTAAACATTTACACGAGATCAACGGCAGCCATCAGTGCCTTAAGAATAAGTCAGACTGCGTGCTGGAAGTCACGCGACCATCCTTGGCAGATATTTCGACCATGTACCCACAACAGGCTACACTACGCCTTACCTTGACTTCAAAATACCATTTACCTCAGCTTACCCTAGCAGAGAAGAGTGGAAAGACAGCCGTATACCAAATGCCGAAACCATAGCTATTTACACAGATGGATCAAAAATGGACACCGGTGTAGGATCCGGAATCTTCTCCGAATCACTGGGTATATCCAGATCTATGCGACTCCCAGACCACAGCAGTGTTTTCCAAGGTCGTGGCAGTGACAACAGCTGCCCGTGAGTCTGCCGTAAGAACAATACCGCCAGAAGGTATCAATAAAATCCAAGCTTGTGAAGTGCTGTCGCGAAAAGCTTAAGGTTTTTGGAACACAGCTCAAAGCTTCATCGTACCTACTTGAACTGACCTCTCCATAAGCACCACGCCCTGCGCTCTTTGGCTTGAAATAGTGAAACTGGCTATAAGAGAGGCACACTTGAGATGGAAGTCCCTAGATCATTGCAAAACTGCAAAACAACTTTGGCCAACTTTTGACAAGGCAAAGACCAAGAGAATTATTCGCAAGGACAGACGTTGACTGTCCATGCTCGTGGGGATACTCACGGGTCACAACACTTTGCTATAGCACCTAAAGAAACTACGTCGGATGGAAGAAGAACTCTGCAGGGGATGAGGATGTTTTAGAGGACACTACCCACTTCCTCTGCCAGTGCCCTGGACTCCAACATTCCAGCTACAAATTCCTCGGCAAACACTTCTTTCAGGATCTAGGAGAACTCTCCAACGAAGAGATGTTTCAGAAATGTTTATGAAATGTTTCACGAAACAGTGTTTCAGAAATGTTTCACTCGGTCTGGACGCACCTTTAGAATTTAAATTTTATAAAATCTGTCTTATGGTATATTAGCATTAAAAACTGCAATGTATGATGTATCAGGTTTTCTGTTTAAAATTAGTTAGCAAACACATTTTTCAAATAAAAAACAAAATTTAAACCAAAAGCCTGCACTTGACCGACTCACCAATAGATTCTCGTTTCATTTTAACTGTTTCGCTAAGAGTTTTTGCACCTAGTTGCGCCTTGCAAACGGTGTATTGGAAATTCGGTGATGATAGCTCAGTTGCATTCCAAAGCATTCCACTGTCAAAAGAGGTATCGTTTTCGAAGTCGCTGTCGAAATAGAATTCATCACAATCAATTCCTAATTTTTCCACGTTGAGAATCGATTCACAGACGATTGAACTGTAGTTCGCGATACATCCCTATAGAAGAACGTGTAAGAAAATATCATCCTGTTTAAATGTCCTTAGCTCAAACCTTTTGCAATGAAAAATTTGTCAGTGCTATAGTATTCAACATGCTCGGCATCATGTAAAGGAACAGAACAGGCTCTACATTGATGTACTTCCGGTAGGCCCATAGTTTTTTGATGATATTATCCTTCTCCTTTGCAACGTTACTACTGATGTTCTTCATAGCTGCAACGGTTTTCAGTCAATCTTTAAGCAACAGCACATTGATTTGAAATCGACAACTGATCCCGAAGAACTAATCGTCTAGGAATTTCCAAGTTGATCTTACACTTCTTTAATCTTCGGCGGCTGCTTTGATCTTGATTAATAGAAGTAACTGAGGAAGTGATATTATACATTTGTTTTATTTTCGGCAAAAAACCTCTTTATTCGATTAGATTAATTAGAATTAATTACATTTAAGTTCAAAGTGTGTAGACTAGGCCGTCTTATAGTGGATAGCTTTTATAGAGTATACAGATAATTGAAAAGTTACTCAAATTTTTGGAGGAATGATCTTTTTCTTGCGAAACACGTTTGAAAACGCAATAATTTCGGTGTTCTGAAAAGGTTACTAGACAGTGTTATTATAACTCCTTGTTCTTGTTATACAATCACAATGGTGCGGAGTTCTTGACCTTAAGTGCTTCGAAGAGTTTTAATGAAGACATACATATAGAATATTTTGGTTTGCTTTTTAGTAGGGTAAAACCCCCAGTAGCGAGCCCCTTAAGAAATGTTTTGAGTTCGTTGCTCTCGAGAAATGAATTACGTAGATATATTAAAACAATTTTATCATTTAAAGAAAGCTTGATGTATTTCAATTTGATATAATTAACAACTTTTTAAGTAAGTATAGGACTTGTATTGAAAAAATGAAATAAAGTATAAAATGAGACAAGAGCCAGTACTGAGACAAATTTAAATAAACAACTATTTTTTCCTACTTTTTCTTTTGAAATAATAAAATATACATTATTATTGTTATATTAAGCCTTAATTATGTAACTAAAAGTTTAAGACAATCGTGACAATTTACCCTAGGTCTTGGGTTGGGATTGCTACTTCTGCTTGATATTACTTGTTATTTCAACTACCTTCGTAGCGCTTGATTTTACAAAGGGATTTGGAAGAGTCTGGTATCAGGCTCTTCTGTCGAAAATGCGTGCATATGGAATCGATGAGTCTCTTCTTCAATAGATTATAAATTACCTTTCGGGCCGTTCAATACATCCAATAAATTGGATGGCTATTCACCACATAAATGCTGGTGTCCCCCAGGGCTCAGTTCTGTCTCCGATTTTTATAAATAACCTCTTGTCTGTTAGAAATCCAATCCATTCCTTCGCTGATGAAAGTACCCTCAGTTTTACATATTCGTTCCCAAACTTACGTCCCTGCTCTTCAACCGTAGAAAAGGAACGGCAACGTATGTTAAACTCATTAAATTCCTATCTTGACAGCATAATCAAATGGGGTTCAACCAACAGAGTGGAATTTAATGCTATCTACTGTCACTCAAGCGTAACCTTACCTTCAAACCATTATCCATGAATGGTACTTGCATCGAGGAAACCGAAAGAATTGCTATTCTCGGTATGTATATCAATAGCCATCTCCGATGGTACGATCACATATTCGAAGTCGCCAAAAATGCGATGCAAGAAATACTTTACCCCGTCTGATCTGGCTACAATTTACAAGGCATATATCCGCCCAAAGCTGTAATACAACGCCCACATCTGGTCAGGTGCACCTAAGACAGGTACCTTCTCTGTTCCCAAACGCCCATGCCCTGAATATTCAGTATAACGGTATTTATATCCCCTTTGGTGCGCGCAAATTATGAAAAAAAAAAAAATGTTATGTAGGTATATGGTAATTCTTACAGTTTAATGGACCGTTCTCTGACAAAACTGTTGTTCAAAATTTTGAAGTGAGGGATTTTCAAAAGAATGCCTGTGCAATTTTCTCCAGCTCTATCTACATATATCGCGTGTCTAGTAAAAATAAAGCCCAAAGCACAATAGCGCCTCGACCTCGGTTTCATTTCGTTATGTTCCATTCGCTTTGAGAGCTCTTTGCCAGCTCCATGTGTTTGTCCTTTAACTAGTTGACTAAATTTAGCATCACAGTACCTACAATAATGCGATGTTAAAACTTGTTACGCTATTGTGTTTTGCGAATGCTTCTCAAAAACAGTCTGTTCTTCATTTGAAATGAAGGCTTTTCTTGAACACTGTGCTGTCTAGATTCCTTTAGACCATCTGCAGTTAGATAACCACCATTGAAAGTTTCAGTCGATCTCTGCAATAGGGCTTATCTACAGTTTCAACTACGTAGAGACATAGATCTGAACGAGATCGGAAACGTGATGTAGGTATAACTAGCCTTGCCACATGTTGTCAATATTAATTTCTGTTAGAAGCTACTAAATAAAGCCATCTGAAGGGAAAACCTCCTTTAAAACTCGTTCTATACTTAAACCATATTATATAGCTTTTTATTAATATTTAAATACATCAGGTTTCAATGGACTAACAAATTATTTTAACAAAATTTCAACATATAACTAAAATAGAAATATATTTTTACCTTATAAACTAGAAATTTCTGTTTGTGGTTCACCATTCTGTGCTTGTTTATCCTTACTTGCTCCATTGGACGCACCGTTCTCAAGAGCTTCCTTCTTTTTATTTTGCTTCTTGAACAGAATAAAGCAGAATCTGAAATATGTAACACATTAAGTCCAGAACTAATAGTTAATGAGTAAATTATTACATGAAAACAATAACATTCGGTAGAAAGAATATTTCACCAAACAGGAAGATGGCTCCTGGAAATTTATTCACTGCATTCGAGTACACATACGCGTACAACGGAGGAAAAATTGACTGTCCAATTGGTTCACAGATGCTCAAAATTGCAAACATTCGCCCAAGCTCATCGCCGTCTACTATACTCGCTGCGATGGCCCTAATGGCAATAACTCTTAAACTCACAAACATTTCAATAACACCAGCCGTATAGAACATGATGGATTCTCTAGCAAAAGCCTAGGAAAGGTGTTGGCAATACTGGTACTTGAGGTACATTTTCTTATATATTTTTACTTACGAATAGAGGTCTTGACAGAACTATACATAAGGCGGAGATGATACCAATCATTGCAGGCGATATTTTCAGGATCTTACTCAGAATTGCAGTTCCAATGAACGTACCTAAAAAAGAAATTATGAGTTGTCAGCGGTGAATGGTGCGATAAATCTTACCCACAATCGTCATCGAAGTAGAGAAAGTGTTATAAATACTGTAATCATTGCCGTTCCAATTCAATTTGATGAGGGTGTACTTATACCAATAGTCACTTTCACCTGAAAATAGAATAAAATGTTGAGCGCTGTCAAAATTCTTTTCATTTAGTGTGCTTACCTGATGCGGGGCCAGTTGTTAAGAAGTACGCAACAAACATAGCAATCAGCAATGCCCGCCCATGATTTGGTCTCTTCTCCAATGGCATCTTCAGGCAACTAAGTATCAATGTAGGATCGAAGAACTCAATTAAACAAGGTTCTCTCTCGATAAGTCTTATTTCATTTGATATTGCCTCATCGACCGCTGCAATCACTTCTCGGTTTCGGTCGACCGAAGTGCCATCAGTCATTTCAAAAGCTAAGTTGTCAGTTCCTTCGAATGATTCCTTGGTCTTGGGTTCAGGCTTCAGTTCCTCAATAAAGAATAGGACATAGAGAAATGCTATTACTTGAAAGATCCAACTTATCGCAAAGCAATCTAAGAGAATTAGAGATGGGTAAAATTTTTTGCTGTTCAAAACTTTTTTTAAAAAAACTTACACACATATCCTAGTTTCTGGAAAATAACTCCACTGAATGGTAATCCAATGAAGGGGACACAGCTCACGAATATAGAAAATATGCCATACCTATAAAATAACTGTAGCTCAGATTCTTAATCGTTAAGGGCTGTGAATTTGTACCTAAAGACTCTATCAGGCTCTGGCGTAGCGCTTGTAATGTAACTATAAACTGCCATAAGGATGAATGTTAATCCTCCAAACATCGCTGGAACTAGACCTTCTACGTAACCTCCAAATTCCATAGGTATTGTATCAAAAAATATTGCTGAGATAAATAAGGCTATAAAGAGATTTGATTTATTTATTGACATTGGAATGGGGACATATAGTGCTACCGAAAAAAGAAAGTCCTTCACCAATAAGGGGAATCATCAAACAGAACTTGTGCTTTCTATAAAGATCACTCCATCCAGCAGCTAGCAAAACCAGGACGAATGGGAAAATAGCACCTGTAAATTAAAAAATAAATAGGTACATACATACATTTTCATTTTTACTACACAGTGGTCCTCATTGAGCACAAATATTGAATAAAATCAGCTGATAGTCAACTTTTTTAATGTTGAACATTATGTAAAGTTATTGGTAAAGAAAAAAACGTGCTATACCATCGTATGGGGATTATCAAACCTGATCCAAGTATGAAATTTAAGCAAAATTATTAAAACCGTTTTTGAGCGAGTAAATGAAATTTTATTTGAAAAAACTTGTCACGCCATGTTATCTCTTTCTAACGCTTGGCGCCGGATTGGATGGATTTTTTTTTTTTTTGTAAAAGAATTAGAAATATTTATGTTATTATCTATCATTTCATTTTCATTGAAAATTTCACCCAGTTGCATGTATGAAATTATGTAAATAAGTTCATCTATTGCTCAGAATAAACGCATTTTAAGCGTTGGCTTAATGTATGGCTACTGTAACCGGTTTGGCATCGTGCAGCACACGCAAAGTTGGTATATTCAACAATAATAATTTGGTAATTCTAATTTAATTTACAATTTTCGAAGAATTTGACATTTGGCATTTGAAATATGTATTAGAACTGATGTGCTAATATGTGGATTGACTCCCTAAGCTTTGAAGTGTCCATTGAGGGTATGAAGACAAAGTGGGAAGTATGATTATTTTCGCATTTAAGGTGACATTTGTGTTTTACGTTTAGATACGTAATCTGGCAAACTATTAGCGAGAGGCAATTGACCCTTATCCGCCATGTTACTATCATCACAGACAAAGAATATACAGATGTCGCACGTCCATACAAAAAAGTGGTATATGAAAATGAAATCTACTGAAAAAAAAGGCACAGCAAAATCTATTTTTCTCTACTCCTTCAGATCAAATGAAAAATCGCACACAAAAAAAAAATACCCTTTTCTTCCTTTCTTCTCTTTCGGTCATGTCCCGCACAATATTGTTTTTGTTTTTACCTGCGCTCCAAAACGAAAAAAGAAAAAATTTGCCTGCGGAGTGCCGATCTCGGCACGGTGAATATAGGGTGGAATTGCTGACGTACATGTGTATGCATGTGTAACGATGGTTAGGTTTGTGTGCCGTATCATGCATTCATTACATTTATTAATTTTTTTATTTTGTTTTTAGGTCTTTTATTCTTTTTTTCGTTCTTATCAAGAACCCATTTACAGTTTTTCCAGAGCAAAACACTATTAGAAAATTTATTGCATCAAGTTTAAGCTCATAACACTCATCGGAAACGTTAAACCAATTGGGAAAATGTATGTTTGTTGCCTTTATGCATTCTCTTATTATGTTTTCCCTTAGGCTGGTAGCAAAAGGTAATTTTTGGAAGTATTTGGAAAAAATGTTTATATGTAGACTACATACTTGAAAATATTTTTCAGAGGGCCATAAGAGAACAGTGTTTTCTTTACAATTTTCATATTCTTTTAATTTGATTAATACTTCTGTAATATCGAAATTGCTTTTGTCTTTGGACATTTCTTTAATACAATTATCGCATATTTTGTTCATTTTTTTATTGTTTTAAAAACACAATATCCTGCAAAATACCTAGTCGCGAGGTCATTGATTTGCGGAACCTTGACCGATATCGGTTCTTCATCAGATGTCTCAATTACATTAATAAAATTAATGTCGTTTTCACGACGTTCATTCATCTCATTTATATCATCATTTTCTGATAGATCCTGTGTAAGCGATATTGTTTCTTCTGCATCACTCAGCAAAATGGCATTCCAATCAACCTGCAAATATTCGGAATCTTCTTCTTCGCAGTTGGAACATTTGGATTTAAATAAAAATTTTAAAGATATAACTTTGGCTATCAGGGAGCCAAATTCGGAAACACTTGGATTACTTTTGTTAATATTTCGCGCTCTTATTTTTCCGAATAAGTTTTCTAACGGATCTTGGTTAAATTTGTTGACATAAATATAAAATAGATCATTATGATCGATAAATAATGTTTCTCTTATCCTTAGAACGCTTTCAATAGTTAAGGCCAAGCCTTTGAAACAAAAGGCTTTATTTCTTGCGTTTACTGCTTCAATTTTTAAAATATAAATTTTCATTTCTTGTATGAAATGTACATTTTGATCATTCCGTATGAGTGCTGGTTTTCCATTTAGAAGATCAAAAAGCCGATATATTTTTTTTTTATAAATTCGGCTGTCGATTTCGCGTATTGAGCAATATGGCTTGGAAATTTGTTCAATTCTATCAAAGCTTCAATTCCACAAGCTACAGATCTGCTTAAAACTTGAGCAGCCAACTTCACGTTCAGTTTTTGAAATTCTGTTGGGTCAATGTGTGCCAAAACAAAAAAACCCACACTTAAAAAATTCCAAACATTCAAAAAACTACCCTGCCATAAAGCAATAAAATGTACCCTTGTAAAAAATGACCTGTTATTGTAATTTGCTTTCGCACATGATAAGACAAACAGATAAAAAAAACTCCACACATGATCGGAAGAAGGAGAAAAATGCGAGAAAGAAAAACCGACAAAAAGGTTTCATATTCCCCATTTCATATTCTTATTTGTGAAACCTATTTGTCGCCTCCGGCTTGTCGCCTACGAGAAAAAATTTGCCTCATTATTTTGTATGGCCGTGCGACATCTGTATATTCTTTGTCTGTGCTATCATCATCATAACACCGGTCATAGTACACTTTATTCGTGTGAATAAGACCACAAACTGATAAAAAGAGAACATTTTTTCTGAAATGCGAGTAGGAAATCGGCCAATAACTGCCTTTTCGATTGTTATGTCACTGAATAGAAGCAATATCATGCAAATGTAAATAAAATAATTTAGAAATAAAGATTATCCATTCTTTTGTTTCTTCACTTATATTGAAATGCATGAACTAAACAAATCCACATATACTTTCACATTCGACAAATATACATACATATGTAAGTACTTACATAGAAATACTTTCCTATATCCAATAAAATCACCTTTCAAATTTTAATAGCGATTTTTATCTTGGAATCTATAGGATCTAAGAATCTAAGAATTAAATTTTTATATCATTTTAACATTTTTTTATCAGGCTTATCAGGTTTTCTATTACTCACATAGTTAGCTGAATCCCATATCAATGTGCCTTTTTTTGTTTTATCAAAAAACGACTTTTGGTTCATGGCACATATTTCAAATAAAATTTAAAAAAAAAAAAACTTTGATGTTCACTGCACTTGATTGACTTACAAATAGATTGTCGATTCGTATTAACTGTTGCACTAAATATAACTGCATCTCGTTCCGCCTTGCAAACGGTGTAATTAAAATCCGGCGATAGCTTAGTTACATTCCAAAGTATTCCACTGCCAAGCTGCGTGACATTCTGGAAATCGAATTCATCACAGTCGATGCCTAATTCATCCTTGTCGAGAATCGTTTCACACACAATTTGAGTGTAATTGAAGTTCACCTGACACGCCTACAAAAGAACGTATTAGCAAAGAACATCCTGTTTGAAGGTCTACCTTTTGCAGAGGAAAATTCTGTATTGCTACTGCATTGAACATGCTCGGCATGATGTAGAAGAACAAAAAAGGCTCCACATTGATGTACTTCCAGTAGGTCCAACATTTTTTAAAGATATTCTTCTTCTCTTTTGGCACATCACTAGTGATGTTCTCCATAGCTGCAACCCGTCAAAATAGCAACACTTTTCAGTAAAACTTTGAACACCACCAACGATACTGATTTCAAATCAGCAGCAGATCCCAAAGAACTGATCGTCTAGCAAGTTTCAAGTTGGTCTAACACTTCTTCAATATTCGGCGGCTGTTTTGAGATTGATTAATAGAAATAACTGAGGTAGTGAAGTTAAAAATTTGTTTTATAGATTTTTGGCAAAAAAAAACTCTTTATTAGATTAGTTTAATTAGAATTAATTACATATGAATTCGATGGGTATAGACTAGGCCATCTTATAGTCATTAGCTTTTTTTTGGCTCAACTATGCAGATACATAGGTGGGAAGTAACTAAAATTTTTCTTGCGTTTGGTAATTTTATTTTGACCTTTGCTTGATATTATATTGATATATGACATAAATGATCAGTATCAATAGCCGATTCCTCTGTCCGACCGTCCGCCCGTCTGTCCGTCAGTTAGCCTGTCCATCCGTCTGTCCGTCCGACCGTCTGTCCATCCCACAGTGCATTCGATAAGCTTGAGTTGAATTATATTAGTTCATCAATTGAGAATGGCTCCGCAAATTTGTCTTAAAGTTTTATATTCAGTTGTTCACAATTGCCAAGAGAAGGTTTTACAAAACAATAGAAATTATTAGTAAGGGATGTTAAATCGCATACAACATACCTTATTTTATAATGGATGTTGTGTATGTATGACTGAGTTTTTGGGTGTTGTGTAGCTGTGTGTTAATGGGTGAATATGATTTGTTTCCCCCTTTAGAATAGGGTATCTGTAGGCACTATACCTATGAAAGCCAGAAACCTGTGCTTTAATCCCAAATTTAAATTAGATAATTTATGTCAATAGTTTTTGAAAAATTCGCATGCAAACTCATAATTTTGATAAAAAAAAATAATAAAAGAAAAGTAATAAAAGAAAAAGAAAAAGAAAATTTTTTTCAACATTGTGAAATGAAGTGCTAAATTGTAAAAATAATACCTTATAAGCTAGAAATTTCAGTTTGTGGTTCCCCATTCTGTGCATGTTTATCCCTATTTGCTTCTATGGACGCACAAACCTCAATAGCTTCCTTCTTTTTATTTTGTTTTTTAAATAAAATGAAGCAGGATCTAAAAAATTATTACTTACACATTTAGTTCAGAACTAAAAGTTATTGATTTAATTAATTACATAAAAATAATCAACGTCGGTATAAAGACCAATTCACCCAACAGGAAGATCCATCCTGGAAATGTATCTACTGTCTTGGAGTACACATACTCGTATAGCAGAGAAAAAATTGGCTCTCCAATTGGTGCACAGATGCACCATAGAAATACTTTCCTATATCCAATAAAATCACCTTTCAAATTTTAATAGCGATTTTTATCTTGGAATCTATAGGATCTAAGAATCTAAGAATTAAATTTTTATATCATTTTAACATTTTTTTATCAGGCTTATCAGGTTTTCTATTACTCACATAGTTAGCTGAATCCCATATCAATGTGCCTTTTTTTGTTTTATCAAAAAACGACTTTTGGTTCATGGCACATATTTCAAATAAAATTTAAAAAAAAAAAAACTTTGATGTTCACTGCACTTGATTGACTTACAAATAGATTGTCGATTCGTATTAACTGTTGCACTAAATATAACTGCATCTCGTTCCGCCTTGCAAACGGTGTAATTAAAATCCGGCGATAGCTTAGTTACATTCCAAAGTATTCCACTGCCAAGCTGCGTGACATTCTGGAAATCGAATTCATCACAGTCGATGCCTAATTCATCCTTGTCGAGAATCGTTTCACACACAATTTGAGTGTAATTGAAGTTCACCTGACACGCCTACAAAAGAACGTATTAGCAAAGAACATCCTGTTTGAAGGTCTACCTTTTGCAGAGGAAAATTCTGTATTGCTACTGCATTGAACATGCTCGGCATGATGTAGAAGAACAAAAAAGGCTCCACATTGATGTACTTCCAGTAGGTCCAACATTTTTTAAAGATATTCTTCTTCTCTTTTGGCACATCACTAGTGATGTTCTCCATAGCTGCAACCCGTCAAAATAGCAACACTTTTCAGTAAAACTTTGAACACCACCAACGATACTGATTTCAAATCAGCAGCAGATCCCAAAGAACTGATCGTCTAGCAAGTTTCAAGTTGGTCTAACACTTCTTCAATATTCGGCGGCTGTTTTGAGATTGATTAATAGAAATAACTGAGGTAGTGAAGTTAAAAATTTGTTTTATAGATTTTTGGCAAAAAAAAACTCTTTATTAGATTAGTTTAATTAGAATTAATTACATATGAATTCGATGGGTATAGACTAGGCCATCTTATAGTCATTAGCTTTTTTTTGGCTCAACTATGCAGATACATAGGTGGGAAGTAACTAAAATTTTTCTTGCGTTTGGTAATTTTATTTTGACCTTTGCTTGATATTATATTGATATATGACATAAATGATCAGTATCAATAGCCGATTCCTCTGTCCGACCGTCCGCCCGTCTGTCCGTCAGTTAGCCTGTCCATCCGTCTGTCCGTCCGACCGTCTGTCCATCCCACAGTGCATTCGATAAGCTTGAGTTGAATTATATTAGTTCATCAATTGAGAATGGCTCCGCAAATTTGTCTTAAAGTTTTATATTCAGTTGTTCACAATTGCCAAGAGAAGGTTTTACAAAACAATAGAAATTATTAGTAAGGGATGTTAAATCGCATACAACATACCTTATTTTATAATGGATGTTGTGTATGTATGACTGAGTTTTTGGGTGTTGTGTAGCTGTGTGTTAATGGGTGAATATGATTTGTTTCCCCCTTTAGAATAGGGTATCTGTAGGCACTATACCTATGAAAGCCAGAAACCTGTGCTTTAATCCCAAATTTAAATTAGATAATTTATGTCAATAGTTTTTGAAAAATTCGCATGCAAACTCATAATTTTGATAAAAAAAAATAATAAAAGAAAAGTAATAAAAGAAAAAGAAAAAGAAAATTTTTTTCAACATTGTGAAATGAAGTGCTAAATTGTAAAAATAATACCTTATAAGCTAGAAATTTCAGTTTGTGGTTCCCCATTCTGTGCATGTTTATCCCTATTTGCTTCTATGGACGCACAAACCTCAATAGCTTCCTTCTTTTTATTTTGTTTTTTAAATAAAATGAAGCAGGATCTAAAAAATTATTACTTACACATTTAGTTCAGAACTAAAAGTTATTGATTTAATTAATTACATAAAAATAATCAACGTCGGTATAAAGAACAATTCACCCAACAGGAAGATCCATCCTGGAAATGTATCTACTGTCTTGGAGTACACATACTCGTATAGCAGAGAAAAAATTGGCTCTCCAATTGGTGCACAGATGCCAAAAATAGCAAACATTCGCCCAAGCTCATCGCCGTCTACTATACTCGCTGCGATGGCCCCAATGGAAATCACTCGCACACTTTCAAATATTTCTATAACACCAGCAGTATAGAACATAATGGATGCTTTAGCAAAAGCCTAGAGGAGGTGTTAGAATTTCTTGTACATGAGGTACATTTTCTTCTATTTTAACTTACGAACAGAGGTCTCGACAGAACTATACATAAGGCGGAGATGATGCCAATCATTACAGGCGATATATTCTTACTCAGAATCACAGTTCCAATGAAAGTACCTTAAAATGAATCTATGAGCTGTCAGCGGTGAATGGTGCGATAAATCTTACCGACAATCGTTATCGCTGAGGAGAAAATGTTATAAATACTGAAATCATTATCTTTCCAATTCAATTTGATGAGGGTGTATTTATACCAATAGTCACTTTCACCTGAAGGTAGGATAAAACCTTGAGCTACTGTCAAAATTCTTTTCATAGAGTGTGCTTACCTGATGCTGGGCCAGTTGTTAAGAAGTACGCAACAAACATAGCAATCAGCAATGCCCGTCCATGATTTGGT
Organism: Chalcosyrphus nemorum; assembly: GCA_949716465.1. Taxonomy (NCBI): domain Eukaryota; kingdom Metazoa; phylum Arthropoda; class Insecta; order Diptera; family Syrphidae; genus Chalcosyrphus; species Chalcosyrphus nemorum. The sequence goes on from OX454333.1 coordinate 6,027,867, forward strand.
CTCTTCTCCAATGGCATCTTCAGGCAGTTAAATATGAATACAGGATCGAAAAACTCTACGTATATTAACCATGGTTTTTTCTTAATTGGTTCTATTTCATTTGATATTGCCTCATCGACCGCTGCAATCACTTCTCGATTTCTGTCAACGGCAGTGCCATCAGTCATTTCAAAAGCTGAGTTGTCAGTTCCTTCGAATGATTCCTTGGTCTTGGGTTCAGGCTTCAGTTCATCAATAAAGAATAGGACATTAAGAAATGCTATTACTTGAAAGATCCAACTCATCGCAAAGCAATCTAGAATAATGATGAATAAACTCATATCCTAGTCTCTGGAAAATAATTCCACTGAATGGCAATCCAATGAAGGGCAAACAGTTCACGAAAATACTCGTAGATAACATACCATACCTATAAATAAATGTTGCTCAGAATCTTAATATTTAAGGGCTGTGAATTTGTACCTAAACATTCTATCGGATTCTGGTGTAGCGCTTGTAATGTAACTTAAAACTGCTATAAGGACGAATTTTAATCCTCCAAACATCGCTGGGACTATAGCTTCTACGGAACTTACAAATACCATAGGTATTGTATCAAAAAATATTGCTGAGATAAATAAGCCTATAAAGAGATTTGATTTATTTATTGACATTCGAATGGATTCATATAGTGCTACCGAAAAATGAAAGTCCTTCACCGATAAGTGGAATCATCAAACATAACTTGCGCTTGTTGTAACGATCACTCCAGCCAGCGGCGAGCAAAACCAGGACTAATGGAATAAAAATAACTGTAAAGAAATAAATATTTATGTATATATGTACATGTACATATAGACCTATTTTTTTTCTAAAGTTGTTTCACATTCGTCTGCTTGAAGACCCTCAACTCACCTTCTATGCCAAGGATATAATCACACCACATATCTACCACCACTAAACTTCTAATCGTCAATAAAGACCCTAACAGTCTGCGGAGGAAAACCCAACGTTGTTTGAGTTTTGAGAGTGTCACTAGAAACCTCCCTCTCATGGAAGATCTCATATGCCGATATCCCAATATGATCCAAAAGTGAACTAGCTGAACTTGCACAACTGGATTGCACGTACTTACTTTACTTATGCCATGTATTGCTTTTTGGGACTTAGGGCCTCTATTACGCCTACGCGCCATCGTGTTCGGTTTCTTGCAATGGCAACTTCCATGCCTCCATCTTGGGACGTGTTCTGCCATCTTGGGTTAGCGGTTTCTATTACAAACATGGCTAGCCATTGAACTGTCACCTATTCGAAACGTGCGACCAATCCACTGCCTCTTCCGCTACTGGATGATCCTGCCTATAGGTTGTTGACCCGTTGTCTGGTCTGGGAGAGGTGGCTGTTAAAGATACGGTTTGGCAAGATAATCCTTAAGGTGTCACCTGTCAACGAGCTTTATAACTTTATATTACGTTAAAGCGAAAGAGTTTTAGCTTGGTGCTTAAGGAAATCGTCTACTCTCTCTACCGGTTGTCCAGCAATGCATATTTGAACTGATGAGGTTATACCAAGGCTGATAACTTTAGTTTTTGCTGTATTAACTTTCAGCCCGAAAACGCCTCTCTCACTCTCTACATTAGCTCTCATTCTGTGGAGATCCATAATTCTATGAGAATGTACATAAGCATACATCGTCAGCGTAGTCAATATGCTTCAATTGGGATGTAAGAGTCCATCGAATTCCTCTGCTCCCCGTCGACAAAACTGCACGAAGCGCATCGCCAATCAACAAAAGAAATGGAATTGGTGAAAGAATGCAACCTTGTCTTACCCCACTTTGGATCTGGAATTCCTCTGACAACATTTCTCTGTGCAGGACGTTGCATTTTGCGCCAGCATATGTAGCCTTGATAATAGCAATTCTCAAAATCAGTGAACAGCAGGTGAAGTAGCAAACGATATTCAACGCACTGCTCTATGACGATCCGCAGGATGTTGATATGGTCGACACAGGAGGATCCAGAGCGGAAACCTCCTTGTTTGGTAGTGTCTTCTAGGTGTTGTTGCTATTATCTCAGTGACAGCATTCGATTCAATTTTCTTTCTTAGAAAGCTTGACTATGATTCCTATCTTCTACTCGTCAAGAAAGTTATCGGTTTTCTAACCTCTGTAAATTAGAGGGAATAGTATCTCAGACGATTTTGTTGGTCCTGCTCGTAAGAGCGCGGCGGAAATACCGTCAAATTTGACCGCCTTGTATAGCGGTGGTGATCTTCTACACTTGGCAATGTGTATTTTAAAATAAAACATTATGTTTAGAGTGGATTGTGTGATACCCCATCCATTTCCTAAAATGTACGCGAGGACGTACACAATGTATGAAAAACATATGAAAATTCTACAATCCGCCTGGAGCGGATCGTGTGATACCCTATCCCTTTCCTTTATACAGATATGCATATGTATGTAGGTTCCATACATTTCCACCAGAAACTTACATAAAATTGTTTTTCCATTTTTTTTTCTTTATAAAAGCAATAGGAAATCTTTTTAGTGTTCCGGACCTTAAAAGGAAAGACGGAACACTTATGGGTTTGATACGGTGTCTGTCTGTCCGTCTGTCCATCTGTCCGTCAGTCTGTCACAGCCCTGTAACTTTTGAACCGTTAGAAATAGAGAGCTGAAACTTTCGCTATGTATACATTATGTGCAAGCCCGCACAAGATGGCGGCAACGAATCTCATTTTGGGAGCCTTTTTTTGGGCACCTTGTATGAAGGGCAAAAAAATTATTTTGTTCCCCATCATGTGGCATATCAATTTAAAGAGAATTTTGCAAGGGCTTCATATATGTAAGAAATATTTTTTTCTGGCAAAATTTGTTGAACAAAAAAGCTTGCCAAACATTTGAAAAATGTTGTCCCCCCCCCTAGCGGCTAGACCATAAGTGGTAAAAATATGAAAAAAATTGGAGATACGTAGAATTTTTGGTAAATTGTGAAAACAATACGAAAATTCCTGTATCTTATATATTTCCTGAGAAAAATAAAAAAATGGGGTATCTAGTTAGCCCACTGTATCTCCCCCAGTTTTCATGTTATCAAAATAATTTTTGCAATAGGTCATTTTGATACTATGGTTTGCTCAAATTTCAAGATTCATCCAAATCCGCCGAGTAGTTCCCGAGTTATAGATTTTAGAAGAGCGCATGGACTTCCCTATATTCTCCTCTCTTGCTGCTACCTCATTCGATTTCGATTTTTCAAAAACTAAGTCATTTTCACGAATAGATCGTATATGTTAGTTCTATGCTGCTATTGAAAACTAAACAAGTTTAAATAACTGTAATTTTTTTTAATTTTGGGTTTTTTTTTTAAATATTTTTTTCTTAAATTTTTAAAACTCTAAATGCCGTATTCCTTCGCATGTCAAGTACTGCCAGGGTTTTTCTTTGCTTAAACCATTTAACAAGCAAAGTACCGTTACATGCATTCTTATACAAATGCTTGGTACGCCTAAACTAACTAAAATATGAAATTTTATCAAAATCGTTAAAACCATTTTGGAGAAAACTCCATGTTTGTGAAAATGGCGCTACGTGAAGGAACTCTAAGAGTAGGGCTACAACAAAAATTTCAATGTCCCCTTTAGGGGCCATGCAATAGCTCCCTAACATGAAGTTTGAAATAAATTGATTCACTCGTCATACAGACAGACAAACAGAATCGGCAGACACACTATAACGAGCTTTTCTATCAACGTAATTTGAGAATTGTTTAATATCTCGAGTTCCAATTCTTGCACGAATTCAATACATGTTTTGTATCGAAAGTGCAAGTTAAAATGGACTGGAATCTCAGCATAGTATTATTAGGACATACCTACGTACTAGGCATTACATCGTTCATATCATATTATCATAATATTGCCCTCTGTTTAATGACAATATAAAATGTCCGGAACACTATTGCACGAGGCCCTCCTCGCACTTGCCCAATTTTTATACCCTATTCTAAGGGTATATTAAGTTCGATACATAGTTTGTAACATAGAGAAATATTACAGATAGACCCAATAAAGTATATATATAAATGATCAGCATCACTAGCCGAGTCGATTGAGCTATGTCCGTCCGTCTGTCCGTCCGTCCGTCCGTCTGTCCGTCCGTCCGTCTATCCGTCCGTCTGTCCGTCCGTCTGTCCGTCCGTCTGTGTGTCACCAGTTTTTGTTCCTTAAATTTTGAGCTAGGCTGATGAAATTTTGTATACGAGGTCTTTGGAAAAGTAAGCAATACAAGTGTAAAAATTTTTAAAATCCGCCCACTGACATGTTTTCAAAAAAATCACCGTTTTCCACTATTTTTATATGAAACTCGAAAAAACTTACTTGAACAAATATGTAGATATCTATTTAATCTACAAATCGTCTATACATTGTATATGGCCACGCCCACTTTTTAGGAGCGTTTTCTTCAAAAATTAATTTTCGAGTAAAAATATTAGTTTATAGGGCAAAATAGAAAATTTTGTGAATACATTTTCCACCGCCCACTGACACGACCAAATAAGATAGGGATAGGGTATCATACGATTCGTTCCAGGCGGATTGTAGCATTTTTCACTGGTTTTTACATGCTTCATTGCTTTAAATATTAAATTTTAGTATACAATAAAGGTTTATTTCGATTTTGACCTAAATACATTTTGCATTAACCGAAAATTCGCAATATTTCTAGAACTAGTTGAGTTAATAAGCAAAGTACCGTTATGTGTATTTTTTGCCAAAAACGTGGTGCGCCATCTTGTCTGGGTTTAGAAAAGTAGTTCAAATATGAAATTTAAACGAAATCGTTAAAGGTACAGTTAGAGTTAGATGAGTGTATAATTTAAACAAAATCCTTGAAGCGGTTTATGTGTAAATCGGCTTTTTGCAAAAAAATTGGGCAAGTGCGAGGACGGCCTCGTGCAATAGTGTTCCGGACATTTTATATTATCATTAAATAGAAGGCAATTTACACCTAATACTGGTTTTGATATGAACAATGTAATGTCTAACCAACTCAAAATAGCAACTCGTGATATTAAACAATTCTGAAATTACGTTAATAGAGAACCTCGTTATAGTGTGTCTGCCGATTCTGTTTGTCTGTATGTATGACGAGTGAATCAATTTACTTCAAACTTCATGTGAGGGAGCTATTGCACGACCGCTAAAGGGGACATTAACATTTTTGTTCTAGCCCTACTCTTAAAGTTCCTTCATGTAGCGCCATATTCACAAACACGGAATTTTATCCAAAATGGTCTCAACGATTTTGATAAAATTTCATATTTCAGTTAGTTTAGGCGTACCAAGCATTTGTATAAGAATGCACGTAACGGTACTTTGCTTATTAAATGGTTTAAGTAAAGTAAAACACTGGCAATACTTGACATGCGAAGGAATACAGCATTTAGAGTTTTAAGACTTCAAGAAAAAAAAAAATTTTAAAAAAAAAAACCAAAATTAATAAAAATAATAAAATTTTTCAATTGTTTGGCAAGCTTTTTTGTTTAACAAATTTTGTCAGAAAAAAATATTTCTTACATATACCTATGGAGCCCTTGCAAAATTCTCTTTAATTTGATATGCCACATGATGGGAAACAAGGTGCACAAAAAAGGGCCCCCAAAATGAAATTCATTGCCGCCATCTTGTGCGGGCTCCCACATAATGTATATATAGCGAAAGATTTAGCTCTCTATGTCTAACGGTGCAAATGTGACAGGGCTGTGACAGACTGACGGACAGACAGACGCGGTATCAAACCCATTAGTGTTCCGTCTTTCCTTTTAAGGTCCGGAACACTAAAAATCTTGAGTAAAGTATTTTTGTATTTATTAATTTATTTGTTTATTTTTTATATAATTATTTATTTTCTTTTTTTTTCTTTTTTCATTAAAATGAAGGTTTTTGCTTGCCTTTTCCTTCAAAACTCTAACGCCCGTATTATTCACATTTTACAAAACTAGTTTTATGTCAAAACTAGCTTTGTAGGGGTTTCGAGTTTCGAGTTTTGACAAAATCGGTATTATTCACAGGATTTTTTTTTTCGTTTAAACTAGAAATCTTAAAACTAGTTTTGTACAAAACTCGTAAAACTAGAAAAAGCTAGCTTTGAGAGCGTCAAAACTAGTTTTAAGAACGTTTCGTATTATTCACGAGAAAATAAAACGCGAAAATAAGTTGACGAGAACAGCTTTTATAGATAAACTGACGGGATATGAAGATATTCTTCAACGTATAATAATAATTTATACGATGACACGGGATGGAGTATTTCTTTAAATAAGACAACGACATGGGGCTATTCATATACAATTTAGAAAGGGTAAAAGAAAAGGAATTTTTATGAGTTCGAATCTCAGTTCCTAGAATGAATTTCAAGGTTAGTTTATCACACTAGGGTCTTTGTTGGTGAGCAAAGCTAAATATGGTATTACTGATATCATTGTCTGTGTTGGGCTTTAAACCTCCGCTTTATGCTTCCATATATTGAATGAAATATATTAAGTGGCGACGGTCTATTTCCAGCACTTCTGCAAAAAGGTATTGACTTCTCACGCCAAGTTGGGCAGCTTAATGTAGAGCCACCTTCAATTGGACATACATATCAACCAACTTAGGTAAGAAAATGTAAAATTCATTTCCAAACTTCGGCTTGATTTGTCTACTCCTCTGCGCTCGGTCAGTGTGCATACAGAAAGTTTAATTGACGATCTTGTTTTGCCAAAAAGATAGAAGGAGCACTCGGCTTCAAGGAAATAGATCTATGTATGCTCCTAAAGCTCGAGGACCCATTCGATAACATTATCTAAACCTCTATAACAAGAATCATTAGTAGCAAAGTTAGCAAAGAGTGGCTCAACCAATATATAAGGGCCACGCAGGAAATTTGAGCTAATACTTCCCCTAATAATACTCCTCAAAGAAGAGTACTCTCCGTCTTTTACAAAAAGGTTTCAAATCAATACTGATCCTATCAAAAAGCACTACACTATTCTATTTCAGCCAGGTAAAATATCCTAGCGACAAACGACTCAACTAAAATTCTCATTTCAATTCCAACATTAAGCACTATGGGCTTATTGGTCAATGGGTGCCTGTATGGTAGAACTTCAAGCCTCTCTTTCCCAAAAAAATTTAAAACAAATGACTATCACATCACCAGTTTTAAAAGCATTCGATAAGTTCACATAGCAAAATCCTTTAAAAAACCAGTGAAAAATGCTACAATCCGCCTGGAGCGAATCGTATGATACCCTATCCCTATCTTATTTGGTGGTTTCAGTGGGCGGTGGAAAAATTATTCACAAAATTTTCTATTTTGCCCTATAAACTAATATTTTTACTCGAAAATTAATTTTTGAAGTAAACGCCCCTAAAAAGTGGGCGTGGCCATATACAATGTATAGACGATTTGTAGACTGAGTGGATATCTACATATTTGTCCAAGTAAGTTTTTTCGAGTTTCATATGAAAATAGTGAAAAAAAGTGATTTTTTTGAAAAGTGGGCGTGTCAGTGGGCGGATTTTAAAATTTTTTACACTTGTATTGCTTACTTTTCCAAGGACCTCGTATACAAAATTTCATCAACCTAGCTCAAAATTTAAGGCCCAAAAACTGGTGACACACAGACGGACGGACGGACGGACGGACGGACAGACGGACGGACGGACAGACGGACGGACGGACATGGCTTAATCGACTCGGCTAGTGATGCTGATCATTTATATATATACTTTATGTGGTCTATCTTCAATATTTCTCTATGTTACAAACTATGTATCAAACTTAATATACCCTTAGGATAGGGTATAATAAATATTCTCTGAGCGACAAAACTCGTTTTATGCCTCAAAGCTAGTTGTATGCCCACAAAACTAGCTTTATGGGCATATATTCTCTTTTATGTTCTCAAAACTCAATATGCTTTATAAAACCTAAATTAGTTTTAAATTCAAACGTGAATAATACCAATTTGTTTTTAAAGCTAGTTTTGACACATTTTTACAAAACTCGAAACGAAACGACTTTTAATCAAAGCTAGTTTCTTTTCGAGTTTTGTAAAATGTGAATAATACGGGCGTAACTGTTTTCCAATTATCCTAAGAAATTTAAACAAAAATATTGTTTCAGCAGTAAAATATAATTATGTACGTATAGCTTATCTCTGTATTGTAAAATGTGTGGTAGTTATCCAAATGTAAATCAATTTTATGCGAAATAAAATTCTATCTATTCTAAACCTAGTATCAATATTACTAAATTAATGCATATAAAATAAAATGAATAAAAGTCTGGTACGTTTTCGTGTTAACTTAATAGAACCAATCTAATCTAAATATAAATGTGACATAGTAGCATTTGCTAACCTTCCAATTTATAGAATCTTAGCATCTTTGAATTTGAATTTTATAAAAAATGTCTTATGGTACTAAGAACCACCTTGTATTATCAGGTTCATCAGGTTTCCTGTTTGAAATTAGTTAGCCTACTGCCATATCGATTTGCATGTTTTATTATGAAACACAAATCCTTTAGGCTTTTAGTTCATTACAGATTTAGCAAATTTTACAGACTTAACATTGCAATAGTGGTTTCAAATTACACAACTTGCTTAACAATAAATTATTTACGAACTTTTGTTACGAAAAAAAATGTACTAATTCATGCAATCATTAGCAAAAAAACTATTCGCGGATATTGTTATGTTCACTTTAGTCTGCTATTGGCTGACTTACCAATATGTTGTCTATTCTTAGTAACTCTTGCACTAAATACATTTGCATTTCGTTCCGCCTTGCAAACGATGTAATTAAAATCTGGGGATTGCTGAGTTACATTCCAAAGTATTTCACTGCCAAGCTGTGTGACATTCTCGAAATCGAATGCATCACAGTCAATGCCTAGTTCATCCTTGTCGAGAATCGTTTCACACACAATTTGAGTGTAATTGAAGTTCACCTGACACGCCTACAAAAGAACGTATTAGCAAAGATCATCCTGTTTGAAGGTCTACCTTTTGCAGTGGAAAATTCTGTATTGCTACTGCATTGAACATGCTCGGCATGATGTAGAAGAACACAAAAGGCTCCACATTGATGTACTTCCGGTAGGCCCATAGTTTCTTAATGATATTCTCCTTCTCTTTTGGCACATCACTAGTGATGTTCGCCATAGTTGCAACTATTTCAAATTAGCGACGGTTTTGAGTCAAATTTTAAACACCACCAACGCACACTGATTTCAAATCGACAACAGATACCAAAGAACTAATGATCTAGGAAGTTATAAGTTTGTCTCACACTCCTTCAACCTTCGGTGGCTGCCTAGAGTTTGATTAATAGAAATAACTGGAATTCGAAGAATAAAATTTCATTGAGGTAGTGAAATTCTGCAGATATTTTATTTTTGACAGAAAACCTGTTTCGCAGCGAAACTTAAATTAGATTAATACCTATTTATACTGTCACCTTTCCTTGATATTTTTTGTTGCTTCATTTCGGAATTAATATCTTAAATACCATAGATTACACTTAAACATTCCATATAGCGCAGTAAATATTCATTGCTTATGGCCTATTTTCCCTTGACCCCCCCTTGAGGGGGGGAGGGGGGGGGTCTATTCTCACCCCATTTCAAGTTATAGCCCACCAAAGTGGGTGACCTGGAGGTGTAGTCACTCTAAACGCTATAACTTCTAAACTATTATAGGTACAAAAAAGGTTTTGTACATTTTGGAAAGACAATTTAGTAGCGCATTAAACACATCTGTGCAGCTATAAAAAAGTTATGGCTTCTTAAACTCAAAATTATGATAATTTGTTGTTCAATTCTATTACTTAAAATGCATTTTTCTCTAATTTTTTACTCAACTTTTTTACGTACGATCAACAGAAGTTGTAGTAAAAGCCATTTTTTGTAGATAAAAATTAGACTTCACAAGACTAGCATAAACATAAAATTTAAACCAAATCGTTAGAGCCGTTTTCGAGCAAATTGGCTAGAACCGCTTGACTCTAAGAAAAGTACCGTTATTATCAATTTTAGCCAAAATTTGGAACGCTATCTTTTAGCATTAGCACAGTTTTATACATACTAAACATTTGAATGAAATCGGTTGACCCGTTTTTTAACGAACCGGCTTTTAACCAAATTGGCATTTAGTGCCGTTATAACAAATTTTGGCCAAAATGTTATAAGCCATTTTAAAGTATGTATCTTAACTCGATTCGCCATAAAGTTTAAAAAAAATCGGTATAGCTGTTTTCCAACAAATCGGTTTTTTACCAATTTGGTTATAAGTAAAGTACCGTTATTAACGCTTTTGGCCAAATTTTGGTACGCCATCTTATAGCACTTTGCCAAACTAGAAGAAATATGCAATTTAAAAAAAAATCGTAGGAACCGTTTTCCAGCAAATCGGTTTTTTGTTAAATTAAGTAAAGTACCGTTAATATTAGGGCTAGAACAAAAATTACAATTTCGCCTCTAGGGATTACCCCACAGACCCTAGATATGAAGTTTGATCAAAATCCTTTTACCCGTTTAGGCTGTAGCCTTGCTGACAGACAGACAGACAGAATTTTCAGACCCACTTTGTTCTACTTCTATAGAGGTAATATCAGAATTTATCATCAATCAATCCCGAGATCGAAAATTTTTACGGATTCAAAACTTGCCCTATACTACGTATCGGTGCAAGTAAAAAGAAGATGGCTGTTTCCGTTTTTTGGAAAAGGCCATTCCTCGTGGTGATATAAACGAAATAGGAAGAAAAAATGGAAGGGACTGCTTACATCTTTTTAATCCTCTGAAAATATTAAAATCGATTAGTTGAATCAGCTACAAAATGTGTCCAAAATACATTTTCTTTTAGTTATTTCTTTTTAAATCATTAGTTATTTTGACACTAACAGCTGTTTCCCGCTGTTTCCCCCTTCCCTAAAGTGGGAAAATTTGCCCACATTTACCTATAGTTTCGCTGGGTATAACTAGCCTCGCCAACTGTTGCCAAATTATATTTTGGTTAGAAGTTGCAAAATGAAACCATCTAAGGGAAAAACGTCCTTTTTTTTGTTTAAAATTAGTTCTAAAGTAAAATATGGTTTATATTATTATATATAGCTTTTTATATTATTTATTATATATTATTTTTATATTTTATAGCTTTTTATTAATATTTAAACACATACAATTATTTAATTTCAAAGGACAAACAAATTGTATTAATAAAATTTTAGCATATAACGAAAGTAGAAATACATGTTTTCCTTATAAACTAGAAATTTTTTGTTTGTGGTTCACCATTCTGTGCATGTTTATCCTCACTTGTTCCATTGGACCTTCTCAATAGTTTAAATTTTTGAATTTCTTGGCCAGAATAAAGCAGATTCTAAAATAACAATGATATAAGCCCAGAATCAATAGTTAATGAATAAATTAATTACATGAAAATAATCAAAGTCGGTATGAAGAACAATTCACCAAACAGGAAGATCGTTCCTTTAAATAAAGCCACTGTATTCGAGTACACATAGCCGTATAAAGGACGAAAAATGAACTGTCCAATTGGTTCACAGATGGCAAAAATTGCAAACATTCGTCCAATCTCATCGCCTTCTACTAAACTCGATGAGATCGTCCTAATGGCTATAATTCTCAGGCTCAGAAACATGTCAATAACACCAACCGTATACAACATGATGGAGTTTTTAGCAAAAGCCTAAGGAAGGTGTTAGAAATACTGGTACTTGAGGTACATTTTCTTATATTTTTTCTTACCAACAGAGGTCTTGACAAAACTATACATAGGGCGGATATGATCCCAATCATTGGAGGCGATATTTTCAGGATCTTACTCAGAATTGCAGTTCCAATGAATGTACCTTGAAAATAATTTGTGAATTTTCGGCTGTGAATGGTGGGATAAATCTTACCCACAATTGTTATTGCTGCAGAAACCGTGTTATAAAAAATGATGTCTTTGCCATTCCATTTCGTTCGGTAAAGGGTGTATTTATAAAAATAGTCATCTTCACCTAAAGATAGAAGAAAATGTTGAGCCGCTGTCAATATTGTCATAGAGTTTGTTTACCTGATGCTGTGCCAGTGATTAAGAAGTATGCTACAAATAAAATAATCAGCAATGCCCGTCCATGATTTGGTCTCTTCTCCATTGGCATCTTCAGGCAATTAAATATCAATGTTGGATCAAAAAACTCTATCAAGCACGGCTTTTTCTTGATTGGTTCTATTTCATTTAATATCGCGTCTTCCAGCGCTGCAATGACTTCCCTGTTTCTGTCAACCGCAGTACCATCAGTCATTTCAAAAGCTGAGTTGTCAGTTCCTTGCACTGCTTTATTTGTCTTCGGTGCGGGCTTTACTTCCTCAATACAAAATTGTACATACAGAATTGCTATGACTTGAAAGATCCAACTTATTGCAAAGCAATCTAAAAAAAGAGACTTGGTAAACTTTTTGGTTTCCGAAAATTTTTTTATAATAACTTACACACATATCCCAGTTTCTGGAAAATAATCTTACTGAATGGCAATCCAATGAAGGGCAAACAGCTCACAAAAATGGAAAATATACCATACCTATAAGTAAGTGTAGTTCAGATTCTAGTTTGTTAAGGACTGTCGACTTGTACCTAAGCATTCTATAACCTTCTGGTGTGACACTTGCAATGTAACTATAAACGGCCATAAGAGCAAATGTTAATCCTCCAAACATAGCTGGGACTAGAGCTTCTACGTAACCTCCAAATTCCATAGGAATTGTATCAAAAAATATCGCTGAGATAAATAAGCCTATAAAGAGATTTGATTTATTTATTGACATGAAATGGAGACACATAGTCCTACCGAAAAAGGAGAGTCCTTCACCAATAAGTGGAATCATCAAACAGGGCTTACGCTGGCTGAAAAGATCACTCCAGCCACCGGCGAGCAAAATCATAACGAATGGAAAAATGGAAGCTACAAAGAAGTAAAGAAATAGTTTTTCATTCAGAATAGAATTGCAGGCTTACATTCTTCGACTTCTCTATAAAAGCAATTATAATGTCACAGAATTGGCATACCGACCTACTTTTTTTGGACTTCTGTACAATGGTTATGTCAAAAACTATCGAGACATCGAGGTCGAATGCCTTAGGGAACTTTTGTACTTACTGAGTTCAAAGATGTTTTCACACAAAATGTTAAGCAATGGATTATGTCTGCCTGTTTATGAGATGAAGAGATATTCCGAAGATCTGACACATTTTGCTTCTAGGCGATCGAAACGAATGATGACAAAGTGAAGTCTTATAATGCGCACACCGATTCGATTTTTTTCAAATTTCTTTTAAAATTATTCCAAAACCTTAATTTTCCCAAAAAGTGGGCGTGGTTTTCTATAAAAATTCAGCATAGATACATTAATTTTTTTTTTCTTTAAGTGATATTATTCTAATGAAAACTCCGGAAAACAGATTTGTTTTTTTTTTTTTTTTGGAAAACTGCCCTTAAAAAGTGGGCGTGGTAATATACAATATATGCGAGATGTGTAGAGTAATAAAATGTCTATATATTTGCTTAAGTAAGTTTTTTCGAATTTAGAGAGAAGAGAATTTTTCGAAAAGTAGGCGTGTCAGTGTGTCAGTACACTTGTTCTTTCTCGAGTTCCAAGGTTTTAGTATAGAAAATTTCATTATCGTAGCTTAAAATTTAAGGCACAAATACTGGTGACAGACGGACGGACGGACATTTATATATATACTTTATTGGGTCTGTCTCCAATATTTCTCTATGAGTCTAACTTAATATACCCTTGGGATAGGGTATACACATTTCCTCAATAATAGTAGCAATACATAAAATAAGGACGAAACATTGAAAAAACTTTGTATTATGTAACCTCAGCAAGCACTGAATCAATATTTATGAAACCGGATTGAGAGATCGAGTAAGAAGAATAGAAATGGTATTTAGTTCGGCAATTCGTCTTTCCCTGTGCCTAAACTTATTTATGCTGCTCTTTATATTGCCAGTAAATAGAACCAATCTCATCCAAATGTGAATAAAATATTTTGGAAACAAAGATCATTCATTCATATCAATATACATATATGTACATATGTATGTATTTGAATAATATAGAAAAAATATATTTTGTACAATCGTACTTTAAAATCTTAATAGCATTTGTTTACCTTCGAATCTATAGGATCTAAGAATGTTAGAATTTAAATTTTATAAAATTTGTTTTATGATTTATTAACAACACTAAAAACTACATTGTATTATCAGGTCTATCAGGTTTCTTGTTTGAAATTAGTAAGCTGAATGCCATACAATTTGCATTTTTCATTATAAGTCGACTTTTGGACCCGTGAAATATTTTTCAAATAAGGCAAGCTTAGCTATGCACTAGTGGCTTAAGATTATATAAGTAAGTTGTCTAACAAGACGTTTATTTACGGACATCCATCATAAGAAAATGTTTACTTATTCATGCAATTATTATCATATACTGCGGATATTCTAGGTGTTATGTTATGTGTTGTGTACTCACCAATAGGTTCCCGAATCCCAGTAACTGTTGCGCTAAGACTCTGTGCACCTAGTTCCGCCTTGCAAACGGCGTACTTAAAATCCGGTGATTGCTCAGTTACATTCCAAAGTATTCCACTGCTAAAGTCCGTTACATTGTGAAATTCGAATTCATTGCACTTGATTTTTGATTTGTCCTTGTCAAGTATCGTTTCACACACGATTGAACTGTAATTGTACTTCACCCTACAACCCTATAAACATACGCGTTAGAACATCCTGTTTAAAGACGTTTAGCTCAAACCTTTTGCAGTGAAAAATTCTGTATTGCTATAGCATTGAACAGGGTCGGCAAGATGTAGAAGAACACAAAAGGCTCCAAATTGATATACTTCCGGCAGGCCCATAGTTTTTTGATGATACTCTCCTTTCCCCTTGGCACGTCACTTGTGATGTTGTTCATAGCTGCGCCACTTTTCACTCAAACTTTAACCAGCACCAGAAAGATTTCAAATCGACAACAGATCTCAAAGAACTAATCGTCTAGGAAGTTCCAAGTTGATCTCACACTTCTCAATCATCGAAGTCTGATTGAAGCTTGATTTATTGAAATAACTGGAATTCGATGAGGCAGTGAAATTATACGTTCGTTTTCTTTTTTTTTTGCAAAAAACCTCTTTCGTTTTCGCTGCAAAATTTAAATAAGACTTAATTATATTTTGAATTGGGAGTGTATAGGCTAGGCCAGCTCGTAGTGAAGAGCTTTTATGGCTCGAGTATGCAGATATCGCCAAGCAGCATCTCAAACTATCTACCTAGTTGAGATTGAGATTTGCCGCTTTTATTACGACTTCCTGCGTTTTATTGAATTACTCAAATTTTATGATTTTTTTCCCCTAGCTTAGCAAATTTGTAAAGGCAATAGTTTCGGTGTTCTGTAGGTTACTAGCTGTCTGCAGCCCTTGACTCTTAGAGCTTCGAAACAGTGTACAAAACTTATGAAGATATATTGCCATGATGGTGAATAAACTAGCATTTATTATCAAATGCACATATCTAGATACTTATCTGGTTGCTTCTGATATACAGTTGTCGTGCTTTCTTCTCGACCTACGTTTCTGCGCCAACTACTTCTAGGATATCATTGCGTTGTTAGTTAACTATCACCAATACGCAGATAAGAGAGGAAATTAATACATTGCAACCTGATATTGATATGTGCGAAGTGGCCAGAACTGTAATAAAAAAAAAAACGAGTACAAACACAACACAACCAGCGCTACAGTCAAGCTGACCACACCAGACAAAACAATCGTTCGTTCAGACATCTATATGAAACAAAAATCTGCGTGTGGAGGATGAGGAACACTTTTTCTGCCACTGTCCAACTAGGGGGGATGTTAAGGCAAAATACACTGGGGTACCCAGCGATAATTACAAACAGAACTGTAATCGATGATCGACAATCGATAACTGTGGTCCAGTGATCAATTATTGACATTCACAATAAGGGCCTTATAATTCAGCTCAACAAATAACAAAAGCATCATTGGTAGGTTCCAGCATGCTGTACACGAGAAGGATGGTTGTAAAAACTATCTTCGAAAAAAAGCTACTTACTACTCGACGGCTTCTTACATTGGCTCAGGCAGATAGGAAAGAAATCTTCTCGCTCACCGAATTTTCGGTAAATGAATGCCCAAAATCCTGGTCTACTACAGTGCATGGTATCCTTACCCTCATCCAAGTAATGCATTGCTTGGCTCAATCGTATAATCTTCATGATTAGGAATGTATATAAAGTTTTACTAGACCTTCGTCTTTCAAGACCACCGAGAGTGCTAAGACGGTTCGATTTCTTTCTTGCCATAATCGAAGGGCCGAGGATTTTTGAGTAGCTATCTCATGACAGTAAATACTATTGGATGTTTTTCAGACGCTCCCAAAAGATGAGGCCTTGAAAAAACCTTTACCTTATTTCCTGATTTCGAACTTGGAACCCCTGCACAGTAGTCCAACGCACTAACCAATCAGTCGCGACATCTTTACTGACATGGAAATGCTTCTAAAAAAGATCTACTCTTCGGGGGAAATCAAATCTTTTTTGAAATTGTGTTAAATTTTTTCACAATGTGTACCGTCAACAGATTCCTTTATGTCCTCTTCAGTAAAAGAAAACCTCCATCGAAAGTTTTAGTCGAGCTCTACAATAGGGCTTTCCACAGTTTCAACTACGTAGGGTCATAGATCTGAACGAGATCGGAAACGTGATGTAGGTATAACTGGCCTTGCCACATTTCTGCTAGAAGCTGCCAAAGAAAACCATCTGAAGGGAAAACCTCCTTTAAAACTCATTCTATAGTTAAACCATATTATATGTATAGTTTTTTATTAATATTTAAATACATCAGGTTTCAAGGGACTAACAAATTATTTTAACAAAATTTCAACATATAACTAAAATAGAGATATATTTTTACCTTATAAACTAGAAATTTCTGTTTGTGGTTCACCATTCTGTGCTTGTTTATCCTTACTTGCTCCATTGGACGCACCGTTCTCAAGAGCTTCCTTCTTTTTAGCTTGCTTCTTGAACAGAATAAAGCAGAATCTGAAATATGTAACACATTTAGGCCAGAACTAATATCTAATGAGTTAATTATTACATGAAAACAATAACATTCGGTATGAAGAATAATTCACCAAACAGGAAGATGGCTCCTGGAAATTTATTCACTGCATTCGAGTACACATATGCGTACAACGGAGGAAAAATGAACTGTCCAATTGGTTCACTGATGCCGAAAATTGCAAACATTCGACTAAGCTCATCGCCTTCTACTATACTCGATCCGATGGTCTTGATGGCAATAACTCGCAAACTCACAAACATTTCAATAACACCAGCCGTATAGAACATGATGGATTCTCTAGCAAAAGCCTAGGAAAGCAATTCTGGTACTTGAGGTACATTTTCTTATATATTTTAACTTACAAATAGAGGTCTTGACAGAACTATACATAAGGCGGAGATGATACCAATCATCGGAGGCGATATTTTCAGGATCTTACTCAGAATTGCAGTTCCAATGAACGTACCTTAAAAAGAATAAATGAATTTACAGCGGTGAATGGTGCGATAAATCTTACCGATAATCGTCATCGCTGAAGAGAAAGTGTTATAAATACTGTAATCATTGCCGTTCCAATTCAATTTGATGAGGGTGTACTTATACCAGTAGTCACCTTCACCTGAAGATAGAATAAAACGTTGAGTCACTGTCAAAATTGTCATTCATAGAGTGTGCTTACCTGATGCTGGGCCAGCAGTTAAGAAGTACGCAATAATTATAGCAATCAGCAATGGCTGTCCATAGTTTGGTCTTTTCTCCAATGGCATCTTTAGGCAATTAAGTACCAATGTAGGATCGAAGAACTCTTTGAAGCAGGACTGTTTCTTTACTGGTTCTATTTCATTTGGAATCGCTTCATCGAGCGCTGCAATCACTTCTCGATTTCTGTCGACCGAAGTGCCATCAGTCATTTCAAAGGCTGAGTTGTCAGTTCCTTCGACTTCGTTGGTCTTGGGTTCAGGCTTAAGTTCCTCAATAAAGAATAGGACATAGAGGAATGCTATCACTTGAAAGATCCAACTTATCGCAAAGCAATCTAGAATAATGATGTTCCTCTTTTGATTCTTTAAACTTGTTCATAAAAACTTACACACATATCCTAGTTTCTGGAAAATAATTCCACTGAATGGTAATCCAATGAAGGGGACACAACTCACGAATATAGAGAATATACCATACCTAAAAGATAACTGTAGCTCAGATTCTTAATCATTAAGGGCTGTGAATTTGTACCTAAACACTCTATCGGGCTCTGGTGTAGCGCTTGTAATGTAACTATAAACTGCCATAAGGACGAATGTTAATCCTCCAAACATCGCTGGGACTATAGCTTCTATGTACCCTCCAAATTCCATAGGAATCGTATCGAAAAATATTGCTGAGATAAACAAACCTTCACAAAAGGAGATTTGAGAATTTATATATTCAAATAAAATAGAATTTATTTATTGTTGTTGTATTACCGAGAAAAGAGAGTCCTTCACCAATAAGTGGAACCATCATACAAGGTTTACGCTTGTTGTAACGATCACTCCAGCCACCGGCGAACAAAGTCACAATTAATGGGAAAATAGCAGCTGTAAATAAATAAATAAACATTTGTTAATTGCTTTTTTGACTTTGAAGTTTTAATTGATTTTGGCATTACCATTAAAATGGGTCTGTCTATTTTGTTAGTCTGTGATTGTCTATTGGACTTCCCTAAATGATTGAAAGAATATGCTTTAAAGTTTTACTTTAGAAATCAGCCAAAAGTAAAAAAAATCAGTCCAAGCTGAGAGGAATTGCATTCACTTACAGCATTTATATGCAAGATTGAAGCCATATTTGAACCTGGCTTGAAATTCATATCAACGCAACAGATTGAAATGGGGTTGACTCTCAACTCGACTCAGCTAGCATAGCAGGGTTCAACCCCATTTCAACTTTTCAATCTTGTATTGTAATCACAATCAGTCAACGTGAGCACGTTAAGCAGTGGCTTAAGCCTGACTATCATTACAGATATGCAAGATTCTTCGAACCTTCCACATGTCGATACATAAAACCTTACCTATTATTTTATTATTATTATTATTATTATGCTCCCGACTCCTGCAGAGTCGTTTCCTTCCATCCTCTGCGGTCACGCGGGCACGCTGCTTCCAGTTGTTAAGACCAAGATTTCTGGCATCCACGATAACTTCGGTCTACTTCTCCGTGTCGAACCTGGGGGCTGGGATTCGAAGATCCTCTTCGCTGGAGTATTGTTGTCCGTTCGCACGATGTGGCCGAGCCAATGTAGTCTGCGTATCTTGGCTTTTTGGACTACATCCACATCCTGGTACAGCTCATAGATTTCGCGGTTGGTTGTATCTTCTCCTCCATTCGCCCTCCTCACATAAGGGACCTAATAACCGACGAAGTATTTTTCGCTCAAAGGTGCGTAATATTTGCTCAGCTTTCTTACTTATCGTCCAGCACTCGGCTTCATACAGCAGGACTGGTAAGATGAGCGTTCTATAGAGCATTAATTTGGTCCATCGAGTTAGGAGTTTTCAACCCAGTTGTATTGCCAAATCGAAGTAGCAGCGGCTTGCTAGGGTTATTCTTCGTCGGATCTCTACAAAGGTGTCATTTGTAGGATTAATATTTGTGACGAGGTTGGTGAACTCCTTAAATACTTCGAAATTATACTTATCAATAGTGACGTTCTGTCCAATGTTTTGGAAAGGTTTTAGACGTTCACACAATACGTTGCATAGGCTCTTATATGCTACATTAAACGGGGATATGCCTCGGTAGTTCTTAAAAAACATAGATGGGGCATATAGAGCTGATACTCCAGTCGTCGGGCATGCGGTCCTCCACTCATACTTGGTTGATGACTTGATGCATGCACCCTACCAAGCCATCACCTCCGTATTTAAAGAGTTCAGGTGGAAGCCCATCAGAACCAGCGGCTTTGTTGTTTTTCATTTTTCTGATGGCTACATTAACTTCTTCAATACAACCTTACCTACTTCTTTACAAAATAACACGACACTTTTAAGGCTGAACATATTTATAATAGACTGAAGCAATCGGAAGCTACTTCAGTTTACTTCAATGCAGTCACTCCCATGAGATGCCAAATGGCATCACGATTTCATATGCACAAACCAAGAAAATGATCCTACCTCATCTTCAAACCAAGGTTTTGTAGTAGATTCATTGAATATGTAGTAGTTTCTTTGAAAGTGTGAAATTTAAGTAAGAGCTGACTATTAAAAAAATTTGCACTTAAGTGTCTAATAATATTTAAGTCGACAACTTTTTTAAGCCATGACTAGTGATTATGACAGCCTAAAGTCCAATGCAATGCAAGCATTACGGACGTATCACTGAATCCGGTAATGAACAAAAGGAAAGCCGACCTAAGGGTGTGTAATACCGAAGTGTATTTGCGTATAGCTCAACGCGATGCAATTCACTGCTAGTAATTAGTTACCCGCACATATATTGAGGTGATTTAGCGAAAAGCGAATTGAGTGACTCGCGTAACCGGTGTGCTACACGCAATGTTGTTATAGACTCTAAATGCTAATTTATTAGTTGTAAATTAATTTGCTTATTGTTCTATCATAGGTATTGACGAAGAATTTGACATTTGTAGGTAATATTAGAACTGATGTGCTAATATGTGAATTATTACGGAGCTATATTTTTTATTAAACTGTTTTGAACAAATTTAAGGCACTTACATTTGTAGAGAACGTGACATTTCTCATAGTCTCAGTTCTTACTGAAAATCTATCAGAGTATGCAATCATTTTGATATGTAATTCATTTGATTTCACATGGATTTGTTTCAATTCAATGACTTCAACTTTGAAATTATAAATCACCATTCATTTTGAAGTCATGATTTAGCAATCAATTTTTCCAATCATTATATTGAAGTCAAAATGAATGGAATCATTTTGATGAATGCAATCATTTCGATTGCTCTGAATTCATTGAAATCACCTTGAAGTCTTTAAAGTCATTGAAGTTATCTGAAGTCAGTGAGTTTTTTAATCCCTTAAGACTTCAATGACTTCAAAGACTTCAAGTGAATGCAGTGATTGCTAATGACTTCATGGTGTCATCAATGAATGCATTCATTTTTGATTTTAAAATAATGATTGCAAAAAATGATTCCTAAATCATCACTTCAAAATGAATGGTGAATTCTAAGGATGACTTCAATGAATGCATTCCGAAATGATTGCATTCTTTTAAGCCCTTTTCCGAGCAATATGATATTCAATGTGATTTTTGTAGTTCCCTTATCCACTCATGCTTTTTGTGGAATATTTGTTTAAATGAAAATTTCAATTTCAATTCAATTCAATTTCAAATTTCAATTCAATTTAGAGAGAGCAAGAGCGTGCTCAGTTTAGTTCAAACCTAACTATTGAACTAGTTCATTTCGTTCACTTTTATTGATGGCTCAGAAAATTGTGTCCTGAGGGGTATTTTCCCCGTTATATTATGGGCTAAGCTGAAGGAATAAATCAAAATAAATCGGTTTGTTCAAAAGTTGTTCGTTGTTGATGATCTACATTTTGTTGATGAAGGGAACTATTGCAATTGATTGAATGGAATAGTTGCCTCATTTTTGGAGATTTAAATGAGAATAAAATAATTTGCAAATATACGTTCTTCAGTTTTAAGAACAAGTAAATACTTTCCTATACTAATCCAATGAAATCAACTACAAAATCTTAATAATATTTGTTTACCTTTAAATCTATACGATCTATGATTAGAAATTAAATCCTATGAAATATGTCTTATGGCATGTTGACACTAAAATTCACATTGTATTATCAGGTTTATCAGGTTTCGTGTTTAAAATTAGCTGGCTAAATGTCATATCGATTAGCATTTTTAAATATGAATCGCAAAATTCTTTAGACTTTTGGTTCATGACACATTTTTTCAAGTGCTACAAACTTATCTTTGCACTAGCGACTTCAAATTACATAAGTTGTTTATCAACAAATAATGTACGTACTTCCGTTTACTAATTCATGAAATCATTATGAAATAAACAAACCGCGGATATTCTAACCAGTTTGTGATGTTAGATGTTATTGAAAAAAAAAAAAAAAAACGTTCATGATCACTTTAGCATGCACTTGACTGACTGACTCACCAATAGGTGCTCGAATCCCAGTAACCGTTGCACTAAGACTCTGTGCATCTCGTTCCGCCTTGCAAACGGTGTAATTAAAATTCGGCGATTGCTGAGTTACATTCCAAAGTATTCCACTGCCAAGCTGTGTGACATTCTGGAAATCGAATGCTTCACAGTCAATGCCTAATTCATCCTTGTCGAGAATCGTTTCACACACAATTTGAGTGTAATTGAAGTTCACCTGACACGCCTACAAAGGAACGTATGTATTAGCAAAGAACATCTTTTTTGAAGGTTTACCTTTTGCAGTGGAAAATTCTGTATTGCTACTGCATTGAACATGCTCGGCATGATGTAGAAGAACACAAAAGGCTCCACATTGATGTACTTCCGGTAGGCCCATAGTTTCTTAATGATATTCTCCTTCTCCTTTCGCACATCACTAGTGATGTTCTCCATAGCTGCAAGCCGTCAAAATAGCAATACTATTCAGTCAAACTTTGAACACCACCAACAAACGATACTGATTTCAAATCAACAACAGATCTCGGATAACTAATCGTCTAGGGGGCTCCAAGCTAGTCTCAGACTTCTTCAATCTTTGGCGGCAGCTTGGAGCTTGATTAGTGGAAAAACTGGAATTTGAAGAATTAAATTCCATCGAGGTAGTGAAATTCTACATATGTTTTATTTTTGGCAGAAAACCTGTTTCGCAGCGAAACTTAAATTAGAATTAATTATATTTGAATTGGAAGTGTATAGGCTAGACTAGCCCATAATGGCTTGAGTGTGTACATTATAATCTATCGGCCAGCAGCATCTCATACTGGGCGGTAGGGGTCAGTTGAGTTTGAAGAATAGTGTGTAGGAGCCCGGCATCATTAAGACTAAATAAAATGGAATAATTAACCCCAGTGTTTTATTACGTTACTCAGATGAATCTTTGGATTAAAATGAATGAATCTTTGTTGTTTGAGCGAAACTAGTTTGGAAACACAATAGTCTAGGAGGAATTGTGAAAAGCTCACTAGGCGGTTTGATTATAAGCTCTTTGCTCTCGCTGTGCAATGATCAGCAGCTGGTTCGAGACAGTGTACTATTAAGACATTTTGGCATGACCGTGAAAAAACTGATATTTCTAAAGAAAGAGACATGAAGTGTATCTAATTGCTATATTGGTTTGCTGGTGAATAGCTCTTGAGTTGCGAACAATATTGTCACTATTTGTTTTGTTGTTTTACATTTGAATTGGTAGTTTGGATGTCGTAGATAAAACTATTAGAGTGATAGTTAGTCACATTATACAGTGCGTGTTCTGGTCGATTTCGTTTTTCTTCTTCTTTAAGCAAGGTTATGATCCGGAGTAAAAGTTCTGACTTCTTTCTTGAAAGCTATTTAATTTAATGTCTAATCTCTCACATCCAACAACTTTACCAGTTATTACCAGCTGGCACCCACGTGGAGGTTGAGAAGAGGATTTTTGCCAGTCTTCTAAGCTATTTAGGGTTCGATTGAATCAGTCCATGTTTTATTTAGCCAAAACAAATGTTGCTAGAGTTAAATATTTTCATCATCTTTGAGTCTACCTGATAATTTGGTTTGTAGCAATTTGTGGCATTGGGTCCATCTCCAATTGCTAAGACTGCCGTGCCGTTGGAAAAGGGTCTAGTCCTTGTGTAGGGTGTTATAGAAAGGTTTACTATAGAGGGAGTACAACAGAGGTCCGAAGGCGCCTCGTTGGGGTACTCCGACTTTAATCTGCACTAGCTAGAAGTAATAGCTAGCGATGTTAAATAAGACTCCATTAGATGTAGAAATTCAAGCCATACTTTATCCAAAACCTGTGCTGAGATGATTGCAGAGCCCACGAACTTCATCTCGTATTGTAACTAATTATCTTGTTTCCTGTAGTTCTGTAAAACACGTTGAGAAACTTATAAGTTAAGAAACAGCTTCTCGGAAGATGATGCATTGTAATGCATCAGTCTTTCTTGGGCTTAGGGAGGACGTATTTTAAACATAAATTGAATGGATAATAATATTCTAGCTCACCGATCTTTCAGTATAAATACCAAGGTCAGAAAGCCTGGTTTGCAACAGTGATCTATTTATTCTCCTAATCTAATGTCCAAGCCGTAAAATATCCATGGTTTAAAAACTATTTAAAAAAGTATTTGTACATAAGGAGAGAGCTCGGACACTCCTCTCCGATCTTTAACAAAGACTCTAATGTAGTGGCTAAAATATAGTCCTTTTTCATAATTTTGCCCAGATTCAACAACATTTTCCCGACTTAATTTAAACATTTTTTAAAGAAAGCCAAGAATATACTATGCTGTTGGTACGATTTGATCTTTTAGGTTCTATACAAATCTTACCAACCACCTACGAAATTTAT
This sequence comes from Chalcosyrphus nemorum, assembly GCA_949716465.1. Lineage (NCBI taxonomy): Eukaryota > Metazoa > Arthropoda > Insecta > Diptera > Syrphidae > Chalcosyrphus > Chalcosyrphus nemorum. The sequence continues at coordinate 6,052,606 of OX454333.1, forward strand.
CCAAAAATATCTTTAACTTATGAATCTAAAATTACCTACAAATCCAATAACTTAAGAACAAGGAAACGACTGAATCTTTTACCGAAAACCATAGCTCTTACTTGCGTTGGAGGTAACAGTTTAATAATAGGTTACATACAAAATCGCATCCTTTTAACAATTTCTAATAAAAACCTCATTCACATCGTACATTTAATGAGTGCGTTTCCCAAGAACCCTATTCGTGTACATGTACGTAAACTCAAACTCCTGGAAAATCAACAGGCAAACTATTCATCCTTTGGCTATACAACCCTTTCTGTTTTTTTTGCGAATCTTACTTGCTCTTCGGCAAAGTGGTAATTTTAATCAGTAAATGCATTGACTTTGCTCGTTCGTCTGATAAGGATCTTTCACTAAGAATAGGTGTTAATAATCCTTGTTAATCTACATACACGCCCTGAAGGGGGCTACACATGCCGCAGCCCACACCAAAGTAAAGTATTTGGTGCTTTCGTCCTTATTTGCTTACTAAAAGATTGGACTATAAAAAGGGTTAACCGCACTCACAAAATCCGTAGTCAAAGTTTGAATCTTCACAAGTGAAAGTCGCTCTTAGTCCAAGTAGTGTTGGGATTTTATTTTGTGGTTCTAAAGGATTTTCTTGGTAATAATTTTATTATTTATACTAAAAGTGTTTTAAAGTGAACAAAAAAAATCATATCTTGGAGATTTTACATTTGTGTCCTCTACAAAAAAACAAAGAGTTAAAAAACGTTGGCTGAAAAACATTTGTTAAATTAAATCCAAAAAAAGTTTTACAGAGAAAAGCAGAATAGATCCTTTCATCTGTCAATAAATTTAAAAAATGTCCGGTAGGCCAGAATTGTACGATTTCACCAAATTTCTCTTTTTTAAATATGAGGATTGTAAGACCAGTTTTTAGCAATATTTTTGGTATATTCTGAAGCGATATACGTCAATCAAGGCATTAAAACAAGTCGTTATTTTTATGGCAGTAGTGTCATGCATTGGGCATTGTTTTCTAAGTAATAAAAATTGATAAAAGCATTTGAATACACCCTAGTAGCACCTAAAGTGTTTAGGCTAAACCGCTTGTGTTTAGGATATTTTGTTGTTAAATTAAGTGAACCATCTGCTCGTTTTGAATTGAACACTTGAACGTTTGTTTGCCAGTTAACCAGTCAATTAACAGCAATAGTTTTATGAGAATGCGCAAAAAACATTAGTAAAATATAAGTGAATGAATGGTTTCATATCGGTCAAGTAGCCACCACAAGAGTCGTTGCACTTTCAGGCTCGTTCTACAGCATTTTTATTAAAACTTATCGGCCGATTAAATCACCATTTTGTTGTTGGATGTTCTTCTTTACACCCAGTCTCCACGAGATATAATTTCAGCCAAGACTCAATGCGTGACATTAATATGTCTCGTGTAGACCGCACTTTTACGGACTTGACTTGCAGTCGGACATCTAAGATAGCATTTTTGTCTTGTCATCTCTGTGGATATTAACGCTGACTGAAATTTGACATTTTTTATAAGAAAAAAACATTTGTTGTGATTTATTAGTGCTTTCCAGACGTGGAAGATGGCAGATTTTTGATTTTCACAAAGAGAAACAATAAGTTTGTTGATTTTTTAAAAGCAAGTGAGCTTGTTTTGCTGTTGATAACATGTTGAAGAATGAAAAGTCACAACTTATTTCACCCATCCAATGACATAAAAGTCTGGCGGACTAGAAGTCTGACTGAAAAGTCTGCCATTTTTCAGATTCGTAGAGACGCAGTGTTAGAGCCATCTGTGGCTTACTTATGTATATTGATTCGTGACTTCATAGTAGTCTGGAAAGGTGAAATCAGAAGATTTACGAGTCAGTGTAAATCGCCAAAATGAGAAACTAAGTTTGTGTGAAATGGCTACCTCTGTACACTGTTGGTCATGCCCTCGATAAGATTTCTGTAGTGCTTACAATGTTGCAGACGTTGGACTCAAAATTTCTCAATTTTTTCGTCGGGAATATCAATTGACAAAGCATTTTTAAAGATTTCCTTGGTTTTGTCGATTGTATTTTTGTCGTTGACATTCGGTACATCAACAATTTCAATGCTATTAGTAAGAAGATGTTGTTGTTGCCAATTGAGTTTGCTCTCCAGTGAAACTACCTTCTCCTTCAGCTCCGCATTTTCACTCCGTAGCTCATTGAGAGATGTTAGGAATCCATTGTTGGTTTCCTCTAATTTAGCAAGTTTCAAATAAATCATTTGAAAAGTGTATTCGGTTTCGCTTTCATCTTTCTTTGAATTAGGTTCAGCTGCTGTGGATTGCGCAATGGTGTGAGATTGCTCGTGGACGTTGTCGGGGATTTGGTCAGGTATGCGCATAGACCTGCGCTTAAGCACTCCGCATTTGTCGCAACGAAAAGGTTTACCACTTGATTTAATATATTCTGCATCTTGTGCAGTAAGATTTACGCAGGATATATGAAAAAAAAACCCAAGCAATCACTACAAGATATTTTGGTGGTACAATTTCTTTCGATTTTTTCCGAACAAGAATAGAAAAAAAATATATATCGCAAGCCTTACTGAGATGCGCACCCCACGACACTCAAGAGAGAAGTTATGCCTCATACATACATATGTAGGTATGTATAAACATACAAGTAGAAATGAGCCCACCGTCTATTATGATTTTCAAAAGAAAATTGTCCTAAGTTAAAAAGGACTTGGCAACAATTTACCAACGATTGGTAATAATAGTGATGCAGATATGCTCTTTATATAGGTACATCTTCAAATCATTTCACGAAGACCATCTACTAATGTACAATATCGTTGCTATTCATCGTCTGTTGGCATCAAACGAACAGGAAATCGACGATCAAGTTCATGTTTAGCTTAACTATTGTCCGATTATTGGACACAATTATTTCGCATTTATGAAAAATATAGCGAAGTAATGTAATCCACGATTTCATCTTAATCTACTGTGCTACCTAAGAACAGTTTGAAATTATTATTTTATTTTTGATTTATATCTACTTGGTCAGATGAATTTGTTTTTTAGATCTCTTAACGAATAAATGTAAATTTTTAATATTATTTATTATTTTTGTTTCGGTTTCTTTTTTTTCCTATAGGTTAAGCAATTATAAAACGCAAATTATTATTAATATTTTAACTTAAGCATATACCGATGAAAGATAAGTGTGAAAGGTGAAAAATGCTGTTTTTATATACAAATGACTAGTTTTTATACAAAAAAAAGAAAGAAAGAAATATTTTCAAAATAGCTACCCCATCCTATAAATTTATTCCGGTTCGTGGGGTATTTCGTCCCACTGTGCGATGGCATGCAATTCAACTCTTACCGATCATTATTACTATTTTATATGTGACTCACAGGCAATTAATGTGATTTGTAACCAGAGTGACTAAATCATGCAACCACTAGTAGCAGCAAAAGTTGGGGGTTGGATGCAATAGGAATGTTGGCTTATCCTCAACATCATGCCGGTGGGAGCTTTCTTTCTGTAGCAACACATCAAATTATAGTCGCTGAGCAAGTTTTGTTTTGTTCAACGTTTTACGTATTGGCGCATAATTATAGTCGGATAAAGTATATAAATAATTTTGTTAACACGTAAAAAGTGTTTTGAAAATTTTCGTCAAAAACCTCATACTAAATATTTAACATGGAGTTAGGTTTTTATTTATCCGACATTCCAGTTGAAAAAATTCGTTGCAAGTGAGTGACGTGGCTCAGTGTGTTGGAGTACTGTGCACTTGGAGTTCCAAGTTCGAAACCAGGAAAATGCCATCAAGGTTTATTCACGGTCCTACCTCTTGCGAATAATCGACAAACATCCAAGACTACCGTCCTGAAAAAGCTTCTTCCCTTTGCCCTTTGAATACAGTATAAGACTGGTAACCCCTTTTGTACGTCCAAAAATGTATACCAAGGGCAACACGAACAATTGGGAAAAACTAGGCATTTTTATGTTTTTTTTTATTTTGTTGTGATATATAGATTATATTTATTCGTTATAATATTATTTACATATGTTTTAGCCCACCTTACAGCATACAGATTTCATATAATCATTCTCCATATCTTTCTACTGAAGCGTTTTACAATATTTCAACAATTAAACAACGAAAAAAACTTAAATTTATTTTTAAAGCCAAAATGTTCAATTTCCTAAATAATTTTAGTGTGTATCCTTATAATTTTAGTTAAAGCCATTGAGTCATCATGTCCTTTATTTAAGTTTTAAACAAAAGCCACTCAATCCTCCTTATAAAAATATATACAAACTCATATAAATGTTTGAGTGTGGCAGTATGACACTTTGACAGCCACTGCACATTCAACCATATACACCAACCAAAGAAGTTGTAACCCATTCAATATTTCTACCACACAAATTCCACGACTAGATGTCACTACCAAGCCCAATTTGTTTTCTTACTCTTTTCGCAGAATTTCACACACACAAACACCATGCTTCGTTTTATGGTCTATCCATTGGTTTTAGTTGCCATCGTCATCAGCTGCATGGGACAAACTTTCCAATACTCTCGAGGCTGGACCAATGGCAAAAGGTCATCGACACACTTCCACGAGGATCCAACAATAGCTGAAATTTTCGAATTTCCCGAATCCGAGAGACGCTTAGAAAAGTGAGTTTAATTTTAAAATTTTTCAAATTCAACTGGAAATTTATTTCAAACCCGCTATAGATGTATTGTACAACTACAACGTTTCATCCATAATCCATTCCTAATACGACCATCATACGCGGCCAGTAGCATCAATGCCAACGGCAATAACAACTTATTCCCCAGCGGCAATGGTATCAGCGGCAGTGGCAGCATCCGTCATCAATCAAATGAAATTTTCGAAGATTTGGCATCTTCGGAACCCGCTGAGTTCTCTACGAAGCACAACTGAAGGATTAATTGTGAAAACTCCGCCACAACGTCGTCATCAGTAACGCCCGAATCCGACCCATCGCCTGAATAATGAATGAATGAATCGCTTATGGACTGGAGAACCACGACATTGTGCTTGGACTCTTCAGATCAACTCCAACTCACTCCCAAAAGTTTAATTCTAAAAAAAACAAACCCTAAGCAGAACGTTGTTTTGTTTATTAAATTATTAATATTGGTAATTATGTAGCATTACTTATTATGAATTAACGGAATTAAAAATTCCATAAAAAAACCAAAAAAAAAAAAATGTGTACTTAAGAGTAGATTAGTTATGAGGCTGGACTTAGTATAAGAGTTTAAATAAATTATTATTACTACACAAATAGTCAAAGAAACCAAGGCACTTTTAGTTTTTGATTCTTTCTGAAGGACATTATTTTTATTTGGGCAAAACAGATAGAAGAAGTAAATAAATATAAGACCCAAACGAGACCAGGATGAGTGTTGGATTTAATTCAACCATTTGCTTCTTGGAACCGTATTTGGGGGAATGTGCCAAATCATAGGAGAATAGAGCGTTCCGTTCAAAGAAGTAGCTTTTCCTCTGCACCAGCACCGCTCACGCGATCCACAAGAGTTAGCCCAGCACAAAGGCAGCATGCAGTATTACTTCTTCAGTCTCCACTCAAGTTTTTTGACGAAATAGGTAATAGGAACAAATGTTACCTAGTCTTGACATTTAGTTCGACTTTGCCTTTTATAAATCGGCCGAACTCTAGGTAGCCAATATTAAACGATACTCTAGCACTACTACTACGAATTTCAAGTCATTGACTTTAGAACCGCTTATGACAGCATTCATTGTCTCGAGATCCATCAGGCGATGGCCCACCATTTCTCGCAAATCTGTCCAACTGCTGGGATACGTGGACAATATTGACATCATCGGAAGATACTACTTACAACGGAAGATCCGACGAAGAATAATCCTAGCAAACCGTTGCTACTTTGGATTGACAAAACAATTGGGCTCAAGACTCCTAACTCAACGGACTAAATTAATGCTCTATCGAACGCTCTTCGAAGAAGAAGACTGAGGAATTATTGGAATTATTAGGTCTTTAATGCGAGGAGGACGAATGAAGGAGAAGATATAGCCGCGAACTCTAGGAGCTGTACCAGGATGTGGATGTAGTTCAAAAAGCCAAGATTGGCTAGACCACATCAAGCGAATGAACAACACTGCTCCAGCCAAGAGGATCTTCGAATCAGAGCCCTCAGGTTTGAGACGGCGAAAAAGACAAAACCTCGGGTAAAAAGACAAAATTGTCGTGAATGCCAGAACACTTAGTCTTCGCAACTGGAAGCAGCATGCCCGGGACTGCAGAGGATAGAAGACAGCCAGAGACTCTACAGGGGTCGGGACAAATTTCAGCACTACTCCTTCTATTACTCGGGAATAAGATCCCGAAATAAAGCATCTTCTCCACCTTTTTTATTGAGACTTCACTAACGTTTATATACTAACAGGCGTTCACTTCATTCATTAACCGGTGTTCTCGGTTGAAGGAATGCATTCATTTAATGCTGTTTGCATAAGGAACAATATTTATGCTTAATTTCTGTAGAACACTGTAGAGATTGACACGAGGAACCTGGATGTCATACTGGATGCCATACCCATGGCTGGCGAGCTACTGCTAAGTTTAGTGTTGAGGATAAATCTCGTGATGATCTCGACGCTTATGCAATCTCCTGGTGTGTTCTACCTGGAACATGACTTAGCATTAACTCCTAGACTTTGGATGTTACTTAGCTCCATCCTCAGTATACTCTTATCCCCTTGCTCCTTGCGAAGAGTTTAGGAAGAGCTTACATAATTGACAAGAGATTTGGATTTCTCATCGAGGTTCTCTAAGCTGTACAGCCAATAGAACTAATTCATTACCATCCCACGTCTTTCTTTAAGCAACGATGAGCAATATAAATACTGTCTTCTTACTTTTTTGTGAGCCACGGTCACATAGGAAAATCGATTTACATTTTGTACGACGTTAATCCACCGGAAGGCTTTAATCTCCGCCGAGATGTCTACATACGTTTGGCGGTCTTTGTTCGGAAGCTTCAAATGCAAAGCGGCATGAAGCGCATAATGCTGGTGTTGCCTGCCTTTAGGAGGCTCTATCATTGGAAGGTCTATCAGGACAATTTGTTATGGTCGAGGTTTTCATTGGGCATAAGTGTGGCACAATTGAATGACTTGGTAAGTTTAGAAGTTTGATGTCCTTAAACTTTATTCTGCTCGCATTCGACATGACCCAATGTTTGGTTACTGTGCTATGGCAGGTGAATAAAAGCCAGCCGTCTAAAGCTATGGTTTAGTATATATGCGGAGCAGTGTGAAGAGAGTCTCTTCCGGGAGCATAGAGTGCATGGTAATAACTTTACAATACAGGATAGCCCTGGTGGAATATACTCATTCCTTTTACTCCTTGAACTTTGGTGTACAAGTTCTTCTGGGACTTGGATATGTTAGCATCCCTTTTAAAGGGAGTTCTAATCGATGATTGTCCTTTTGCGTTTCACCGCACATGCTAACATGCGTTTGGCTTGAGGAGGTTATCCATCGACCTGCAACGTTTGCTATCTCTTCAAACTACCTATCTGCCATCCCTGATTTTTGCAATGCCTGAGCATTGACTTTTGGGGAAATCCTCTGTCTCCATTTCTGTGCTTGGAGTCTTAGATACCTGATACCTACGCATGATTTGTAGCAGATAAGTCTTTATCCTTTTGCTGTTAGTTCTACGTGATGGAAGAATTTCCTCTGTCTCCATTTCAGAGGACGGAGTAGAGATTCTTAATCTGACTCCATTATCATATTCGTGGTGCTGTTGCTTCCTTTTGTCGCCTTAAGATCGTCCCAAGAGAAACATGCGCCTATAGAGATCCCATACAGAAGTAAGGCTGGTTACTTTGGAAGGTCGCCCGGTATCTCCTAACGTTTGTGAGGTACATGCTTCAATTATCTGCACCATTCAGTTCACAGAAGGTATCCCAAAGCCCCTTGGCTTGAAAACTCTAGGTCCGCGGAGGTGTTAGACCTTTACAAGGTAGGTAGGGAGGTAGAGCTGTGAGTCAGTAATAACCACTGAAATGCGCCGTTTTGTCATACCTATATGTACTACATTACTTTACCATTCCTATTCGCCGGTTTGACTAAAAAGCACGCATTTCATACTGGATCCTCTAAGATCCTTAGCAGACGTAGCTCTATTTGGGCTTTTAGAAGCAAGCCTACTAAAGACTAGCAACCTCATTTAGACGATTCAATCTTTCTCTACCTCTTTCTATCAAAAAAAAAAGATTTTAACTTCAGTGTATCTTAAACGTTATTTCTCACTTTAAATTAAGTCAGCCTTGTTAAATATTTATTGAAAGGACTAAAGCCAATTCGACCGTTCTTCCACTGAGATTGCTCTTTAACAAATAATAAAAAAAAAGAAAAAAAATTTAAGACGGATTCAATTCCCCTTCTTTTGTATATCTATTCATTTGATATTCATTTGCACGCGCAAAAGAAGAAGCGATTTGTTTTCCTGCTTCTTCCACAGAAACCAGTAAAGTCGCTCTCCTGTCCGGGAGTAAAAAGTCCCAAACTGGCCCTTACGCATTTACCCCTAAGAGGCATTTTGCAGCAAGAAAAAAAAGAAAGCCCACCTAATTTTATTCGCATTTCATTTGTTTTCTTTTATTTTCAGTTTTTCTTTTCTTCGTCCTTTTTCACTCAAATATCAATCTGGCAAAAGTCCTGAATATCTTATGAACAACACTCGGATCCTTTCCAAATAATGGCCTTCTTTTTTACTCTCCAAATTAAGTCTAATTTATTTAAAAAGGTGAGAAAGCGATTTCATCCCCCTAAAGAATAGAAAGGACGAAAATTCAACAGAAAAAAAAACACAGAATCCTTATGCGGGGGCTAACAAATGTTCGATTGTAAAAGTAAATGACATTCGGACAATGAAATTGAACGACTGAGAGCTAAGAGACTTCTATGTAAAGCATCAGGCTGGCTCGTAGGACGGGTGTGAAATTTATTCATTGCTCAGGTTTTTTTTTGCTGTACTCGTCCTTATTGTTGAATCCCAGGAGGCCTTGTGAGAGACATCAAAATATCCTTGTTCAAATCATTGGTAATAGATTAACTTGTTTCGGTGTTCTTGTTTTTTTTTTTTTTTTTGAAGGGCAAACGAAGCGCACCATCAACCAGCACCACCCCCCGGGGTGTTTCGTTTCAATTTAATAGGCGCGCAAAATGTTTGTTTGGTTTTCTACAAGGATAACAATAAACAACGGAGAGAAAGCGCAAAACCAGATTAGGGTGGTCTATAAGGACACAACGGCAACGGATGAGCTAATTGAGAGGGTGGCGGAAGGCTTTGTGTGATAGGGTGTGAGCACACGAGCTACTTGAAAAGGACAAACGGGTATCGCTGTGAAAGTGGTGGTTACACGAGTATCCTGTTTCAAATCACTTGACAATTGAATTGCTGTATAAATGTGATTTAGAGGGTTTGGTATTTTTTTTTATTTGCGCTCGGTGTTTTACTGTAATTGATGATTGTTGTCGTTGAGGACCAAAGGGTAATTGTTTGCCATTTATTGTGTGAAGTTTACTTCTATTTTTTTTTTAAAGGAATGACCTGATTCTGTTAGCTGTCAGTTAGACATTTGGATAACATTTGAATACTCAGTTTTTTTTAAGGAATTAAATTGCATTTTATGATTTCGAAAGAGTTACGACATCAAAATGGATCCCCGAACTTTGACAGATGATTGCGGCCATATTGTTATATCTGTCAAAATAGCTGTCATTTATTAGGTATGTTTTATAGAATCAAAGTAGAGAGTAAAAGCGTTCAACAACATGTTCAAATGATTGAAATGTCTTATGAAAGTGGGTCTTCCTGCCAAGTGGATTATTCGCAACTTGGTTGATGAATTCCAGTGGATCCAAAGCATCCAGAGAATGTTACTCTTTGGTGTGGATTTTCGACTGGCGGCATTATCGGTCCATACTTCTTTGAGAACGACGTTGGGCGCTATCGATCAATGATAACCAATTTTTTTCGGTCCCAATTCAATGATATGGACTTTGACGACATGTGGTTTTAAGAGGATGGCGCTAGGTGTGACCTATCCCGTGCCACAATGGCTTTTACACGAGGAGGCGATGTAGCCACTGAGATGGCGTGATTTATTCCCGTTTTTTTAAGTCACAGGTCGATTGGAAGCTCCTCTGATGATTATAGCTCAAGGGAAATGATAACGCAATGCATACCCATGAGCTGCAGTTCCATAGTTCCTCACCATGAAGACTTCCTTTACAAGCTTTTGTAGGCCTGTATGCAGGAGGCTTCTTAGGCGAAATGAAAGGATACTCAAAGCGCATTGAAAGCTGAAATCATGTGTCACTCTAATCGGCAATTAATCCTACTAAATTGGCTCAAAGAGTCCACAAATTTGCCATACAAGGTTCCAATTCGAAAACATTTAGTTTAACAGCTTCCGTCAAGCAGTCACCCCCCTTTGTTCCTTGACAAATAATCTCAATTCATTCCCACATTCAGTTAAGCTATAATTTTTAATGAAACACTCAATTCCAGCAGCCCTCTCAAATGGACTGTATCTATTTGGCCAAATTGAATAAAAAAAAGGGTCGCTTCACATTTATCATACACCACTGCCTAACCATCAAAATATCTTGTAATCCTTGTTCCTGCAAATAAACGAGTAACAATTCACTTTATCCTTCCGAAGGGTTGCCAGGAAATTAATCACAAAAATGAATATGTTTGCTCCTTGCGCCAGAGAGACATCACTACCGCACCGCCTGGTCCTGTATACATATACATACAACTCACAACTTCATCATCCAGCCGTAACCGAATGAAGATCCTTCTGGATATTTGAATTCATAACAAGATAATCGATCCTTTGGGGGATGAACGCGCCTACCGCGTGCGTACAGGGACCTCTGGGAATTTATGTCCGGAATTTATCGTTTAATCGCAATGAAGCTCTCCGGGCACATTGACGCAGCTACCGTGTAACACACGCCCCGAGAGCTATTGGATAAAGAGCTGAATGAAAAGCCAACTCCTGGTGTTGCTTTTTTTTTTCTTTCATCCTTTTTTGCAGGTTGTCGTCGTCGTTGTTGGCATATTGATGGGTCTTTGCATTCTTGCCACTTGTAATTGCATTAAAATGCAATTAAGGACAGTGTTCGTTCGAAACGCGGAACGTTTGACAAGAGCGAGACAACCGACCGACCGACGAGGACGACAACGATGCACGTGTTTATTAATGCGCTGCAACATCAATCGAAGGATCCCATCAATGTAATGGATTTTCAGCAAAATGGGGTCTTTATTTCTCGCTCCTTAGTTGGTTGGGAGAAACTGGGCGCTGTTGCAGTTGCCGCGGTTTTAATGAAATGAGTTTTATGTGACGCTCATCGGGTAACTTTAGCGGTATTCTTTTATTATGATTGGAATGACAAAGTTTTCTATAAGGATGTAATATTATGATTAAGGATGGAGAAATTTCTTATGAGGCAATTATTTTGAGTGGAAGAAATGGTTTTCTTCCTTACGGCGCGGCGGAGGAACAATAAAATGAGGCATGCTCACAATTTAATGGTTAAGCCAGGCACCATGTGAAGTTGATATAAATTTTGAAAAGAAGAAGATTGCATCAGATTATGGAAATTAGAAAGTATTCTGAATTGGGTAGGTCTTTTTGTTAAGAAGTTAAAAGTTCCACCACAACGAATCCGAGGAAGACCGGCATGCAGCTGAACAGGAGGCATATAAAGGGGCGCTACAGACTAGAGCTGCTCGCGAGCAGAAAGAAAAAAGGGAGAGGAGAATGAGAATACAGCAGCAATGATGTTTCAAAATTCTACCAGAAGGCAAGGAGAACATGCCAGGGTTTCAAAGCCAGAACAGAAGCCTGCAGGGATGAAAATGGCAACATAGTAGTAGAATCGCAGTAGCTGCAAAGGATGTGGAAGGAACACTTCTGCAGACTATGAGACGGCGATGATGACCAATGTTTCGCTGTCAGGTAGAATCAACCATTAAACAGTGATGATGATAGTCTAAACTCAAATCCAACAAAGCTGCTGGATCCGACGGCTTTTCCGCCGAACTTTTCAAAGTACGAGGGGATGAGCTGGTAGGAAGCAGCTTATCTGCAAAATCTGGTCGGACGAAAGTATGGAATCTCAGCGTCGATTGCAAGATCCTAAAATCGATTGTCAACAACCTGATAGGTCCTTATCAGTGCGGTTTTAGGCCCGGAGAAGAGTTCATCTAGTGATCTTCGGGCCCGTCTGCATAGACGGTTAGTGTTGAAGGAGATATATGTAACGCCGAACTATACGGCCTATACAAGGACATTGACTTGGTCAGAAGAGTTCGCTTGCAGCGACTAAGATGGCTGGGTCATGTAGAGCGGATAGAGCTCAACGTTGCAGCAAAGAATGTCTCCGAAATCACCCCGGATGGACAACGCAGTAGAGGACGACCTCGCGATAAGTGGTGGAAACAAGTGGAGGCGGACTTCAACGAACTTGGCGTGTGCAACTCTAGGGAGCTGACTTCTAACCTGGTTGGCTGGAGAGGTTTGTTGGTTGAGGTCCACCCCGGTCTGTAGCGCCTCCTAAGTAAGTAAGTATTGAAGGCAATTCATGGTCATACATAAATCTTATTTGCATATGAAGGAATCGTTGATGCAATTATCTTTTTCCAAATATTTATGTGGAGCTCTGTTTAGTTTGATAGGTCATGTGACTACGGTGACAATCCTCTCTGTGTTCTGGCTTTCAACACCTTGTCCCCAATTTTATTTTTTAAGAAATACAGGCCATGCTAATTTTTATTGTGTATTTAGAAGTACCTGACGCTTCGGCTTCGCATTATATAGAGTCTATGTGATAGTTGGTCGATTAAAAGGATCAAATTCTTACGTAAAGCTGTTCGCATACGTAGAATTTTCTTAGTTTTTCGTAGAAGAGAGCGCTCACGAGAGAGTAAAAAATGTCTCCATGCTACGAATTTTAGTGCAAGAAATTTATTTTTGTGTTTGTGAAAGCTGTCAGTCAAATATGTCAAATCAGTGTAATGAAATCAAATCGTTTCCTTTCCTAATTTTAGTTCTCTCTGAGAGAATTTTCCCCCCACTCTTTGAAATTTGATATTCTATGAATTTTAGTACAGAAAGTACGCGAACGGACCTTATATAATAGCGTTTAAATATACACACTTATGTATGACGACTAAAATATGATAGGTGTCATCATGAAGGCATACCATTTTGAGTTTGGAGCATTTACAGTTAATTGGATTAATTTTCAGAAGTTATTAGAAGAATTGTGAAAAGCTCATGCGGACATTTCGCAATATTCGTGAAAAAATTAATGTCAAAATCGGGTTATAATTGAAAAGTAGAGTCCTTAAGACGAGAGTGAAAATATACTTACACTGACAGTGAGCAAAAATTAAACTCCGAATCGACGCACCCCTAATTGTAAATTGGGCACAACAATTGAGTCTCTCGAAAAACATTTACCAGGATTTGTATTACATGCAACGTCGCAGTTAGAGTCCTATCTTCTATCGGGACCCCACTGTTTAAAAATTAACTATAGTGGATTCTCCGAAAAGTTCATGCAAATTTTCCAACATTTCACTAAAACATAAAATATTTGGATAATTTAGAGCCAGGCCTCGTGTCTCTTAGTCTTTTGTCTTTTATAAAGATAAATAGACTAAATTAAGCCACTCATTAGGTAGCAGAGACTCACAAGATATACTCAGAATGTGAGTTTCCTCCTTTGTATTTATTTTTAAATTAAATTTTCGAAGGTCAATGGCGTTACATTTTAAGCGGATAAAGTACATTTTGATATTATTTTAGCAGCTAAAAGGTTTGAAATTAGTCTTCCCTTTTTACAGACGCCATAAAATCCACTTCATAGTTATCACCTTAACCACTGAAAGCACTCATCTTTTATCTTTTAGAGTCAGCTTTTAATCATCTGTCAACTGTCATTTTATACATGAAATTTTACAAAAAATTCTCTGAGATTGGTGACACTAATTTTATATTTTTGATAATTTTCATATTTTTGATCTTTAAAAGGGATAAATTATATTAAGCTGGCAAACCCTTCTAAAGAGCTTGATGACGAATGTTTTTTTGTGTTTACTCTTATGGTTGGTGACCATATTATAGAAACAGTCGGTAAAGTAGTAAAGAATATCTTAAGGGAAATTCCTTCACTTTACTAAATTTTCGTCAATAGTCAAAGAACACAAAAAAAAAAAAAATATCAAAACGACCAATTCATTAAAACTTATCATCGTTAAACTGTATTTGTAGTCTCTTATCTGTCAATTTTTAGGTTTGTTTGATTAAAACTTTGCTAGATATTTCCCTGAAAGTTGTATGCCAAAAAATGTTTATAATTTGATTCAAAGTTAAGTACTGGCTTAAAAGTTAAATGAAACAGATAGAAAAATCAGAACAAAATATTTTTGAACCACATTCATTCATTGAAAAAACAAAATACTACATTCCTTAAAAAACGAGCTCCAACAAAAGTCATTCACATGCATATCTTCGATGAAAATGAATCCATTAGCTTAACTACTACATATTGACGTTATTGATATTGTTTTCTCAAATAGGCAAATGAAAATGATAATTCAGTTAAAACAAGCCAAGCAACCAACTTTCAAGTGAGAAAAGCGTAGGTAGTCGATGGTATTTATTTTACGACACCATCTTTTAGTTTCATCAAATTATACGAACAATAAAAATGCAAATAAATGTTTTCGTTCTGAAAATTATGTAAATGTCTCGAAAAAGCTAATGGATATGTTTCCCTTAATTTAATAATGAAAAAATGCAAATTTCCCAATTAAATATATGCAATCGTCGCGTCGCGTCGTTTAGTTACAATATAGAGATGTCACAAGATCTGACATTTGACATTTTAGCATTTGGGATGATTGGAGTATTTTTTTTTTCTAAAACCAATTCAAACAGCACGTTTGAACACACCCTTTGAAGTTTCCCCTAAAGCGAATGATGCTCCCCAAAAAGTATACTCAAAATTGATTTCAAATGGTCAGTTTGATTGATTATTGGACAAAGATGTGGACAGGCAATTGGCTGACCAATCTCTTTATGTCCTTTTAACTGCCCGAACATTTGCACCCACATCAAGTCGAGCGGGTGGGGTGGAGCATAGCAGGGGAGACATCGCATGTCAAGGATAAAGCTTAACGACTGATTACTTTCAAAATAGCCATTGCACAAGGACATGGCTATAGACGAGTCGAGCGCAAACGCACTACCACGGTTGTGTTCCTATTTCGAATGTCAGAATATGTCAAGTGGAATTACTTGTATCTGTATGGCCCAAAGTCCAATGGAGACTTGAGGAAGTTTTGGAAAATTTTCTTCGATTTAATTTCATCAGAAAGTCACCATCTTTCTGAGGAATTATCAAATTTCATTTGTATCTGGCTTTTGATGTTTTTCAAACGCAATCAACTCCCGAGGGGTGAGAGTTCAAATTGATAGTTTTGTGATGTGTTGAGTGTAATTGGAACAATGGAAAGGGATCTATCGTTTTTTGGCAGAGGGTTGCTTGTCAGTAACTGGTAACATTGTGCATGCACACATTGTCTGACATTTGATTAGAAAAGACACTTGCCCTGTGTGATACGAAACGTATTTGGGTTTGAGGATATGGATGGTTGATTACTGGGGCCGGTAGTTTGTCGTGTGGCTGTAGTCAGAATTTTAGCAAAGTAAATTAGTTTAATTGATTAATGAAAGTTAAGGACTCGGAAGAGTGATGCGAGAGACTTTTCGCTTATGTTAGATGAAAAGGAATATGCGCACTTTTATAAATTCATAACTCATTTGTTAAATTTAATGAGATACGCTTTGCTTATGTGAAAAGTTGTATCATCTTTAAAAAGTTTGCATTTTATCGGCAAAGAGTTCGAATTCGAACATTGGAAATGCATTATTCGAAAAGAGAGCTAAGATTACGAACAAGAACTTCAACAGGTTGAACAAGAAAACGTTGAAAACACTGTTTTGATAGTTTTCACAAACCAGCCCAAAGAAATTTCTTGTACTAAAATTCGTTACTTACTTACTTAAAAGGCTCTTATTGCTTGTAGAGTCCCTACCCGAGACATCGTTGCCTTCCATGCTCAGTTCTGAGCATTGTTGTCCAATCGCTCGATGTGGCCGAGCCAATGTAGTCTGCGTATCTTGGCTTTTTGGACTACATCCACATCTTGGTACAGCTCATAGAGTTCGCGGGTGTATCTTCTTCTCCATTCGCCCTCCGCATAAGGGACCTAATAACCGACGGAATTTTTCGCTCAAAGGTGCGTAATATTTGCCCAGCTTTCTTACTTATCGTTTAACAGTTAATATTTACATATTTTCCTCGAGCCTCGAAGATCATTCCACGTGCATGTCATTCAGCTTTGAATGAAACCCCCATATGTGACAGTACAGCGGAAGTAGGTCTTGAGGGTTACGGGTGAAATGGAAGACATGAGTCATTTCGTCAATGTTCCAAGGAGACTATGGAGTGAACTCCAATGTCTCTATCAACTATCTATGAGCTTGAAAGCACGCTACTCAATCCTGTCTAGTAAGTGCAAACCGGTCTAAGATGCACATGACGAGATGTGGGTGTTGTGTTCCAGCTTTGCGCGGGTGAATGCCTTATAATTTGAAGCCAGATCAGTCGGGGAAAAGTATTTCTTGCACCGCTTAAGGAATCCTAGGTATTTTGCAGCGACGCCAAATATATGATCGTTGCATCGGTGATGGTTATTGATCCACATACCGAGGATGACAAATCTTTCGGTTTCCGCGATGCAAGTACCATTCATGGATAATGGTTGGAAGATATGGTATACTGGTAATATTTTCATAGATCCAGCTTTCAATTTAAGGCTCATTAGCTGGTGTCAGGCAGACCTAGAATGAATCTCTTGTTGCAGGCAACTTAAGCACCACACTAGGTAATTCTTCTGACCAATTGCAATCCAATTAAAAGTAGTATTCACGAACAAATAAAATGTCTGCAAAGCTACTCAAATTCAATCGAAATGAAAGAAAAAAGTGTCCCTAAACCTAGCTCTGATGGCGAACATGCAACCTCTGCCTTCACGCGATAACAAAATAGCAATTAGTACTATTTGACCACCCGACTTCTCTGTATCCTTTTGAAAGGAAGTAAAAATTAGTGCGACAGGATCTAATAATTTCCATCCTCTTACAAAGTCGAACACAATCGGCACGGAAATCTTGCTCCCTATCTCGAAGATAATAACACCATCAACCAATTATGACCAAACAAATGGTCCTCAGGTATCGGAAGCAGCTACCGAATGTGTGTGTCGACCGAATGACCACCGGTCGAGATGAGACGCCATTCCAATTATATTATTATATCGCTTCACAAGAAATGTCTCTTCTAATAAGAGGTCGGCCGACAAGGATTGAGATGTGACGTGACGCTTAAGGCAGACCGGTCGGCTGTGTTGTTCTGATGAATTCTTTTAACGAATGGCAAATTAATAGCGGCTCTTGTTCATATATGTATCTCTCAGATTGAAAGGAAGAAATATAGATTTCATTCACAATTAGATTTGAACTTTAAAAGTTAATTGACCCCTTTTTAAATGCAGCTCACATTCAAGTTACTGCCGCAAGTGTTTATGGTTTAAATTTTTAATGCGAACCTTATGCTCTCGAAATACAGACAGAATACCAATCAATGAGGGTTGTTCATTCTAAAATTCACCCCTCAATTTATGGCTTGACCATGTTCGACCAGATTTCGCACTCAATTGGAACATATTTCAAGTTCTGTCTTTCTCCAGCAATGTAACCTAGGAGTTAAGAGTTCATTGACAAGCTAATCGACACAAAGAATAGAATATAACCCTATTTACTCAACTCTCTGTTATATGTTTATTTATTCCAAGCTCACCGTCATGGCATATTGCCTTCCTGCTCGGTTAACAAACGCTGTCAACTTTCAAATGACAGTTTTACAAATTATCGTTTGACAGTTAATTGCACGGAAACAGCATGGTAGGTAGGAAATTGAAATTTCAAAATGGCTCTCATATTCATTTGTCACTCCATTGTTTTTAAAGTTGAATTCTTCCACCGTACATTTAACAATGGGAATTATTGTTTTAAGCACTTGGGTAGGTGCTTCATTATCATTAAGCCAGATTGGCATCTTCATGCAAGTGAATGTGTAGTGTACAACGCACAATGATCATGATGTCTGCCAAAAGAAGGGTGATTTAGTTTGACAGATGGAACAAAGCTATTTTTCTTCGCACAATTACCTGCGGAAATGCGGTAGATGTGGGTGTGAAGTTCGTGCTACTTGCTCTGGATCGTCGGGTCGGCGTCGCGTCGGTTGCCATGTTCATTTCGGGAGCTCTAATTAAAATTCATTGTGAGGCGACATATTTTTCTCAAAATTGTTTTTCTTTTTGTTTTTGACATTTGTTTTCTTCTCTAAAGTGATGTTGTATGGCTGTTGGTCTCTGCACAGCAGCTGCGTATGTGGCAAGTGAACGGTTTTATGTGACAATAAGTGTTAGTACAGTAGAAACAAACAATGAAAATCACAGAGCGTGTCAAACGTTGACTTAATTGAAATGAAATTTAATTGGCCTAACGATAATAACTTTGAAAGCACTTTTTTCTTGTTTTGTTTTTCAAGCAAGCTGGGTTATTAGTAAAATCGTTTTATTGATTTTTTTGTGGGTAATTTGATATTACGATTACGAAGTTTACTGGAGCTTGGTGCAGACATTGTTAATTGAATTTGTTGTTAATTGAGAAAACAATACGGAAAGCCTTCATAGAATGTACTTTCTTTGGGACAAATTTTTAGAGAGTGTGCGAAAAAAATAGGATACTGAAACTCTTCTAACTTGTATGTAGTCGTTTATTTGGTACACAAAATTATTACATATAGTGTCAATGGTAGATGCAGAGAAATAGTATTGATAACCTAGAGCATAGACGAACAAAATTAGAAAGTCAACTTCGGGTTATTTGACACATTCGCTTCCCCTAGCTCAAATCCGCTAGATGTTGTCATTATATTCAAGCGAAATGAAATGCACACAAGGGTCACACACACAACTAAAAAATCTAGATGTTTGTTCTGACAACTATGGGCGCAGCCATTTTGTACATATAATTTGTTGTTGTTAATGGAATAGCAACCTGAAATGAAAGAGATTACTCCACAAATTTATGATTTATAATTAGGTCTTGCTCCTCCTATTTTTTGCACTAAGGGACGGGAGAAGTTCGAGTTGACTGTCTAGTTCAGTTCGTCTATGACCTGAAGTCCATCTCTGGTGTCAAATTTTTACCGGCTAGAAACTCATCCCCCGATCATTTGAGGACTGAAGTATTACCTCACGGAACAACCTTTCGGTATTACTTCCTTACAATCGTCTTAATACAGACAGTCTATTTTAATCCCTAGTGTAAAATGTACGAATTCTTGCTACCACTCTATACATATGTCACAGTTCATTTTTAACTACTGCAAATCATAGAGCTGATTATGTTTTTATCAGCCGGCAATTTATCGATTTTAGTTCAAGAGAAAGTCTTATGCTTGCGGGTAAAAAATTTAAACAGCCATAAGCCTTGTGACCAGAAAGTTACTGCTTACTTAGACCAACAATTCGGGTCCATTGTGCCCAATCGTTTAACCATGGGAACGCTGTAAAGAAAGTCCGCTGTTAGAATCACACCGATGGTGATATGAATCCCAGGAGGTCAACGTTGCCCAAGTCCTCCAGCTCAGAAAAGAAGAGAGTTCTTTTTCTTCTCACGGATAGGGCAAGACAGTCACACAACGTATGACGAATAGTGAATAGTGAGAAGAGTAGATAGTCATTATGCAGTACACCGAGTAGATCTGCGTGAAGGGCAATGGCGCAATGGCCGGTAACTGAGTCCAGAGTTGATAATCTTTTCTTGCTGAAAGCTGACTTTAGCGCGCTGGCCGATATTATTCTAGCGTATAATTTTAGCAGCCTGTATAATGGCTGTGACTTTGGCTTGAAAGCCGCTGCAGTTGTCGTTTATTCTAAAGGAGCGGTTTAATCCTAGTGCTCCACAATAAACAGCGGCTCCTGTACCACTTATCCATCTTAGAAACGTCGGAGCCATATGTGAGAATGAGTGTGAAATCCATGCCTTGTATATCCAGTATACAACAGCTTGTTTGAAGCCCCACGTTTTGCTGAAAAAAGAAATGTTTTTCGAAAATATTAGACAACAATCGTTGTCAAAAAGAATACTAACCAACTCGAAGATTTAAATTGTGAATGCAATAGCCTTGAGAATTGACAATTGATGCTAGGAATGCTTCACTAATTTATGTCCACCACATGGACAAATCATAGAAAATCTCATAAAAAAATATTCGCCACCTGTCTTGAAAATATCCAATATTCTTTTTTCAATTTGGAGGAAAATAAATTTCACAATTATATCCGGCCACCTCCAACTGCATCCCAATTAACCGCAATTTGTCTTATTACCACTTAAAAGGCAATTCAGGAATAAAAAAACCGATCCTCGTGTAGTTCTCTTCCGATCATTATCCTTCAACTAATTTGATAAGATCGCCGCCGCCGCCGTCGCTGGGCTGTGCCGCGGAAAAACAAACAAAGCGACCAGGAAATTGTCGTGCAGCCGAAAACAATCTTTAAGGACCACACCAACACGAATATAAGAAACGAGGTGCTGGTGGTTGCCATTAGTGCCACTCGATTTGTAAGATTCCACTGCAGTGGATCAGAATGGAGAAAAAGATCAACAGCGCGCAAGGTGTAGGAGGCCGTCTAATGTGACACGGCCGGCGCTACATAATGACGTCAACCTACCTACCTACCGCATTAAATCTTTTATAACATTCACATCGTGGATATCTGCACCCAGTTATCTTTCACCTTCTCTCAGTTGAATGAGTCATTTGGCAGTCGGCGTGGATGTGGAATGGAAGGATCGAGGATGAATTAAAAAATGATGATATCAAAATTGATCCTAATTGATGGGACCTTTTTATTATTTGTGAGGTTTAAAATGCCGCCGCACCATCTTTGCTTAGATGATGCACTATGTCGTGTAGTAGAGGCTCTATGCTGCACCGACTGTCATCACATTGTGTAAGGTTGGTTGATTATTTTTTTCCTTGCTCTTTTATTAGACAGACATTTGTTGTTTAGTCTAAGGGGCTTAATGATAAAGGATATCGTTTTTTTTTTTCCCCCAAGATAATTACTATGCTCAGTTTCCTGTTTGTTTGTTTTGTCCTTAAATTTTTAAGCACATGTGTTCTTGGTAGTGATACTAGTTCTGAATCGATTATAATGTAAAGAAAATTAATTTTAATTTTATAATGCACAACATGTGGTCAGCTCAGACATGATGGGGTGGAAAACTTGTTTCTTTCTTTTTCAAAAACTAAGGACCTGAATATATGTATATATAAAATCGGTTTGCAGAAATGCGCAAAAGCTTCAGTTTCAACTTAAATAGATTAAGGACATTTGTACTAATCAAAGCCTTAAAAGATAAATGCATACAGTAAAATTCTTTGACATGCCAACTTGCACTCTTCTTCTCGTTTCCAAAACTCCTGAACGATGAATTTACAAGAATTTGATTGGACATTGGATTCACTGAACATAAACCCAGTGAAATGATACTGGTGATGCAAATGCAATTCGATCAGTAAGACGTATTGTATTGGTAATGTCAGTCTTGTTTTCTTTTAGCGGAGAAATGTGAAGAAACCTTTCAAAATATTTTGTTCTCTATCACTAAATTATTTTAGGTAATAAAAACTGCTAACTTCCAGGCCGAACCCGACTCACTATTGAAAATAGCAATCAAATGACAGTTAAACCAGTCAATCCACCATTTAGTGAATGAAAGGCAGACACACTGCTATTCAATAACTTAACGAATGTTAAAATGTTCAAGGCACAATATGTTCAAAAATCGAAAAATACATTGATTTAAGGCGAACTGCGAACAATGTGCAGAACTTAGAAGAGTAGAATTGTTCTCGCACATTGTGCACTAAAATTCCCTCAGAGAAAGACAAATGCACAAAAATTAGCGGGAACGAGTTCAACCAAAAAGTTGCCCACTTTTTAGACGTTGCTTTTTTTGGATTTACGTCAAATTATTATGCCAGCCAACAACAAGGGGAAATTGATTACTCTCTCGTGAGCTCTCTCTTCTGTGAATAACTACGAAACTTTGATTTGCTATTTGTCGTTAAAATTCGTAGCTTCTTTATCACGTAGCCTCCAAATAACGAATGTTTTTTGAGAAGTTTTTTCATAATAGTAATTCTGTTGTGCTCCTGATAAACTTCAATGAATTACAGACACGCTTCCCCGCCACTGGGAAATTACAGAAATTGTAAAGAATGCAGTCATCTCTTTATGATCACCACAGCTTAGAGACATGTCTGTTTTCGGTACGTGAATGAAAAATATTGTGTAAAGCAACACCTGAAGCTGATTTCAAGTGATTTGTTTATCCTATTATTGTTTGCATTGACTAAAGTAAGAAACATAATCAATATTTGGCTGCATATGCACGCAGATTTAATTCCACGAATACACACGATCTTATGAGCCAACACATAATAAGCCCAGCTTCGATTGGTTCAGCTTTCGGGCACTTTCGGCAATATAACCTAACATTAGAGGGAGCGCTCTCAGCCGCTCGTTATTATGGTCAGTGGTTGGAGATGACAGAACATAAGGAAGCATTTCGGTCAGTTATGACATTAGCTTATGCTTTCCAATGTTGATTATGGTTAGCCCTTAAGTTTTTTGCTCTTTGTCTTAACCCTCTACTTATCAAGGAGTAAACACTACTTGGTGACAATCCGAATAGGTTCGAATAGCTTACTTTAAAAAGCTGTTAGCTTCTTACCTCATACATATTAAAATTCAATTTCAATTTTTGAATTTACAATTCAAGTACTCGTTCACCTATATTGTTCTTATAAACATTTTGAGATGTTTGGCACCACGTACATAAGTTTATTATAGGTTGGGTTGCTCCATTTTCCATATATTCAGCGTTCAGCTGCTCTTAAATGCGAAAAAAAAATGTTGAATTCAGAATTTTTGCACTGTCTATAGTTATTTATGTGATGTTCCTTGATTTGCTACTTTTTGTTTGAATCTACTAGTGTTTTTTAAGGATCTGCTATACTTTGATATGCATATAGTAGCAGCAATGGTTCAAAACAGACAGGATAGTCTGTCAGTTCATTACCCTGGAAGCCCGTGTCACTTACTCCTGGGTACAATGAAACTGTTTATTTATGGTAACTTTTCGAAACTGTTAGGTGGAAAAATCTAAGATAGTACAACTTGGCTGTCTTGTAATAAATGTCATACTTATTATGTTTCTAAGTAAATTAAGTAACGTTATTAACACGTGAGCTCAGTAGGAAGTCACCCTATTTGTTTGACCTTGGTGCTTGGCTATGCCTTAATAAAAAGGGAATTAAATCCACCGAAAATCAATTTGCTGGGTATGGGCATGAAGGTTTCCAAACCATTTCACCAAACCAAAGAAATCTTTTTATGTTACATTCTATCGCCCAAAACTACTTATATTCCAATGGGAATGGAAATAATTGTCATAAACAGGTAGCCAAGTAATTAGTGTAGCTAGAATTGCACCATACATGACTTGGATTGATAGCAGTGCTATTTCCGGCTTGATTCTAATACATGCAGATCTAATACGGGCTTCTACACCGAATTCCCAAACTTCGCGAATTTTCATCGCTATGCCAGTATGGATTCATATCTCGAGTTCTACAAAGCTTGCCCTAGGTGAAAGTTATATGAGGGGTGAGTTCCGTGGCCCAGTGGTTAGTGAGTTGGTTCGAATTACCATCAACATTTTTTTCAGGGCCCAACCTCTTCCAAGTGTCTGACAACATTCAATAGTATAACTGCCATGCGAAAGCTTCTCACAACCCCTCTGTCCTTTGTCTCACAACCCCCTTATCCCTTCTGTATTTATTTCAATTTATGTTTAGATATGGGTCTCTTGCAATAGTGTTCCAGACGTGCTTAACGATCTCCTGGACGAAATGTATCTCTCCTTGACAAACAGCTACATCGCTTCTGTGGCAATAGGCAAATGATGTGATAAAAATATAACAAATTCTTTATCCCTTTAGCCAATAATAAAGACTCTCCATCTCACCATTGAAAAACAAATTCTCTTCTCATAAAATGAATATTTTGTTTTTATTTGCGTATTTTCTTAAAACTTCTTACATTCTCCTTCCTCATCACTTATTAGGCTATTCAATATCATACAAGAAATTAACAAACTACAAAAGGAGTAATTTAAACAAAGAATATCCTTAAGCTAGCTCACATTGTATCGACAAAAACTTAAGAAGAAATATTTTTTTTTTCGTTTTTAAAATAAAAACAAAACTATAAGTACCAACCGAAAGTAGTAGAATCACATTTTTAAAATAAAATAGATACATTACAAAAATCATTTACATTCATTGTTTTTAAGTAGAAAGCATACAAATTGTTTTAGTTTTTACAGAAATTTTCTAAAATTTTTTATTGACTTAATAATAAATGGTTTTAATGTTTTTTTTTGTATCTTAGTTACTATTTACAAGATTACAATTGATTTTTTGTTTTTCTGTTTCTAAAGATCTCACACAAGCGAAAAAGCACGACTTATATTTAATTCATTTTTTATTTTTATATTTTACTACAAATTTTTAAAAATTGTGATTAAGTTTTTTGCTTATTATAATGATTTTTGTTATTATAAATAATAAATATTTACAAACAGCGGAATATCTTAATTTTTCCATATCACAAAATAGGGTGTGTTGATTTTGCTTTTTTTGTTTTTTTTTTTATAAATATCATTAGCATCCTGCAGGATGTTGTTCAGCCCAAGGTTGAAGGCCATGAAGTGCGGCTAATGGCGCTCCATTTACACCTTGCGATGGATGCCCCTGAATTGGAGGTGGAGGTGGTGCAAAACCTTTGCTAATGGCATCGGCTTGCAGGGTCAGCATAAGGCGGTTAGCCGCTTGCCGTTCAGCCTCTCGTTCTTCTGCTGTTTGACGCCTGCAAATAATTAAAAAACACACAAAAAAATTAATTTTTACAAAATGACTGCAATTATTTGTCATATCAATATTAAATGTCCCCAAAATAGTCCAACCATGAAGAACATGCGCCAGGAAACGATACCGTGCTCATATCCATTAGCAAATAGTTATGGATACGACAACATCTAATTACTGAAATCGGTAATTATTAATAAATCAAATTTCAACATCCACAGGAGTATCATGCATGAAGAGTAGAAAGGTAAGCTAAGCTATCATCAACTACGTCATCCCCTAAACGACATTACATGCGATGATAGAACTTCCAAGTGAGTATGTTGTTTGCCTGCCTCCCTATCCCCTTGATAATTTTCCATGATGATGACGACGACGATGAAAACTCTTTGAAACTATCCTACTATAATCCCCTGAACAAGTAAATCAATGGCGTAGCTTGTGTTCCACCCCCGCGCTACCAGTGCGCAGTCGCTGTACAATTGTTAGTCCTCCCATAAAATCCATTTCAAATGCAGATTGCGGTAGAAAACTTGTCTATGGAGGAGGGATGGTTTTGACGCCCCAATTTTAGCCCACAACCCACTACTGTACACACATTTCCACACACACACGAACGTAATTGATACTCGCCAGTTCGATTAATAATTCAAAGCAGACAAAATTAGACGATGAAAATGTAATTTAACTAAAATAATCATTTTGGGGAAATTAATTTCGCATTTAGTTTCGTTGATTGGATTTAAATGGGAATCAGTTAAGAGATCTCGGGTTCGAGATAAATATCCATTAAGGGAAATTATTGATTTATAAATATTCTATGCATGTGTGGAAGCAA
Organism: Chalcosyrphus nemorum; assembly: GCA_949716465.1. Lineage (NCBI taxonomy): Eukaryota > Metazoa > Arthropoda > Insecta > Diptera > Syrphidae > Chalcosyrphus > Chalcosyrphus nemorum. The sequence goes on from OX454333.1 coordinate 6,078,705, forward strand.
ATAACGTACATATGTATATGAACCTAATGAGTTTAATGGGTAATTGAAGGTGGTTTTGTCAAGAGGAAATCCGTCAATCCATTGTGGTTTTAATTTGTTTAAACGCTGTCGGAGCAAAATTAAAACGACATAGTTACGAGCCCACCATCAAGATACACAGACATTTTTTTTTTTAAAGTCATGTTTCGTACTAATTTCACCCCGTATACCCGAAGAAGTATGTCTTAACAGTAAGATTGGTGAAAATATATGACCCAACTAAGTTCTCGCTGTTTTCCAATAGATGGCTACAGCAGTAAGTGCTGGTCGATTTTGACATATCCAAAACGTCATGAACCAAGTTTAGACCTATGGTAAACTAAGAGTTTTGATAATGTGAAAATGTCTTCTTCTTTCATTCGGAGAAAATGGCAGATGAAGCACATTGAAAGCTCCAAAAAGTTTACGGAAGTGCTGCTCTAAGTGAAACAACATTCAGTGATTGGTTCCTTTTCTTTAAAGACGGTTATTTCGATGTTGACGACCGTCTGTGTGAAGGAAGGCCAAAATCCTTCGAAGACGCTTAATTGGAGGCAATGCACGACTACAATTGGTGCAATTGAACCAAGCACTGCGTGAAAAACGGCCAGCGTTGGCTGATTGGATAAAGGGTTTTTTTTTGGACAGGGAGAAATTTGAGGGCAGACACGAAAAAGTTATTTGATAACATGACAACGCTCAGCCTTGCCAAATCCTTTAAAATCCACTTGGAAACACTCAAATAAGAAGCCCTTGCCATAGACAAACTAATATAGACGGTCGTCTTCGGTTGATTTGACGTCTTCGGCAAAAACAAATCGGAGCTTACGCACACATTCACAATCGGCGGTGGTTTTTATAGGCGCAACCATTTTGTTGAGTCGTTCTGTACATTTTGTTGTTGAACGAATGACAGTCTGCTGAAAATGTGTGTGCGCAAAAGGAAAGAAAGGAACACCACGATCGTTTTTATAGTTACGTTTTGTTCGTTCGCACGTTCGTTCACATGTATCTCACCGTCCGATTATTACTCGTTCCGATCGATGGCACATGATCCAGCTGATCAGCAGTTCCGCTCATATGAAGAATACAAAAAATTTTGCATTGGGATCTCAAGAAGGAAATGCATTGGGTAGTTTAAGTGTTAAGTAGATTTACTGAAAATTCCAGAACTACCCTGTTAATTACAAAAAAAAACTTTGTTCAAAACCCCGCTTTTGCGAACTAATATCCTTCCAACTTGTTGCCTTTCCAAATTGCCACAGGGCTATTTTCCATTCTCAAGTAAAAAATCAATCTCTTTTACCCAAATTAACTCCTTACAAATTGATAAACTACCGTCCCATATGTAATTACTTTCGCAAAAAAAAAAACAACAACCTCACAGACCCTAACTAATTTCAAGCACACAACAAGTTTTAGCCCAAGATACTGTATCAACTACCATCCAAGATGTTGGGAAACCAACAGTAGTAATTAATCAAAGTTTATTTGGTAATGCCGCAACATTTTACAACGTCCTAATCAATTAGCCTAAAGATTTATTTCTCCTCTACACTCCGTTTGGAACATTTGTTGGACAAGGCCCCCAAAAAAACAGATACACACAAAAGATAGATACAACATCTAGTAGTAGTAGACCTTATCCTTTCTCAGGTAACTGTCTTGGAATGAGAGATAACAGCTTAATTCAAAATTCAAAAGGCACAACACACACATGAGGGTGGAGGTGTTTTTCATTTCATTATCTAAGGAAAAACTCTCTGGTAAAATATAATTTATTAACTCCAGCAGCACACGGATAAACGTTTCTTTTGTCTACCTACACGACGACGACGACGACTCCCCAAAAGTTACCCCAGAGATAAATTACCCAACCGTACAAATTAAAATGGAATAAATTATAACACGTGTTAAATGGAGTGAGTACTGGATTGTAATTTATCCGAACCGCGAATCGGGCTGAGAAAAGTGAAAATTGCGTCGAACAGTTGGCAAAAATCGGAGAAACGTCTCAGTAAACTTACTTACGAGAATCAATAAATGTTTGCGTCGGTATTTTATTGCGGGTAATAATCTTAAACAGGCGCTTTTGTTTCCCAACAAAATTAAAAGCTTCATCTTGGTAAATTTATTACAGAAATACATTAAAGTCGAGTTCAACAGAAAGCGGGTACCCGCTTGTGTCTTAAAGCCGGGCCCAAATGAGACGATTAACTCTGTTCGCCATTAAGACATTTTTGATTTGGTTGTTGGTTGTTGGTTGTTTGTGTTGTCATCACTTGGAAAGAGGCTCGACTTAGCGGCGCGATGACGCCAGGGATTAGAATATTTCTCCCATAGAGATTGCGGATATTTATTGTTATAGTTATTGCTATGGAATTGATGCTGGGACTATTGTGTGTTAAGCTAATTCATGTTGTGTTTTGAGTTTTAAATGTCTTACTATAGAGAGTGAGTGTTGTGTACATAAATTGCAATGGTCATAAAAGCTTAACCAATGAATATGTATATTTTACACCTTCGAATTTATGATTGTTTTCGAATAATAATAGTGTTATGGAAAGGGGGTTTTTTAAGCGACACTGCATGGGGAAGTAAAAATGTTCACTGTTGACCAAACGCTTAATTCATATAAGATATAGACATCCAGCAATCAAACGTTAGAATAGGCAAATAAGCTCCAGTGATTTATTTGCACACATGGACTCATTCAGAAAATGCTTGACCCAAATCGACCAGATATCTCACAATATGACTTTTAGAATATTCGTTAGGGGGATTGTAGAATAAACTACATCTGACCAGTGTAAAGTTATGAGATGTTTCCGACTCCACGCTAAAATCAGTCATAGTTTTTTAAATTGTTTCCATCCGCCGGTCCTCCTCTTTTCTAAGAGACTATTTCTTTTAAACTTGAAGGCTACCCTAAATTCTACAATTTCCTGTTTGATGAAGTCCTATCACTACAACTGTCATTGCTTTACAGGAGTCATTGCAATTATCTAATCTTAATTAATTAGTTTTAAGAAGAGCAACTATGAAGAATAGCGTTGCGATCGCTGGAAAGTTTGGAATGTCATCGTAAAAACCCAAGTATCAATACCAGGCTAATACCACGTTGCTCGTGTGGTATTACCATGGTATTGCCTGACATATTTTCATTTTAAGGAAGGAACACTTATGGAATCAACACAGTTTCTTTCAGTGGTGAAGAGAACTTAAGCCTTCAGATCGTACGTTACATGATAGTATGGTGCAATTATTTGTACTGAAATCGACCAAATCGAACGTAACATTTATTTGATTTCTATATTCTTCAAGCAATTTAATATTTCCATAAAGTTAAAATAGGATAAGATGCGAGGGAAAAATGATTACGAAATGGGCAATTCCTTAAAAAATTTCCCAAAAACATTTTCATGACATGGAAAAAGCTGGCATCACTGGGTTTGATACTAGTGCTTCTTCAACTATAGCTGCACTGAACTAAATTGACAGCTCATGATGCTATGTTGCTATTCAAGAAAATATTTGGACCGATTCCTCACACTTTATATGAATAATTTTGCATTATCTTATGTATGTCTCCCAAACCTCCATATTGCACGCTAAAAACCCCACCCTGCACACATCGAGTTTCCGTCAAAAAAAATGTCCAGTTTGACACATTTTTTCTTCGATTAAGTAACCAAAGAAACAGAAAAACAAAACCAATGTTTCACCCTTCGCTTAACTGTCAATATAATTTAATTTGTTAATTAGTCTTTTTTAAAAGCCAACATGAACAACGAACTACACTCATGGGGGTCTGTGTCTGAATAAATAATTGCATGCCAGCAATTACTCTGCGCATTTCAATTAACTGTCAAATCACTTACAGATCCAATTCCCAACAAATCAATGCACTAATGATTATTGACAAATCGATAAGATCGACGCGCTTGAATTATGCACACGTTCCTTGCTGCCGGCGACCACATTCGATCTGTCATGTTGTTAAAGTACCTTACAAGTGTCTTAATAATTAATTACGCTAAAACTGAGACACAATGAAAAAACAAACGAACCCCGTGCCAGCAGAAGAAAAGTACACCAAATTAATTTGTACCATCATGTGTTATTCGTCAAGTTGTACATTTGCCAAACTGGGTAATCTATCTGAAAGCCAAAAACCACAAGCGCTACAAAAAAAACAACAAACCCTCACAGGCAGTAACATAAAGGAATCATCAATTGCCATCCGGAACAATCGTATCTAGGTACTTGGAATCGTCGTTGCACGTCTTTACCACAAAACGTTGCCTTTCACCTGTCTATCTGTTATCCTTTGCAAAACTTGATTGCTGAAGCGAGGACGACTCTGGGGGTAGGCATTGGTTGGGGAGTCATTGCTATGCCAATTTTTTTTTTTCCTCTATCCCCTATTCTATCCAGAACAAGAATAAAACAAGCAGACGGAAGTAATTGGATTAAGTTAGGAACGTGCAAATACCAAAAGTCGGTCGATAAATATAAAAATAAAGAATGAAATATCTAAATATACGAACGAGAAAAATAGGGCGGATTACTACCATTTCCCTTCACGGTCTTAAATAATAATTTAATATTAAAATATTAAATGATGACATAAATTTTACCCAAAAAAATATATATCTTGTTACTTTGCAAAGCAAATTGTAATTAAAATCTTACCCCTATTAAAAGAGGGTGGTAATTAGCACTTAAGACATTACAATTTGCCAAGAAAGTGGTCATTCTCATAATTATAATGAAAGTGCTCCATTTAAGGAAATTGGTGGTGACTATAAATCTCTTGGGTATTTTCTGTCCTATCTCGGAGTTTCTGTTTTTTTTTTCTTAGGATTTTTATGAATTTAGCTTCAAGAGATTTGGCACGTGAAGAGCAGCCTTTTAAATTAAGAGTTTCAAAGCTACTGAGTCTTGTTGGTTTGCAAATCTTCTTGGGTTTGAAAAACAGCTTAGGTATACTTTGTTGCGAACACAAGTCTGACAGTTTTCCAGAGGTTGAATTATTTAATAGTTGAACTAGGCTTTAATACCTACCTCAAAAGCAGAAATCGAAATTGAAAACCCGTGCAGGAGACAGAAGTAGAAAGCGACAGTAGTTCTGTTAAGATTAACAGTATCTCAGATATTCTTTAAATTAAAGAAACATTTTCAGTGAACAATCTAAAGGACCAACTCTTCCATCCATCAGAAACAATTCCCCAATCGAATGGGTCAACAGAGATAAGCAATTCGCCAAGATTTGACATTTCTATCTGCTGTGGAGAAGAACCAGCGAAATAATTGGTCCGTTCAGGTACTTTTTGCACTAAAATTCGTAGATTATCCAATTTCGAAGAGTGGGGGTGAAATTCTCTCAGAGAGAACTAAAACTACGGAAAAGTAAACGAACGGGTTAAAAATACACTGGTTTTACAGCTGTGACAGCTTTTATAAACCAGCCCACAGAAATTTCTTGCACTAAAACTCGTAGCATGGGGAAATTTCTTACTCTCTCGTGAGCGCTCTCTTTTGCGAAAAACTACGAAAATTCTTCGTACGCGAACAGCTTTTCGTAAAAATTCGCTATTTTAGGAGGGTACGCGAACGGACCTAATGCATTGATAGTCGAACATGAGACAAACACTCAAACACACTGTCGAGTCTCAGACGACAACTGATCAAGCAGACGTGAGGTGGGGTAACAATGAATAGGAACAATCTGTGTGGAAACTTTCTTATGACAGTAACAGACCGAATAGAATGGTGTGCCTAATGTAGCGATAGTCCTAAATGTCAAAAGTAGAATACATACACACAAACTCAATAATACGAACACAATAAGTCGTTGTGTCTATAGCGTCGCTGTGTTTGTAGTAAGAGTTGTCAATTTTTAATTTCTGTGGCGCAACGACTGTAAACGGAAAATGGACGAGCGTAAATGTAAATTTCTTAATTCTGACAGCTTAAAGAGCCACACCATTGTGGGCAAATATTTTTAGTGTTTCGATGCACCATTTGACAAGTACAACTGGTGTTCGCGTGTATTACTTCTTGCATGTTTGTCAGACAGTCGTGAGCTTTTTACATTTTCTCATTTACCTTAGTTCTAAGGTTTCGGTTTATGTTGGAGGAGCGATGAGAATGACGATTTAAGCAAAGTTTACACCCTACAATCGCACGTCGGTGAATCGTTAAGCAAAAAGTATTTAGCAGGATGTAGAATAATCCCAATGATGCCCAGTGATTTCAAATGAAGTTCTATAACATCTTTACATGGTTTAGCAGTACAAATATTGAAAAGTACATAATTGAATTTCCGTTGTTATACAGCGTTGCAGGAGTCAGTTATTCGTCGAACAAGACTTGAATGGATCGCATTGAAGGAGAGCAGCATCCTTGGACCAAAATCATAGAAACACCGTTTGGTATCTGAACCAAATCTTTTTGCTCACTGAAAATTTTACTTAACTTTGTTGGATCGTTCCAGGCCACATATTATCTACCAAAAGTAACGGCTCTTTTGAGGGCTAGTACTAGATGCCCAGCAAGTGGTGAATAGATATTACTTCTTCTTCGCCCCTGCAACTTCTGCATAAAGGTTGAAAGCTGTCAGTCATGCCGTCAATGAGTCTTCGTATTGTACACTCAGTCTTAATAGTTTTCCTTGCTTCTTTTCATAGTAGACTGGCCATAACGACCTAGCATTCACGACACCGCGGTTGAATCTATCTGTCTTCAAAAGATTTTATTCCACAGATCACTTCAGTAAAGAGTTAAAAGTGTTCTTAAATCCTTTCATAACCTTTTCCTCCAAACAAACATTCAAAGACACAACAAAAAATTCGTAAGTAGGTACCATCCCACCGTGTCATCACAAACTACATCCATTTAGTTTTGTAATTTATGTTTTTGTCCTTTTTACTGCAATTATTATACACCCGACCACATAACCATAATTACCGTCATTTGCGTGGCATGCTCACTTATGATGGAGCACCGTTCGTTGCACAAATTCTGAAATTGTTACGAGTTGCGTTGTTGTTGTTGTCGTCTGTTCCCAAAAAAACGCCCCATTTAACTCAGTACAAGACTGTTGTTTGCCCCATTTAATGTTATGAGGTGGCCATTACTTTTCGTTTATGTGGAAGCAACCTTCATTACCTTAACTCATTTCCCTCCCCCAAAAACGAATAACTTTGGGTAGAACTACAAAGGGTGGTTGAAACAAGCACATACATATGTTGTTCATGAAATAAAATGCCTCCGACATTGTAGTTTAATTACACTCACTTAGGAAAGTCATCATATATAGTGAGTGGGAATGTCGGATGATAGGTAAACTAGTCACCAAACATGCAATGAAATATAATTACTGATGGCTGCGACTATAATCAACTCAGCAGCACACAACACGGCAACGAAGTAGGGACACACCTTGTCTCTCTCTCTCCCTATATAGGAGGGGGAAAATTTAATAAAAACCGCTGAACGCCGACCATGATTTCGTGAGTATCTCAGAAGTAATTAGCAAATTATTCACACTTGCTGATCGTTGAGTTTAAGATATCATTTTACTCACTGATAAAACGAACATTGAATATAAAGAAAATTAAATGCAATTTGCAGTAACCAACAGGGACCCGTTGAGACTTTGTTGCTTGATTGTCAGTTGCGCTTTTGATGATAATATCTTTTAGTTGGTGATTAAAATGCTTTCGCTCTTACAAGTTGTTCTAAAATGAATTATGCCTTCCTTCTAATGGAACTTGTCATAATTGTACATTTAACATTGTGTCGCATTTGCCGACTAATACTTGAATGATGTTAGCTGCGAAAGATTTGGCTTGAATACGTCGAAATTAGTAGTGACTAGCTATACTCTTTCCAATAAAACACGGTTATAGTGGACTTCAGAGTCCAGAGTCTGAACCAAAGACGGAGTGAAATCGAGTTTTTATTTTAAACCGATCGAGGGTTTGGTGGTTTTTGAAATTCTTAACACAAGATTTGTGGAATAGTATTCCTGCTATCAAGCCCCCTTCTCACGGTTTCAACCATCTCTATCTACCAAATAGAGAAGACTCTGTTTATACGAAGAAACAATTGCAGGTTATGAAAATGTGACAACTTAACATATTTTCCCTTCTGGGGCTTGATTGTAAAAAAATACCCTGTATCCTGTAGGAAGAAGGAAGAAGAGACCATCTGCAACGATGGATGTCCGTATATCCTGCGGTCACCAATGAAGCAAGGGCCACCATGGGGGAATATTTTTAAAACGATTTCAATGACAGCAGCAACATTTGCGCGGACAAACGAGACTCCTTCATAAATCAATGCAAGTGGACCCAAATGCATTAACGTGGCAAACTCACTTAACATTGCAAGAGAACAATGGACCAGTCTTTGAGCTAAGTGCATACTCATCGAACTTTTTTTCTATACCGAATTTCATAAAAATAGGTTCAAGTGTGAAAAAGTAGTAACAGATAGGCAGAGTTTCTTCGGATAAATGACTCAAAACCTTACTCCTACAACATATGGTGCAAATATGAGTTCTATCGAAAGAGTATGTAGTTCAAAAGTCTTGAGAACATTTACGGAACATATTTAAGAATAACGATTATCACCTGCGGCAGGCCAGCGAAATGTTAATACGTAGATGGCGCAATAGTCATCACCACATCGGAAGATGCTACATTTTTCCTAATGGCGGCAAATGTCAATTTTACTTTGACATTTGTTAAGTAAATGGAAACAGAATACACGTCAGCAAGACATAAATTGACGTACTCCTAAGATACGCGTAATAATTGCCACGATTTGCATTTCCCAGTGGGCTATTCTCTCGTTTTGGCGATTTGCAGTGTTCGGCAAGAAAGCCTAATTCAACCGTTTCAGACCTCTTGCTGTGGGTTTTTTTCGTTTTACGAGGTCACAACTCTATGTCAACAAGCCTTACACTGCTGAAGTTCCCAAAGAAAATATCCTTCAAGAATGCGCTGACCCATTGCCGAAAGTTCTGGCAAGAGTGATGGAAAATGCCTTAAATCGGGACAAAATGGGAATCAATTCTGGCCTCTTAGCCAGAATTTTCGATTCATAAAAAAATGACAGCCAAAGAACATCGTGTGATAACTTTTGCACCACCTCGAAGAAGGAAGACCTGATTTTCCCACGCATAGAAATTTCCCTGTTTAGTGAAGTAATTTAATTAAAATGAATGCCGTGTTAACTGTAGGTTTCTATAGCAGTTTGGAAACTACTAAGCCTAAATTACTTCCAAAGTCAACCCTACCTTATCGAATGAGGAAGCATAATAAAGAAATAAACATTTAAAGACTGCGCTTTGACAACAAACACAAATCTACCTAACTAATGATTAAAATACAGCGCACGCAATCATCCTGTCACGAAAGACTTATCCAAAAACTATTTTAATTTGTCATGTGTACTTAATGCTCCCAGCACAGGTATAAAAATGCAAATACTCAGTCATCCGCTTTCTCCCCAGCAAAGAAAAAAAAGGCCAATGGGTGAGCAACTAATAAGCTGATTTCCTTTCTCTGGTATATTTACTTTTCCAAGCCAGTGCGCACCCCAGGAACAATTTTCTCCTTATCAGCAATTAAATTAAACGACATCTGTGCTGAGTGTACTGGCCGCCATCAAAGGGCAGCCATATTTAAATCGTACACTATGATGAAAAACCACCCCCGCAAGAAAAAATTCACCTCATTTGAGCAAATGAATAAAGCATGTCAGTACGCCATTTTAGTTTATGGCCATTACACTACGGCCCAAAAGCTATAAGTATGCTTAACCCCCTCATGAGTTTTTCAATATTCACAAGTTGACATGTTCGAAAACAAAACAAAAAAAATTAAATTGCAGCGCGTCCACAAATAACGATTAAACTTTCATGATGTGCAGTTTTAGACTTGATAAATATTTAACGAAGGTTTTTATTTTGCAACCCTTAAGTTTTTTAAACTTTCCAAAAAAAAACCCTAGGAATATTGTATAACGTAAGCGTTGTAGGAAAACTGATGGCGTCCGCTTTTGTGTTGACAAAACAAAACGAACATCAACATTCAGGTAAAAAGCGGAAAAACCGTTGCAGAGGTTTTTCAACCCCTATAACGATAATCTACTCCCATTATATTCTACTAAATATTTAATGATATTTTAAAATGCTGGGGACAAAAGAAAAAAACAAAAACACTTTTGTGAATTTTTCCAACCCGGGGGATGCCCACGATAGCAAGTGAAACGTGTACTCCGTCAGAGAATTACCTCGTAAAACGTTTCACTGTTTCGTTGTTGTTGAAAAGTTAAAATGGTGATGGGGTATGGCGTTGGTTTTGAAAGTTTTTTGAAGCAGTTTTTTTTAAGCTACTTTTTGTTTGCTTAAGCGGCTACCACATGTCAATCCCCTTCAAAGAGTTTTGACATGGCTTTTAAAGAAATGGAGTCTTTTGGACGGAAATCGATTTTATATTTTTAACTTACCTCCATTTTGTTCTTCGATTTTGAAACCAGGTTTTGACTTGAGCATCTGTCATCTTGAGACCACGCGCCAAGGCAGCTCGTTCCGCTGATGCGAGGTACTTTTGTTTGTGAAATCGCTTTTCCAATTCGGCGACTTGAATGCGGGTGAATGATGTACGTGGCTTTTTCCGCTTTGGCGGCGTTCGGTTCTGGTAGGGGTGACCAATACGCCGGGCAATGGGGAACGCAGCTGCAAATGAAAGAGGATTTAAATTGAATTAAGTGCTATGATCAATAAAAAAACAAAAAATATACATATAAGACAAATCTTCTATCTATTTCGTCTGTACACTTAATTTAACTAAAAATCCAACAAAATACTTATTTTGATCTATATATGTATGTAGTATCACTGTAAGAGAAATTGGCAAGAGAATTTAGCAATGAGTTGAACTAGGGGCAAAGACAAGTCAAAACTCATTTATGCATCAATCGACATATTGAATATGAAAATCAATTTTTAAGCAAGCGACAAAAAGCGACCCTACGATAAAGTATAAGGCGCTCGTATTAAAGACTCACTAGGATCAGAAAAAATCAAGCCTTAAGTTGCACTGGCACCCACCATACACTGTGAGGCAGCACTTGTATCAATTCCTATAGCAAATATACCGACTTTATAGTTTCATTCCTTAATTTTAAAGAGAGGCAATGACCCAACTTTGTGTGGGTCCATCAAAAGTTTTTTCGAGGCCTCACCTCTTCCGAGTGTCTGACAAACATTCAAGAGTATAACTGTCATGAGAAAGCTTCTCAAACCCCCCTTCGGATACGGCTTAAAACTGTAGGTCCCTTCTGTACGTGCAGAAATGTCTACCATGAACAATATGTACATATGTGAGAAGCTAGGTCTTGGCTCTCTATGGGCTGCTTACGGCCTTATATCTATTTATTTTATTTAAAATGACCCAACTTTGTACCTTTTTGAAGAACCTCTTATAAACAATAATTGGGTCCCGGGCTGACCATATAGCTGACTGAGTAGTTAGAGCTGCAAAGAAGAAAGGGCCTTCAGTAACTCCTTACTCCTTTTCGACAGTGAGCTAACCAGGGCTATTGACTATTTTTCTGAACAGTTTCCAGTCTTCGGTCTTCAGGGATAGAGCATCTAATTGGTTTATGGCTCCTATGAAAAGGATTAATGAATACAAAATGGGCAATAAAAATCTTGGAATTCATTTCAGCTACCATCTAAGCGTCCCACAGAAGCGTAAATATTCTCAACTCAGTTGTACATACCATTTCCTTACTAATTGCAAGAGGGTGTCGCACATTATTGCGGGCTTCAAACATAATAGGTTTTGAACTTGAAATGGTCTTGTTTAGATTTTGTTCTATTTAGTTTCAAATCTATTTTGTACTATCAAGTTCTTAGGATACAGAATTGTCCAAATATCCCGAATCAAAAGTACAGTATTCTCCTTTTTTACATAAAATGAATTCATCTACTCATAAACAAGGATAAGTACAGGTATGTTTTTCTGACTCTGGTCTTATATGATTGCCTACGCATGTATGTATGTATTTACCACATAAAGTTGAAAGTCTTCTGGGTATAACTGACAAATCATAAGTTTTATGTAACCACTTATCGCATAAATTTATCCCAGATATCAAGCGCGTATCGACATTTAGATAAAGTACCATATTTTGAAAGATATACCTGCCTATACCATATTTCAAAGCCATTCCTCCAAAAGCCCCAAAAGAAGGGAACAAATTCAACCCTTCTGCCCACTCTCTCGACATAATCTTTTTTTTCAATAACAATTTCAATAAAAAGCCATTTGCAGATACACAAGTTTCAAGCTCTCTATATGTGTTCATCCCTTAGAAATGGTTACCACCAATATCTGCCGTTTATACCAAAAAAAAAAGCCGTAACTGCCGATGTTATTAACCCCAAACATTTATTAATATTTCCCACTCGACGGTGATTCGCAAGTGTTCCTCCTCACATGTACATATGAGGATGGTTCTATAATCTGAAACCTATATCCGCCTTTGGCTTGTTTCTGTGTTTCTGTTTTTTTTTCGAAAGAAAGTCAATAAAATACAAAAATACCTCGGCCCCTAAGGAATACTTGAAATATGGATTTTTATTTCTTGTGAAAGTTTTCAGATGTGCAAGTCAACTTCGGTGCGGTACACCGTGTTCGGGGGAACCTTTTAAAATTTGCAAGTCTTGATTTAGACAAATTGAAAACGGAATATAAAATGATATTCCGACACGTTCTTTTTATAGGTGACTTGCGGTGGTGAATAAGCATTTGGAGTACTTATACCCAAAGCAGCAGTCATATCACTTAGGGAACATTAAAAGTTTATAGCCGAGGCTTTCATGTGGCACATGAGATTGATGATGTGAACCACCACACACATACACAGAGTGCAGGTGTGGTATCAGAAGGGTATTTTATATGAAGGTATATATGTATGTTTTTTGAAGGAAGGACCTTGTTAATGGTTATTGGTAATTGTGGACTCTTAGCGGAATGGAGATTTAACGGCTTTTGGATTTTTATTAGTGTTTTCGTAAATCATATGACTTCTTAATAATGTTGTATCTGTGTTTCCTGTATGCGGATATAACGTATGCAAGAAGTGAAACTACTTGTTTGAATATATGTAAAATTTTATTAATAATTAGCCTAGAATGTTATGTAACTTTTTTTGAACTGTGCGACTTGCTCACCGAGACTAGAGAACTGCATGCATCCATTCATTTGCCGTTGTGAATCATTTGCTAAAAAACGAGCCTTTTACAGTCTCACGCACACAGGAAACAACCAAGTACAAACAACAAAGGCGACAGAAAAGAAGCAAAGAGTAAGGAACAAATAGCACTGCAGACACATACATAGATTATGGTACGAGCCGCTCGAAACATTCCCTGCCTTTTCCAAATTCACTGCCAAACAAGGAAGTCTAAGGGTAGATAATAATTTATTGGAATGAATGTGAATGGGAGCTCGCTTCAGATTCATTATATGACAGGCAATAAAATGTGAGCTAAGCGAATAGTTTTTGTGAATGAGTACGAATGTGCGGGAATACAAAGCAGTGAATATTTCAAATGGCTCACAAAACGAGTCACTCGCTGCAGGGCTCTGTATCCAGACTATCCGCCTAGACCTAAGAGTAAGTTGTAACAAAAAGGGGTACATACGAACATCACAGGCTCTTAGTGTAACATAAGATCATGGCAGTGATTTTAGTTCATAACGTGGACTTGGGACGACATATAAAGTATAAAGTGATTTTCTTCATTATTTCTCAAAGCACAAGGACTTCAGATCTCCTGCTCGCAATTGCAATCACATACAAATGTATCTTACTAGCTGAACGTCAACATAAATTGCGATTATTAGAAACTGACGAGCAGCAATGTTGCCTGAGTCCCCGTATGTGAATCTATTCTGTTTACTGCGATGCGAATCAATAGTAACTGTGATTGCGATTGTAGGTGCGATATACCTATTGCACATATCGTTCAACGCCATACTGTTGAGGCTATTTGTCACAGGTACAAGTAAGTTACGTTTCCAAGGCACAAATAGGTAGGTAAATGTATGCACTTCCCCTTTCTCCAAATCGACTCCATATCGAGTACCTACACTTTTGCCACAGAAATTAAATACTCTATCACACTTCTCCAAATTAATGGCCACCACAACAACCTCTTCCGTGTTAATAAAGCAAAAATCCATTAAATTTCCATCGACTTGCATGCAAACTACAAAGTGCATCGTCCTCGTATCTAATTCACTTTCTTCTTTGCTCTCCAGACCACAACATTCAATGCTGGACCAGCGATATCGCTTTGGTACCAGGGTCAGAACCATATACACAAATTAATAGCCAGTGTCAACACGGCGAACGAAAACTGTCTCAATACAAGTGAGCGGTCTGCGACTGCATATAGTCCATATAACATATCCCGGAGGCGCCAATAATTGTACTTCTCCCGGGCTATTAAGATAAAAACCTCGCGGACTGAGGTTACTTCTTGGGCATGATGTAGAAGAGCAATCGTCGCCGACGCACCACTGCCAGTGTCTGTCCACTGGAAAGTGGTCTGGAGTACAATTTCACCAAGGAAACTCTTATCTTGAAAATAACTTTTAAAAGGTCTGTCACATTCCATCACTTATGAATGAATCTTTCTTTTCCCTGTGGGCTATATCGGGTAGGATGCAAAGAAATCCTTTAATTTTCGTGTCACAATATCGGAATTTCTACCTACATACACACGCCCGAAGGGATTTCCTAGTTTCGCCTTTTGAAATCTTCCTGTTTGGACAACTTTGTGAGTCATTTTGCGTAGTAAACTGTATCGCGTGTTGGTTTACTTGATTTGGGTTAAACACTTTGTTTTTTTTTGGGACTAATTGATTTTTATTTCCTCTTTAGACTCTTTGGGAAGCAGTGATATGGTATTGTGTGTTTAAGTGCTGACTAGAATTGAAACAAGTTTCGGTAGTGATAAGTCAATTGGCGGACAGGTAGAATGCTATTAGGTGAAGTAATTGCAATAGGAAGTAGCAATTACTGATAGTGAATGCATAACTGAAATAGTTTTAGGAGTCTGAAGTATGTGAGGAAATTCATACGCTATGGCAAATTTGATAACCTAAAGAGGTACATTGGCAAAAAAAAAAATATAATGAGCAAAGGACATACATTGTACGTGGTAGGTGAAATGATGTCCTTCAGACAATCTCCTTTCCTCAGTGTCATCATTGTGCCTGTCCCATATTTGTGAATAATTCCTACGATGCAGCACTTGTTGCAGTTCTAGTGAAGAAATTTTTACCAACAAAGTCATTAAATTATACAAAAAACAGAAGCAAATAGCACAAGGCAATGTTATATCATATGTTATACTATAATGTGCGCTAATAATTAAATCGTGAAATCATATGTCACGAGGCAGTAAAAAAAAGGCTCTTCTCGTTATAGCCTGTAACAATGTTTCTACTACATGGCCTAACATTTAGAGGCCATCAAACTTGTTGCAGGTTTCTTTAAATAATAGCGGTCACTTTTCTAGCGTCAAACTTATGTATATAACAGAATTGACCGTAGAGCAGTCTAAGCGTTGACCTTAAGCTAATAGAATTAGAAGAAAATTTCAAGAGCTGATTTCGTTTTGGCGACTCGAAATCTTCCCTCAGCTCACGATATAAAAACAGAGCGAAGGGCATCACTAGTCAACAATGAAAACAGTATTGGTGATACGATGCTACCTTGTCTGACTTCACTCTCAACTTGAGACTCTCCTGCTGACTGTTCTCTGTCCAGTCAATGACAGTCGGAGTCATCGTTACTTCGCTTTGATAATAGGTCCTTTCGCGTATGAGTTTTTACAAAAAGCTGTTCGCGTACGGACAATTTTCGTAGTTTTTCGCAGAAGAGATAGAGAAAGTAAGAAAGCTCCCCATACAAGGAAAAGAATTAGCAAAGCAGTAATCTAAATTGGTATTGCAAGTAAAATCCATACGATATCGTGTAATCGACTAAATACATTGAAATGATCACATAATCGTAGTCACGTATTGAGTGCTTATTGAAAATTGTACTAGTATATCTCTACTACATTTAATTGGAATGCTTGACAAATGTCAATTGGCATTGGAATTTAATTTGAAAGAAAGAAGAAGGAATAGGAAAGAGTTTTGATATTTATTCTCCATAGATGGTGTCCAATTTGACTGGGGAGAGAGATGTGTGTGATTTTTGCATTCGTTCATAGTTCACAGTTTCTTTTTCGCGTTCATGTTAAAATGCAATAAGTGCTTTCAACAACCACAGCGATAATATACAGCTTGGACTTTCATTTCAATGTCCGTTTATAGCACATCCAAGCACAATGGTCAATGTGCACTCTGAAATTGTCTAGGTATATTCGAAAGCAAATCTCGACATCTAGCGCACTAAACAGAATAAAGGCATTTTCTTAAAATGATCTTGCAGACAGGAAACACGGCGACTGGCTTTACGAATGCAGTAGCTATAGAAACTTTTGGATACATTGCTTAAGGCTAGTGTTCTACCAAGTACTATTTTGGCACTACCTACAGACGGCTTACCAATTTAAGGGCCAACCATAGGTAATTGAATTAGGGCTCTGTACGTGACCGTATGTAGTCATGCGAATACACATAGTTTGTATATCGCCCACATAATGACTTATCGCTCAGTACGTTGAAATTCGTTCACTTTTGCCTCCATACGTAGAGCACATTAGCACATTCCATACCGATCATCGTGTAAAGAAATATACATATGTACGGCCACGTTTCCCTAATACAATAATGGGTTCTACAGCAAGCGAGTAGAATTTTCGTTCGATTATGAAATTAGCTATCGCACGCTTAAAGCAACAATAATGAGGCCTTACTTATCGTGGACGATCGCCAAGACCGTGGAAACTTAACGAAAAAGCGAAAAATCTTGGCTTTAAGATCTACTTATATATACATACGAACAATGATTTTAGCTCAACTATAATAGAAGAATGGTTACGTACGACCACTGCCGAAACAGTGCGAATTCATAATTTCGCATAAAAGGAAGGTAGTGGAAGATTGATGAAGATCTAGCACGAAGAACAGCGAACAAACCATTTCTGGCGCATTTAAAAGCAAACAATTAACAACTTTACTAGAGAGCTTCACTTATCTATCGATTTATTTAAAAAAAAATTAAATTGTAAT
This sequence comes from Chalcosyrphus nemorum, assembly GCA_949716465.1. NCBI lineage: Eukaryota > Metazoa > Arthropoda > Insecta > Diptera > Syrphidae > Chalcosyrphus > Chalcosyrphus nemorum. Next base: position 6,096,005 of record OX454333.1, read on the forward strand.
TAGTTTCTGCGAAGAAATCAAGAATTTACTGACTTATCCGCAAATAAAAGAGTGCCTCTTGCAAACTGTCAAATTTCGTTCACATTCCACAAATGTGGAACGCAATCCACATTCGCAGAGTTAAATCTCACAATTATTTAACATCTTTGGTAAATGACGAATGAAATTCGCAGATTGCTGCGACTAAATGAAAACGTTGCTGCGAATAAAACGTCAAAGTTTGATAATGGCCGTTGATTCGTATTGACAGTTCGCTGTGCTGTCAATGGACCATTATAGAAGAATCCAAAAAAGTGGATCTGCCAATCCTATCTGTCAAACCGTCTTTGAAATTTTATTGCAGTCAATTTTTTGGAAGTCTACTTCAGTTCTCTCGGTGATCAGCCAATTTAATAGTCAATCGTTCTGTTCACATTGATCAACATCTGATCAATCGACATTTATAGATCAGTCTGTGCTTCTAACTTTTAGTTTTAAATAATAAAAAAAAAAACCTTGAACAATAACATGAGATTTTCTTGTATAAATTGCTCCAATTAAATTTTCCAAACATGTACCAACCGAGACCCATAAGATTTCAGACCACTAATGACCCCTAAAACGGGCTTTAATTACAATTACATCAGTTTCTGGGCTACTCGATTCCGCTTTTAATTAAAACAATAAAATTGCTCTACAGCAATTCATCACAGAAGCCATTAACCGATGCATGTTAACTCCGTTCGAGGGTTTAGAAGGAATCGTCATAAAATCTCGCTTTTTTTCGAAACGAAATTTAAATTTTTATTACATACGGGACACAGGTCTACCTTTTTGCCTGATACCTATGTCAGGAGCTGGACGTAGTAACCGAAAAACAAGAGGCGCCACCTTATCATCACTGGACCCAAAATGAAAAGTGAAAAACCAAACTCAACCGAGTGACACATATCGATATCGACGCCGCCGCCGCCGTTGTTGGAGTTAACTAAAAGCCTCTTAAGGGAGTGGACGATACACACACACGGGATCACGGTGCACGCGGATAAAGTAAGGCTTTTTGCATACCCATCGACGACGACAGGCAGTTAACAATCAATAAATTAAAAGCAACACGCCAGGTAGGTAATCCGTCTTCCTCCTCTGGGCCTGGAGCGCTCGTTTCACCGGTCTTCAATGGCCGCGTGTGATAAGCGACCAAGTGGTGAGCGTCCATCCGTCGCGTCGCGTCGTCGTCCACAGCACACACCCGCTAATCAAATTCAAACGGAACCACTCCGACGACGTGGACCGCCCAACGTGTAATTAATTCTTTTTGCAGAAATTAAAAAGTCATGTTAACCACCTAATTAAAATACCTTAAGTATCGGCATTGCCTTGACGATGGCAGTGGCGGCGCGGCGGTTTAGTATAAGTGGTTCGGTGGTCTCTGTCCAGGTGAGATGTGATGCGATGATCGCGCTTCCTGCACAGCCCTTGTCAGGCTTGTGTTGTTCCTTTAAGTGGAGTAACAGCAGACTGTGTTGAACGGAAGCCAAATCCAAACAGCGGGACAGATACAGACACCATCACAACCACTAGCACAGACAATGAATAACAAGTGAGGCTCATAATGTAAACAAATTAGTAGAAGCATCCTCTTCGGGGTGGTGGACATGGCCAACAATTTGAAAGGCGAACACGTTTTTATACTTTGCTGTTGTCCCCTCCTCACCTGGCCAGGACTGAACGATATTAAAAGGTGATTACCAGCGGGGAGGAGGGGGACATAGAGAGAGTGCCACTGCTACTGGATTCTTTTTCCACCTGAGGAGTTCTCTTGTTTGGGAACAGGTCAAGCTACGAAAGATGGACACCCAGCGGCGGATTTAAATCTCTTTCTCTCTCATTTAATATTCTGGACCACGTCATCTTTGTCTGTTTGTTTAAGAGTATTCTCTGATCGTCCTTATTAGTGTGAAAGCCATCACTGGCACACCGGTACAACTCAGGTTGATGCGTGAGGATGGTTGGTTGGTGTTTTTAGTTTTTTTTTTTTTTGTATGTCTTTTTTGCGTGCCGATCCTAATCAATGGACCGGCAAGATCGAGTAACGATCGGGTCGAGGTAGTGCTACTGTTTAAGGACTCATTCTAGTGGAATGCGGTACATAAATGGATGGAAAATTGAGTTGGTTTTAGATATTTGCTGAGTGTTGGAATTTAGATTGGTTTTTGCGGGAACTTTGTTTATTTATTTCTTGTGTGCAATTATAGACTTTGAAGATAATTAATGGGGAAATTAAAATTAAAGATCTTGTATGGAGGCTACGTTGAACTATGGAAGCGGTTGGAGGAGTTAGAGAGGGGTTAATCTTTTAGAGATACAAACATTGGATTTGTATAGAAACAATGGTTTGTACTTATTAAGGTCCTGGGCACGCTGTCTCCAATTATGTATTAAGACCAACTTTGCAGCTGGGGAAGTAAATGTTGTCTTGACGTGGTAGAGTCAAGGTAGTCAAAGTATCTTGGCTGGTAAGACAGGAACAGTTCTATGGAACACTAATTTGGCCTTAAACTTTCACATATTAAAAATACGTTGATTAGTATCATGTATGTGACATCTTACCAGGATATCAGGTCCGTATTTGAAGTCTTAGGGCACTTAGGGCAGGGGCGTTCCCCTTTTTTTATATGTCGTAGCACTAAAAACATTACTTTTTACCTTCACCTCTGCCTTTGTCTTTTCAACTTTAGTTAGCCTTTTCTTCAATTTTTTTTATTTTCGGCTTAAGGACCCAACCCATGGAATCAAAAAATAGTTCTTCACAATCAAGACTCGGCGATCACATAAAAAAATCTTGCGTACGCCACTGATTTAGTGCACCTATTCTCATTTTAATTGGTTTTAAGATTCTAAAATATTTAAGAGTCGTGCAGAAAATCCGGTTCCATGTACATACGACGTGGACGTTTTATGATTTTTAAATATTCTATATAAAATATGAGTTCCTCCCACGCCTACTTTTTGAAAAGTCCAGGTTCAGAAAAGAGGGATAAAGTGTCCAACCCATAGAGTCCGTCGATCAGTTGTTACGTCGTTTCTAACTGACAGCTCAATAGAATACACACATTCTTATGGGAGGCGGTCCATAACCAACGGATGGATGAGCTTCGACGGATAAAGTAGGTTTCCTTTCAAGTTCTTCCATCCGTCGTTCCATTGACAGTATACACATTCATAGATTTAAGTTCACACATTTACATTTTGAAGTTCACGCATAAAAAAATTGAGAGAGAATGTAGAGAAACTGTCATCGCCTTTGACAATCAGCTGATTGATGTGACGGATTGTTCTATCCGGCAATACGTCAATTCTAATGTCAACGTTCAATGGAACGACTGATCGGCGGATTCTATGGATTGAGCCCTTAAGGTATCAAACGATATGATTAAACTTATCTACGTTTCCAGCAATCCATACCTAATTGACTGTATATTTATAACACGCTATTTTATTGTTCCCCACAACCCAGTATCACTGAAAACTTCCATTCAAAAAGCATGCTATAGATCTTTGCATGCTACTTGCCACCATTTCTTAAGGATCATTAACTTCCCCCTTAATTAACCCACACACACTTGCACAAACACTCACCTGCCAAACGATCCTTTACAGCTTGATGCGCTAACGCCGCATGATGCAGTGGAGGCAGCGCCCATGTCAATGGCGATCTTTGTGGTGGCACTCGCAACACATGACCGGAAGGATATAAATGTGGATACGAATAGAGGGCAGTAGCAGCGTTGCCATATTGCGTCGATGCAATGCTAGTTGCTAGTTTATACGCTGCCATAGCTTCATTGTCGACTGTATTTAGATCTTTATCCGGACTTTTGTTATTATTCTCGAATGGTTTCGACAGCAGTCGGGATATACTGAAAGGCAGGTTCTCGCTGGAGGATGATCTTGTCTGTTCTGATTGAAGGGATTCGCTATAAAAAAAAATATATAAAGGGTAAAACCATTATAAATCAAATAAAAAATAGAAAAAAAAATATTCTTTAATTCCCACCAACATGACTCTAGATTAAGTTAATGAGACGCTGAGTGGAATGATGAATGGCTCTTTGGCTCAACTTTATTCACAACAACATAATTACAAATTAATAAAAGCGATATAAAAAGGCAGAGACTGCAGAGAGTTAGCGTTGGTCGTTTGGTTGATGGTGCAGAGGCTGACCCACGCGATCTGATGTGGGAGATATGCAAATAGCTTTGCGTTCCATGGAACATTAAGTGGGCATGTATGAGCAATGAATTTTGATTTTTCTGTTTGTTTTTTTTTGTTTTTTATGTGGAAAAATTATTGCTTGTAGGCGGGAATGGAAGTAGACCACATATGAGGTAGAGTAGCTACCGTTTTTAGGGCTTAGCATTGTAAGCCTTTAATCCGACGTTAGTGTGTTTGGCTTTTAGTGGCATTAGTTCGAGTTAGTTTTTAGTTGTTGAGAGTGGTTACAAATTTTTAACGACCACATTTGCATTTTCGCTTTGCTACATATATAGGGTTCATTTAGAAGTACTTTCTTTAAAAGTAAAAAACGATTACAAAATTCAGTTTTGTTGGGTGTTCTTGGTTATCAAACAAAAGAATAATTTTTGACATTTATTTTTTAAAGATTATTTCTTTCTCCGATTGACATGGTTCATTCTAAAGTTCCGATGATTTTCGATGACGCGTCCGAGAATTTCAAGTTGTATTTGGGGAATAACACGAGTAATGTTGACTTCCAATGACAAAATCATACCCGACTTATCCGTGTAGACTTTGGAATTTACTTAGCCCCAAAGGCAAACTCGAGGGGTGTGATATCACACTATCTAGACGCCCAAGATTCACGCACCGACTCGTAGTGCGAAATTTATTGTTTACCGAATTGTTCTCGCAATAAAGCCATGGTTTTACGGACCATGTAGCCCTAAGAAATACCTTCTTATTGGTGTTCTGGGTATCAGGGGATTTTGAGACAGCAAATAGTCTGTAATCATGGCGCTATAACGGCCGCCATTGATAGTTACGTTCTTGCCGCCCCGTTCTTCAAGAAATATAGACCGATGGTTCGACAAGCCATTAAAACAGACTAAACAGTTGTTAGTCTTGTTGTGTATGGATATAATGGCAATCTCCAGTGCCTTTAGGTTGCTCTTCAGCTCATCTATGGCAATTTCGCTTATTGACGTGCTCACAAAGCCGGATAAGTTGAACAAAATTTTTGAACAGTTTTTATCGTAGAACGCTGATTTTCTTAATACACCTGAATAAATGGTTTGTAGACTCAAACATAATGAAATGTCAAATAATATTGAATAAAAGGACTACTAAAAGTTAACACGAACCATGCGTCATCTGTCAAAAAATCCATTGACAAAAGACTCTTTTAAATGAATCACCCTTTATGACAGCCCGACGGGTTGAATCGAAAGTGATTGCTTCGGAAAGTAGAGCCTTTTGAAACCCAGAAAAGTAACTCAACCCACCACTTATTCTCCCTTATTTCCCTAGCAAAAGCATTTGTTTTATTTGATAACTTTAAATATTGCATAACTAAATACGTAATTAAGACACGTGAATGATTGACAACACTTCTGACCCTGACTGTATAATAAATAACAATCCAATTAGATCAAAAATCTTGTCATGTCACTTCCGGTAGCTATCAAGAGTGATTTACCCAGTAAATGCAACAATAAATGTCGTAATGCTAATTTAATTCTATTCTATCAACGAATCAAAATGAATTACAATCATACATATACATCCAGCAAACCAATATAGTTAACAATTCAAACAAATGACATCTTCGAAGTTTATTTCGCTCAACAATGGAGCGCCGCCATTAGCAGATATCAAATTCGATTTGATCTGTCAATCAATTATCATTTCAGGCTTTCAGCATTTGAACAAAACGTCGTTAATTACATTGAAGCCGGAGATATACAAAAAAAAAAAACGTAAACAAAATTGACTTTTTTAAGCGGCAAAATAAGCAGGACCAGGAGTGGGATTTGCATTTTAATCGATCGCCTTTGAGCTGTTAAAAGCAAAAAAAAAAGAAAAAACACGCTAAGGTGAGGCCTTATTGGCTCCGATTGATGTGATTCTATTAATTATAATTGAATTTTTATTTAAATAGCTAGATACACATGCATGCAAATATATACTTTTTGCACTGTATAGGTACGGGTAGATAAGTACTAATGCATGCTTGAGTAATTTAGAACACTTTTAGTAAAATTTACAAGTGTGAAGGCGATTTGCACTCAATATCATTTGCAATCAATTTGTTTGTTAAAAGTGCATTAATAAATTAATCTTAATAAAATAAAAATTACAGATATACGAGGTAAAACAGAAGCGAATTAATAGACGTGTTAGATTTATGGCATCAATGTATCTGACATTAATCCCAATTTATTGGTTATAAACCTGAAAAAGTCCAAAAAAGTCAAGTGCTTTTGGTCTTAGGTATAACTATTTAGGTAGCGTGGTTTTATTACTTCTTTATATTATTTTCAGACCCAAATATGGCTGAAAATACGTAAAAGTAAAGGCTATTAAGCATGTAACATTTTATGTTGGTCGTTAAAATACATTTTGGGCAGAGTGAGCCCATTTGGGCAGAGTGAGCTACTCTAATCTATAACACTTAGTTGGACAAAACAACTTAAAAATATGTTGTTTTGACAACAATTAAACCTTTCGATGTCCTTAATCAGGAAGGGCTTTACTCAGTTCTTAAGCTCCGATATCGCACGATTCAAGACTTGTGGAACATTTCTTCTTTAGTCGAGCGTTTTCTGCATCAGGTACCTAGGTACTTCACGCAAATGAATAATAAACAATGCCTTTACTTATGTGTTAAACTTGCCTACAAATGTAAATCAGGAATACTGTTTCAACCTTTTCTCAACTTTGACTAGTGCCATCACCATAGACAAACTAATATAGACGCTCGTTTTCGGTGGTTTTGACAGTTGGCTCCAACAAGAAATTCTGACGTTTACGGCAAAATCAAATCGGAGCTAACGCACACATTCTGAATCGGCGGTAGTTTTTATGGACGCAGCCATTTGTTTAGTAATTTTGTTGTTGTTAATCAAATGACAGTCTGCTGAAAATGTGGTGTTCAATAAGAAAGGAAGGAATACCACGATTGTTTTTATAGTTACATCTTGTTCGCATGTTCGTTCTCATGTATTCGCACATAGCAGATTTAAACTCGGCTTTGCTTTTACGCAATTTGCAGGCAGGGGAATGTAAAGATGATCGTCGATATTAGTTTGTCTATGGCCTCCACAGAAAAACTTAAAGGTTTGATCGAAAGAATGTGTCTTTCCGTCAATTATAGATGGCGCTATTCATTAGACATTTGATTCTTTTTTCTTTCGCAGCGTAAAAATCGTATTATGGCGCATTAAACGATCGAAAAAAAGCATTTTAACTGCCAAATCGTACATAATGAAACAACTCCTCTATTTTAAGGACACGGCGATTGATTCGCTGTCATTTGGGCGTAATAAAGTCCCCATCTTGCGATATGTTTTCTGAAAATTGAACTGAAGTCAATCGTAGATTAATGGAAAGTGATGAAACCTACACAAACACCGCATAGGCGTGAGGAACACAACGAGCTTAGTGTATAATGTTACATTTGTAGACCTTCCTCTAGTTTAGCGCTAATCTGTTTACATAAATCACGTATATAAATTAGTCCCTACAACATGTCCGCACACCCATCACATTTCGATCGAGGAGGGTTTGAGTTGCGTATTTATGACTTAAGTCCCGAAATTGAGTGAGTTTCATGGTGTATTCCAAATTCAGCGAAGAATATGTTTTAGTAATGTGCGCTATAAACTCCCCTTGATGTCAACGCAATACGTGGATGCGTCAATGAGGTGCAGAAAATTCTCGGAAAAAATGTGATTAATGTTCACTATTTTATGTTCAAAATGAGTATTAAGTATCTCACAATAGAGAAGAATTTAGAACAATGATGTGCATAGCTTCACATGCTGTGTACCAACCCAGAGTAGAGGGAATAGTATTCCTTGAAGGCTGATCCGATGTGACAGATGTTATTGATAAGATGACGAGAGCAAATACATCAGAAAGCTGAGATATTTACACAAGTTTAAATTTACAAAAGTGTGCTCTGATCAATATAGGAAGCGACTTAACATAGGTAAACCTAGTTTCAATGATTCTTCAATTTGAAAGAGGATTAGAGTATTATAAATTTTGTTTTGCAAAAATTGAGGTTTTAACTTACTGATCCAAAATACCACGCTAGTACGATTAATAAATGTCACCCGACGGTAAATTAATTTCTTCAGATTTGGCTTTTCTGACAAACGATGACAGTTGCAAAGTGTTTGCTTACACTATTTCAAATATGTTAAGAATATAACTCATTTCTTTAAAGAAGATCAAGATATGATAATCAAAAGCGACAATGTTGACATCTGTCAAATAAACCGTATTTCTATTTTGCATCATTGATAAGTAGGTACTAATAAATCTCTTAGGTATTTTTAGAAAGGTCACAAATATAACCTACCTCGGTAAAACGAATTGTTGTCATCATGGCTAGTTACTTACGCCACACTCACTACCTATGTACATACGTAGCTGCTTTAAGCCCCCAGTAGGCATTTTTGCAACAGACCCGTAACTTCATTTGCCTTTTACTGCTCTATTGTATGTATGTATATGAACGATGTACCTTGTATTTAAAATTTTAAAAGTGCAGCCAATAAGCCTGCCAATGACAGATGTCCCACCATTTTTCAGTGCAGTCAAATCAAAAAGTTTTCATCATCAGTTAAGTACAAACCTTAAAGGAGTTTCAGACTCATCATAACAACTGCCGTCCAAATCGATATCCGATCCCGTCCCACAGGACATTCGAGAATCTGAGTCCACATCCACGTGTATCTCCCGTTCGACATCATGATCGTCATCTTCGTGACCAGACATTGTCTTGGCAGTAATTTTACTTGATTATCTTTTAAATAACAGTTACACTTCACTCACTTTGTGTCAATCACCGATAAATTCCGCCACAAAATGCCAAAGGTTATCAATAAGATTTAATACACCGCTCACAATATCCACTAGATACCACTCCTTGACAGTTCGAATTGTCACATCAAGTGTAATTGACAGTGAGCTCGAATTAAATTCGAACATTCGCAATAATTCTCATTGCAACTAATTGTTGACACTTGAATTGGGGAAAAACAAAAACAATTTAGATTGACAGATGTCACAATTAGCGTCGGTTAAGTTTACACTTTAATACGAAAACTTTACAAACGAACACATCCTCAAGCGAATAACACCACAAACTAACTAATGTCTGTTTCTTTTACAGAAGAGAATTTCCCACTAGAAAATATGCAAATCGCCCTAATTAGATGAGTTGATGTCTTGACAGTAAAAGATTTAATTTCGTTCACAACCAGAAATAAAACGACAATCGAACCGACAAATTCGCGACGAGAAGCAACTCGACAAATTGACGTGTCAGCGTTAACTAAACATTCACCCGGCAAAATTGGCAGACAGCCTACATGCCACATGCGTGCAGTGTTCTGTTGAATCGAAACAGGTTTACTTTTTTTTTTACTTCACTGCGATTCACGATTCAGATTCACCCCTAGCCATCGCGCTGGTTAATAGCCGAGTAGGCCACGCCCTTCTTCATTGGATATCTCACTCAGTCGCAACACATGGTCTGGCGAACAGGTTTAATGGTTACCTGTCGAAACTTGGCACTGAATTCTATCGTATGACAGATGCCAAGTTAGGCGGAGCCTAAGCGGCTGACAGGCGCACTGGTTTCACTGCAGCCGGTCGCGGGTTGTTGGCCGTCGGTGGCGGACATTGGAACGTAAAGTGGATCTGTGGAACATGGAAAAAGTGCAAATGTGTTGAATTAATTGGAATCCTCATCGTCAGACGGCAATGAAAATGGGGTGGGGTCACGTCATTTTGTTTGGTGGTGTTTTGCTTTTACTTCCCAGTGGTCGTTGACGGTTTTCTTTTTCTTGATTTTATTTGTTTTTTTTTTCTCACATTCGCGTCCATTCCACTTGAGTCGCCCCTGTCTTCAATGGACCTTTGGCAGTCGTTACTCGTTACCTTTTTTTAAATCGTGTACTCGCTCTAACTGTCTGTCTGTCTCGCTCGATGCCTCCGCTTTGCCATTATGAATTGGAACAAATACGTTTTCTGTAAATTGTAATTGTAACTTTGTACAGAAAGGTGTTTGAAATTGGATGGGTGCTCTTCTTAAATTCGAGGGCAGTTCAATGTAAGTTCGCTAAAGAGTGGGATGGGGTTCGGTGGTGATTATTAATTGACAGGTTTATTGGGGTGTGTTTGGGAAATGCGCCGTTAGAGAAGAAGGTTCTACTGGGATTCCCAAGATTTAACGGATACACAAGGTACTTAACATTTTATACGACAATAGAATCTTATTGCTTCAAGCAATGTGGGTAGAGGGCGGGAGGGCAGGGATTAACTTTTCTTTTTTTCTGTCCAATTTCCGAAATTGAAATTTAAGTTTTGTGGATTGTTACGTAAAGGAAGTAATAGAGTTAACAAATATATTTTCTACCTTTAGAGGAGTATATTCCTGAACTAAGACCAAGCAGCTTAGTTGGGAGAGAGCATGATTTGTAGTACTACATACTACATATGGTGGCCAATAATACCTATAAAGTAAACTATGTAATTTGGTTACATTCGCACAATAAATAAAACTCACAACACTTATTATTGTGTGAAGCTAGTCCTTTTAGCTTTTTGGCCCATTTGTGAACTAAGTATACTTTTTTACTCATTCTTACACTTTTACACATCATTATTGAGTTATGGAATCTGATATAAATTCAAATCCTACTATACTTTAAGCCCGAGAAACATGTCTACTTCACAACATGGCAACATAGAGGGCAGAACAGTCGGAACAGCCCTGAATGAGGTGCTGTCGACGATCACTCTATATCACAGAAGATTCATGCTGGCAGCTTCTAAAATATAAAAAGAGATCCTTCAAGGTACGCAAGAGGATCTCTTCAAACGCATAGAACTGAAAAAGAAGAAAACTAACAAAGTTAGCCTCTACTGCTGCCATTCGAACTACTCGAGCGCAGTCATAGACACAATACTTGTACAACGTACACTATGCAACAATCAAATTCACTAGCAAGAAGGCCGCACTACCACGAGGTGGACTCTCCTAGTCGCCATCTCAGATTATCTCAGATCTGCCAGTTGTGCCACTACGTGCGTCTACTACAAGTCTCCAACTCTTTGTTGCGCTAAATCGAACGATTTCGGTTTATCTCGTCGGTCGTCTTGTGGTAACTAGACCTAAGTTTGAGCGGATATTATTGTTCCTCCTGATGTTCCATAAGGCATTTACGATTTGTCGAAACAATTAATTTTGAAAAGATTGTATCTCTTTTGCTTTATTTAGTATACCATACGTTCACACAGGTTTTAAATTGCATGAAAGCAGTTTGTCATATGGACCTGACTTAGGTAATCTGAATCTATTTTCCAGGTTCCAGCCCGTCACGACCTCGAAAATTTTTCAATATTTTCGAAAAGAACGTAATGCTATAGAACGAGGCATTGATTGGGTTGTTTTTGTTTGTGACAACTCGCGCCAGATTCGCCTCGCAATATTCGTACCTACAAAATATCAGATTCTTACAGTCCTAACCTAGCAGCATGCATGCAGAATAGTGACAACGAGGAAAGAAGCACGTCAGAAAATGGCCGGTGGACCTACAAACTGCTGCCAAATATCGAAGAGTGGATCACAACAAAACACGGGGAGGTAAGTTTCTACCTCACTCAATTCCTAACAGGACATGGAAGTTTTCGGGAATACCTTTACAAATACAATTTGGCAGATGATCCTTCTTGCCGGCACTGTGAAGGGAAAGTCCAAAACGCGGAACAAGCTTGCGAGGTGCACTGTAGAAAGGGAGTTTGGAAATGCGGTAACCCCAAGGAGCATAATAAGTTTCATGCTTGGGAAATCGCCGACAACACTGTCGCTAGCATAATGCAAGATCTACGGCTGGAAAACCAAACCGAAGAAGAACAGAGCCCTGCAACATAACGAAGAAGACATGACGCCAAAAACCTGCCCCTACGAAGTAATGCCTTGGTCGACGGTACCGTAGGGGCAACAGGACAGTTTTGGGAGGCGGTAGTTTAGCACGTAAACATGCTAGAGCAAGGAGTCGGGCTTAACTTCGTATCACGGGCTGCGAGTATCCATAAAGAGGCCATCGCCTCCAGCGCATCAAAAAGAAGAAGAAAAGTCCTAATCTACTGGCGTGCCTTCTCAGAAGACAATGTGCAGAGGGGATATTGATCATAGTCCTGATTTGTGTTCTCCCTAGCTTGATAATTCCACCTGGTCTTTTACGGTTGATCTCAGGCCATAGGGCTCTGGACACCCTATGTCCCTATCGCCTCTGCAGTTGGCCAAGTTGTATATAAAATTGGTTATACCTCTTCTGGCAACACACAGAGGTGCCCTCATGCTGTTGATGACGTTCCCAGATGGGAGTTCAACAGCTTAATTGACCAGCTTGAAGGCGCATTCATTAGCCTTAATATCACTCTAGCACTTTGAGCGTAGCAATATCCTTGTTTGATATAGATCCCATCTCAAGTAGTTTCGCCGCTTTGAGCAAGGCTAGGTTCTAGGTTCAAGTCTTTTGAGTACATACCTGACCCAATTCCCTCATTGGTCTTAGACCCAACAGTAAAAATGGCAATCTCATTCTGAAGGTGAACTTCGTCACTATGCCATTCTTCCCTCCTGGAATACGCTTCTTCGTACGGAGTATCGAATCGAGAAAACACAAATTGCCCTGCGATTTCTCCTGAGTTTCTTCAAACGTATTCCTAAGAATGGAGCTGTGCTGTATGTATGTGAGCCGAAGCGCACTTTTTCCCCGCCTGTAGAGTTATTTGAAAGTCGAGCGGCAGAAGGTTTAAGAACAATTCCATTGCTGCAGTGGGCGTGGTACGCAAAGCGCCTGTCATAACAATACTCGCTGATCTGAACGTTGACATTCAAGTTGACGTATTGCCGGATAGATCAGTCCTATAGAATCCGTCAAATCAATCAGCTGATTGTCAAGGACGATGACAGTTCGACAGAAATTCTCTCTCTGCTTCCACCAATAAAAATACGTACTCTCAATTTTCTTATGCGTGTAATTCAATATGTGAATGTGTGAACTTAAATCTATGAATGTGTATATTGTCAACTGTTTGACGGATGGAAAAAGTACAAAGCAAGCCTACTTTATCCGTCAAAGTTCATCCATCCGTTGGTTATGGGGCATCCTTGATTGAGATGTTTCCAAAAAATCTTCTCCGCGAACTTTTAATTTGAACGAAAGTCAGCTGTCAGGGGTCTGGAAATCCTTCTTGCTAACTTACATTATAATTTTAATTTGCATCCCATTGGGATTTCAAAAACAAAATTTAATATTTCAATTTTTATATTTTTTCTGAGCAACTGTCAACCTTGCTTGGAAATCAGCAGACAAATTCATTAATCATTTCGTAAAAACAAAATTATGTTTTGCTTTTTTTCTTAATCGAAATAAATAAACACAAATGTGTGATGGGTGTAAGGATGCGCTACGTGTACATAAAACAATTCCCATCCAACACAAAGGTATCTTCTTCAATTAAATTCCCCACATTGCAGTGTAATTGATGATGTTTTCCCGGCGACTTAATTTATTTCAACTTTCTTATTCCTGGCGAAATGAATGCCTCACACCATCACAGAAAGAAACTCATACATACTTACTTACCCATGTCCTCTGTGCAAAACAATTTAAAATTCTTTTTCCCATTTCAATTAAAATTATTGCTCCAATGTGACGGGGACGAGGAAAAACATGGAAATTGATGTAATCCACTCGCAGTGCATTAAGAACACAATGAATCTGAGGCCATTAAAGCAAAATGAAAATCTATGTGGGCGCATGCTATGAGTTCCGCCCCCAATAGCATGGTCTGCGGGGCACATCATGGGTACTCCATGGAGACCCAAGTGGCGTGTAACTCTGCGATTATTTTATTTTTCCTTGAAATTAAAAGAAAAAAACAAAAAAATAAACGTAAAAAGAACTTGTTCGACGGCCCCTACAGCAGTTTGGCTGCCCAATCCGCTCGGTGATGTTGCAAAATGGCTGACTGCCTGCAGCAGCAGCAGCCTACACCACGTACAGGTTGCAAGTTTTCTTCGTAGGCACTCACTTACTCCACAGTGGACCACCAACAAAAGTATCCACGTAGCAAATGCTGCTGCAGAAGATGAATTGTTACACGGAAAAGATTTATGTACCTTGTCGCTAGTAATGTACATTTGGCGTTAATTAATTTAATGTTTGTAGGTATCCAACTGTGTTTGTTGAAAAATCCTAACATTAAACAACAAGACTCTTCCAATATCATCGTCATGTGTGTGTGGCAACTGGCAACAGAAGCTCAACGCGCACACACATGTCGTCGTCCATCATAAGGTGTCCTGTGGACAGATGGGGCGCCTCTAGCGCTTCCCTTTGTTTGCTTTGTAGTTAAAAATCGATTTGTCATTATCTCTGTCATTATGTCCCTCATCGATGACCGAAATTGGTAACATCAGTGATAATTTGAGGTGATGATTTGGTGTGTTAACAGGAGTCTCTGTTTGGACGTCGTCGGTCTCTTTGTGGAGTCGACAGGATCAGCCTAATTTTGTTTTTATCGCTTCCTCCCTTTTCCGAAATTGGGAATCAATTTGCAGGTAATTTCCGGAATGTAGGGCGTGAGTTGATTTGTGATGATGCCGCACAAGTTGTAACGATGGAATGAAAAACCGCCACACCGAATCATAATACGCGAAATGAGGATGCTGGTTTGTTGATTGATTTGAAATTATAAAACTAATAAATCTTGTATTGTGCTTTGAAACTATTTTATTTCCTTTCCTATTGACACTTCAGTTTGTTTCTTAATAGCGGAACAGTCATGGATTCTACATCAGAAAGATACATATATGCATCATATTCATACACCAGTCTTTGCTATTTTCTTGGGAAGTAGTGGTGTTACCAACCATCAACTAACCAGCGTTGCCAGTTCATTTTACAGGGTTTACTTTATCATAGACAGGTAGAAGGGAAATAAAATAACTTACACAAAATTCTGATTTGTGCCGCTAAGCAAACCCCTCTCCACAAGCGTCGCAGATGTTTCACTTAAGCCAATCATATTAAGATGCTTACCAAAAGCGAAGTGTCCCGTAAAAATGCTAATAAGTTTTCTGCTGTGGGACAGCAAGAATGCCGAGGATTTCTCACTAACATCTGGGAGTTTCAGTTAAGTCAGCCAACATCCAGAGGTTCGGGTACGGCTCAGAATTTGGCTGTAGCCAGTCCTGAATACCTAGAAAGTCGACCTCATACTTGCGCCACAACTCAAGCCTCAGAGGCCGCGATCCGATGTGCGTTATAAATAAATAAATAAAAGAGTTCTTTGAGGGAGAGTTAGGGAACAAGCTTTGACAGCTGGTACTAAAATCTTCTAGGAAAAAGTGTAAATGCTGTAGTTCTGTTGGAATTCTTCGGCGGGACGAAATAAAGGGGACAGGTTTCAAGTCGATTGTACGATTTGATTGTCAGTAAAAATATTGATATCCAGGGTGGATATAACATTGTACCTTAGGCATGACAAGGCTTCTTTAAATTTCACAGTTTCCCTCTGACAAAAAAGCATAGTGGTTGGATGTATAAAGGGAGATCTTTGAATGATATCTTTTGGAAGCAACTACTCCAGTGCTGTAGAGTAGAAATTCTAGTTTATTTAGAACAGATAAGTGGACCGGATAATTGGTAGATTGCTTTCCTGCAGCTTAACTTAACTTAAAGACAGCAAGTGGAACAATATGTCTAAGGTCGGTGTTGCAGTGATTTTAAAAACTCCTCTGTTACGTCAGTAAGTGATTTTCAAAGTGGATGCGCTGAACTGACTAGGTTCAAATCTCAATTCAGCTTCAACTCAGTGTCTCAAGTTTAAATACGAACTAAGCTTAATTGTACTCGAAATACGATCAAATATTATTGAGTTGTTTAATTTTAATTGAACCTATAATATACTTTAGGTATAAATATAAGCCGATTCTGAGGCTCTGTCTGTCTGTATTGGGCCACATCATCTGTAGGTTACAAAAATCTCTAAAATTAGTTTTTTTTTTATTAAATTTCATAAATATATAAATATAAGGCCAAAAGATTCAAGGTCCAACCAAATTGTACCTTTTTTGAGTCGCATACATATCTGCACATACAGAAGGGACGTATTCTGTATCCGAAAGGCTGGATCCTACTGTGTCGACCACACCAATACTTTGCAGATCATCCTCGAGTAGTGTGTTGAGTATCGGTCATCACTTCACCTGCTGTTCATCGATTTTGAAAAGTCGTTTGATAGTGTCAATCTGAAATTTATTTGGCGTGCCTTGCGCAAGAGAGGCATTTCTGATAAATTAATAGCAATTATCTGGGCTTCATGTGATGCGTCCACATGTCAGGACTTGCACAGAGGAAGGCTGTCTAAGGAATTCGAAGTCCAAAGTGGGGTTCGGCAAGGCTGTATACTTTAACCAATTCTGTTTTTATTGGTGATTAGCGATGTGTTGAATGCAGCCTTATCAACAGAAAATCGAGGAATTCGGTGGACTCTTAGGTATATCTGAACACCATTGCTGGCCAGAGTATTGGGAGTATTGTCTCAACCGATGGCGGAACTGAACTCGATATAGCCAGACGAAAAGGCAAAGCAAAATCTGGGTTTGGGATGCTATCCACAGGTGGGGAAGTAATGCACGTTGAACCCGTGCTGCTATATAGATGTGGTACCTGGAAAGACCCTAAGACCCGGGGATACTGAATATAAGTACATGAGAAGATTGATGGGGCCGTGAAAAAACGTTGATGATGTTTTCCTGAATTCAAATTTGGAAAAGTCCACCCAATGAACCACGGTACAGCAACTGGTTCTTTACATTTCTCCAAAAATGCTGAAAGGATTAGCCTATACATACTTTAATTCCATTGTCAAACGCTAGGGTAGTGATTTCACGCTAGCATTTGTGTAATGAATAAATTAATGAACAAATATTTTACTATCAATGATTAGTTGTTTTTATCGACAGCAGACCCCTTTAGACTCTCAAATCGAAGTAATCTTGATCATCCTATGATTCCCCTCGAATTACTTCTTCTTTGTTCTGAACATTCAAAAACAATAAAACCAAAATGGATTTAATGTAAAACATTGGTTGTTCAATTGAGATTGCAGAAAAGTAAAAACGTCGGCTTCTGTTCTGTAGCCTCACCTGTGCCGTGTGCGGTTTTTTCCTTCCACTCTCTCTACTGCCAAAGGAAACAATGAAAAATAGAGAAAGAGTAAGAGAAATAAACGAAACGTGCTTTATGCCTCCTCTTCGGCTAATTGGATTCCAGCGATTTTATTGTTCCCGCCATCATCCCCTTCCACGTCGCTCAGGTTCAATTGGTACTTCATATGAATACGAGATGAGCTCGTTTACTTATTTAGAAGCAGTTTCTCGTTTCTTTTCGGTTTCTTCTTCCTTCCATTTGAGCTGAGCAGCACAGCATGTAACAGAAGAACAAACGACCCAACAAGGAGTCTTCCATTTGTTGCCTTTATGTCCTCCATTCGAAAGCCACATGAAACACTTCAACAACCGAGAGCAACAAAGAATTGAGGATTCATTTTTATTTCATCTCCATTGCAATGGGGAGGCCCATCTTACACTCGTATGTAGTCAGCTCCTCTCTGGCTGACATGCAAAGCCTATCTATGGCCATGAGCACAGGATGAAAGACGATATCTTTTTGCATCCTTAAGGCGGTCGGTGGTCGGAGTCAGCATTGCACACAAATACCATATCGTCGTGATCATTGTCATCCACATCGCTGCTGCTGCAGTAGAAGCAAGCAAGACCCACGGCAGGCGAATCCATTACTCGAGATGCCATGCCACTCGGAGATATGTGCCCAGAATGTTAACCAAGTTCCTTCCCTTTGGAGAATTATAACCAAGGAAAATGTTAATATTTAAACATCATTGCGACTACGATTGGAGAAACATATCGTTTTCCTTTATTTCGAGTGCTTAGGCAGGTTCACGGGGTGGTAGTGTGGTTGACACTTTGGTGGTGCCCAGGGATGGAGCGTTGTGGGGTTGAGCCTTATCGAAATATGGCAATTGCCATTTAATGCGATCCAATTTCGGATACGATAAATTACTCTGAATAATTCATTAATGCGATTCCTTTGGTGTAAGCGGGATACACCAATGAGAAAGTGCCGTGGCATTTGCGGGGGTGCTCTTGGATTTTTACTTCTGTGGTTTTCAGTGATTTTCTTAGAGGGTAGTTTGGATTTCTGCCAATTGAGGTAGTAATGGATAATTGCCGAGGTAATTAATGAATAGACGATGGCTTCGCTTAGGAAATAAATTTATTTTCCTAATTTGATTGTGGTATAGAAGAAATAGGGCGGATAACTATCTGCAAAGCTACCTTTAGGATGTTAACCTTTACCTTGGAGGTAACAGAAATCCTAAATTATTCATTACAGTGGGAAGTTGGATTTATTCGTTTTATAGGAACGATTTTTTACCTAAATTTATAAAAATGTATGGAATTCGGATGCATGTTATTCTGTATCCCCTTGTGGGTCCTAGAGTTTCTGTGTGGACCGTCGTGTGCAGTTGTTGGAAATGAGCCTCAGCTCTCCCCAAGTCTTTCCCAGTTGCCGTGCTTCCTCCTCAACTGCTCTGCGCCACGTACTCCTACATATGTATAACAGAACAGAATCAGCCGTGGAACGGAACAGTCGTATGTCATTTATCAGCTGATGAGTTTGGTCCAAGCCTGACGTCTGCTTCCCTCTCCACATTTGCTGTCATTTGGTGAAGGTTCATTATACTGTGAGGCCGTAGGCCTAGGCATATATTGTCGACGTAGTCAAGGTGTTTAAATTCAGATGTAAGAGTCCATCGAATTCCTCCATTTCCTGTTTATAAGGCCGCATTCGGCACATGGATAATCACCAATAGAAACAGTATTGGTGAAAGCATGCAGCCTTGCTGAACCCCACTTTGGATTTTGGATTCCTCAGACAGCCTTTCTCTGTGCAAAATGTGCCAAGTGGACCCGTCATATGTAGCATTGATAATTGCTATTAATTTATCAGCCTCTCCTGCTCAAGGCACGCCAAATAAACTCCTGATTGACACTGTCAAACGCCTTTTCAAAATTGATGAACAGTATGTGAAGCGGTGGGCGATATTTAACACATTGTTCGATGATGAGCCGCAGGGTGGAAACTAACTTGTTCGGCGTCATCAAGGTGTTCTTTGATTCGATCCAGGAGGATTCTTGCTATTATGTTGGCCACAGAAGGCAGCACACGTTTTTGCAATGCATTAGATTGCCTTTTTTAGGGCCCTTCTTTCACTCATTTGAAAAACTCTCGCCATCCCATGTTTTACTTGTCCTACTTCCTTGGCCTATGCTAGTACAGCTTATAATATCTTTCTGAGAAAATTCACGAAAAGCCCTCAGTCTTCCTTCTACAAGTGGGAGTAGTAGCTCGGTCGATGAAGTTTGAGCTGCTTTATGAGCCTGTCTTGGATTGATGACCCAAATGAACACTCTATTCGAAATAGTAGCGAACAAGGATGGTATTCGTATACTGTTGGGTGCAGCTGCTCACATTTGCTTACACTCCATACTTTGGAATTGACCTCCTGCACGTGCAACTACACTTCTCTCATTTTAATTAAAGGTGGTACATATTTGAATCTTTTATTTTGAGTTCCATTTAATGCCTGTACCATTACCACGCCGCATTACAATATAAATCGTCAACCCAAGTAACCTCCACAAGGGGGGTGCCTCCTCTGTGTGTTAAAGCCATTTGAAGCTCATAATTGTTAATAAAAATTTTATAAAACAAAAGAAGCAAAACTCGGTGCTCGATACTCTCCAATTAAACTTCCATGAGGTTAGCCAATTTTGTATTTCGTTCGTTCCAAGGGTAGAATTCCATTTCGAAAGCAATTCACAGGCGCTTCAAATGGCATCCCTATTGAATATTTTATCGCCGCACACACATATGACTTCATGCACAACAACCAACCACCAACTCTAACATTTCAAATGCCCTCAGTTGATTGCTTGCTTAGGGAGTGGGAGAAAAAACGGTTTCAATTGCTTTCACAGCAACGCGGAATAACAAAAAAGCATAACATCATTTGTGGGCAGGATATACTCGTACACATCCTTTCGACCCCCATCCGCACCCATTACCAAACAGCACATAAAAATCAGTATAACTGCGCGCCGCGAGAAAAACAAATGAAATCCAGGAATTGTTCACTGAATCAGGGTGCTGAGGAGGTGATGTTGAGCTTTGGATATCTGGTAGTTGAATAAATTATAATAAAGTGCTTGTAATTTGATTATTGTACAGTTGTACACCCCCCCTTCTTGGTGGCGGTAGCCTGCGGAAGAAAATTTATTGCATTTGACCTCGGTGGTAGCGTTGGCGCGCGATACCTCCTGACTGAGGCACCCCACCCCCCAATCGAGTGGATGACTCAATTATGTTCCATGGCCGATAATTGCCAAACGGAATCGGAAGGTAATGGTGAAGTAATCATTTGTGCAAAAGTGAATTAAAATGGTAATTTTCTGCTCGCTGTACGTCTAATTAGTTCATCGATTGTGCAGATTATTATTTCCCCCTCTCACCGCTCCTAAACCATCAAAGATGTAATTATTTTGCGAAAGTGCGGAATTACTGAACAGTTTCTTGTAAACAGAAGATGAAGGTAACTCTCAGCTACCTTGTATGGTCTTGTGCATTTTGTGTGGTGAAGATATATGTATGTAGTTTTCCAAAACGTATGGAAAATTGCAAAAGAAAAATATAACAGAAACCAGTGAGTTGTTTAAATTTGCGTTTAAGTGAACCAAATATAATATAATTGAGTTTTATCGAAAGATCGCCGGTTCAATGCAACCAAATTTTTGTAATCGGCTGATGGAGAATACTACTATTTCCTCTACTCATGTAGCTATTTCTTGAAGTCGCGAACAAGAACTATCTTATCATTTAAGGGATACGTTGATGACCAAGACTTCTCACCAAATCAAGTTCTGATCTTCCCTTCATTCTTATAGACTATGGTATTGGTATAGTGCTCTCCAAGTAATAATTGTTTGCCAGAAGCATACTGAATATGAAATATAACCCTATATCCTTTACAATTATTGCATTCTTATTCTCAGCCAGGCTGCTATCAAGGCCAAAATGGACTTGATAAACTGGGCCATTAGTTCTGCTTTCAAGTGCTTTTGACAGATCCCACATCGTACTGGTGATATTGTAGAATCAAGTCACTCTATTACGCTACATTGTAGCAGCTACAAACGAAACAGAACAGTCCACCAAATTTTAATTCCACTGGCAGGATATTTAGAGACGTTTACTCTTGCGCTCTCTTACAGTTTCACATCCCAGTCAATAATAAAATTATCTAAGATTTATCCCTGCAGCCACTTTCTATTACAGCCACTTTTCCCTACCTTTCCATCGTAGGTGACTTGATCAAATGAATCGGATTTGAGTCATTCACGCAACTGAAGCGTTTAATTTGGATGGCTGACTCAAAATGGAAAGAAACAAATGGGGTTTTCTTATGAATTAAAAGTCGAAGAGTCATGGTTCTAAGTTTCGCAAAAAAAAATTAAGTGTAGTGTGCTATTTCAGTCACCTGCGCAAGATCGAATCATTACATAGAAACGCAACTTGTGGAACTATATTTTCTTCCTTCAACGTAAACGTAAACGTAACATAATAATATAAAATAAAACTTTTCATTCGGAGAGAGAAAAAAAGAGAACAATGTAATGAAACGTAACGAAACCCAAACTCAAAGCAAAAGTTGAAATGGCCGAGTTCCCAACACCTCGCTAATCTAGCTGCTAGAATACTTTTGCACCGGGAGGACAGATTTTGTCCTAGAGAATCTAGCGGGCTCTAGGACCAAAAATTGACTTGATTTAAGGAGATCCTAGCGACGAAAACCTTCGCTGTTAAGTAGTAAACCCAATTAGTACTTGCATAAAACGTAGTTAACCAACTAAGGAAGTCAAAACAAACAACAGCTGTCTGTATTTTCGCCTTTTTGTTGTCAAAAAGTTTCTGAATTTGTAAATCGCAATACGTATTTCTTTATTATATGTGCTTTTCTATACTGTAAAGTGTTGCGAAATGTGGTGATTTCTGTATGTTGTATGTTTTTAATTTGACGGAAAAGTAAAAAAGTATGCATTGTCCCGTTTATACGTGAGAATCGATTTCGAACTTCATTGAATCAGGATTGAATCGATCTTATTACAAAATGTTCTGGGAGCGGATTGAAATTTTACATGGAAATCGAGGAACGAAGGATAGAAGGATAGAAAGCTCGAGTTTGGCAGGCAAAGAATGAAGAGAGCGAAATTAATCGGTGTGGCATCAGAAAACAAAAAGGGGTTGTATTTCCACAGGAATGAGATATAGTGTAAGGTCATAAAACTAATATAGCTAAAAAGGGTTAATTGTTTGGTAAAAGTATTAGACGATTTCAATTCATTTCGAACTCGATCAAACCCAGATTGAAACCCAATTCGTTCCCAATCCAATCTCACAATCCGCTCATGTAAACAGGACATGTCGGGTATATGTTTAGTACTTTCTAACTCTAGCTGTACGTTTCATCTTCTAACCAATCAAGTGTTTTACCAATCTAGCATCTAGAGAACTGCAGGCGTAGGGAACGCGGCCAATGAGCTGAACTTTTGTGCGCTTTGACAGGAAATAATGTAAACAAGCGAAGTCTCTCTCGTACAGTGTTGCCAGGGATCAGATTCATAAAACAAAAAAAAAATGCTTTTTTCGTTGGTGTTGAATACTTAAAACCGTTTACACATAAATATATAGACAAGAGAGCGCGTTTAAGAGATGTCATTTCAAAACGCTCTCAGAGCGAACGATCTCTCGAACGTAACGAGACAAGGCCGAGGTCGAAGTGCTATTGTGTTTTTGGCATGAGCATGATTAACTTATGTATACCATTTAACGTAAGGTAATGGCAATGACCGTTAACGAAGTTAGGTAAGATTTTATATTATAACTTAGAATTTCATTCGATTGATTCCTAGCAAAATAAGTAAATATGTGTATTATATAAATGAAAAATTCCTTTCTCCTGATATTACCAGTACCTACCCAGTCTGCCAAAGCCATCTGCCTGTCTGCTTGAGCACGAACCTACAGCTCAAATGGGTGAATGGACTTTGATCAATCTTCAGATCTAGGTTCGGTTGAGTAAGCCCCAGAGGTGAAATTGAAATTTTTGTTTCAGTCCTTAAAAAAATTTAATTTTGATTTTAGTTTTGTATGTTCCTGAATAGAAATGCAACTTCTAGGTCCTTTGGTGACAAGATTAGTCAGATTATATGTTTCACAGTGATTTGATCTGCGAAACCGAGCTTTCAAAAATGCCTCTCCGACTTTATAATTCACTTTCATTGTATAATTTTGGTGACATGGCGCAGCGCAGTAGTAGCTCCGTTCAAGATTCGAATCCCAGAAAATATCAACACCTCTCATCGGGCAAACAACACAACAATGGGTTACACAAATGAAGTGTATAAGTACATGGAAAGGGGTACTTATCCAAGGATCGGACATGTCTTATAACCACCCACTTTGTTTACTTATCAATTCCCCATCTGTGTATTTAAAATGCAAAATGTTACAAATGAATACATGTCATGATCCAGCTTGTCAATACAACGGCCACCATTTGCATTTGCAACCAGAAAACCCCAAAAAGTACACTAATTACAATTTGGCATTAATTAGTACCACTTTTATTCAAAAGAGGGTTCTGATAAATTTATGATCAGCTCCTATAAAAATGTCATTTGTGTAACCAGCTAACCTCACTCTCTAACTCCCTATTGTCGATGATTAACCACGAATGCGTTGATTTATTCACGCGATTTGTCACGAGCGGGCTTTGGTGGGCTTTTGTTAAAAGCCAAACGCCAATTTATGTGTTTTCGGCTGATAACAGCCAAATAAACAAATTAAATCATTCTCACTATGAAACAGCAGCAAATAAATCTCTTTTAATGCCCTCAAAGGTTTCATTAAAAAGTGTTTAATCGATTTGTGCGGCTAGATGGATGGCGGTCCTATGGAAATTCGCGGAACGGGTTTCATTTGTTTCATTAGATACATATTTAATAAATAGATAACAGACATCTGGACGGAACTCAGTTTTGTGGGTAAAGCGCCCCCGGGAAATTTATGTATTTAAATGCTCGAACAGATTAATTAATTGATCCATTCGAATCGATTTGGTTTGTGATTGTGAATCTTTTTACAGTAGCCGCCTTTTTGAAAAGAATTGCGATTGCATATCAGTTCAGATGAATTTGTCTAAAGGATTGTCGGTTTAAGTAGATTTCTCCTTTGATTTTGGGTTTATATCTAAATAGGTAGGTGATATTTTTCACTTTATCTAAGTGGGAATCATCACAAGTTTATTCGAATCTTTATGCGGGGTAAGTATGATATTTGCTTCTGGTGTTTGAAGTTTGAAGACCGGAGACCGGCTTTGATGTTTGGGTAATAGAATTTAGTGGTTTTTATGTGATTGGCTGTGGTTAGATTTTAATTTCAGTTGAGCAACTTTTTCGGATTTTCTGATTGCAATAATAAATCAGACATTTCTCTCTTAAGATATGCTGTTTTTGCATTTGTTTTAGAAGGTCTACGTATAAATCTGACTTGCCAAGGTATTTCTAATCTAAATTGGATCAGGCCAATTTGGCAATGACAAAATAATAAGAAGGAGCTCAAGCACATTAAGCAGATGTCAGACACCCATTGTGAACTACAGAGTATGGAGTCTGATCAGCTATTTGGCATGATCCACGCTTCTTGTTGAGTTTTATACCACTAATGTCAAATCCATCCGGTTCTGTCCAAAAATAATCTTCCAATATGTAACGTTAGCGAACTTCATGACGTTCACTTTCATCGGCGAAAAAATACGTCCCTTCCACACCTCCGGTATGAAATCCACATCGCACGTTCACTTTTCGGGAGAGAGAATGGAGTCTTTTGAAGCAGTGGGTTTTTTTTACTGTCCTACAATGCAAACATTTCGTATTGATAAAGCCATTAGATAAATTCAGAATTTTCTTTAAACTTTTGCAAAGCCTAAACATAGGAGTTTCGGCGCTTCAAATGATCAAGAGGCTTCAGTTCTTGAGCTAATTTCATTTTGTTAGGGAATAGGCCAAGAATTTTCCTCTCAAAATGAACTGAGAGATTCCCAATTTCTGAGAACGGGGTGAAATCGACTGATTTGGCTCATCTTGAACTGGAATACTTACGAGGATAGTGGGACGATTATTATGATGAGCCTACCATCTCTTGATTCTTATATCATGGAACGCTCTTTAAAAACCTTGTGGTATCACACTAGAGTTTCGGTACATCTATCTTTCGACCCTTGTCTTATAGATATGCCGTTGGATGCAATGACTCCAGAACATTTAGGTAGTAATTTTCAAGTGCTCGAACAACATGGAAATGTCGGTTAAATTTTTGATGACTTGGTCCAATATGTAGGTTTTTATTCCGGCAAAAGCGTCCTGCTGAAGAGGTTGGACTAAAGACTTGACGAAGCCCTGAAGATAATAATCGAGTGGTGTCAAGTCGCATGATCGTGGCGGGCAATTGATGAGCGCTCACCGTGAAATGACCCAGTCGCCATGCCTTAATGCCTGTTCACGCTAAATGTTCGAAAGAGTGGTAACGATTTTCAATAAGTGGGAATGAGAAGGGTTCCTTGGGATTCTCGGGTGAAGCAAACAGTTTTGTTTTCATTTCATTTCATTCCATTGCTAGTAATCGAAAGAAAATGACCCGACTTAAGTGTTCTACTTGTCAACTATTCTTGTATGCTTTCGCAATTGTGAACAGGCACATAACCACACCAAACAGTCAATCTTTGTATATGCATTGATGCTGGATCGAGCACTTGTGGATTGCGTTCACTCTATTGACGACAATTTTGCTTGTTGACATTGCTCGGGAAATGATTTGTTGGCGAAAATCGGTATCTCGGGCCAATATTTGTAGCCCACAATTAGCAAACTGACGGCCATTGGTAATCCTGCTTCACTTTTTGCGTCAGCATAATCATTTATGGAAATCTTATCACCAAATCTGGGCCGCAAATATACCGGGTCGACTCTTTGGCGATGCCCAATTTCAGGATCCTTTTCGAAACAGGCCTTCATTTCGCACCAATCTCTGTTTGGTTGGTGGCTTAAGGTCCACTCACGCTCAAACCTTGATCCTTGTCTAGCAATCTTATCGTGGGACAGTGTGACCTGGCACCCAAAGGAGAGTCAATAAATTTAATTAAAAGCTCTCTTGCATTCATCAACTAATTTGGATGAAGTTAAAGGGTTAAGCAAGACCTTAAGCGCAGCTTGACTGTCAATTCAGACACAGATACTACGACCCTTCCACCTATTCCCAACGATGTGACTTGTAGCCATTAGGATTGCAAAAAGCTTACCTAATGAGTATTGTAGTCTTGTGTTATCGTCTTCCTCAAATACACCAGCCCCTGAGCTTTGATCGGTTTTGGAACCATCTGTGAAAGTACGACTACACTCCATTGCTGGCTCAGATGTTGGCGGTAGAACTAAACTAGCACTTTTGGCGCTAAATCATCAACTATTTTCCTCAGAAGCCTGCGTTTCAAATGAATAAGATGATGTGTGAATCAATGTCAACCATCTGAAAAAATTGTTTATGCATGAATATTTGCTTAAACTTTTTAATTTATTTCCGCGCACTACCCACCCACCAAATCTTAAAGTTATGACTTCCTCTAGTATAGTATGCATTCATCCCACACATCAAATGATTTACCAATAATAATGAGCCCATCAATTGACATATGAGCCACCCAAGCTCAGATATTTATGTTAAATCATTAGCCTCTCATCACTTACTACCTCCCAGTCCAGCCAACCAACCACTTGATCATTTCAAAAACCGAAAAGAATGTCAATAAAATTGATATCCCAGCTCTGTCACGGATGTCAACGCAGAGCACGTCCTACAATTTAATTCCGCAGCGAGACGAAAAATTAATCTATTTACACTAAAAGCCTATGTTGGGCCCATCAAGATGCCAAAGCCGCAGTGTGCCCAGCAACTGTATGACAACCGGGCGGGGAGGCTTCATTAATGTTTTCGTTTTTTTTTTTCTCGGCCTTATCAAGGAATTTATGTGTTTTCATTTTTCAAATATGAAACCCAATAGAGCTTCGTCTGCCACGTATCGTTCGCTCTGACGCTGCGTCGCGCCCTGTCGATATTATATGTGTCAACACATTCTGCCCACATTTCGGCGTGGACTTGTCACCAAACGCGAGACACAAACAAAAACCACAAGCTGATAACCTCTAAAAACTCGCTTGGCCAGTCCAATTTGGCAGATTCCAGCGCCAGCGCCAGCGACTCGAGTGTGGTGCGGTCTGTCAACGGTCGACAAATGGTTTCGGGATTCGCTTATCTCGATTGAGCGTCATTAACATTTCGAAATGATGCACTTTGTATCTTAAAAGGTTTTTAGTTTTGTGTATTATTAGCTTTTGTGTGTTCGTCTGTCGTCCGTGTCGTTCGCTGGTTATGACAAGCGGCAGTTAATAAACTGTGCGTACACAAATAGCCGTGTTAATGTCTGTCCCCCTTGGTGACTTCCAACCGGATCTTGTTCTGTCGATGATAAATAAAAGTCTGTCATCGTGCACTTAATTCGCATTCATCCATCTATCCGTCCGTTCATCATCTCAGCACTCACTCGGATGGCGAAGAACACCTCTAAGAACATGGTCACGAATTCGTCTGAAACTCTTCCGATTTCGATTGTGGGCAGCAATTAATCAGTCTTCAACGCAAATTAAGGCGACCCCCAGTCATCAATCAGATGGACAAGGACCAATCCTCCTTACCTGTGCGACAAGTAACTCTCACTAATTTACCAGCGCGCAAAACCACTTCTCGTCGCCTCTTCTATAGGTTCCAAAGAATTTTAAGTGGACCAGAGGCAACCAGCTCCATGGTAGTAGTATGTGACTCCCTTCAAAATGCAAACAAAGCCATCACTTATGGCAATCGTCCTCGTTGTCGTCGTCCCGTTTGTGACATGTTAGTGTGGTGTGGCGAGGGGGGCTTAGCTTACAGTGAACCCTTCGAGGATCATGCGTGGGTGTTGTGTGTGTGGAACTGGGAGATTACGCTTGATTTCCTCGCCAAAGTGTGAATTAAATTTAAATGTCATTTATCGCGGTGGTAATTAATGCTGGCCTGGTGGTGCTGGGCTGTTAACTGGGACACGGGCGGGACGAGGACGAGGATGAGGATGAGGACTTGGACGTTTGGACTGGTTCCAGGTTGGTTATTTATGAATTTCATTAACGACGCACAGTTGAGTGGGGCGTTTTGTGTCATGATGTGACGATTTGTAAAGTGTTTAGTGGCTTGTGCTTTGTTGGGA
This sequence comes from Chalcosyrphus nemorum, assembly GCA_949716465.1. Lineage (NCBI taxonomy): Eukaryota > Metazoa > Arthropoda > Insecta > Diptera > Syrphidae > Chalcosyrphus > Chalcosyrphus nemorum. Next base: position 6,124,809 of record OX454333.1, read on the forward strand.
GAGGGTGAGTTGTGGTGGTATTCTGTTGGGTACGCAGTTCATATGATGGTGTAAAGCCCTTGTCTATCGTTGGGGGAAAATGAATTTACTATGAGCAAGATACCGGGAGATTATAAATAAAGAAATGCAAATACTGTTTGTATTGGAGTGTGGGATGCAGAAAAAAGTAAGACGTTTAACAAATAGGTGCTAGGTACTTCTGGAATGGCCAGCAATAATGCGATACGAACTTAATGGTATAGCCAAGAAGTGGTAACAAATTGTTGCCTGTAATGAGTGAATGTTATAAACATTTAAATGGCACTACTCTGGGCATTTTGTTTATGTATTAAGTTCTTAATTTTATGAGATTGTCTTTGGTTTGAAGTTATTTTATTTCGCGTTGGAGCAGGCTAAAGGCCCCGACCCATAGAATCCGTCGACATCCGTCGACGTCGATCCGTTGTGCGTTGACGTTGAAGTTGACGTATTGCCGGATAGAACAGTCCCATAGAATCCGTCACAACCGTCAGCTGATTGTCAAAGGCGATGATAGTTTCTTTAATTCTCTCTCTGCTTCCACCAATGAAAATGCGTACTCTCAATTTTCTTATGCGTGAACTTCAATATGTGAATGTGTGAACTTAAATACGTGAATGTGAACTTAAATACGTGAATGTGTGTACTGACAACGGATCGACGGATTGAAAAAGTAGAAAGTAAACCTACTTTGTCCGTCGAAGTTCATCCATCCGTTGGTTATGGGCCGCCTCCCATAAGGTTGTGTGTATTTTATCGAGCTGTCAGTTAACGTCGACGGAACAACGGATCGACGGATTCTATGGGTTGGGCACTTAAGAGGAGTGAAAAGTATAATTATATTCATGAATCAACTTCTGTTCAATTAAAATAGATAAATTGATTTGAGTCATTACTAGTCATACATACTTATATGGTGTATTCAGTTAATAACTATTTTTAAGACGAACGCCTATGTAATCAACTTTGTGCGAGCTAAATGTTTGTACCTTAACCCCAGAGTTAAAGTACAATTTTTGTACTCGCCTTTATTTAAGTTACATAGCATTGTAAAGTCATCTTTTTCAATCGATCATAATTACGTTTCAAAATGAGAATACAAGTTGAACATATTTTTCGCATATATTCTGAGTCTTCGGATCGTGAACCTCATGCACAGTAGTTCAAAGCACTAACCAGTGAGCAACGGTGCACACTATTCAGCTTTAAATTTACTGTAAAAAAATCCCGTCCCTCCGAAGAATTTGAAGTGCAGAAATCAAATGCAAAACTCAATGGCCGAGTTCCCAAAACTTCGCTAGTATAGCTGCTAGAATAATTTTGCACCGTAAGGACAGATTTCGTCCGCTAGATTCGTAAGCGACAAATCTGCCAATTTAGTTCCTAATGGTAAAACTTTTTTTATTAAATTAAAATTGAAATAAACGAGTATACTTTTTTTTCTAGAAAAATCTAGTACAATTTGCTATAACCTCAGATTCTTCTCTCCGATTAGCTGTCAAAGCTTCTTACCGAACTCTACCTCAAAGAATTCACTAACACCTACACCTCCTTTTACATTGGCCACTGTTTTCCAAGCGAATTCCAATACTTCTAATTCGCCGTTAAAACTCTAGCTATCAATGGTCTGGGCCATTCTATATCAGTCCACGAGTTTCGAACAGAAACTCATACGACTCAACAAAATGGCTGTGCCCATAAAAAATTCCGCCGATTGAGAATATGTGCGTGAGCTCAGATTTGATTTTGCCGAAGACGTCAGAATACATTCAAAATCGGTAGTAGTTATGCTCTTGTTGGAGCCAATGGTCAAATCGACCGAAGACGAGCGTCTATATTAGTTAGTCTATGCCGACGAATTTTGAAGTGTTGCGGTGGTTTATGTAGATGTTGATGTTTATGTTTTTGTGTTTATTTTCCATCCTAGAGCTGTGCAGATAGTTTGTAAGACTGCAGCTTCTAGTGCACCGAAAGAAAAAACATTGGTTGAATCAAACACGTAACATTGTTAACCAACAATGTGCTCAAAATTGTCAAATCAAATATGTACATACATATGTGATTAAAACAAACAAGGCGTCATGTTTGAATCAACTACTTTGGCATTGTTAATAAATATTTTCGAAAGTATCACGGACATGTTTAATTCAAACATTTCTGTAGTTGTTTCAAAAATGGTTTCATTGTCAATTTACAATGTCATTGTTGATTTCATTGTTAAACAACAATAGATATGATCAATTTATAATTTTGGCCCTGTAAAAATAATTTGATCATGAACGTTTTCGATTAACAACAATAATGTTCAATAAATACAAATCAACCACATTTCTTTTAAATTAACCATATTCGTGGTACGACAATCACGATTGATCCTGAAAACATTGTCATAGTATCATAAACGTGATCATTTCTTATTACAGAGACGCCTGTAAGTCCCATGCGTAACGGATAATATACAAACCAAGAATGTGTAGTTTCAATCAAGCACAAACATTGTTGAAGAATCACGAACATTGTAAAAGTATTAGGAACATATTCAACTTGAAATGTTTTCGCATTGAAGCAATCACGAAAGTCGCGACGCATAACGAAATGTTCATTTGTGTATATTGCTCGTCCTGCATGCATCTTGCAAAAATATTCACTATTCAGTAATAAGTGCGAGTGTAAGGACGTATTATTTTGTAGTTTGTGATTAAGTGATATGTATTTGTTCAACCTACTTGCTTATTCAAAATCAATCAGGTAAGCAAAGTCTATACATATGAACACAGAATAAGAGGGCTAGATTTGTCTTTATAGAAACATTCTTTAAAATAACTTTTTTGTTTTAATCCGATAGATTTAGATGTGCTGAGATCAAATCTGTGGACACTCTCTGACCGTTTAGGCGTACCCGCTCACAGAGCTTTGAAAAGCCATTTAGGGTGGAACGAAAATTTCGTAAATGGTGAGTCAAATTTTATTCCAAAAACTTTTATATTTTTAATAAAATGTACTGTTATTTTTTTCCAAAGACTTCGTATACAAAATTTCATCAACCTAGCTCAAGGACACAAGGACGGGCGGACGTGGCTCCATCGAATTGGCTAGTGATGCCTTCCTACTAGCACAAAATTGAAGGCCTAAAAACTGTTGGCAGACGGACGGAAGGACATGGCTTAATCGACTCGGCTATTGATGCTGATCATTTATACATATATATACTTTATGTGGTCTATCTTTAATATTTCTCTTTGTTACAAACTATGTATCATACTTAATATACCCTTAGAATAGGGTATAATAAAAACGGATTATAAGTGATAAGACAAAATATGGCCTTTAATTAAATTTTCAGATGGAAAATCATGATTGTAAGTATATTACAAGATATAGTATTTTTACTTCGCCAAGGTCGTGGAGAAATAACAACACTTACGTGATAAAATAAGCATGGACATTTTTAACGAATCACGCAATCTTTACAATGCAATAGTTGGTTAACAATGATCATTGTAATTCAAACACAGGTATTTTTGAACAAACACGTTCATGTTTAAAGTAACACTGTCGCCGTGTTTCTTTCATCACGGATTTTAGCACAAACATTGTTGATTCAACTATGCTTCGTGATCATTTAATCACGAAATTGATAATGGCGTTGTTAATTTAACCAAGGAACATTGTATCGTTTTTCAAAAAAAATCAACAATGCTTCATTTGTTGAATCAACAACGACCATTGGTTGACGCAAAATCAAATAAGGAACGTACTTGATTTTACAAACGTTTTTCTTTCGGTGTGATGTGCGGTAGTGTGTGATGTACCTACCTAGTGTGTATAGTTGATAATTTGAAGGAGTTTGCAGGTGGAGTGCTTTAAGTTAGTTCACCTGCTCAACAATACATATTAATACATGAAAAACCTTTATCTTTTGCGAAACTTTGCCTACGAATGCGCAAAACATCTTGGGGGTTCTTGCAATGGAAAACGTAACTTAAATGGAACCAATCACTTGATCGGCAATAAACCGTGCAACGATCTTTAGCACTATGAATAACACAAAACCATTACATTAGTAATTCAATTTTCTCAGCAGTTGCATATTCTGTCCTTTAATTTTACATAACGTATACTTGTTCTTAATTATGTATATTCCTTAAAAGGCCAGCAAGCGATACGTCTTTAGGATATCGTAGTGTAAATTGCACAATTTCATGTCATGTGTCCTTTCAAAATCATAAATCCCAACTGTAACTCTCATCTGACACTTCCGTCCGCCCACATGTGTACGCCATACACAATCCCAAGCCAATCCATTATGCTGACTTACAAAAAGCCTTTTAACCGACGAAAAATACTGAAAATAACATTCGGTTCCCGATTAGATAGCTGCGCTTTTAAAATTCACTTAACGAACACATGACCAGGCTCCCCAACAGGAACAAAGACGCGCAGCAGCAGCAGCAGCAGCACTGAGGACAACAATTCGTGCGAATTTAATATTTTGCTTGAAATATGTCCCACTTGGCCGTTAATCGACAGGCTAATTAATTTGATCCTGTTCGCGCGGATGACCATTTTAACGTTTGTTTCGTGTCTTACTGTTCGCTCTGTGGTGATGGGGTAATTAAACGGTCCGGTTCTTCTTTTTAATATGAATTCCACGTTCTCTGCGTAATCATCGATGTTAGCGCCAGTCTCACACCTCAATCGGTTCTAGCGCCTTGTTCATTGTGTGGTTACTGAGGAGAACAAAGCCGACAGACCGACGGATCGACGAATGGGTAATCAATGAATTTAAATTGATTAGGACCTGCGCCGGCGCGACGGAAAGCTTTTAAGAGCATTTAACTCTGACGCAGTGATGAGTGTGTGCAGTGCATCGAGTTGTGGGATTCCCAAAAAGGGCATCGTTTTGAGATACGATGCAGACGTCTGAACGGTGACTCACCAATTCTATTGGCATTTGTGCTGTCTACAGGTACCTTGTGCTAGGTCAAGTTGGGTGACCCATTTCCTGATTCAATTAGAGATTCTGATTTATCACATCTTCTGGGTGAAACCTAAACATTTAATCGACCGACGACGAACTCATTCAGAGATCGTTAATGCCGGCGTAAATGTATTCTTTTAATTTGCAGGTGAGAGATAATATTCTTTTTATAGGGGGTCCGTCTAATTAGCCGTGATTTCGATTTCTACGTTCGATTTTATTGCCAGTCAGTCGGTTTACGATCATAATAACACGCGAATTACTACGTTGGTCTTTGCGGAATGGATAGAGCAATGCATGTTAGATGAATTGAATGCTTATACTACTGCAACCCACCAAGATGTGACTTTGTAGAATATTTAATTGATTCGAGGCATCAGCGGTAATAAAACCATTAACATTGGTTTTATTTGTGTGTGGGGCAAATGGTAATTGCAGATAACATGTCGTTGGAACGGTCGGTGAAAGTGTCTTTATGTATTTGGTCAAAGTGGTTAAATTATGGAAAATAATTTTATGTTTAGTATTATATGTAGATGTACTTATTTTTTATCCATTATATGTACATACATACAGTTGTGTATAATAAGTAGATGCCCGGCACCATCCAAGAAAGATTGTCGATCGATCGCAGGGAATCCACAGTGCGTGGCTTTCCGAGGATACCTCGAGAAGGATTAATGAACGAAAACTCGAATTGCAGCAACTCCAGCAGCAGGGAGGATCGAGCTTGAGTCCAGCGTAGAGTGCGACGTGACAAGCGAAATTACATCAATGCGCTTGCCACGCAAGTAGAAGAAGCAGCAGCGAGGGGCTCCAGCAGAACGGTTTAGAGAATCACCAAAGAGCTTATAGGTGGCCAAAACTCTACTCAACACCCAGTAAGATGCTTGGAGTCGTTGCTAATATCAGATGAGGATCAACTGAAGAGATGGAAGGAACATTTGGCCTCGGTTCTAAATGGAGTATTCGCCAGCAATATGAAACCAAGTCAGACTGAAGTGTCCGTAGAAAGAAATTCCCGAATTCGCATCACAACCACACTGTAAGGAAGAGATTATAACCGTGATCAAAGCACTGAAAACCAATAAGTCGGTAGGATTTGTAGGCATACCTGCAGAGCTGTTTTGAGCTGCGTTAACAGCATCAGCCGAGCTACTGTTTCCAATTGTTGGGCGAACATGGAAAGCCGAGAGTTTTTTGGATGAGTGGAAGAAGAGAATGATCGTCTAGCTTCGTAAAAAATGCAATCTAATGCAGTGCGAAAACTGGAGCGGTATCTGCGTGCTGCCTGCTGTGGCCAAGGTAATTGCTAGAATAATCCAGGAGCGAATCAAAGATCAGCTTGAGGACACACTCGACTCGGTTTTCCGCTCTTGATCCTCTTGTGTGGACCACATCAACATCTTGAGGATCATCATCGAGCAGTTCGTTGAATATCGATCACCACTTTACCTGCTGTTCATCGATTTTGAAAAGGATAGTGTCAATCGGGCGTACCTTGCTCACGAGAGGCATTCCTGATAAATTAATAGCTCATCAAGGCTACATATGATGGGTCCACAAGTCACGCCTTGTACAGAGGAAGGCTGTTTGAATTCCAATGTGTGAATGTCCGAAATAGGGTTCGGCAAGGCTGCATATTTTCACTTATACTGTATTTATTGATGATTAGGGATGTGCTGAATGCGGCCTTATAAACAGGAAATGCAGGAATTGGATGGAATGTTCCATCTGAGATCAAACAATTCGACTATGCCGATGATGTATGCCTTCTTGCTCACAAAATAATGGACTTTCGAAAAATGATACCAAATGTGGAGACGGAAGCAGATGTCAATGGGCTGAAAATGAACTCGGCAAATACAAAAATGATCAGCCTAGGACCAAATCATCATATATGTATTCCTGGACAAATGGTTGGGTGAGTATAGAGTTTCCCATACCTTGGGAGTATTGTCTCAACCGATGGCGGAGCCGAACTGGATATAGCCAGCCAGCGTTTGGGATGCTATCCACAATTTGGCGAAGCAATACAATTAGTTTAAACACCAAGCTACGACTGTTCCGTTCCAACCTACCTGAAACAGTGCTTCTAAAACTTATTGAATACTTTCGGCTCAGGTATACTACTCGATTTCCTAAGAAGCCTAAGAACAGACGTGCTCTTGGAAAGCAGTTTACGAAGCCCGGACGCTTTGATCGCTTCCGAAGTGGATTCAGCAGATGTCTCCAGGATTTCCTCTTGCTTCACTTGGCTTACCCTTACTCTACTTACTTTATCTTCCACCATTTGGGCCTTTCTGGACGTTCTTTTGAGTAAGCAGTCTACTGATATAGCTTATTCAATGACTGTTGTACAATGGCTTTTGTTGTGAGCAAATACGAGCCCGGTCTGTAAAATATTATAGTACTTAACGACTTCCGAATATCTACTCCAAACAGCTCGCCTAGGGTTCCTAAATGTAGTATCAACTAAACAATTTATAATAGTATTTATGCACCTACTTCAATAATTAATCTTTCCTTAAACATTAGCCTGGCAGACATACAGTTACAGTTATTATATTAAAACTTCATTGTTGCAGTCCTATCCAAGATAATTGCATCAATTTAAAGAACTCGCAGCCTGTCATTGCTTCCAAATAGCCGACATTTTGAATTACCTACCATTTTACATCCGTCGTCGTTGAATTTGACCAGTTTCTGTCTGCTTCCACTCTCCCCCTTTCCAATTTAATTTGCAATAAAACTCCATGACCTGAAATAAACAATCAAATTGTAAAAAACAGAAAAAAGAAAAAAACACTAATGGCAATTCCGCTAGAAAAAGAAAAGAAAAGCGACGAAATAAATTGAAAAACTTTTAAAGCCTCCAATTGAATCGGATTGGATTGAATTGGATTGGATGTTCATCTTCATCAACATCATCATCATCGTCCACATCCTCAACATCATCTTTCGCCTCATGAAATTGTCAGACGTGGTCGTGCAATGGCGCAGCACGTCCAATGCCGGCCGCGCAGCTCCAATGCGATTGCTCAATCGATCACGCACTGGCGGCCCCCACTCCACTGTCCACAGTTGTTGTACTCGACAGTCTGTCAATTTAATGAAAACCGATTTCGCAAATTGAATTGGCCAACAATGGACGAGAGGCGAGGCGACGTATTGCTCCGACCGAAACTACCCATCCAGAAATCCTATTAAGTCGACCATTGCAAACGCTCGATTGGAATTGAGTATCCATCTTACTCGGCCAAACAACTCGGTCTTAAAGGGCCGTGCACACCATTTAGGATCCGAGGTTGATTGGCCACCACAACAGCGCAATAAATCGTTCCACCGCTTAATAGACCTAAAAGTATCTATCCATCTGCATGGATACGATTTCGCATTAACCAGCCAGCGATGCTGTTGCCGATGATGATAATCTGGTCTCTGGTGGTGCTGGTGATGCAATTGCTGGCGGAATAAGGCCAGCAATCACGTTTCGTATTGTTATTACGACCAGCAAACGATTTCCGATGGACTTGGCTTTTTATATTCTCTGCTTCTTTTGTGCTTTGCAGTTTGTGTCTTCGCATCGAGTTTCCGTAAACGCTTTATTTTTTTCTCTTAAATTGTTCGCCGGGGATAGATACTTTCATCCCAGTGTGCAGTGCATCTAATCGCCGCGATTACTACAACTGTGATGGGCGATTAATGTGATGAGAATGAGAAACCAATTTGCGAATCTGAATTCAAATCGAAAGAGATCAGAGGGGAGTGGAGTAAATGGATATGGCGCACAATGACCACTTTGTTGCCAATCATATTGCCATTATTGTTGCTGTTGATTTGAAGATGAAGAAAGTCGAGTCGAAGTAATCAGGTAGCGTTTGAATCGATGACGCTGCTATCCATTGAGGTCGTTATATATCGCGGATTAATTACATTTTATGGACTTTTGAAGATGGATTTATTTTCTAGAGGAATCATTTCATTTGCTCATTTGATCATGTGTGACCTGTCCAGCGATTTATGTATAACTCAGTTCAGTAGTATGTATCAGCAGCAAGTATAAATTGATTTTTCTAAAACTTGTTCTTGGGTGCAAATTTGTTTTTTACTCAAGTTGTTGATCGGCTTGGTTTGATCTAACCACAGCGTGTACGGTCTAATTATTCGTTGCAGGATAGCTGCTAGGCTGAGCACTGGAAGACTACCAATCTCATAGGCAAGAAAGCGGCGCAAGCAAAAGCGACCAAATGCTTATTGTTTTCCTGACAACTTATAACATTAAACGGTATTAGGATTGGGAAGCTTCCAAAATGTGAGACAAAGCAGTCCAGGCCACAGGATGTGATCTTATCCTGCACCAGCAGATGCCCTGAATGCAGAAAATAACACAATAACATGAACAAAATTCAAAGCTATGATACATCGATACAAGCTAAGCTTATCTTCCAGCATTTCACAATCTGCTTCATCTTCAATCAGCGATTTATTCCCAATTTTAGAGGCTGTATCATTTCCCAACATATAGGTAGTCCGTGCACATATTCCTATCTTCATTGATAGTCAAATGGCTGTTAGTGCTTGATAAATGGATTGGATGACTTATTATGGCTTTACACGAGTGGCATATTCGTTTGAATTTACGTCAAAAATGTCAGCAAGCGTCAGTAATTGTCAATATCGATGAAAGGTTTCTACATTTTCTAGAAATAATCTTTCCCTATACAGGTGGTCAGAATTTTAATTTTTAAAACAGAAACTTTTAACTTTTAACAGATCTTTAGGCTATTTTTTCATTATATGTCTTTTAATTCAGCCAATGCATTCCAAAGCAACAGCAACATCAGGCCACAAAAAACCTATTATAATTATTAGGTTATTTGTGCATCAGGCATAGCCTAAGCTAAGCTGTTGAAGTTGCTGTTTACTCTTCCACTGTCAATGTGTTTCTACTATAAGTAGTACAAAAACAGTGCGACATGTATAACAAAAAAAATATTTTTTATAACAATAATATTTACACCTCACAATGTAAGCGCAGTTCATTGAGTCTCGAATTTCGTTTATTTGGACTTCAACCAAATATGGTAAAACTCCTCATGAAACACACCTCAACAGAATTACAAAACTCACTTCCGGTTGTCACATGAGCTTTTTCTTAACAACCTGTTTATCCAAGTTTCACACCAGCATATTACGAGTCTGTGGTTGTTCTCATCCACACTTTGGAAAGTTATGTCAATGTTCCCTGTGGTTTACACACCGGATAGTACATTATCTTGGATAGGAACCTTGTCAAATTCTCCAACAGATGTCAGGAGAGCTGGTAAGGAATGAAATTGATATTAGTCTATTTTCAAACCACATATTAAAACGAATTTTAACAGTTCTGCTAAACAATAAAACCTGTTATTGCATGTTGTGTACACTGAGTTAACAGACGAAGAGAATAATTTTATCCAACCAGTCGTCACAGTAAATTTCTTTTAAATCATTTGAGAGTGCAGCAAATGGGGCTGCAACAGCGTATGCATCTTGACGCAAATGAGAGATCGTATCAATTAAACATTTTCTATTTTCATGTTTTGCTCATGTAAAACCGTCACATTAGACACGACTGAATTAATGTGGGATGGGGAGAGAACTCATACGCATGCAGTAGAAGACAAACTCCATTTGACTTCATTTAGTCTAATTGCTGGCGCAAAGGGAGCGTAGATTTGCGTCTCGTTTTGATGATGGCATTTTGCATCTTGCTACCGTGATCCCGATCATAACCGCCCGCTGCAATTAGCAGCATCTAATGAAGTGAGATATAGTATCTCTCTGAGTTTTACTTCAGATGAACAGATATCGAAGTAGATTTCGGGGAAACGGATCGTTTAGAGATTCGTCTGCATCAGAAATAAATGGCAGTTGTGGCGGTTTTTATGGGACTACACAAGGGAATAAGTAATTTCGAAAATAATTTATTTACGAGTAATGGGTTATTAATGTTAATGTTTTCGTGTGTGCACATTAGCTGCATTTTGCCATCTACTGTAGTCCAAACAATTTCTTACTTACTTGAAGTCGAGAAGTATCTGGTTGAGACACGGTCTCTGATATGGACGACACATTAGTGTTATACCGCTCTTTCGGTTTTTTTCGTCGTCTCGAACCTACCCCCTTCTTTTGAAGATCCTTTTGGTTGGAGCATTGTACTTCAATCGCTCGATGTGGCCCATCACTATAGTCTCCGTGTCTTGGCTTTATTCACATCTTGATGCGGCTCCTAGGGCCTCTACAACACCTACACGCCATTTTCTGTGTTATCTCAGCAGGCAGCACGCAGATGCCTCTCCAGTTTTCGCACTGCATTAGATTGCCTTTTTTAGGAAGCTAGACGATCATTCTCTTCTTCCACTTAGCCGGAAAACTTTCAGCTTCCCATGTTCCCCCGACAATTGGGAGCAGTAGCTCGACTGATGCAGTTGACGCAGCTCAAAACAGCTCGGCAGATATGCCGGCAAATCCTTCCGCCTTATAGGTTTTCAATGCTATGATCGCGGTAATAATCTCTTCCTTACTAGGAGTTGTGGTGCGAATTCAGGAATTTCTTTCTACGAATACTTCAGTCCAACTTGGGTGCATATTGCTGGCGTATACTCTATTTAGAGCCGAAGCATAATGCTCCTTCCATCTCTTCAATTGATCCTCAACCGATATTAGTAACGTACCGTCCAAGCCTTTCACTCGGTGTTGAGTAGAGCTTCGGCTACCTATAAGCTCTTTGGTGATTGGTGTAAACGGTTCTACTGTCGCACCTCGCTGCTGCTTCTTCTGCTTCCTTAGCCAGCGCATTGATGTAATTGCATTGCTTAACGCTACGCACTTCTCTCATCTTCATGCGATATAGGGACTCTTGCTCGATCCTCCCTGCTGCTGGAGTTTCAGCAATTCGATTTCTTAGTTGCTTACGTTCGTTGATTCTAGGTTGAGACTAGGTTATAGAGACTACGCTATTTGTGAGCAAAACATATAGAGAGGGAGACATAGAGAGGGGGTGATAAGCTGACAACCGTATGCGCTCATCAGAAAAACCATCCGGAGCTCTTAGCTCGGCCTTCTATTTCGGAACTTTATTGCACAAGGTCCTCTTACTCGCTCTTACCAATTTTATCATTTTTATTTGATAGAACAGAAAAAGTAGCATGCAGTGCTTACTTTACTCAATATTATTACAAAATAATTTCCATTAGATACTATCAGTTCTCAATCTAGACGAATGCCAATCCAAATAATAATTGACTTCTAACGAATGGTATTGACTGAGTTACAAAACCGCATGTCATCGCCCGGCGTAGATTTCAATACAAATAACACCGACTTGCATTATTTCAATCCATTATTCTTACACTACTTAACAGTCTGCAAAAAAAACAACAAAACGACCGATAAAAACTGAATTCCAACTGCCAATTGGCATGCCAAAATGGCAGAAAATTTCCTTAAAAACAATACCGCACACCACCAGTCGGAAATTTGCCTTGTGTTCCTCCATTGTGCTCAGCTCAGCTTACTATACCGACAAAGCAAATAAAATGAAGGGATTAACATAAATACAAAGTAGACGGTACCGCCACGCTGATTGCCGAGAGGGTAATTGGTATGACAGCCCAGCCAGACATAGAAACAATCGGCATTTAGAATTTGTTTTTGTTTTTGTGTAAAAAAAACAAAGAAGGAGAACTGATTTATCCGCTCGATACAGAGGTACAGTATGTGTATTGTCGCTAAAAAAGCTCGTGGTAACAGGCCCATTAGCGTTTGTTGCTCGCATATGCATGCCATGCAATGGGGCCAGTGTCTGTAATTAGGCGACAGACATGCCGCGGCAGGCAGAGGAATTTTCATTTGATATTGATATTTGTCACCAGCAGGGTTGGAGGACATATAAATGCAAATCATTTTCATCGCTTGAAGGTACGATGGATGCATTTGCCTAATAGAACCGTGTCCTTGCAATGTGCTGCAGTGACTTACACGATGGGCGATGCAAGATAACAATCATTTTTCACCTGCTCTCAGATAAAAGATACATAATACACATGTATTACGCCATACAATGTAGCAAATGTCACGGTGTTACGGCGAGATACATTGCGATTTTAATTGGCACCTATTTGTACTGGTGATAGCTCTAATTAATTTGACAGAATGCAATGAGATTTTAGATTCATTATAATTTTCCTCTAATTATTCACGATCTGTGTACAGAAATACGTAGGCGGTATGTGTTTTTGTGTAGAGATTTGTAGTAATCAGAAAAAAAGGAGGCAGCATCTTACCAGTGGCGTAGCGAGAGTGGGGGCAAGGAGGGGGCACTGCACCAACCCACGCTACGCCACTGCATTTTTCAGAGAATGTTGCGGTTGTTGGGTGAAGTCAACCAGCTTTGTTGAACAGAGGATACGTTTTGGAGCATGGCTGTTGGTAAAATCGGATCTCCTACACCACCAAGTGATAGAGCTTCAATGCAATGCATTCATTTGGAATATAATACTAAAGACTTTGGTTACAAAATCAATCTAACTTTTTCTACAGTCTTTTCAGTAAGAAACTATTTGTTTGGTTTTTGGGTACATACCTATTCATGTCTTGCATCTGCGTTCGAGTCCTAGGGCCTCTAGAGCTACCAAGTTCTCCCAGACTCTACTCCAATCCATGACTATTCTGCCCACAAAAAAAAAATATTCGCCATTGAGTGGTTGTTTTCATTGCTTTCTTGCCCGATTTCTGATATAAAATTTCATCACACTCGTATAGGAACATCTTAAGAATGGTACAATACTTACTTACTTAGGTGGCGCTACCGTGCGGGTGGACCAGGGCCTCAACCAACAAACCTCTCTATCCAACCCGGCTACGAGCCAGCTCCCTCCAGTTACGCACGTCAAGTTGGTTGAGGTCCCTCTCTGCTTGTTTGCGCTACCTACCGCGAGGTCGTCCTCTACTGCGCCGTCCATCCAGGATGGTTTCGAGGACATTCTTCGCTGAAACGTTGAATTCTATCGTCGATGTCCTTGTATGTACAAGCCTCGGCGTTATACCTTTTTCGCCAATCACTGTCTATCAAAGACCAAAGATCGCAGAACTTTTCTCTCAAAATAGCCAAGGTAATCCTCATCCGATTTTGTCATAGTCCAGGCCTCTGCACCATACAGCAGGACTGGGATGATCGTTGATGAAATACCCCACTAACGGCACACTGAGCTCTTCCGATTATTTCAATGTCATCGGCGTAAGCGAGTAGTTGTACAGACTTGAAAAAGATTGTACCTCCGGTGTTGACATGTGAGTTTCGTACAATTCTCTCGAGTACTATGTATATTAAAGAGGTCGCATGATAGCGCGTCACCTTATCTAAGTCATTTCCTGACATCAAATGGTTCGGTGAAGTTCTTACCGACTTTGATGGAACAGCGGAAATTCCTCATCGTCATTCTGCCCAGTCGAACGACTTTGGCAGGGATGCCAAGACTAGACATGGCTCTGTATAACTCTGTTCTGTACACGCTATCATAGGCAACTTCGATGAAGAGGTGGTGCGTATCAATCACCGAAAAGTGAATATTTGGTCGATGTTGCTCCTTCCGGGCCTAAACCCGCACAACCTATCAGGTTGTTGACGATCGGCTTTAGGAATTCACATAATACGGCAGACAGGATCTTATATGCGGTGTTGGGAGGGTTTTCTACCTCTGTAGTTGGCGCAGTTCAGAGGGTCTCCTAACCAGCTCAACCCCTCCTGGTTTGAAAAGTTCAGCGGCAAGCCCGTCGGCTCCAGCATCAGGAATCTTGACTATCATCGTCACTGGTGAATATAGATATAATACTCGTATATTTTATACCACTCAGTCGTGCATTTTAATTCGTTTCAATTGAATACCATGTACCTACAGCTGATTGGTATACTTTGCCAACTGTTTCTATATTTGTTTGCCTCTGTGATCTAATAATTTTCTTTCAAAAATTTGGCATTTCCACTGAATTCCTGTCACTATAGAAAAATAGCAACCTATCACTCTTTTGCTAAATTTCCGAGCAAACCTACCGTTAAACTAATTCCGTCCCCAGTGCCAAAGGAAAGTGGCATGCAAATAAGAAGAAAAGTATCTCATTATTTATTCACAGTCACCTATTAGTTTGTTTCAGGTTGGCGAACATAATCGCTTTAATAAGACGGAACCCATTGTGTGTATAAAATAACAAATGAATTAAAATCTCATATCGTTAGTTAGGTTGTTTTAATTTAAAAAAAAAAAAAAAAAAAAATCGTATTTCTACGCTTCTCTACATTGTATCTAGGTACATTCGTCGTGGTGGCAGAGCGGCGGCGGCCCTTGGCGCGATGAGACTAAATGGACAATTAATAAAATTCAATGCCTTTGCACGCATCCAAGCATTAATCACTGCATTTTGTGCATTGTCGTGTGAAAGATGCGTGATAGACGACACATCGCACGCAGCACACGATAATTCGTGGCGGAATGCAAATTAATGCGACCTTTCTTACGCTTTGATGGGTGCGTTTATGATTTTTTTACTTCGAGAAGCAGCATTGCCTTAGGTTGTTGGTGGGATGAAGATATGTTGTATTCAAGACTGTAATTACGTTTAAAGGTAAGTTCATGTGTCTTTGAAAATCAGTCAGGTTCAGGTGCCTTTTAGTGTGACTGTTTTTTTTCGCAATCTATTTTAATCGAGATATGCTAATTGGATGTATGTACTGCATTATGTCTTTACTAAAATGTGGCCTGAAGAAGTGTGAAAATGTATTATGAAGCCTAGCTACTACCCAAGCTTACAAATGTGTAAAAGTTCCATAAATTTTTCATTCATTGATTTTCACAGCCGTAACATATGCACAACATTGACGTGGCATTAAATGATCCTAAATACTCAGATATCAGTCTTCTGTATGGCACAAGGGTCGGGGTGAACCTGAGACTTGACCAACAAGCCTCTGCACTTAACTTGGTCGATGTCGCTGTACAGCTCATATAGTTCGTCGTTGAACCTTCTCATCCTCTTACGAAGAATTTTTCTCTCTAAGCGGCCAAAGAAGCGCCATAAAGCAGGACGGGAATGATCAGAGTCTTATACAGAGTCTCCTTAGTTCTTCGTGATAGGGCTTTACTATTGAATTGCCTTATCGTCATCCCGCACAGACGGATAAGTTTGGCAGGGGCAGTGTAGACCCGCCTAGCCCGGTTCTGTGGCGATATTGCAGCAGCGGCAGTTGGCATTAAACCTAACGTCTATTCTGGCCGCATGAATCCCAATGGGCCAGTGACCAGAACTGATCAAAAGAATTTTTGCAACATCAACAGGGTTTCTATGTAATAGCTCTTTTGTTCGCTTTAGTTGGTATTTGGGCCACATCTGTCTAGATATGACACAACACCGCAACCCCCGCCACCTTGTATTAGCTTATCGATAGGTAGTGCGCGAAGATTCTTCCTCTGACGCCACCAAGTGGGACGCACACCGTTTCCACCCATTTGTTTCCGTCAAGAGCAAAACACCTCCGCGCTAGCTTATCCGCTATCTCATTGCCCTCGATGATGCTGAGACCCGGCACCCAAAGAAGACAAGTACTGAACCTTTGAGCCAAGGTGGAGAATTCCTCCTTATACTGTTCTCCCTGCTTAGAGGATGTAGAGGTAGATATAACAGCCTTGATAGCCGCTTGACTGTCACTAAAGAGTAGACTTGATTGAGTAGTCTACAAGCCTCACGTACAGCAAGTACTTCAGCCTGGAAGACGCTTCACGAATCCGGAAGCCGGTAGCAAATGGAGATTTTGAGGGCTTTGGAGAATATCAAAAATGATAGCCATTCTCCAGAGTCTTATACTACATCCCAATTGTCGCGTACTTTTGTGATAGGTATATACATTTATGCAACAGGACGATATGGTTCTATAAGAGGCTTACAAAGAACAAAGCTGGGCTGCAATCTCAGTACAACTATCGCAAAAGGTGTGTTCAGATGTGGACTTATGCAGTACGACTCCAGTACAAATTCTACTTAAGGCTTCTTTAAAAAAGGGTCCCCAAAGCGGTATTCTTCACAGATTAAAGTATTTCTGGGAGAAAAAAATATTAGGCCATAAGCAGCCTGTATAAAGGTCCGAGACCTTCCTTCTCACAACTGTACGTTTTGTGCGTGGTATACATTTACAGAAGGGACCTACAGTGTTATGCCGTATCCGAAGGCAGAGATTTTTTTAAGAAGCTTTCTCATTACAGTAATACTCTTGGATGTTAATCAAACGCTTGCGAGAATGTCTGATGTTGGTGGTATTTTCTTGGACTTGAACTTGGAACCCCATGTGCAGTGGTCCAACGCACTGATCTCTAAGCCACAGCACTTACTGTTTTTGGTCTCAATATATTGAGAGTAAATACTTAAACTCAAATCCAACAAAGCTGCTGGAGCCGACTGAACTCTTGCTGCCGAACTCTTCAAACCAGGAGGAGATGAGCTGGTAAGGAGCATGATTTGCTTATCTGCAAAATCTGGTCGGACGAAAGTATGCCCGTTGAATGGAACCACAGTTGGGTGTCCTTGGCCCGATCGCGAAGAAAGGAGACCCTCTGAACTGCGCCAACTACAGAGGTATAAGTCTTCTCAACATCTCAACACCCCGGACTGTAGCACCATCTAAGTAAAGTAAGTAGTAATCGCAGTTCACAATCTTCTTTTAATGAGGAATTACGCCATTTGTTGCACAAAGCGTCCTTTGCCTCACTGTGTCACTCATATTTTAGAGCTATGGATCGGTCATAGCATAGCCTTCATAACTGTTCAAATAAAAAGGGCATAGACTTACTTGACAAAACCGCGTTGACCTTTTTTTTAAGGTTAGTGAGCGATAAGAGAAGGTAATAAGCCCATGAAGCCCTGCGACCGGGATAGATCTTTTGGTTGTTGGGCTGTCTAGCTGAAGATATTTTGAGCTAAAGCAAATGAAACATCAGATGGCGATGTGAAACCTTTGTTAAAGAGTTTAAGACTCAGTTTAGCTATGGCTGGGCATTCGCACATACATATATCGTGGGCCGTTTCTGTGCCTTCATCTTCAAAAAGTAAACGACACGGCCAATTTTATTGAGATGATAATTGAGATAGCAATGACCAGTTAGGAAGTCAGTGATTTGCTTGAGTTTGTATTTCCAATTTGAGAGTTCCAGTGAGAGAGCGATTCTCGATGTTCCCTTCTGTTGAGCTCTATCCTTATCTGGTAAGTTTGTAAGCCACAAAATTGTTCAGAGCCAATGAATGCAATCTAAGCCCCTTGTCTGGCAAGCTCATCAGTAGTTTTGTTGCCAGGGATACCCCTGTGTCCAGGGACCGAAATTAGCATGACTTAATTGTATGCAGCATGTTGCAAGAGAGATTGGATACAGTTCCACACCAGTTTTGACTCAAAGTTAGAAGATCTGAGAGCCTTAAGAGCTGCATGACATAATATGTGATCCGCCGAGATTTTTTCTAATTCTCTGACACAGAGCTCGATAGCGAGGACCTCCACCTGAAATATTGTGGTTGCTAGGGGCATAGATAGTTTGTAGTTTGAACCAGAGACTCTGGCTCCAGATCCGCTTGACATCCTCGATCCGTCAACAAGGCTTACTTTAATACATACTACATGTGTGTGTCAGCAACTAGTCATACATTGAAATGTTTCTCTGTACAGCTTTTGTTAGCATATTTATGGTTTCTCAACCTATCTTCCGTCATAGCTTCTCTTTCCTTCGATTCCTTCTCGGAGTAGAAACATTATTTTATGTTGAATTTGAACAAAGAGCAAAGAACAAAGAGACAGGACAAATATGACCGCCCAATTAATTAGCATCAAACCAAATGTCTCCCACCTACAAAACAAATGAACATTAATTATAATAAAAGCCCTTGCAGTGGGAAACACAAATAACTATCAAAACTGTTATGGAAATTATAGACTACAAATGTCTAGTGGGACATTAAGGACACCTCCCTTAATTATGAGAAATATAATTTATCTTATTCCTGTTCTCTCGCTACCAAAGTACTTCCTTTTTCTCCCAATTTGAACGCTCACCTGCTGCCAGCAGGGACAGACTTTCATCGTCAAACACTAAGAACTATTCGAATCAAGCAATCAAATTCAACAAAAGGTTCAGACATGGTCAGCCAAACAAATAAAAAAAACGAAATAACAAATTGGAAGCTCCCAATGGATCCGAAAAGAGAAAATTATATGCAATTACCCCAACAGCTCATTTGTTTTTGTGAGCGTATACATTCTATAGGTATAACATATAAAATTCATTGGCCCAGCGCCAGCCGAGGATGATTGCACGTTCCGCTGGGTTATCCATCGCCCATCCAGTGGCAGACGGATGACGACGAGGCTACGGCCTCAAAATAATATTTACTCTAAGAATTCATCTTCCACGGAGATCAATGGGCAGTGCACCAACACACCTCACCGCACCGCACCGCACACAAAAGGTGTAAGACTAATTAAAGGGCACTTTCCGTAATTGGACTCACACGGGACCTCCTAGATGACGCCGCCACTCGGTCGGCAATAAATGGGAGTGCGCGCGACCCGCCTAATCAAGTGTTGGCCTTAGCGACTTTCGGGCCAAGCACAATTGGTCAGATTGATGGATGTAGATCGATTAATGGCATCCATTCGATTGGAAGATCAGAGTGGACCGCCGCTTTTTGCATCTGTAAGTCCATTGGAACGAAATGATAAGCATTTTAATCAGATTTATGGGATTCTATCATTGTGGGTCACTTTGGTAATCGATGGTAACCATTTGACAGGTGCACCAGTGAATGGGTGAAAGGATTATTATTGTGAGAGTATTTTCTCTTAGAAAAGGGTGCCCTTTAGCAGGTGAAAAGGAAGAAAATTGATAGGCACTGCTCGATGACTGAAATTACTATTAAACTACTGTGGGAAAGGACACTGAAGGAGGTTATCATAACGACTTTCAAAAGTAGCAGATGATTGTGATGTGGCACGTCATAGGTCAATTAAGGACCACCCAGCTTGTATGGGAGGTTCAGAACAACCCCCCTACAAAATTTGCATAATTATCTTAGGAGGTGTGAACCTCTGGTCAGAATACTTTGTATGTTGCAACAAAAAGGATTGCAAATTGTAGGCCAAAGGGTAGTGAAGTCTTTAGTCGCTTTTAACTCTAAATAATACTTATCGAGGATAGATTTAATCTTAGGGACGACCATATAAACCCTGAAGACGTACGTTTGAAAAGATTCATAGCCATTTAGCATCTACTTTGAGTAAAAGTTTGATTGTAGCCACGCGGATACGACAACAATGATGGATCCCGACAAGGCCGCTTGGAAGCATTTACGCAGATAAAGAGCAGGCTTCGGTTTGGCAAAACAACTAGGTTCAAAACTCTTAACTCGATGGACCAAATTAACACTCTATAGAACGGTTATCTTACCAGTCTTCCTTATACGAGGAGGACGAATGGAGGAGAAGATACAACCGCAAACTCTATGAGCTGTATGCGGATGCCAAGATATGCAGACTACATCGGCCATATCGAACAAAACAATGCTCCAGTCAAGAGGACCTTAGAATCACAGCCCCCAGGTTCGAGACGGCGAAGACCAAGTATTTGTCGCGGATGCCAGACCACAGAGGATGGAAGGCAGGATGGAGTTGGTCCCTTAGTGACAATACGCAGTATATGCTTTCAACAAACAAAAAATTTGTCAAGATACGTTGGCTACATTGCCTCTCCCACATCTTATTAAAGGACATCAAGGCTTCGGTCGAAAGGATATGCGAATCACATACCCAGATAAGGTATTTAGCATAGGACTCGATATCGATGACGCTTATCCTTTTAGACTTGAGGAGCCTCATCGGCCTAATTCGTCAGCTTCACAATTCCCTGGTATGTTACAGTGACCCGGCACGCAGCCGAGGGTGAGGTAGTACTGTCCAGTTGGCGGCAGTCTTTCAGTGCCTTGGATCTCGTTGTGCTGGATCCGAGCGATTTGATATATGGCTATCGATACTGATACTGCATTAGCCGCCAGCCAGTCAGCTGCTTGACGAATGGCAGTGACTTCGGCTTGGAGAACGCTGCAGCAATCAGGAAGGCTGAAGGAGAGGTGGATGTGCAGATTTTTTGAAAAGGTTTCAGCACCAGACTCCTTCTTCGGTTTTCGTGAAGGACATTTCGTTGTTTTCATTCAGTTTTGTTGGGCATTTGTAGCCCATGTTGCAGTTTTGTGTTCAGTAGGCAAGTAGATGACCTTTGGAAGATGGCGATGCAGCGATAGTATTCTGGCGTGTCCAGTGTGTTGTTCCTTCCATTGTTTGTAACTTCTCAGTCCTATAGCTGAGCAGGCGGCCAATTGTATTCTGACGATATCAGTTGGGAGTAGGTTAAGTATGGTTTGGAAAGCTGCGGTGGGAGAGGTTTCCAGTGGACCGAAAATACTGAGACAAGCAACTCGTTAGGTTTTTTCCATTAGCATTAGGTTGGAGGTCTTCTCCAGGGCAGACCACCAGACCAGTGTTCCGTACATGAGTATCAGTCTTACTACCAATGTGTGTAGCCAGTGCATGATGTTTGGTTGCAGGCCCCAGATGGGGAGGAAGTACAAAAGTCTCGTCAGTCAATAGAGCATTTTTCCAGCACCATTCCATAGTTCTCTTAACCTACTACGGTTTCTATGATTTCATTTAGAACTTTCGTATCTGTACCTCATCTCATGTCATCTGCTTAACCTTGTATTCATGTGTTAAATAGTCTGGTTTTCTGAAAATCCTTTCCTCCACAACGTCTTCACTTTAAAAGTCAATGGCCTTACTCTCGTGCTGCAGAAAGATGTGGAGAATACTGTGATAACCACAAACCCATCGACTTACGAATCTTACTTGGTTTGTCTCTGTAGGTCATAGATCGCAAATTGCGTATCAATTTTTAGCACAAACCAAAGACTTGAACTTCAATTTAGGTATACAATCTAATTTCCAATTAAGGATCACAAATTACTCAACGCTTCTTTGAAAGTTCAATACCATCCAGCTCGGCAAGCAATCCCAAGAAAAAAAACATCTGGCCGACCTCACCTTAGAAATCCCAATTTAACGATCCATCAAAGCAGTCGTGCAACAAAGAGCGATGCGCACACCTACAGGATTAAGTCTTCGCTTGATCCCAGCCTGTCTGTGCTGCTATTCAAACTCTTTCACCTTCAACCTTGTTAAAATCTTTTCAATTATAAATCAACGAGAGAAAGAAAGATGCCCTCCCAATCAGCCGATGTGCTGAGGCAGACAATAATCCCCAGCCAGGTGACATGACAGCTCGATGATGTTAACCGCAAATCCATCGCAACCTATCAACTTGAGCTCATCTTCGGCTATCCTTACATTAATAACGTTCCATATACAAAGGGCGATAAAAAGATACTTTTATTCTCTGACTCTCAATCGCATGGCTTTTCAGTTCGAGACAGTGCAACTAACAACTGCGGCTTTGGGGCAAGTTACCTTATTAAGTTGCGGTCAATTAACAGCCAACAATAATTTGTTGCACCGTACTCGTACCACGGAAATATGTGACGTTGTTCCTCTGATCCTGTGCTACCCCCCCTCCCCCTTGTTTCAGTTGATGCTGCTGCTGCTAAGCCCAAGATAAGAAGATACTTCGAATGAGCAACAATGTGTCGTCGTCATAAACGGTATGAATTATGTGTTTGTGGTTTACTTGCGACTATTGTTGGGCCTCTCTGACAGGACAGAAGGGGGCCATGGTTGGCCACGCTATAATTCAGCACTGTTTGATGTGAAGCATTGCATGCAGGCAAGAATATACCTAAAGATAAAATTGGTAGTTAAAAAATCGTCAAAGCGTGCACCATGATGGTAACACCCCGTAAAATAATGGTGGTTCCAGCAACGGTGCAACAATGTTGCACAAAGTAATACGGCGCGGTGTTTGAATTGCAATCTACATCAATTTAGCGAAAAGCTATTAGCCATGATTAGTACACTGCGAGAGAAGTCGGAAGCAATCGGAAGCTAATGTCAAAGTTCTTTCAGTACAGTCGTTTCCGTAAGTTACCCATAATAGGAGTATGTTTTCCCGGGTATTATTATGTTTTCTTAAAAACTTTTCAATTCAAAACTGTTTAAAGCTTTAAACTGGGAATATCCAGATCTATACGACTCCCAGACCACAGCAGTGTTTTCCAAGCGGAGGTCCTGACAGTGACAACAGCCGCCCGTGAGTCCGCCGTAAGAACAATACCGCCAGAAGGTATTACCTTCTATATCGACAGCCTGGCAGCTATCAAAGCACACAGAAATAAAATCCAAGCTTGTGAAGTGCTGTCGCGAAGAGGTTCTGCTTTGCTGGGTCACTTGGCATGAGGGCGCCCCAGGAAATGAAAAAGCAAATAAAAATTCATCGAATCCACTAGAACTGACCTTTCCCCGCGCTGCGTTCTCAGGCTTGAACCAGGAAAACTGGCTACGAGAGAGGCGGACCTGAGATGGAGTTCCTTAGACAATTGCAAAACATTTGACAAAACAGGGACCGAGAGACTTATAGGCAAGACAGACGATTACTGTCCATGCTTATAGATATGCTCACGGGTCACAATACTCTGTACCACTCGGTACCACTTGAAGAAACTGCGTCGTACGGAGGAAGAACTCTGCAGAGGATGTGGCGATGAGGAGGACGTAGAGGACACCAACCACTTACTCTGCCAGTGCCCTGGATTCCAACATTCCAGGCACAAGCTCTTTGGCATCAATCTAGCTCAAAATTAAGGGCCCAAAAACTGGTTACCGACATACACGGCTCAATCGACTCAATGAGTGATACCTGTTATATGCATACACTTCATAGGAAAGGGACTATCGTTAGTATTACCCCTTCACAAAATATGTGTCAAATGACATACGAGTATGTACGTACATATATACCCACTTTTTGGATTCGGTATAATGGAAAGTTTGAATATAAAGACTACTGTGAGTGGGATCTAAGCCCAAAGGATCGACTTCTGACAAGCTTGACCTTCAGCCGCTTAGCTAGGATTCTTTCATTTAACTCATCTACCTCTTCCAGTCATAAGCCCTGCTACAGTGCCCACAATCTCAAGCGACGAGAACAAATACAATCCTCAACTTAACTTTTGATATTCTTTCAGTGTACCTGTACCCAGTGATTACTTCTGAAAGTCATTTTTTTTCCAACCACCATCATTAAATTTGTGTTAATGTCCTCAAATTGAAAGACAAAAATATGGCGCACCGAGATAATGTGGGTGACAGATAAATGCCAGTAAAACGAACAACTGATACACATTATGAATGTATCTATCAAACATTTACAAAATGGCTTCTAATTACAATTGCAACGCGAAGCACTTCTACTTCTAGCACCGGAATGGCTAGTCGACCATCATTGTAATTTATGGTCGCCCATGCCACACCTCCGCATGTCCGGCACTGTAGTGTAAAGTACCTTTCAAATATTTTTCGTATGAATTACAAATAGCTTCCGCGCTCACTCTGTACTGGCCCCGCACCACAAACCCACCACCACCACATTTCTTGTGCATTCATCATTGCACTTGATGGCCAAAGTTAATATTTATGTATACATATTGTGCGAGGGTTGGTAACTACCTTAGTAGCATAATGGCTGCTCGGTGCACAGCAGTGGAGCGTTAACATCACATGCATTTGTCAATTGACGAGGCGGCGGTGGCGGCCCAATGTCATCGCACGTTTCAGCGTAAAACGAACGCAGTGGCGGCGGAACGTGACATTCGTGGAACTAAGTACCCGCAGTTCATTGCACGGCAAATACCTTGCAAGGGGGGGAAACCAAGGGGGATCGCAACAATTTTGTGTATATTTCGCATTAATGGAAATTTAATTGGACCAATATGAGCTGATAATTATCCAAATTGGTGTACCTGAAGTTTGGTTGCGCCCACCAAGAGACTTTGTCGCGTGCAACGAGGGACGAAATTATGCCTTTTCTTCAAAACTTAATGGGCTCGCCATTGCAAGAATTTTGTATCTTGTTTGGGATATTTAGCATATGATGACAGGTTAACAGTGCTCGCTGTTTGGTCTGCATATAGGTAGAAACTATTAAAGCCCCCAGTTTGCATAAAGAGACCTAGAGGTTCAGGTCAAAAGTGGTCAAAATCCTCCTGCTTGGACTGTCCGTTAAATCTCTATCCACGTCGGTCAAGCTGGTGTCCAGATTGGTAATGCCTGCTGGAAGTTATACTCTTTGAAGCATGGAATCCAACCTGACGGTCAGATGCAGTCTGACAAGACCGTCGACCGTTCTTCAACACTTTCTTCTGCGAAGCTGGCGCTGGCAAGCATGTGGCCCGTTGTATGTAGTCGATGAGGTGCGCACAAGAACCTACCGCCAGCTGTTCCACCCCGAGCAGTTGATCACTGGCAAGGAAGACGCTGCCAACAACTACGTCCGTGGCCACTACACTATTGGCAAGGAAATCGTCAACTTGGTCTTGGACAGAATTTGTACCGGACTTCAGGGTTTCTTGATCTTTCACTCCATTGCTGGAGGTACCGGCTCGGGATTCACCTCCCTGCTGATGAAATGTCTCTCCGTGGACTACGGAAAGAAATCCTAACTGGAATTCACTACCCACAAGTGTCGACTGCCGTTTTTGAGTGCAACAACTCGATCCTGACCACCCACACCACTTTGGAATACTCCGATTGCGCCTTCATGGTCCATAATGAAGCTATCTATGACATCTGCCCCAGGAAATTGGCCATTGAGCGACCAACCTACACCAACTTGAATCGTTTAATCGGCCATATTGTGTCGTCAATCACCGCTTCTCTGCGTTTCTATGGTGCGACGTCGACTTGACAAAATTCCAGACTAACTTGGTGCCCTACCCACGTATCCATTTCCCTCTGGTCACCTATGCTCCAGTCATCTCTGCCGAGAAGGCCTACCACGTGCAGTTGTCGGTTGCTGAAATCAGAAACGCCTGTTTCGAGCCTGCCAAGTACATGGCCTGCTGCATGTTGTACCGTGAAGACGTCGTGACCAAGGATGTCAACGGTGCTATCATGGTGGCGTCCAACCGGTTTCAAGGTCGGTATCAACTATCAACCACCAATTTTTGTTCCTGGCGGTTATTTACCCAATATTCAACGTGCTGTGTGCTTGTTGTCCAACACCAAAGCCACGATGGCTTTTACAAGTTTGACTTGATGTACGCCAAGCGTGCCTTCGTCCACTGATACGTCGGTAAGGGATCTGAAGAAGGCGGATTCTCCGAATCCCGGGAAGCTTTGGCAGCTCTCGAGAAGGATTACGAGGAGGTCGGTATGGACTCTTAAGATGGTGAGGGAGAGGGCGCCCGTCACCGGGTGAAGTCAAACATACAATTCAAGAAAATAAGTCAAATGTAGATTTCTATCATCTTCACTTCAAAAACGTTTTAATGTCTCATAGAAAGTTATGTAGATCTGAAACTGAATACCTACTACATCATTTCTTATTGCTCGATGCAATGTTGTTTACAAATAAACCCTTCTGGGTGGCTTCTTCCCGAATTGCATCCTCATAAGTACTCCACAACACACCAGCGGTCCGTCATATAAATGATTTTTCTAAGACACTTTAAATGGATAATTTACTTCAATGTATTTTCGAAAGTTCGCATCCATTTCACGCGTCCAACACACATGCCGCCACATCATGATCAGACATCCCTGCACCGTTCTCCCAAGGCACTTTTCAACCTAATTATGAAAATTAACTTAAGGATTTATACGCAATTAGCGAAGTATTAAAATGTCACATTGCTGGCTTATGTAAAGAGTGTGCAGTGCAGTTCGTCTGTGTCGCACCATGCCACGACGATGACGACAACGACGACGACGACAACATCAAGAGTGTCATCCCCGGTCCTCATCTGCAAATTGCTTGTTACACTCAATCAAGATTCGGGGGCTTTGATTAAATGCACCCAACCTACTCAGTATACCGTTTTACTAAACTGGAAACGAAAATAATCATCATCATTAAATTGTCATGCAAGTCGCACTTCTTTTTGATCGTAGCCGCTGCTGCCAGTACCGCTCTGCACTTTTGACACTTTGTTTTGACAGCGTGTCGTGGTGATGTGCGAAAATAGAATAAAATAAAAACCAAAACATGACAGCGAATCGGACGTCTGTCAAACTTTTGAAAACAGAATTATGATATTCTTGTCCTCATAAGTCATCTAGATATGTACATACATACATATGTATGTTGTTACTAAAAAGCAATTAAAATTTACTAATTGATTGCCGTTATAACCGCATTAAACTGCTGTCCGGCTATTGTCAGCGATGATGAGGCCAAAATATACATAATTCGCCCAAATCAGTGCGCCGCCGCTGTGTTAATAAAACTAAATGTGGTGTCAAATTCTTGCGAAATTTTCAAAAATCCATGACATGGTTGTTGCTTTTTTTGACAGCAGCCAGCGGCGCGGGGCAGAGTGGTTATGGAACGCCATATGTATTTTTTTTTTTGTTCGATGGAACATCCGGGAAGTATACGATGGCTAATGTGTGCTAATTGGACTGTCATGCGGTTTTGGCGTCGCTATTGTGGATGGTTTTGTTTTTTTGACTGTTGACAAAGCACAAAAAGATACAATTATGACACAGAGAAACGGACAAATTTTGATGACTCTTTGAGTTGTGTGTGGGATCGACGACGAGTTGTGACATGGTTCCGAGAAATTTGCAGAACAAGAAGCCGCGAAACAGGCGACGTATTAATGCGTTTTATGTTAATTGGCGTATGACGAATCGTCGGTCATTTTGATAAATAGATTGTGCGGCGTTCTAAAGGTTTTTTTTTTCCATTTCTGTCATAAATTAATTTGAGAATCCTTGACGATTAACAGAAGTAAATTAGTTTGGAAAGGGAGCAATAGGTTTCTTAGAAAAAATAAACATTCGAAACGTATATGACAGCTGGCTTTAATTCACGAAAGATAAGAGTTTGGAACATCAAAGATTATCTCCTGCAGTACGAAAAGAGAGAAAAGAGAAAAGGTACTATGTACATGCTTTCCTACAGTTTCTAAGCTAAAGTATACCTTAAATAGTAGTACTAGAGCTAATGAAGGAACGTTTTGCATATGCATACACGATGATAAAGAAGCTGACTACCGCAGTGGATGCTGTTGTATCGGCTATAGCAATTCTCTGCGTATTATAAGCGAGCTTTCTATAGTGTCAACAGGGAAGTCATTTAGTGAGTTACAATCACTCAAAGTGTCACTTACTGCACAGACCAAAGTTCTCAGAAGACTTCAAAGTACAGAGTGAAGTCAGGCAAGGTTGCAGTCTCTGTTTATGTTTACTGGCGATTAGCTCTGCTTTATCATGGGGAACTGATAGAATTAGATGAACACTTTCATCTCAATTAAAACACCTTTACTATGGTGATGACACTCCAAAAGGACTATCGACCTCCGTCAAATGGCAACAAAAGTGGAGTAAAAGGCTTATGGTGATAGGGCCGAAAATGAACTTGGTTCTCCAGAGAATAGATAGTTTATAATACCTTGGGAGATAATGGAGGAACCCAAGAAGATGTCGGAAACCAAATTGCAAAAGCATAGTCAGAATTTGGAATGTTGTCCAAAAAAAGAGAAGCAATTCTATGGGCTTAAATACTAAGATAAGACTGTTTCGGTCTAGTGTTGAATGGATATGGTCGGGACTTGAGCTCTACACCTTCTATTCAATGACCGAATACACTACCACTACACCGAGCCGCAGAGAAGAAAACTGTTTTTTATATAAGTGTACGTAGCGTTTGGAAATTGACAGCCATTTTTACAAAAAAACTGAAATTTTTTATGGAAAGACTCAAAATTAACCAGCGAAACTACTTGACTTATACCTATTTCCGAACGCATACTCCCATTACGGGCTACTTATGGAAATGACTGCACTCAAGGAAACTAAACGTAGAATTTTGACATTAGCTTTCGATTGCTACCGACTATAAGTGGATCAGTGGATCGGTTACGCCCTTCGAAAAGGTGACAGTTCAAAAGCGAAGAACGCAATACAATTGAACTCTCATAACATAAGACGGCAGAATAATACGCCGAGCGAGAAGTAATTGGCGCACAACAATAGAAGAGAAGTTCCGGCAACTGTATAGTAATTGTAGTAAAATCCCCAAGACCTGCAGGGTTTACTTTACAGGACATAAGTAAAACCATCCTAGCTCCACCGAAAAAAGACTCTTATGTTATACATACCTACTTCATATCAAAAAAATCAAAAATTTGGAATGAATCCAAACTCGGGATAACGCAAAACTCGAGATAATAATCAATTCTGACATTATGATAGCCATGTTTTATTGAAAAGTGTTTAGCCAGTTCTTAATAAAACGCACTTTTATATTCACTTTATAAAACTGACTTTTATATTCACTTCTCATTTTTATCTTTCAAATGATATTTGAATCTTAGATGGCACTGAATCGGATTGTAGACAACAACGAATAAATCGTACTGTCAGCGTAAGACAATTAAAGGTTGTTGTCCACAATTTTAGTCTACGCCATCTATGATTCGAGTTTCTCCATACTATATGTTCACTTTTAGTTACTGACTAATTTGTCTGCACTTTCGTTTTGTGTTTTCTTTGTGTGAAAAAGTGGCTATACACTTTCGAAAAAAAATACGGCTGATAATACATAGAATA
Organism: Chalcosyrphus nemorum; assembly: GCA_949716465.1. Taxonomy (NCBI): domain Eukaryota; kingdom Metazoa; phylum Arthropoda; class Insecta; order Diptera; family Syrphidae; genus Chalcosyrphus; species Chalcosyrphus nemorum. The sequence continues at coordinate 6,154,655 of OX454333.1, forward strand.
GCTCAAAAAAGTAGGTTTGCCAATTTTGTCTGTCTAGTAGCCTTTCTTTTAAAGTACCTACACGCTGGAAAAAAAGCCTAAACGGTTGTGCTAATTTGCTCCAAACCTCATATCTGAGCTCTGTAGGGACAGAATTCGAGGAAAAATCGGATTTTTTTTGTAGCCCTGTTGTAACGGTACTTTATTTTAAAAAAGTCGATTTCGTCGAATATGGCTGTAATATTTGAGTTAATCTTGACAAATTCTATAAGATTGTGTACCAGGGTCTTGGCCGAAAATTCGTATAACGGTACGTTGCTTAGTAACTACATAGTTTTAGAAATATTGCTATATCTCGGTTAATACTTCGCTTAAAATCGAAATGTGCAAAATTTGACATGTACTGAAATATGGCATTTAAATTTATAAACAAGTTTTACATTTTTTTAAAGAATTTTGTAATTTTTTTCAAATTTTAAACTTAATTTATTTGTAACTAACAGCATAAAAGTGCAAGTAGATACGATTCAGTCGTATACTTTATTTATTTGTGCAAAATTAATAAAAATTTTATCGAAATTCACCTATTAGTTCTCGAGTAAGAAAACTTAGAGAAAACGATATAAAATTCCTCCAATACGGATTTGAGCAAATTTGTAGATCTAGCGTTGGGAAGGATAACTTAAAATCTTAACTGTGCGGTCTGAAGACACTCTTAAAAATTATCCATCTGTCCACATGAGAACGAAATTGGGTATATGAACATGTTTTATGTCTTTTATTTAGTAACAAGAAGTTAATTTAAAGAAAAAAACGTCAATTACAGTATTAAACTTGACACAATTTTAATTTTTATTTCCTAATTTCGAAAATTATTCACGGGCCAATAGTCCATTTCTCTATGAACTCATCATAAATTCACACGAAATCGAATGTGTATTCAGTAAGTCATAGGCATCTAAGTCAAATCTATGAAATAAGATAAATTTCTTAATAATGCTAATATTAACATACCATTAATCAACAGTTTAGAGATCTAAAAAAAAAAAACGTTTAATTACACTTTTTTAGATCCAAGCTTCTAATTTGTGGGAATTTCCGATACTTTCTTGATCCTAATGTCAAGAGGTAAACCGTAAACACCATAAACACAAAATCTCTAATCTAATTAAAAATCTTCAGCTTCACTCTCAAGGCGTTAACAAAACCTCCCCAGAATAAATACAATTAGGAAAACTTAATTTCTTTATTTTAACAATTCCTCCTGAGGTGTTGCTTTATTTTTTTTATTTGTTTCTTGTGATGGAGTTGTGTGTGCCCGCATTGAAATAATCAGTGAGGTGGCCCCATCCGATAATTTTCCCAAATAATTTCAAAACTTAATAGCGTGCATCGTACAATGCTCATGTTTACGGTAATTTGTAAATTAATTCCAGTTTCGGGGCCCCGAACGACTAATGAGCGTTTAACGCGGCACATCGCCGCGCCGCCGTTGCGTTGCATGCAACGATCAAAACATAACAGACGCGATCAAATGTCAGCGCTGGTGGTCCGTGTTATGGTGGACCTCGACTACATCCATCGGATACAACAACAAAAAAGATCTCTTTTCGTAATCATAAAGGTGATATTTTGATTGGACGCTTTGGGGAGAATTGGATGCGCCATCCATACGAGGATGGCGGTTTGGGGGGTCGACTCTCTACGGGCACTAAGTAAGAGTTTATACTGTTGAACGTTTGGATATGATTAATGGATTGTGCCTGGTTGTGTGTTGTGTCGATCTAATTAGTTGCAATTATTCGATGTGAATTGAAACTGATAGAGACGTTAAGTGGAGGAACAGGCATTTGAAGATGGAAACTAATGAAATGAAAGGGTGCCGGGACAAATGCTATTTGCTTAGGAATATTGTAAAATTTTAGTGAATAGGTACCATGGATATTAGCTCGAGGCTATTAATAGGTAGGTTTTCTCATCATTTGTGAATTTTAATGAGGGGTAGGACCACTGTTAAAAAAAAACATTTATCTTCTTAACTTTTGACAGCTTATTCCTTTTGATCACCCTATTCTCCTCAGTGATAAGAAGAAATTAAAATTAAGTATATTTCGGTAGAGAAACTTTTAACAAATGACTATTTTTGATAAAATAAAAAAGCGCTGCAATCAGTGCTTTGGTGTCATCTCCAACCTTTCACATCCTTTATAACAGCCTTGAAATACTATCTGAAAGTATAAGAGTGCCTCCGGCAAGACCGCTAATTACACCCAAAAAGGCTTTTTGCTATGATAAGACCATACTAAGCGTATGTAAATCTGCTCTAAACTTCAATGAAAAAGATTGTCTCTACAGTGTACTTACCTCTGAGATGCCTTGTTAAATATGCCTGCTCTTGATTCCCATTTCATTGGATACACTATCAAAGCGACGAGGTGGCTGCCTTACAGTTTCAATGACCTGGTGCAACAAATTCATTTCCATGTCACATAAGTTCCCGGGGATGCAAACTTAAGGTACATTTTACAGGACAGGTTTTGTTCAGATTCTGAGACGGGAATTAAATGGTTTTAGGTCAAGACTTCTGCTACTCTTATTAAAACGGGCTATATTGAGTAAACGAGTTGGAAGAGTCGAAGCATCTACACCTGTAACGTAAGTCAAGCTTCACACTGTACTCTATTACTGGATATTCTGTATATTCGCGTATGTAGCATTACTTTTAACTATTATATAAGAAGCACTTAAAAACGTTGTCCTTAGGTAATTTCAAAAACTATTGACCCGATTACCGTGAAATAAATTTTATAATATTCCTCATTTTCATGGGAGTGACATAGGCTACTATTTTTGTTTAAATTTTTTTTTATTTATGAAAATATATAACATATTTATCTAATTTATTGAGATAAAAATTATATAAACATAAACTATTTTTATTTATTTACATAATTGATTTCTACTCATCAATTGCCTGTGCTTTGTTTCATTTTCCATTTCAAAACTTAGTAGATTCAACAAAAAAGGTAGCAAATCAAGGAACTAATCACTAATAACTATGCTATAACTCAAGATTTTTTGACATTTGAGGACAGAGGAACATACGAGTATAGGAAATGGAGCTACTCGAGCGGCAACAAACCATTGATTGTAATTTATTGTACGAAAAAAAAAAAAAAATTATATTTGAAGGAGCATTTGTATTGTAAATTTAATATTTCATGAAGATGCGGTAAAAAGCTAGCAGATTTTTAAAGGAATTTATTAGTAAAAATACTTAAAAGCTAGTTGATCTGCTACCTTTGTCGTAAAAGTGGCAGCGCTGGTTAGTACTCTCTCTCCCCCATTCCTAATCGTATTTAAAATTCATACTACCTACCCATGTATGTACGTATGTGTTTGAAAGGCTGTGTGTATCATAATTTGTTTGCCAAATCAATACGATGAGTCAGAAAGTTCAACACATGTGCAAATGATTGAGTTGCTTTATGAAAGTGGATCTTCTGTTCGAACTACATTTTTCGCACTTCAGCCATTTCACGATTTTCATTTCAGGCATTGAATTGCACGCCACGCATAAGAACTTGGCACTTCGCAAACAACAAATTGGCGAATTTCGCGTCATGACTTGGCCCTGCAACCGTACATGATTCAACTGACCCAGTAGCTCAAAGTTAAAGACCATAGACTATGTTGTTTCTTCTCTGTCTGGGCCCTCGAGTAGTTAGAAGTTCACCCCAATTTCGGTCAAAAAATCATATTCATCGACGAGGTCCATTTCTGGATCAATGGCTTGAAATGTTCACACACTTTAGTAATAAATTTTGAAGCCCTCAGCATTTACATATATGTACATTCTTTGCATCGAAAATTCACAATTCAAATCTTGTCCATGCTCCCCCGTTAGAGTTTCACTGCCTCCCTGTGAGGCACGCCCCACCGGTTGGGAACCATTGCTATAGAGTAATCCATCCATCTATTGTACAAGCTTGGTAAAGCTTAATCCACATTCTTAGTAAATAATCAAGAAATTTTGTATGAAACATGTCCTTTTTCGCTTCAATCGTACTTCAGGTACTTCAAGAATGCTGCAAGGGAGCTCTTAAAAGATTTTCTTCTTTTCAATTCCAGTAGGTGCACAGGTAAACATAAATATTCTCATCCCAAAATCTAATCCAATCTTAGTGTTACATAGCCATTCTCAGTAGAAAAGGAACAAGAGTGTTGCCAAAGATACCTATCTGTCCCATTAAAATTATTGAGAACACTCTCATAAAAGACTTCCCTGAACCCATCCTGTCTATATAAAACCCTTTCAAATCAATAAAATAAATATCCAATAAGAATACTAATCACCAGTTTAAGCCAACAGAACAATTGAATAACAATAAAGATCAACTCATAAAAACTCGCTCGTCTTCCATCGGCCATAAGTTTCATAACACAGAAGCTAAACTTTATGACCATCAAAAAGTTATTCAAAAACTAAACACAAAAAAAAAAAATTGAATTGAAACGGTCACCGCACTCTGTGTGTGGTCCTCATTCTCGTCGATGACACGCTATTAAGGTCATCGTCAGTCGACTAGATTTCCCATAGAACACTGTAGCACTTTGTGTTCGTCTAATTAAATTAATACTCCGATTAGAAATGCTTTCGGCCGAGATGAAAGCGGAACACACTTACTAAATGCACTGAATTATCGGTTCGTGGGACGCGGCTGTATCCACAGCTTCTCTGGCAACTTATCGCTAGATAGCGAGAAGTGAAAAACTGGAAAACCATGGCGATATCTTTTAAAAACCCACAACCTGGCGCTTTTAACACATTCCGTTGATTTCTATTTGATTTAGGAATTAATTCCTCATTCGTACCGTTTATTCGGGTCGACTGGTTGAGTTTTGGGTTCCTGGATTAATTTATAAATAATTCCTTAAACGAATTTTCGAATCAACTGATAGTCACTTGCTTTTGATGGAAGCGATATTCAAATTCGGCTTGATAAGTCGGCTTAATTGATTTTTTCGAAAAATTAAAAAGGTTTTCACGTCTCGGGACTACTGTTTTATGGACCGATAAAAGTGTGAATGGAAATACGGCCGAAAACTATCGCAAAGTGATCTGATATATAGCTGTCAATTCTAACAGTCATTTAACTAGTTGTATTCTTTTGTTTTAAGTGGGCTCAATTGTGATAAGGACGATGCGCGGCAATCAATATCAGGACTTTGAAATAAAATCGATGCCTTTGCTTCTAGGTAGGCATTTAAAGATATAAAGTTAGAGTTAATAAACATTTTTAAATGATCATAAGTTTCGGTTTCAAAAATAAAAGAGGTATAGGGTATTCTGCACTGCGACCTTGTAGTCTATTGTGCCCCCTTCTAAGCTTGGTTTGTACCCTCTTTTGAGTACTCGTTCGCTTACAAATCCTTTGGGATAGTATTTGAGGGTCATGCACTCTTACTTAGCCTAGGTGAGAATAGGCCCCTTTTTCCACTTGTATAACCCATGCCCGCGCCGCAACTCGACGCAGAACTGACATTCCTTTATCTGGCACAGGTTCATTTTGTTTAGGTGATATCTCAGGCCACAGTGGCCAGTTAGGAAACTCGCTAGCTTCTTAATGCTTTCCTTAACTAAATAAAGGATATACTCATAGGAATAGGGCATGATTAAACTTTTGAATTGTCTAAGACCCGAAGTTTGTTTTCCCATTCGTTAAGCAGCATTGTGGCTGATGTCCAGTTGACGCCACAATAAGGTTCAAGACCAGTGAACGCAGTTTCGGAGCTGGCCCTTGCCAGTGCTGATATTTGGTGCTTGCCCAAAAATTTCAATCTTTTATGGGTCAATGCCCCACACCACTTTAGGTGGTGGTCCGAAATCTCACTTAATTCATGGGAGAATCTGCAAAGGCCTTCATTTGTATACCCAGTTTCCCTAGATGCTCCATGAGTATGCAGTGTCTTGTTAGGAAGCCTGTTAGGATGCAAGCAAGTGTCGAATCTTTTGCGGTTGTAGTTTCCCAGTAGTTTCTTAGCTTGCCTTAGGCTAGTAGTATTGTTCCAGGTTCTTACCGTGGTTCCCTATTCCACAGAATGGTTCAGTTCCAGTAAAGGATTCTGCGGCTTCTCGTCTAGCCAAGGCATCCGTTTCTTCATAGTCTTTAGTCCCGACGTTTCCAGGGATCCAGTAGAGTGTGACCTTGTAGTTCAGACCCAGTTCGTTAAGGTATTCCCATACAAGCTTCGATTTGATGATATAGGAGTCAAGCGCTTAAATGGCAGCTTAACTACCTGACATTATTGTTATTTTACAGTTATTGTATCCTCTTTCGACATTGAGGACATTGAAGACCTTATACAGAAGTTTTTCACAGAGCTAAATTTCCTTATACAGTCATCCCTAGCGACTGCAAGTAGTGAAAGTTTTTTGATAATCTCATAATATTCTCCCTTCCGATGCCTCCGCGGCAGGGTAGAATGGTGTGAGTTCTAGGAGTATCTCTATAGATGCTCTTGGACACGTTCGCATGGCCCCCATGATACAGAGGCACGTCAGTATTTGCACTCAGTGAGTGACTAGAATGGTTCTTTCAGTCCATGATGTCGAGCCATAAGTGATCAATGGCGGTCTTGAGAGATCTTCTCTAAAGCTCACTGGCCTTCAAATATGGCATAAAACGGCAAGTCCCTTAGGTACGACTTAAAGTTTATACCGAGCACAACATGTATAGTTTTGAGGAGCTAGAATTTGTCTTTTACTGGGCTAAGAGATTATGCTAATTATCTTGGGCTTGGAACTCTAATGCCAATTAGGATTCCAGAAACCTACATGCGCATGACCATGGATATGTATGAGCCAACAAAGCCAAACATTAAATGCATCGCCCCGCAGGACTCTCGAAGAGTTTCCACAAAAGTCAGTGTACACCAGATAGGCGTCCTTCTGATCTAAAACACAATTAGTAGAGGTGTCTTCTCCCAGGAAATTAACTTTATGATCTCCTTGTTTGTAGCGGTTTTAGGGGCGATATGAATACTCTTATACTGATGTAAAGTATAACTTGCCAGTGCTGTTTTACGACGTTCTTAAGTATAAATTTGCGTTCTCTTATAAACTCACCTATTTGTTAATTTGTCATATACAACTGCGAACAATATGTCCTAAAAATCTACATACGATTATTGACTAATATTTTGATACTTCTTTTTGTACCCACTGTCCGCTTTTACAATTTTCCGGACCGGAAAACTAAAATCTACCAAACATTATAAAGCAATTAGAATCCGTTTCTGCCGTCACAAATATATATTTCATTCAGCTGCTGTTTATAATTATTATCCACCCCTAGATAAATTCCCATTAGATGCAACCCCTAATTTGTTAGACTGTGTGTGCATCATGCATCAAACATTGGCAAAACAAACTCTTGCGGTTGAGTGCTATTAGAAATCTTTTTTCTTTTTTTTTTAACAATTTAACAAAAGAATTCATATATCCAAACCCCTTTTACCCCTATTTTGTTTGAGAAGACAAAAGGACAACAGCTTGGCTAAAGAGCTAGCTATACTCCATTACGAGCCACAATGAAGTCATTCTTCCAAAAATTACCACAGAGAGTCCCATTGGATCACACGTCAGATGGTGCGTGAAGAGAGCACAGCGAGCGGAACACCCAAATCGATAGAGGACAATCCCTTCGCACAACACACCTCAATGTGAGTCTTCAGTTTTTTACTTCTATTTTCTTTTTTTCGGCGGGGCCTATTTCAACCACGTTTCATAAGAAGGTAATTTCGTGGTGATTCCGATGATGAATCGGTCCCCGTGGCCATTAGCCGACGATTATAAACAAATTTCCGCGCAGGAAATGGAAAATGAGCCTTTTGTTGCGTTTTGTTGTTCGGGAATTGAGCGATAAATATTATTTGTTGATGACTGAAACCAATAAGCGAATGAAGTTGCTGGTGTGTGGGGTAACATTAAAGAAATTGGTTAACAAATACGAGTAGAGGTAAAATCTTGATGAATTAATTTGGGCTCTTTCGCCTTCGATATTGTGTGCATGATGATCAATGGCCGGGAATTAGGCGGCTCAAGCCAATGGGAGAACATTTGGAACATTAATATTTCTTTTAGGCAGGCGTTCAATGGGGGTGGTGGTGGTGGTCTCAATTACTGTCGAACACGTCAGTTTGATTGTATCTATGTATAGCTGGTCAGAGACCGGCTACGGCTATCCATTAAATGGAATAAAAGTTTCGCTTAATTTGTAATTAATCGCTTTTTATTCTTCAGACAGAGGGTGGCATTGTTATTTCATCCCGAAATTGGTATATTCGTTGGGGGTGAGCAGCATGTTTAGGAGGGAAAAATGATTTTTTATTGCCTGCTGTCGTAAGTGAAATTAGAAAATGAAATTGGTAGAATTAGTGAAAGATGAAGAAAGTTTGTTTTGTATAGAAATTGCTTAAAAATTCATATTGAATGAATCAATAAAGGAAGGTGAATTTTTAGAAAAAGTTAACATCTTATGGCGAATTGCTTAAACAAATCTAAAGAGCTCTTAAATATAAAGAATGCAAAATAGAATTTTCGCTGAAGCTTGCTTCAATGACTTAACTGACTTCAAGCACTTCAGTGACTTCAAACACTTCAACGGCTTCAGATGACTTCACTGACTTAAGGGACTTCAATGTCTTCAATGATTTCAGTTGGCTCCAAAGACTTCAATGACTTCAATGACTTCAAACACTTCAATGACTTCAATGAATTTAGATGACTTCAATCACTTCAGATGACTTTTCGGATTTCAATGACTTCAGGTGACTTCTCTGACTTCAAAAAATTCATTGACTTTAAGCGCTTCAGTGACTTCAGATGACTTCAGATGACTTTAATGACTTCAGATGACTTTAATGACTTCAGATGACTTCAGATGAGTTCTCTGGCTTGAATGACTTCGGATGACTTCTCTGACTTCAAAAACTTCACTGAATTTAAGCGCTTCAGTGACTTCAGATGACTTCAATGACTTCAGATGACTTCAATGACTTCAGATGACTTCAATGACTTCAGATGACTTCAGATGACTTAAGATGATTTCTCTGACTTCAAAAACTTCACTGACTTTAAGCACTTCAGTGACTTCAGATGACTTCAGATGACTTCTTTGATTTCAGATGACTTCTCTGACTGCAGATTACTTCAATGACTTCAGATGACTTCTCTGACTTCAGGTGAAGTCGACTTCACTTACTTCACTCACTTCACTTACTGCCCTGTTACTCAGGGAAGCATTTACTCCTTATTATGAAGGAGCCTATCTTAGCCGTACAGGAATTGTTTAGATCACTTAGATCGTTGAACAGGTATTCACCTAGTGTGGGCTTTTTAATGTTGGCAAGTGCGGGGGAAGACTTTACTAACTTTAAAAACATGTGAATTCTAAAGATGTCGTCCCCAAAATGGTTGCAATTTTTACAGCCCTGCTATCTGGGTGCTTCTGGCTCATGAGCACGCCAATAATCAATTGAACAATGGTACTGTATAAAGTTTTCGAGAGGAGATAAATGAAATCATTGACTTCGAACCAAAATGTTATACTGTAATCATTTCCAGAAAGTAGGAGCAGAATCATCGGCCAAGAGGTAGCAGGAATAGCGCTTCAAATAGAACAAGTCAACGGGTAACTTGAACTAAATTGACCGCAGTAAGCGTCATTACTAGTTGGCGTAATATTTTAGTGGTAAGTGCGAGGGATCAAAGTTTTAATCCCTATGAATACTGGCTCTAATAAACTGACGTATGTTCGCTACGCAGCAACAGTCAGTTCTTTCTGACTTCATGTACTTAAATAAGACAACCCTTCGGAACCATAGGGTGTCAACAAAACCTGAGCTCCATCTTGTTTGGAGTCCTACAAAGCGTTTGAGTTGCTTCGAACTCATAAAGAGCTTCTCGACTGTTCTGCACAGAGATTGCCTAGGACGATATCTTATTAAATCGCTTATAATCACCCAGAACAATAGTGCTGACAGTTTATACACTTGCCGCAGTCCATTTCCAACTATTAGGTGTATAACTAGGCTCTTTCATCAGAGGAGCACCAATGGAATACTTGCGAATGGCCGGTCTAGGAAACTTCACGAAGACATACCAGGAGTTGGGTACAAGTTTCTGAACCAAATTTTTCACCTGCTATAGATAATTGTATTTTAGATCAAGTTTCGGTTATGTGATGCACTTGAGAGTAGCTCCTTTAATTGGACAGCAGGATGGGCTAATAGTTACTTACCTCAGAGCTGAAGGTCCAAAGTAAGAACTTTAGGTTTTGGTTAGAGCGGCTGTTGAAAGATATATCACAAACCATTTTTAAGAACTGCGACAGTAGCTGGACACACTGTTATGAGAATACACTGGAAGCTCTACTGAAATGTCATTTTCCTTGCTGTGAAGTCGCAGGGACATCCTGTCTAGCAGACAAACTTACGCCAAGCAACATTGAGACATCTACAGATGTTGTCTCAGAATGGGTCATGTTCCAAAGGAAAGAAAATGTAGCCAATAGAATCAAGAAGGCCTACGTGGCACTATATGTATGTAGACGTGCCTTTGGCTATGCACTGCGGTGGTAAGACCCATCTTAACCTATAGTTCTGGTGGAAAGCGCTAGAGAAGAAATATCACCTTGCAAACGCTACAAAGATTCAACGGGCAGGATGTCTCGCAGTGACTAAGCAGATAAAGGTAAAGCATTCATGAGTTCTCTGCAAGTGAGAGGCTTCTAAAGGAAACTCCTGATAAGGTTACTTAATTTCAGCACATTAACTTGTTTTGGAAACTGCATGAAATATATTCCTGTGCAGAGATTTTTGCACCACCGAAACTAATAATCTAATCTTCAGCTGTGTACACAGAAAGCTATTTATCTGTATATTCCCACTACTAGGTAAGCTTGTCTTAAGATTATAATATTCCAGCATCTCCTCCATTAAGGCTTATAGCCCCACAGTCAGCACCAAGTAATTACGGATCAGCTAAGAGCCATCACTTCTGTCGACGTAATGGCTTCCACACGGAAGAGATATGTACTTTATTGATTGACAAAAGACACTGCTGTTATGTGCCTGTAAATTGCATGTGAATTATTAAGAAATACCTACCAAGCTACGTACCTAAAAGCCTTTAAACGCGCATGCCAATGCATAAAAGAGAAACCCACAATTAGCACTACCATTAGTGGATCTCGTAGCTTAATTCAAATTGATTGAATCAATTGGCTGCGATGAGACTGCGGGTAAAACCCAATATAACCATGTGGCATTAATTAATAAAACCTGCTAATTCCAATCTCATAACTCTCCACAATTGAGGAGGAAAATACCTAAAATAAAATGGGAAGACAAGAAAACGCTTTAATTATCACCTGCCCGGCGAATAATGAAACCGTACGAGGTAGCCGTAGTACCACTGACTCACAGCCGCCGAAACACTCATTTGGGGTATCAATTAGCACTTCTGTGTGGCAAAGAGCTACAGAGATGGAGACACTCTCTACCATGGGGACACCTAATAATGGTGAGCTTCGTCGATGGAATGTGAAAGCGTTCGCGCACCAATCAACTTAATTAGTTGGATCTTACTCTTTGGCTGTGTGTGGAACTACGAAGGCTTATCCTCCTTCCATCGATGGACAGCACAGTCGCATAGGAAGACCCACCACACAGTCGCACCAAAGTTCTTTGATCTTGCGCCGATCCTCAACTGATCGTGGGCTTGTTGCAGCCAATCATGAAAGTGGAATCCCCATGTGGTCGCGCTGGAGTTCGGCCGCCATGGGCGCTGTTGAGAAAAGTCATTAGTGTCGTTAGTGTGGGACTCCACCGCCGTACAATGGGCAATGGGAAATGGGCATTGGGCATTCCTTCTCCGATTGGTCCAACTGTTGTGTGCTTCCTCTTCTGTTGGCGCAATTGAACTAATGAGGCACCAGTTGGCTATTACCAAAGTTAAATGGCGGTCTGAGTGCACCACGAATGTGGTGTGCGCAAAAGGTTTTGCTGGCGCGTCCGTGTCCTAGTTCGCTGCCGCGGATGGTAATTGTTTGTTTGGCCAGTAATTAGCAAGATAATAGCGCTACTGAAACGAACAACACTAATCAAGTTGATTAGTCCTAAAAGCATCTTGTTCCGGGCGTGATGTGGTACTATTATCACCAATAGCATGTGATTGTGTTCCAATGACGATGATTGGACGATCATGGATCAATCTAATAACTTCGATTAGGCAACGTGCTAATGGATACAATTTTCGAAAATTAATTTGAATACGTTTTGTTGACAAATATGTCCAAAATATATCTTGTCACATACATAAGCAGCAGACAAGACGGCTTTATATCGAAGGCGCAGGGTGCTAATTAAATTAACCGATTGGCTACGCATGTCCTAAATTGATGGATCGCATTAGGGACGAAAAAAATATTCAAACAGTAAACATAAGTACCAATTTTAAAATGTGTGACTTTGGACTGAAGTTGGCTTGGAAGCTGTGTCGTGAGTTAAACAATTAATGCGTGGAGACAAGAAATTTTAATGGATTTTATTGTTCATGGGATCGATGCATGACTTGTTTGCCACCAACATACTTCAATCCGATTTTTTTTTTTACTTTATTTGTCTTGAAATTAGTTTCCCCCTTCCGTTGGTGGGCTGTGGAGTGATGCAAGCGACTTAAAATATGTCATCTCCATTCAGGGGACAAACTGGAACGTGGGACTAAAAACTTTAGCCTAGATACAGTCGAAAATGGTCACAATAATTATATGTTGGAACCTTTCTTAGGAACTGCTGCATGTTTTCAGCCGAAATTTTTGGATAGTTTTTCAAGAACTCACCACTTTCTGTGTCCCCAATTAATGTCAGCTATTTTTTCAACAATCCACCAATTTGTCCTCAAATGTTCACAAATTCTGAGGCTTTAACACCTTCGCCGATTGCGTAAGCCATAATTGATTGTAAATGCCAATTTTGGCCAAGAAAACAATTTATTATCGACATTTATTGTTTCTTAAGTAAGTGGGATTATAAATAAGTCATATTTTTATTTAACCTCAATTAATTCTTAGGTGCGACTTTTATGTCCAATCTTAGATTGGGATTTTAGAATCTCCGCAATTTTAGTTTGGTTATGTTCAAGATGGTATACGAGGGCCTAACTTCTCACAGTTTATTCAGATGTCGTGCGTGGTATACATTTTTGCACGTATGGAAGATTTTTACAGAGTTCTACGTCTAGTCCGAGTGGTAGAAACTTTTTTATGGCAGTAGGTATTTTCGGGGATTCCCGCTTGAAACCCCATGCACAGTAGTCCAACACCCTTTGACATCCAACTGTAGGCAGGGCCGGTCCTAACCAAACCAGTGCCTTGTGCAAGTCCTGCGTTTAGCGCCCAATTCTTCAATTTTGGCTTCCAAATTACCAAAGAGGTAAAGTCTACCTATGCTCTTTATTTTATTGAGGTATCCCTGGTAGGCTTAATCCTCGGTAACATTATTTAGTGATATTATTAACTCGTACGTAGAGCTTCAAAACCATCTGTGTTGTAGTCTTCATAGATACTAATAGCGTTCTATTAGCATGCACGATTCGCAAGCCTGAGTAATCGATGCCAGGAATACGCCCTACATACTTCAAAGCACTCTCCTCGCAGGACTGCCGATAGTTATTACTTCGCGGGGATGGTGACGATTTTACGCCCTACTGTCTCTATTTACCTCCGCGGCCCTTCTCAATGCTTCAATTCTACGCAGTTCAATCTGCACGGCCGTTATGGCGGAACAGATCTCCAACCAGTCGTCCTGTAACCTCATCATGGGGTACGGGTTTTTTAGATTCCCTATGCCAGTTGGAAAGCATGCATCTTCCTCTCCTTCTGGGCATTCTGGCACAAAGGCGAGCTATCCTGCCCAAATCTGTGGAGATATTTTCTATAACCACCGTCCCCAGACAGGAACTGCGTAAGGTGATATTTGCAGTCCACCTCCGTTCTTTTTATCCAAGTTTCAATGTTGGGAATCAGTTTATGGAGCCATCTCCTTTTGGTGTTGTTGTCTCTCCTGGCTTGCCAGAGTGCTACAAATGTTTTCCTTTCTTCCACCTTTACGCTCCTCGTAAGCCTGGTATCTTGCGTATTCGCGATAAGGATGTCAATAGGTATCGAAGTATCTGTCTTTTTTCTGTTCCCTAACTTGCCGCTAGTATTTAAACATCGATAGCTTTGATGAAACCACATTTGTATGTGGGGCTTTTTTTCAAGACATAACCAAGGCCCAGGCATCACTTAATACTCCCCTCTAATCTATAACATTCAATAGCATGACTTAACATCTCTTTTGTAACGCAGACGAAAAGTTTTCTTTTTTTATAAATTAAGACCCATATCGTTAAAAAGTTTCATTAAAAAAAACTCCCCGGTCCTTTGCAAGGCTTGTTTGCATGATTTGTAGTGTAATTTATTCATATGCTGCCACCACATTACATCAAAATTGCTTGTTAAGCGAAATTACATTGCTCCTTGAACCATGAAAACCCCACAAACAACCACGAGAAGAAAAAATCTCGAATTACTCTCCTACATGCTTCAGATTAATAATTATTCAGTGTTCATTTATGTTAATACAATCTCACATGCCTATTGCTTCCCCAACACGGGCTCCAATTAGAAATTAATCTCCCCATACATATATGAAACCCAACCGTATCAGTAGGAATCGTGCTCCATAATAATTGCAATACATTCTTCCAATTCCCGTCCAATAAACAATTTAAATAATTAAACCTAAACCCACGTACCGCATGCTACATGTGGCACACATTCAATTTGGTTATACGATCCTTGGGGCGTACACACACGTGCGCGCATGTTATTCGATTGCAATTAATTTAATCTCGGCAAAGTACAAAATTTAACAACAAATAAAAAAAAAAATAAATAAACAGATTATTTTCTCGTCGTTAATTCGAAACGTTGTTACCCATCCAGATACAGTAACCAATCAAACAGAATTCGGCAGCCACAAAGTCGCTTGTTTGCGCAACATAAAATTGAATTACATCGGATTCGGGTTTATGACACAAGGCAACACAATGTTTTCTGTTGTTTCCCCCAAAGCAGTTCCTCCTAAAATAAATTCCATTTGGGTCCAACCGACCGAATGATTCGAGGGTGACAAAACTCACAAAAGGATGAGATAAGCCTCATCCAGTATACTGTATACCAAAATAGACAACCCGAAAACCTGATGTGAATAAATAAGGACTCGATACCGGCAGGGGATGATTTTTCGCATCATGACCTTCCAATCGCCTCCTAATGCGGATAAATGATCTGACAATTACGGCCGGCAGTCAGCAGCCAGCAGCAGAGACATTTCGAGGTGTCAGTCATTCAGTTTTGTGGCCACCATTATCCTGGCAGATGAGCCTGCTGGTGTTTCGTCTCTAAGATTATTTGGTGAAAGTATATATATATATTTTTCGGTCTCCCCCCATGTACAAATGTGTATGTTGACATATTTAGGGATGTTTTATTGGCTATGAAGCGAAGAATCCTGTTTCCTGCACCGTTGATTGATATACTGTTTACTTACTAGTAGCTATAGTGTTTTTGTTGTTTTTGTTGAGTGCGAAGTTTAGGGTGTGCTGATTGCCGAAGGATTCAATTTGTACAAGTCTAATGTTTTAGGGGACAATTTTCGTCTCCTTACATTCGGCTACTAAGTCAATGCAAATGAGTAGGAAGTGTTACTTGAGATAAATTTAGTCTTTGGAGTTGTGAAGGACGCAGACAATATACTGATGGCTGTTATTGAAATATAAGACTACTTTACGTATGAAAGGTTTAATTCAATTTAAGTACCAACTAAATCCTTTTGTTGAGATAGACAGAAAGATAGACATCACCTATACCTAGATTGGAATATGAATTCAAAGAAGCATCTAGGCTCTATTTTTCCTATATCATCCAGATCTAAAGGAAATAGCTCCCTAGTGTGTCTTTCCTTTTAACAGCCAGTGCTGGACAATCACAGAGTAGATAACAAATGAGTTCTTAGCTCAGATACCAGACTGAGCTGAGCTCAAAATAGAAGCCATCCTAATAACCAGCAGTAAAACTGTGGTCTAAAGAGGTTCTAAAATACCTAAGAGTCATGCTCGACAACAGACTAAAATTTAAAGTACCTACATGTCTAGTATTCTAGCAAAAAGGCGTCACAGATGCAGGAGAATCATGTTATCCAAAAGAGGTGAGCTCCACCCTTTTGTATGCTGCCCCACTTTGGGGCACAAAAGAAATGAGGAGGCAACAATTTCCGAACGATTTCGGACGAAGCAGCCTGTGTCATAGCTGGGATGGTGGCGCAACAAAAAAAAAAGTTCTTGTTCATATTCTTGGACAGCACTACTAGTTCGAGGTGAACCTGGGCCTCAATCAACAAGCCTCTCGACTTAACTCGGAGCTATATTGCCTCCAGATGCGTACTCCAAGTTCTTCGAGGTCGCTTTGAACTTGCGGCGAGGAGGCTCTCTACGGCGTCATCCTTCTGGGTTTGTTTCGAAGACTTTGCGGGGCTGAGCATCGGTGTCCATTCGCTCTACATGTCAAATCCATCTCAGAGGTAGAATACGCAGTTCTTTGACTAGGTCGATGTCGCTGTACAACTCATATACATAGTTCGTCCTTGAATCTTCTTCTTCTCTTGCGGTTGGGAAGAGTTATTCTTCGGTTGATTTCTGCGCTGGTGGAATTGTCAGAGTTAATAGCAGAGCCATGACGTTTTGTCCAATTCGTCGGTATTGATTGTCCTTTCTTGTTGACAGCATGTACTTCGTTTTGCCGTCGTTTATAACTGAACTCACTTTGGCCACTTGTGATTCAATGCTTGCAAATGCACTGGTGACAGCCCGATGACTTCTTTCAAATATGTCTATATCGTCGGGGTATGAAAGATTGTGCGCCTAGTGTTGGTTTGTCAATTCTGCACAATCCGCTGATGTATGTTGTTAAAGAAGTCGTATGACAGCGCATCATCATCTTGGCTTAAACCTTGTTTGACATTGAAGGCCTCAGTACGATCATTACCGACCTTGATCGAGCGAGCTTTTCCCATGGTCACCTTCCACAGACGGAGATTTGGCAGGGATGTCAAAACTAGACATGAGTTTTTATAGTTCACCTCTATGGATGCTGTCATAGATTGCAATCGATAAAGAGAGAGATGACTTCTCGGATTTTCTCCAGGATCTGTGTCAGTGTGAAGATCTGATCGGTGGTGGACTTTCTTGGCCCCAAACCGTACTGATAGGAGTCCATCAGCTTGCGGATAAAACGTTTCAGACTTCCACACAGTTTAGCGGAGAAGATCTTCAACGCAATGTTAAGGAGACTAATTGTTGGCGCTGTTGCGGATTCTTCAGACATACATTAGTCTGACCAGATCTTAGAGATGAGTCGGTGTCTGCTCTCTACCAATTCATCCCCAGCTGCTTTTAAGAGTTCGACCGGTAGCCTGTCAGCCTTACGCCTCTTCCTTTAGGTTTCCTAGCAAACTTTGGCTAACGAATTTCAAATAACTACATGAATCTCCGGCTGCACTCATTTAGTTCACTAGAACTCAATTATGTAAAATTCTCGGAATCAAATTCCAATTTTTATCGAAAATTCACAAAGGGATTTCTATTATGTATGCACACCCAGATGTGCATGAGTTAACGCAGATATGTATTATAACAAAAGCGGTTAAGATTGACGTTCCGTCATTCCTGGGAATACACGTCCATTTGCACATTAAAAAAAGGTCTCAGCAGTTTATATCAAAAGTACAAAAGTAAAATTGTCATTTTGATCCTCCGTAAAGGTCTATTAACCTCCTTTTTGAGTAAATGACACCAATCATGTGGAACGTTACATGTCATTCCCTCTGTCACTCTTGTGTCACATTTGTGGTTCATTCCCGTCACACACATATAGGTGTTGTGGAGAGCTTGCGGTTCCATATAGATACACGCCGGCCCTAATCACATACAATTAACCTAAAAAGTAATTACGCTCAATTACGCTCTCCATCAGTCGCCCTCCTCCAGGGGCGGTCGGTGCGGACACAAAAACCAAGAAACGGTATCACCACTTAATAACGTTGCGGTCATCATCTTCAAAACTTTTATCCGGATATCAACGAATTGTGTCCCTAATTAGGGGGGAATTTTGTCACTCAACATGCTTGCTGCTGCCACCGCACACGGTAGTTTTAAAAGTTGAAGCTTCACGCACAATGGCTACCACCCAGAAGAAGCAGAAGAAGAAGGAGAAGAAGTTACGCGAGGGGGCGCAGGCGCGAATGGGCGCGAATTAAGAGGACTGGTGAGGCAGCCACGACCACGACGATGACGATGGTTAAGCCTGAGAAGCATAAAAGTAATTAGATGCCAGCAGCCACCGTCACCGCCGCCATGCGTCTTGACGCGCTCATGTAGTTACCAATTCAGCAAGTAGATAGGTACGAGTATGTGTGTGTATGTATGTAATTACCACCTGGAAGCGCGGCGCGGTTCACCTTTGATGTTGTGCCGACGAGCTTGCCAACCGTCCAATCCATCGATTTTTAACGCGGAGCTGACATTAATGGGCTTTGGGTGTAAGTAATGAGATAAGTCGTGCCAACTGCCGAGAGTTATGACAGTTGCTATATGTATGTTGTTGGTACTCTTCTGTTGGTATCCGCAACGCGGACCAAACCAATGTGGTAGTAGTTTTATGACGCTGAAGGTGTTACTGCTCTAGATGGCCATCCGCAACTAAGGAGGCTTTTAGTTCAGATTGTTGCGGGAGCAACTCCTCTATGTGGAGTAGGAGCGAATGATGATTGCAACTAAAAAGGAATGTCTGACGTTTTACGAGGCCCATATGCCGCCGACGACGTTGATGGAAGGTGCGATACAAAACAACCAACTGAAGCTGAATATTAAGATGTGCGGATGAAAGAATTGGAATTGCAGACAGAAGATTCATCTCTATTAGACCTATTATGCACCTGCATCGTGATACCCATTAAAACCATTAAACCTCCCCTCAGCCTTTGACTCTATTAATTTCTTCGTGCAACATATTTTTAATAACAAAACAGTAATAAATCCTTATTTCCTAATAAACCACCATAAAACTCCACCGCACCCCGAAAAAAGGACAATGAACTCCTTTCAAGTGCGATTAATTGAATTATCTACGGACACTTGTTTCTGACTGAAACAGGATATCCGTGTTAGTTTATATATGTATTTGGAAAGCACCATCATAAAACATGCGAAGCGCAAAAATCTCGAACAAGTCAAAACATTAGTTCCGGCAAATATTACCTCCCAATAGAAGGGAGGAAGGAACTGCTTCCACCTATAAGGACACATCCACTATATAGCACTATAACCATGACTTGGCGGTAATGTGACAACTGCCGTAAGGTGGTAGTGTTCCGTTGAGTAATGAATGAAGAAGATGAATTTTCCAAGTGAACGAGCCCCAATTCAATTTGTCAAATGTCATAAATGTTTATAGGGACGACTTGACTTGACTTTGTGTGCAGGCGCGGCGCGGCGCGGCAGCTCTGTTTGTTTTCTTAATAGTGTGTGGGGTGGTGGTGAGCGATTAGAAGGAGGCTCAGTGGTTTTAATATGCTGCCCGAGGTGATGCATTTTAATGAATTTGTTTACTTTTATGGGGGCTTATGGAGTGTATACTGAGAATACAATTAAGGCTGATGGGTATTTTTACTTCACGCAATTTGCAGTCGAGTAGAAATGTGCGTGGAGGTATAATCTCAAGGGTTTCTATTTAATTGTGGTGATGAGATATATACATAAGTGTGTTCTACACTAAGAAAAAGTTTTTTAGAGTTTTAAGTTGGAAGCTTACATTCAGTTAGGTCTTCAAAACTGTAGAAGTCGTTAAGTTAGTGGATTCAGTCAAGAGGCAGTACTTCGCCGCAGTTACCCTCGACGTAGAGTATGCCTTCAACTCTGCCAAATGGAGCTGCATAATGAGAGCGCTGAGGGACATGCGCGTCTTAAACTATCTGCGCCAAATAATACCTCTACCCAATCCCTACGATAGGGAAGAAGGGTCAAAAACATATAAAATTACAGGAGTACTCCTTAGAGATCAGTGTTGGGCCCAGCCTTGTGGAACACTATGTGTAATGGAGTACTACGGATCCGTAAACCAAGAGGAGAACACATAATCGGCTACGGTGACCATATAGCGATGGTGGTTGTTGCTTAAACACTAGAGGACGTGACGCAACACTGCAATAACACCATCAGGCGTGGAATTGGCAGAACATAAGACGGAGGCCGTCCTCATAAGCAGCCGCAAGAAAGTCGAGCGTCTGACAATTGAGGTAGGCGAACATACTATCGCCTTATATTAACTACCTGGAAGTATTGCTTGACCATAGGCTGAACTTACAAGCATGAAGGCAAATCTTGTGGTTGCCGCAATATCCAGGCTAATGGCCAATATTGGAGGACCAAAATACACTTTAAGCAGGCTACTTGCGACAATTAGCAAGTCAATTCTTATGTATGCAGCCCCCATATGGGAACAGGCTACAGCCACAAGAAAACACTTCTACCTCACTCAATTAACACCACATGGGAGCCTTCGGGAATACCTTCACAAATACAGCATCGCAGATGACCCTCTCTGCCGTCACTGGAAAAGTTGGGAATGCGGTAACCCCAAGGAGCCTAATAGGGTTCATGGTATCAAGAATAGAAGCTTGGAAAATCGCCGGGAGCTTGGAAAATCAAACACTGAGAGCCGAAGAAGATAGGACGTCAAAAGCTGTCCCTACAAAAGAATGCCTTGATCGATAAGGCCGAAAGATTTGTGGATTTCTACAATGCCAATCGTCTTGTGATAGGGGGCACCATGTTTGAGCACAAGTCCTACCACTAAGTCACTTGGGTTTCTAACGACAGGCAAGCAAGATCGAACCAAATTGACAACTTTGCTTCCAGCCGCCGGTTTAGAAGTAGTCCCCTGGACCTCCAAAATAGACGAGGAGCCGATGTGAGGGTTGTGCGAGATCACCGCCTTATAGAAGCTACTCTCCGATTACGCACTGTGGCAGTTCGAGGATCTAACCATCTGGAGATACCTGGAGAAGGATTAACGAGCGAAAACAGCTGAGAGCTCGAATTGCAGCAACTCGATGGACAGGGAGGAACGAGCTAGAGTTCCTACAAGAAGATGAGAGATTTGGAGCACTAAAAGTCACTTAAAAACTATAAGGTAGGACATGACGGTATTCTCGCTAAACTTCTACGAGGAACATCAACAACATAGGCTGATCTTCTGTTTCCTCTAATTGGAAGAGCTTGGGAACATGAGAGCTTGCCTGACAGGAAATTTAATAGAAGGCGACAACTGCACTGCGTGCTCCTTGCTGTAATAACTAAAATAAAATAACGATCGCCACTTCAGTTACTATTTACTGATCTTTAGAAGGTATTCCATAGTGTCAACCGGGAGTTTATTTGGCGTGCCTTACGCAAGAGAGGAAATGGAGGCATTCGATGGAATCTTACATCTCAACTGAAACATATTGACTACGCTGACAATGTATGCCTACTCTCTAATAGAATTATGGATCTCAGCGGAGTGGGCAGAAGCTAAAGTTATCAGCCTTAATAAAACCTCATCAGCTAATACTGCTGGGGAACTGGCAGAGAGAGTAGACAATATCCTGTATCTTGGGAGTATTGTCTCGACTGACGGTGGAAGCGAACTGGATATAGCTAACAGAATCTCCAAAGTAAAATCTATGTTCGGCATATGTTGTCTAAGATAAGGGGAAGCATCCAACGTCCTACGTTCCTTTGCTATAGCATGGTCTTCCCATCGACATTCTGACCAACGAGGTGCAGAGGGGTTACCTTAATGGCAAATCTAAGAACCGATTATGTCAAAAGGTCAACATATTGGCTACAGATACTCCGAACAACAAAGTAAAAGATGGTTTCAATTGTGCTATTGTGCTGTAAGGACTAAAATGTGTTTCCAAATGAACACAAAAAAATACTGTGAATTACAAGCCAATGTAAAAAAAAATCACTCACAGTTCTCCACAGTAATTTGGGCACAACCCAGAATAAGTACCCTTGAGTCTCAAATAGTTCCTCCTTGCTTTCATTTTCACCGTCTTCCAGTTTATTTACCGTCTTTTTATAGTATAGCACATCACTGTAAAGATCATAGAAAGAGAAGGAGAAGAAAAAGCGAGTGGAAACCTATGCTAAAACTTTGTGCTGTCAATAAAGTAAAGTTCACCAAGTCTAACTCAAATCCTAAAAGAAGCACGTACATACATACATACCTCACCATAAGTAAGACATCTCTCCATTCTAAATTCACACAAAACTTTCTAGTAAATGATACCAAATTTAGAGCCACCCATCAACCCGAGGTGAAAGAAGAGAAAAACCCCATCACTTGTGCAAAACCACCGCCAACGAACCCCACGACAAGGCTTTAAATAAAATATTGCGCCCTACCACGACGATGCACGATCCGATGCCCATAAATCTGAGGACCGTTGTTATCATCATCCACATCATCATCATCAACATCATCAGCAACAGCATCAGCATCACCATGTGGGGATCACCAACATCGGTGCTGATGATGATGCTGCAATTTTGGATCACTGCCGTAGCTAAAGGCGATGACGCGCGCCCAACTGCCAGATGAGATACCCCGTATGGCTCTGTCTTTAACAGAACCAATGGATCATTGAGGCTATAAGAGTGAAAAACCTAATTGGGATAACAAAGACTCAAAGGTACCGCCAATAAAATCGAACGGAATACAGCTCCTGCACCAGCAAATAACTCTATCGGCCAGCCGCTGGTGTGTATAGGGTTGTTTAGCCCGTTCATACACCCGCACGACTAATATTTCACTGTGGGAGGTCGGCAGCGCTCGCACTCGGAGTAATTTGATTTGTGAGTCGTGATTAAGAGTTTTTTTTCGTGTTGTTGTTGTGTTGTGCTGTTGTATTTGGCAATATGATGATGATCATCATGATTGTTCAACTTGTAATGTATTGAGAAATTTTCGTGAATGGACGAGGAAGTTCTAACTTGGAGAGTAAATAAAAATGCGAACTTTTAAATAAATAGTGTACAAGTACACTGAGAGAAAATTATTTGGTTGAAATTTGTATAAAAATGCTTTAGACCACCAGTGATGTAATTGGGGGAAATGAATGCACACTGCAGTAGTCACTCAGTTCCCTGAAACAGCACTTAACACGGTTAGTTATGTCTTTCTTAAAAATAAGCAAGAAGCACTGTCAGTATATTCAATCGGTAGCCCTGGAAACTTTGTTGCACATTCTTCTTCTGAATGTCTATGGTTGAGAAGTAGCTGAGAACTAGCACTGCCACTCAGTGTCATCACATATACCATAATACTGACTTCTTTTGCATACGTCGTTCATTTTTGGTCAGAATCTGCAAGTTAAAACCTTCAATCATTGAGGAATGCATTCATTTAAATCATTCTAAGAATTCACATAGGATTGTTTCAATTTGACGACTTCAATAAATAAAATTAATCACTATTGAAGTAATCATAATGGTGAAGTGAAATCTTTTTCTTAGGATTGCATTCATTTAAGTCACTGAATGCAATTTTAAAGTCAGTTGAAGTCATTGATTTCATTCAATTTGTATCAACCTAGGAGAAAGGAATGAATTTTTGATTGAAGTGTGCCCAATTCATTTACAATATTAACCTCTTAGACTTCAAAAAGTTAAATACAATCATTGACTTCAAAAACTTAATAGACTTCAATGGATTGAATGAATTCAATGACTTCAAACACCTTCAATTCTCCATTCAATTTCAACCACGAGTATGGGTCAATCGCACGTACTAGTGCACGTTAGCTTGGAATGTTTGAAGGTTTTAATGACGAGGAAACACATATGTGTCGTTAAGGCTATGAATGGATCTCTGCCCTTGACATAAGTCTGAAGTTGGGCTTGAGGGTTAACTGATGTGCATTCAAAGCGTGAAACTTGGAAGGGGAGAATGTAGTTGGCTATTTCAGAGGAGCAGTATTTTTTTGAAAAAGCGATAAAACAGGAGAAGACATAAGCCATTTCTTCGATGTTCTAATTCTTCCAGCTATAGTGCCCAGTTGGCACTCGTAATTAGGATGAAGATGTATTTGAAATTCTTTGTGTACTTTGTACTAAGTAATCTTTGTCTGCATTAAAGAAGTTTTATCGTCTAAATAAGTAGCATTGTGGAACATAGAAGGCTACTATTACGCATTTCTGAACCGTATACTTCACGAACTCAACCAAGCGCCTCTGATCGTCGATATGGATTGAGGTATTAGGTTAGGCTACCTTGTGACAGGCACAGGAAAGACACTGTTTACTTGGACCAATAATTCGGGCACAATGGCCCAATCGTTAAACCCTGGGATAGCTGTTGAATCTAAGTTCAACGTTGCCTAAGTCCTCCAGCCCCGAGAAGAAATGACTGCCAAGAGTTCTCTCTCTTCTTACGGATAGGGAAGGACAGTCACACAGCAGGTGACGAATAGATTCGATTTATTCTTCGTCCGTGCAGGTTCTGCAATAGTCATTATGCCGCACACCGGGTCGCTCCGCGTAAAGGCCAATGACACAATATCCGGTAAGGGAGGAAGAGCAAGGACATGTGCTGTGTCGACCACCTGTCAGTCAACTCTGTCAGGAATTCTTGCATTGAATCTGCTCTCGAATGTTAGCATCGGGCTCATGTGATCAGTTTTCGTCAATTCACTGGTAGTCTCCCATCGGAACAGAATAGAGGCGTGACCGTAAGAACTCGATGATCGCAATCGTTTCCTCAATCTTATAGCAGTTTTGGCTGCCAGACTACAATAATAAATGTCAAGCGGAATGAAGCTAAGCATAGTTGCCACTGCCGCCGTGCGTCAGTGTTGTTCTCATTGATCCCATGATTCCGATACATGCCGCCCTCTGGATTTTGGTGAGGTTTGAAAGCTAATATTGCTTCTCAAGAACCATGCACCATACTAGTGAACCATATGTGAGAATGGGCCGTGCATATCCAGTATACCACAGCTGGTTCGATGCCTCACGTATTGCTGAAAGCCTTCTTGCAGAAGTAGAGAGCTACGCTTGCGTTTTTGCGATCAGCAATGTTTTCCTTACACTTCAGCTTGGAATCTAAAATAACATCTAGGTACATATCTGGCTGAACTCGAAATATTTGGGGTGGGGATTGACCTCTTCTTAGTGAAGAGGGGTTCACTCCAAATCCTTTGCTTCTGGCCCAGTTATCCACTAGCTATAGTGCGAAATTGAGTCCTTCACTAAAAACTGGGAGAAACTTCCCCGAAACCAGAATAACCACATCGTAGGCACAGGCCGTCACGTCAAGGCTGTTTTACTTCAATATTACTTGGATGTCCTTCACTACAATGAGCCATATCAGCGGAGAGAGAACTACGCCTTGTGATGTTTCTCTACAAACCTTTCTCCCTTGTGACGAGATGATTATCCTTGACTGGAGCATTTGTGCAGTCCAATTGCAAAGGCCGTCTTTTGGGTGAGCTCTATGTAAGTTGTTAAGAATCGCGTCAGAGCTCACGTTGTTAATCGTCTTTTCGTTGTCTAGAAACGCCCCAAGTGACTACTCCAGCAGAGCTAACGAATCTTCAAATGAGTGGCTATGGGACTGGGATCTTACATCTAACTACAGTAGGGTCATAAAGTAAAGACCACTATGCTATACATTTAGAATGAGCGGAAACTTTGTATAAGTAAAGTTTCTTAGATCATCAAGCTCCTAGACATCGATCATGTGTTTAAGAAATCTGTCTACTTACGTCCTTTGAAGCGACATAATTAATTTCGAATGAAATGCTCAATAAGTCTTTAGACTCATGATTATAATTATCAGAGAAGTAAATTAAATGGAAGCCAAAAGTATCGCTCCGTAATGTCCATTGAAAAATATTAATAATAAATAATTAAGTACGCCAATGCCCTCTGTAAACAATTTGCCAACAGATATACGACCGCCAGTAAGCTTTTAAAAAACAAAACATTTATTCACTAACACCCGCTTTTAACACATTAATAAAACTCTTAATTGTCGTTATAAAATCTCACTTAATTTTAATTACCACTTAGATACCACTTACTTAATCCTCTCAACTTGTTAAAAAAAAAAAAGCTCTTACACATTTAAGATCCAGTTTTTACCGTGTAATACCTGATCACTCAGCCCCAAGGGCAGTTCTTCTAACAAATCCTATTCTTAAATCCTCCCTTTTTCCCCTGGCAAATATTATTCATCTTTTGGAACAGGACTATCTCTTGGTGGTATACAAATTTCGCTTCGCAACATTCTATGAGTAGATAGTACCTATAACCGCCTTCAAGCAGTTCGGATCAGAGATACTCTCTACTCAGATACTTTTATTATGATTAAGCCGTTCGTCTGGTGAATTATGTGGCGTGAAATGAAGCATTCCCTGGTTGCCGTTGCCGACACAGCCGCCGCCGCCGCTGTAGGTCTCCGTGTAAAGGGCGTGAGGCAGAGGCTTAAAAATCGAATTGATCCCGCTTTAGTTGCTTGTTGCTTTTGTGTTTATTTTTGATATCGAATGTGCGATGCTACATAGTGTGAGACAACAAGAATTTTTCGGTGAATTGTTTCGATGAAGCGGATAAAGGATGTTGGGATTGGGATTTGGGATTCTTGTTCATGGGGAGTAAAATATATTTATTTTTTGTTTTGGGATTTTTCTTTCCTTTATTTCTTTTATTTATTGCCATTGATTCCATTGTTGAAACTCGATTTAGTTGTGAATGTATCTGATGACAATGAGATGAAGTAATTTTAGAATTTCGGTTCTTTGTTACGAGTCAATGATACAAAAATACAGAAGTGAAATATATTTCTTGGCTTGGCGGAGGGTATATAAGGAGATATGAGTTGACGTTGCAATAATTTGTGGATTAAGTTGTAAGCCAGTATCTTTATGGTTGACTATATGCAAACTTTTGGGATTTTGGAAATCAAGTCAGAGCCCAAAAAAACGCTGTGAACGAGGACGACAAAAGGAACATAGGAACAGGAACAAGAGCTCAAACACACAAGTTAATATTTCAGCGGCGAGCTTGGCAGCTGCCATTTTTAGGATACTGTGTACAGCTTGTTATTGTTCATAGAAAGACGGCGTGAAAGATGACCTGTAGAAATTATTTTTTAGCAAACAACTTAGGCTTTATTTCTCAGTCGAACACGTAACCAAATCGACCACGTGCACCCAACATCTAGGGTGTACTGTGCGTACTTTTAAAGGGGCAAAAGTCGCCTCTGATAACTAATATCTTGTTGCAGCTAAATTCAAAGCCCGACTGTCCAACGAAAAGAAGCTGCGAGGAAGAACAACCTCAGCGTTGGGCGCCTTAGTACGGCAGAAGGAGCTAGAGCCTACAAAGAACACCTGACCGACAAACACCCACCACAAACGCTTACAACCAGTGGACCGATTACCGGAACATCATCAAAGAGGTAGCCGTGACCACCCTTGGCTACCACTACCAAAAATTATGATGAGTGCGTTCAGCGGAAGAGGGTGACAGAAGATGTACACAAGAAAGCGCTGCAGCGCAAGACAAGACGAGCGAGAGACCAGAAGAAGGGAAAAGAAGAGAATCCTGCGTAAAAAGAAAAGGAACCAGACAGTTTCCCAGCTCAAGCATATTGCGGAGTCTCGCGGGCGCAACAACATCCGGCAATTTGATCGGAAAGCCAAGCAGCTGGCAGATGGCTACAAACCCGGAACTCAGGCTCTTCGAAATAGCGACGGTCAGGGAATTGTTGATGTGCTTAAGCAACACTTCCAGCAATTGCTTAACGAGCAGCAAATAGAGAGAGTGATAGGGCAAGAATAGAACCCACATCCAGTCAATGAAGAACCAACGCCCCCACCCAGTATTGAAGAAGTTAAGGTAGGCATCCGAAAATTGAAGAACAATAAAGCCGCTGCTCTGGTCGGCTTCCACCTGAACTCTTTAAATACGGAGGTGATGTCTTGGTAGGGTGCATGCATCAAGTCATCAACCAAGTATGGATGGAGGAGCGCATGCCCCATCTTCAAGGAAAGGCAATTTTATGTTTTGTAAGAACTACCCACGCCTATCCCTGTCCTATCCAGCGTATTATGTGAACGTCTAAAACCTTTCCGCAACACACTAATCGGCACGTACCATTGTGGCTTCTGGACCACCAGATCGAAAATAGGCCAAATTTTCACACTCAGGTAAATCCTGGAAGAGACCAACGAATTTCAAGCCGAAACCCACCACCTTTTCATCGACTTTAAAGCCGCCTATGACAGCATTCATCGTCTTGAGCTCTACCAGGCGATGGCCCCATTCGGGATAAATGCGTAAAGCTGGAATACCTACAAGCGATGCTCCATGCAACTTAAAACAAAACTTCTGCTCTATAGAGCGCTCATCTCTTCGTGAACGTCTTGCTATATAGAGCTGAGTGCTAGACGATAAGTAAGAAAGCTGAGGAAATATTGAGCGAAAAATACTTCGTCGGATATTAGGTCCTTATGCGAAGAGGGCGTTTGGAGGAGAAAATACAACCGACAACTCTACACGCTGTACCAGGATGTGGATAAAATCCAACAAGCCAAGATAGGTAGACCACATGGAACTGATTTACTTACGTTGTGGGTCCTAGGGCCTTATACATTTGCCGTGCTTCTTTCTCAACTGTTCTACGCCATGTACTCCTTGGACCGCCGCTTATCCTGTCATCCTGGGTAAGCGGGTTCTATTGCATCGCTTGGTTAGCTATGGATCTGTTATCTTTATGGAGAGTATGACCAATCCACTGTCACTTTCGTCGTCGTATGGTTGTGCCTATAGGTTCATGTAGAGTTCTCAAATAAAGCTATTCGTTGTAGATTCAGTTTGGCCAGAATATCCTTAAGATGTAGCGTAGGCACCTATTGAGAAACGTTTGCAGCTTCCTCATGATAGTGAAGGTCACCCTCCAGGTAACACATTCATATAGCAGCACGGATTCAACGTTGGAACGCAACAGACCTAGCTTGGGGTTTAAGCTAATTGCATATCTTCGCCAAACTGTGGATAGCATCACACACGCAGATTTTGCTTTGCCTATTCGGCTGACTGTATCCAGTTCGGTTCCGCCATTGGTATTGGAAAGTCTCTACTCTCTCAACCGTTTGTTTAGCAATACATTTATGAGTTGATGAGTTCGGTCCTGCTGATCAATTTTGTTTTTGCCGAGTTCTCAGCCCAATGACGTCTGCTTAGTTCTCCACATTTGCTGTCATTTGGTGAAAGTCCATTATTCTGTGAGACACAAGACATACATCGTCGGCGTAGTGAAGGTGTTTGAGTTCAAATGTAAGAATCCATCCAATTCCTCCATTTCCTGGTGATAAGGCCGCATTCAGCACATCGCTAGTCACCAATAAATACAGTGTCGGCGAAAGTATGCAGCCTTGATGGACCCCACTTTGAATTTCAAATTTCTCAGATAGCCTATTTGTAAAACGTAAGATGTGGACCCATCATATGTAGCCTTGATAATGGACAACAATGCTACAGTCTAGAGGATCTTAGAAGCAAAGCCCCCAGGTTCGAAACGGCGAAGAAGACAGAACCTCTGGTACAAAGACCAATTAGTTGTCGCGGAACCCAGAACGCAACCGAAAGCCGTGTCTCAGGCAGAGACTCTATAAGCGGCGGGGGCCTTTTAAGTAAGTAATAAGCTCATTGCGATCGTCCTTTAAGTGGACCTATTAAAGCGTAACAAACCAGCTACTACCTATGTACAAGGCTTCGGTTAAAAATTATAATAGGCACAAGCAGATTGCTATAGCGATCGATTATCTTGTAACATAAATTATCTCCGCAGTTGATGTGAGACCACAAAATGAATTAGCTCCTTTCCTCATTTTCCTACCAATGAAACATGCTTTGCCTACTTCTTTGAACGATTCGTTCGTACTAATGCCTAACCAAAGATTGCATCCGCGATACACGCAGATAACGCATGCAACCTTTTCCACTTTTCAATTAGCATTCCCAACCGAAGAGCCATGTTAATTGTTTTCTATGTTATATTGTTGCCTATGTTTACACATACAAAAAAAAAAAAAAACAACCAAAAGGACATAAACATACTTTTGTTGGTTTATGATGATGATGGCTATCTTAATATACGAGAATGCAAGCACCAACCCAAACGTTGAGTTTAATTATTTGCCTTCATCACAATTAACTTGTGCTAACTACTCCAGTTTCAGTTTCATAAAATTACCCACACATACAGATACACACACACTCACACACACTGTGACATTGTGTGCACGCACATATTAAAATTAATGACAGTCAATAAAGCGCTCGCCCATTAGTTTCTAAATTTAAATTAAGGAATTCATATGGGACTCTCATGGTATAGGTAGGTAGGTACCCATACAATCAAGCCCTAGCCCTACAGTAGAGTCAACTAAAAATCTAAACGCAAACGCACTCAACGTCGCTCGTCGTCGTCGTCGTCGTCAGCATCAATTATTCGAAATTGAATTACATCCAATTACACAAGGAAACTTAATTTATTCTTGTCATTTACTCATGAGGATGTATGCGTGTGTGAGGGTACAACAGTCCACAGGACTCCATTACTGTATCACCGAAAACACAATTACGGTGAAATTGACGTTGGAATTCTCATTTGGCTTGAAGAGCCAAATACCAATTAGGAGTCGTACTGGAAATCCACATCAGGACATGAGTTATTGTCGTTTGTATCCTGCCTCCTGGTTACAACCGCCGCCGCCGCCGCCGCCACCTAAGAGATACTCATTCAATT
Source organism: Chalcosyrphus nemorum (assembly GCA_949716465.1). Taxonomy (NCBI): domain Eukaryota; kingdom Metazoa; phylum Arthropoda; class Insecta; order Diptera; family Syrphidae; genus Chalcosyrphus; species Chalcosyrphus nemorum. The sequence continues at coordinate 6,185,662 of OX454333.1, forward strand.
GATGTACAAGCCCAGAGCCACCATTGTGGTGGTTTATCGTCGCTTTGTGATTGGTTGTAGAGGCGACGCCCTCTGCCGTTGGATAAAGGCGGTGGGTTTTTTTTTTTTTCTCATTGAAAAGTTGTTTGGTGAGTTTGGTTTGCTTGAGAGCGATACAATGCGCAGGGGTCTATATCTAGCTCTGTCTAACTAGTCGGAGTTGTGAATCGTGTTTGTAGTTGTAGAAGAACTGATGTCGGTAGGGCAGTCTCCATGGTTTTGTATGATGCAACCGTAGTTTATGTTGAATCGAACTTCTAAAGCTGGTTTACTTGGTTTCTTTAAAAGGTATTTGCCGTCGCTCGGGATAAAACAAAAAAAAAAAAGTGTTAAGTGAATTAAAAGGCAAACAATAGCAATAAATTTGAAATGATTTAGTTTGAGTCATAGAAATGGTAATGAGTTCAGAATTTGCATCAAATTTATACTCGCTTGACAGAACAATTTAATTTGGCTAAAATGGTCGGGGATGAGTAAAAAAAAATTAATTCGCAGAATTTTATCCTAGAAGAGGTTTTTTTTCAAGATTTTTATAACATACATATGTATGTAAGTCTTTTAAGTGGATGCGGATTGGTATTCCAGTCAAAGAAATGTTTTTTTTTTTTTAATTAAATTCGACTTTTATCGGATCGAGTGGCGCTTGTTACATTAAAAAATTGGATCGGACCACCAACTACAACTACGTACTCCACAATTTTAATAAAATTTATTCAAGACTATTTTAAGATTTCAAATTGACGTTAAAAGATCATTTTAGGACGTTCAGCAGTTGACTGTCAAATTTACTTACGGAAGTGAACAAAATTGAACGAAAGCTTAACGCCTGAACTATAACAGTCGGAAGCAATCGGAAGCTAATGTCAAAACTCCAGGTTCAGTTTCCTTCAGTGCAGTCATTTTCATAAGTAACCCATAATGGCAGTATGCCTTTGGAAGCATCTGTCACGTAGTTTCGCTGGTGAATTTTGCATTTTTCCAGACAAAAATTCAATTATTTTGAGAAAATTAATAATATAATTCATTGAAAATTAAAATTGGATGCATTTTGCAAGAGCTGGAGCCAATTTCTTTTGTAAGTGAGAGCAAATTGATTCGCACTTTCGGAAATGAGCTAAAGTGACCGAAAACTGAACGAATCGAAGCCGAAATCCTGTGTATTCGCACTATTTTGGGAGTAGTTGTACGAAACTCTTCTTCTATTATAATTTGGTGGATTGCAGCTTCAAAAGGAAAGATGGAATAAACACTTAAGAACACCTTGATACGAAGTCTGCCTGTGAGATTGTGTGGCTTAAGCTATGCTCTCGGTATAGATAGGGCCTTAACAATAAAGAATCATTAGTTATGACTTAGACAATATAACGACTTAAGTATTAAGTTAAGAGTGTTTATAATGTTATACAAGGTGGCGAACAAATTATCACCCGGTGTTCATTCTTTGGCTGTAATAAGTTTTGCTTTTGAATTATTATTATTCGATGTCTTAAATTTGTTTGCATGAAATGATATCGACTATGTGGTCGCCGCCAGAGTCTGACTTATGGCATTTTCACTCTTGTCAGAACTTCCGGCGATAGGTCCTCTCATTTTTGACGAATATTCTCTTTGAGGGCTTAAAGAGTCTGAAATTTATTGACATAGACTCGTGACATCAAAAAGCCCTACAAAAATAAGTCTGGAATGGTTAAATCTGGCGACAAATCATCAAAAAGAGACGTCTTTAGGGGACCCAGAAACGCAAATTGTAACAATCATTTCGCATTATTTAGGAGTGATTGAATCTATTACATAATGTACCTATAAAAGTATAGATTCAAAGTTGGAATGGAATTGCCTTAGTTTAATGCATCTTGGATAGAACCCCAAAAACAAACAGAGTTGCTGGCTTGCTATATCTTGTTTGGTACCGCCGTCGGTTGAGACAATGCTTCCAAGGTATTGGACACTTTCTTCGCTCTTCCTTAATGCATAAGTTTAGAACCTATATGAGATCTTTTCTTTCCAAGAGAATCATTATTGATTTTGCCAAGGAGACTTTTCAGCCATCGCTGTAAGAAAGTTAACATGTAGCCGATGTGTTTGACTTTGAATCCATCCATTTCCGCCGCCTTGCGTTGGCAGCTGTGGAGTCTGACCGGTAGCTAATGTCTACCGAGCTCAACTCTGATATTGACGCAATCATGAACTGTCTCCTGTTTCCAAAGCGGGATATGAATGGAACTGATATTGAGGAATCAAATGGCCTGCCAATGCTTGGCATGCAAGTAACCCGTTTTTTTCAGTCCTGCAGACTTGTCTACTGTCTTATCTATGAAGCCTATATTCGTCTGAAACTAGAATATGACTCACATATTCGGGCGTGAGCTCCCGCTACTTGTTTGAGCTTATTAAATCGTGTCCACCAGCGTCAGGCTTGTAGATTGATCGGAGATCAATTTGTGACTGTTGGTTGCTTTTCGATCCTATACCGATATTTCCACCACTTTTGTTCAGACTACTTCTTTAGTCGTGTTTCGCTTGTCCAACTTATTAAGCGCACTACATGAGCGGCCTCTTCCGCGTACCCTTATCTATTATACCTAACTCATTTTCAGTCGAACACTAGAATTCAGAAGATCGTTCTTTAGGGACTTGTCCTCCTCAAGATTTAAGGCCATCGCGCATCACACCTAACTTTATTTCCTTTTCCTACCAACTTCCCTATGCCCTTTCAAATCCATCACTGGGTTTATAAATTTGAATGACTTAAGTCCTATCCAAGTGATCAAATACAGTAAACCCAAAAAGCATCTACTTAGAGTGGAAACCTCTAAACCTTCGACATTGAGTGTATCTATTTAATGTTCTTCGTTTCATTTTTGACATTGCATTAGGTTTCATACGACTCATCTTGGAAACTTTCGACCAACCAGGATTTGCTGAAAAGTTAGCAGTAGGTTAGGCAAAGACCGATTGTAGGATAATGACATATAGCGTCATTTTATTGCATACACCAAAAGCAAATCTTGCTCTTTTTCCGCAACATAGCACTCATGTCAGTTACATGAAGCAATTTAACCCGCAAACTCAGGATGGCAGGATACGGTTCGCTCTGTCAAGTACATGGCGTAGAACAGTGAGGAAGGAAGCATGGCAACTGAAACATAGATTTCATAGAGGTTGTGAACTCCTCTAGCATATGTCTATAGGACGTAAGGAATGTTTTCCGGCGTAATTCTCTTACTACTTTTTTTTAGTCCAAAAGAGCTGACTTCATTAGATTGATTTTGAGATCCACCTTTGACACTCCAAGCTGTATATGACAAGTGACAAGTCACCATTTACCTTCCATGGCGGCTCCTTTCCTTCACTAAACCGCGACAGACGCACGATTACGACGATTAACTCCATTTTTCAAACTTCCAAGGTAACTTTTTGTCGAATTGACAAAATTTACGGAAATAATAATTTCATTATATGGATCGTATTTTTTTCTCCCAACATCTATTCATGAACTTTTGCGCTGACAGGAAAAGAGGATCCAATAGGTGCAATAATAGGTCCATTCGCCCTACTTTCTGCACTAAAATTCGTCGATTATAAAATTTCAAAGAGTGGGGTACTACTCTCTCAGAGAGATCTAAAATTAAGAAAACGTCACGAACGGGTTGAACAAGAAAATGCTGAAAATTCACTGATTTGACAGTTTTCATAAATTTTTTACTCTCTCGTGAGCACTCTTTTTTGCGAAAAAATACGAAAATTATCCATACGCAAACAGCTTTTCATAGAAATTCGTAAATTTTCGTAAAAATTCGCTCTTTTGGAAGGGTACGCGAACGGACCTAATCTTACTCTAGTCGTGTTTTTCCATTGGACACTCCGCAGTAGGCTATCGGCAGGTGAGACATCAGCTGTCAACAAAACATATATTCGAGGCTATGTTCGTTAGTTATATGTTTCTTTCACCATACTTATTTTTACCTTAAGCTTTTTTCAAATATACATAAGAAAATATGCAAATTGAAAGCAGAATTTCTTTAAAAATTCAATTGTCTTACGTCTGAACATTCATTTTCTTGAATTGCTCATTAAATAGAACAAAATTAATCCACTAAAGTCCAATTTTTACTCTTATTTATTTTCCGGCCAATGAGAGTACAAGATAACCTATATTTCTGTCATCACTACGAACACACCCTACTGAACCCAATAAATATCGGTGGCATCAACATCTGTCAAATTAAAAGCACGCAACATGTTGCCGAATTCCTAAGCGGGGATGAAATTAAGAGTTGTAGGTGCATAGTAAGTTTTATGTGTAAAATTTGCCTCTACTGCGAATAAAGCAGTGATCTACTTATAGAATCTGATTGCATGTCCTTTTGATACCTATTTCCATTGTATTCACTCTATTTACTCCTCCTTTTAACATTCCTTTAATCAGAAATGAAAATGTTGTTCAAACAGGCCTTGTATCATGGGGTACAAAAACCCTATTGAAAGCAAGGTGTTAGATGATTGAGTAAAAAATTTATTAATTCTTTGAACACAATAAACAATTTCACACTACGTCAAAAGTCCAGTGGCTGAAAGAGTAGGTATCCTTTTAGCGGCACAATAAACCGAAATTAAATCGCCATAAAATATCCGCCAAATAGCACAGCGAATTGCCCTAAGTCCTTGGCACAATGCAGAATTGCCCCTACCCAGCGACACCTGTAGCGCATTATCCAACAAAACATGTCGGCAAAATCCTTTCATGTCCTTGCGGCAATTTAATGTTTCACGCGTCCTTCTTAGGATATAATCCAATCGTAACATTGAAAAAGGGAATGTGTGTGTTGCTTCTAAGGTGTTAAAATCCAACCGAACACCAATCCGCAAGGATATGTTAAGCAATTGGCAGGTACATGATGATGATGATGGCTCTGCACAGGATCGTCTTAACTACGTGTATCGAATTTTGACTGTGCGTGGGATACACACATGACAGGGTGGATGGATATAGATTATCCTGGCTAATGGAGAAATTCGAATCCATTTAGAAGAGAGACTACAACAGTCGGACTGGACACAAAAAGGGACCACCAACCAACAAGGACCCGTTGTGAGTTGGCGCGATGACTGACTGAAGGTGATGTCAGCAAGTGTTTTTGTTTCCATTGTGTCTGGGAAATTGTTTTGTCCCTTTTCGAAATATATTAATGGGATATTAGGATCATGTGTGCAGTGAGACTTTTGTATTGATGAGTTCGAATTTCAAAACAGGATCATGGGCTAAAAAGTGAAATTTATTGCGCCACTGATTGAACAGGAAGAATTCTAATGGTGTCCTGGTCCTGGGAATCTTTCTTCTTTCATTTGCGTCTCATTTGCTTATCAAAACACAACGGACCCTGTTAATTATAGTTCCGTATTACATTGTCTATTGATTTTTGGTCCTTCCGTCCAAATCCGAGGCAATAATTCACCGTAAGTGAAATAAATAAGACGCTTCTGAGCAGCAATGAGATTTATAGTGTCACCTGGAGTGAGGACATTCGTTATTTGCGCCAGCGGACATAAATCACGATTGAAGTTACAGAGACCAGACATGGTGTAGGACAAAAAAGGACTCATTCGCTACGCAGATTGTTCTTTTTTTTTACATTTTCACTTTGTCAGGACACAGTGTTAGTAGGATAAACACAAGGCGACAATAATTGAGCAATTTGTTCCTATTAGACGGGACGGGCTCGTCGGTAGACTCTCGCAAATGGGGTGACTTAGTTAATACAATCCCTGTGTGGGTCGTTTTGTGGGCTAGATGTGGTATTGATTTAGTCAATTAATCCCGAAGGAGCGATAGATTAATGCAGGAATGATGAATTGGAGAACAATAAATTTCACTGATGTGGTCTGGCGTTGTCCTGATTTGTGTGAGTAGTCAGGAGAAAAAAAAACAATTGACGCCTCACAGGGGAGTAATTTCTCATTACAAGTAATGAATGTCTCGCAATTAAGGATGCGAGAATAATGAGTTGATCTTATTCATCAAAGGCGAAAGGCTAATTCTTGGGTAGTTTATTCAATTACTCTGAACTTGATTTATTTGGTATTTTTGGAGTAGGGTCTTTAAATAAAATGTAATCAGAGTATTAGATGGTGGTAAGGGTGACCAGATAGCAATGATACTTTTTCTATTTGATATGTTTCAGCAGCTGTCAAAGTAAGCAATGACATTTAGCTGTCATGATGCTAGAGAAGTATTGTCATTATATTGCGCATCGTTTCAGGTTTGTCGCACCTGGGAAAAAAAAATTATAAAAAAAAATCGAATTTTTGTTGAGGTCCTTTTTCATCATGGCATCAGGGTGCAGACGATTTGTCGTACCGTTTGAGCGTGAGTCTCTTTTGGACCTTAAGTCACCAACCAGGCAGAGATTAGTTTAAAATGAAGAAAACATAGCCTCTGCAGCGGCCAGTGTCAAAGAAGACCCTGATTTGGGCATCGGAAGAGTCATCCCGGTTGCATTTGGGCCTACATCCGGTTGAGACTGTGCCTCGTAGGCAACGCCATTCCTTAAATGGGCGAATTTCGAAAAAAGAATCATCTTCTTGGACGAGGCCCATTTTTGGCTCAGCGGTTATGTCGAAATTGGACCGAACACAATCCACATGTGTTCGACACAAGCATGAATCCATCCAGACAGATTGACTATTTAGTGGGGCTTAAAGCATGGCGGCTTTATTCGACCTTAAACTGTGGTTCAAGAAAAGTGGCGCAATATGCCATACATTCAACGCAACGGTCGAAGCTGTGAAGGAGACATTTGGCGACTGGGGTCATCTCACCCTCACTCGATTACCTGGGACTACGTCAAGTCCTTAGTCTATGCTAACAAGCCAACCACTTTAGATGAGCTCGAAGCCAATATTCGAGACCTTATTGCCGTATATACTGGACCGACTCATCAAACATTGGACGGACGACGGGCGACACCAAAACCTCTTACCCAAGGCAGAGGTTTCTAACAGAAATTCTTACGATAGTAGAGGCTAGCCGCCGTGCTCAGATGATGTGCTTACTTATTTTCAGAGAAGCCATCCTTGATGAACTGGTTAAGTTTAGCCGACCCACTAGTTTGCCTGCCTTGATGAGTGCGCCGTGTTATGTGCCTGCCATTTTATCTATAGCTTCTTGGCCTTTCCCATATAAAGTTGTAGGTGCTGAGCATCAGTCTGATGATGTTCTCTGGGGTTACGTTTACACCAGTCTGTTCGCCAGAAGGTTACGGCCTTCACGATACCGTGGACAGCTCTGCGTTTTCCACTGCTTCTGCACACATTGGCCGATAAAGGTTGTCTTCATGCCAAAATCTCTGGAGGTATGCTCTGAAACATCCATGACCAGTAAGCGTCTGCGTTAGGTATAAGTTCGGTTTTCCATATTTCCAGAAGAGTTCCATCTATCTTGCCAATCTTCGTCGTGGTAATTCATCATCACTTCGACTCGTTGCTGTTGGCACGATATTACCTAATTAAATATGCCACCCTTGAGCAACTGGTAGGATGGGTAGAGAGAAGGCTGAAAGCTGACACTCCTTTACTTCTCTTCTTGCGCAAGTCGACAAGATGAACAAATCTGCTTTCAAGTCCATGGAAATCCTAGAACATTACGCAGGAATGTGCCTTAATCGCATATCGGGAGTCGGAGTGGGACATTATGGCAGTGGTTATCCGTACGACTGCTCAAGACTGTAGCCTTTTCGTTTTATCTTTTCAAGGATACTACCAAATGTTATTGCTCCGCTATCAAGCATGTTTGACTATCGTAAAATCAAAACATAAAACTCAAGTTTCTAATTAAAACAGCTGCTGACCAGGTGCACACAGCCAATAATTAATTGCATCGGAATACCGAACGCCAATCCATCGACATCTCCTCATAAATTACCAGATCCGGAAGTCAACTGAGGCGATATGTCCGCAACGCCATCTATTTCACTCCAATCTGCCACAGCATCACATTCCCACATCCGATCCGATCGTAATTCATCACATATGACTCAATATTTGCACCTTAATCGTGAAAATAAATATCCTCTCCACCAAATTTGATTTTCCTTTCGAAAAAAGAAAAAACTATTCTAATATAACCGCAGATTTCTCGTAGTGGCTGTTAATTTATGTTAATTGCTTTGCTACTCTCGGCGCGACGGGCAATTTGCACTTAGCCGGGGTAATGTTTTTGGCAGAGCTATGCACATATTTCGGGCGTCCATACACGTACACTCGATCGAAATTAATGGACATGTCAGCCAATTAATAAATTCAGTCGGCATGCAAGTGGAAATTACAAGTATGCATCTAGCAAATGTACCTATACAACAACTATGTATCTGCACCGTTCAATTAGTTTTACACTAATTGCCAGCCGAGTTTTATAGTGGTGGTGGTGGTGGTAGGTACAGTAGAAACACTAACGACCGCCAAAAGGAGTGAAATCTGGGCTTATTGCCAAAATGTGTTCGGCCTATAGTACCTACATTACAGCGCCATCTGTGATGCAATATGACACAAAAGCTACACAATATTCGTGCAGACCACACCACCACCGACGACTGGGGCAATTAGTGTAATTGCAAATAATTTAAAGGATCTTTGACTGCGGTATGAATTGCATGCCGAATCATTTATTTGCATTTTTAACTCATTCCGCACCGCAGTCAATCCCTCCTCCCCCCAGTGGTGCTGTGCTTGGCAAGACGTCACTGGGCAACGGGCAACGGGCATCGACCAAAAGGAGCAAATCATTAGGTAATACTTAATGACAGGTGATGTCTGATGTCGAAGTGGAATGAAGTTTTCCCCTTCGACCCCTCCAGTGGTACCTACATACACCAGCATATTTTCGTGCAATTCCAATTGCATTGTCTTTGGGTAGGTGCTCCTTTCAACGAGTTTTCGGGGTCTGTTTACAGCTCTGCAGAACATGCAATTCACAGTATTGTTGTTAATTTGCAATACTTTTTCGTTTTTCCCCAATGGGAAAGGTGGTTCTTCGAATGGGGTTCGTCGTGGCGTCAAAGGAAAGGTTCATTGCATACACACATTTGCCGGTGTATTTTTTGAATTTTGAACGTGACTGTGGCAGCTTTCAATTTATCAATCATTGTTGGGCTGTCATTCCATGAAAGTTTTTTTTTCTTTTTTTCTTTAATTAATTATGCAGACGTATGGAATTATGTTAAAAAGTTTTATTGCATGCAAGGATTTCCTTTTCCTAATAACTGATGTCGGAGGTCTTCTTCAGAGCCAGTAATCTACTTAGTTAGACAGTTGCAATTGTTTGGAGCTATTTGACTTGAAACAGTGTTGTGAGAGTGTTACATAAGTATTTTTATGTCATTGTAGGCATAGATACTAGATGAACATCTATCAAGAAAGAAGGCTAAACTTAGACCTTGTATTGGTATGTATCTACTTACCTGACAGTCGAGCGTCGGAAAACCTGTTTATCTGATACGTGTCACAGGACAGAAAAGCCTTAAGGCAGGAACAGGAGGAGGAAGAGGTCATACTCTATCTTCCATTGCCACCATCATCAAGGAGCAAAGAAGAAAGGATCGATAACGAAACGCATCGCAGATAGCTGCAGTCGGCAGTCTTTAGCTCAATCAGGCGTTAGCAAAATTCGTTATAAATATGCTCCAGATTCGGTCATGTGTTCATAGTGTGTAAGGCAGGTGTAAACATGGAAGACACTAACTCTCACATATCTCTATAAATGCTGTGATATACAGGCGATATTGACATCATCGTCACTGTTGTTAACAACAATTTAGAAGTACAAAGTTAAGGCGGTCGCCTGTTTCGCTAGAATAAAGAGTTATCCATTTAAATGCACTTTTTTTCCTGTAGTTTTTTTTGGAAAAAGACGCCATAAATTGTGTAAACCTGTTATAATATTTTTATTTCGCATTGTTTGGCATTTTATTATGAAATACAAAATGGTGCTACTTACCAAATCGACCCTGAAACCATAGCTTTATTGCGAACATTTAATTCAGCCCTTCGGACCAGTGAATTCGACGCTTAGGTCGTATGATATCACACCTCTAGACTTGTATCTTTGAGGCTTATGTAACGCCCAAAGTCTACATGGATATGCCGGGTACGATTGAGAAATTGGAAGTCAACATTACTTGCGTTGATCGTGTTGTACTACTTGAAATGCTCTAACGCGTCATCAAAAATCGGAAATTCGGACTGGGCCATGCTTCCTACAGTTACAGACAACATTCAAAAGAAATAATTATTAAAAAATAAATGTCAAGAATATTTCTTTTGTTTTTATGATAAAAATAATCCAAACATGCTAAGCTTTTACATTTTTGTTTACCTTTTAAAAAAAGTACCTCTAAATGAATCACCCATTATAATTCGCACAGATGGCACTTTTTTCAAGATCAAAGCTAGAATAACCCTAGCAAACTGTTGCAACTTTGGTTTCTGACTCCATGGATCAAATTAACGCTGAATACTTCCTATCACCCAAAAGAACAACCTGCTCTATTGCATAATGTTGTCGATTATACTATGAAAGTGCATTCACTACCATTAAACTGTCCGTCCTCACCATTGATCCGCGCAAAATCCTCACTCAAGCATCCCGAAAGTCCAAATCACAACTCATTGATTCTTATTCATTCAGAGTCAGACAAAAACAGCCACACAGTCGTGCATCATACCTATTAAAGCCTATTTCCTCTCCTTGATTTCTAATTTTCAATTAGCCCCCATCAAAGGGTCCCTCACTCAAATTTCAATTTGACATCGCAACTAATTGCACTTGAAACCCGAATGCTATGTTATGCCGGTCGATCGCCAGTTCAACCCACGTGCAACAGAAAATGCGCGCGCGCATCACCTTACCTTGCACCCAGAAAAGGGGGGCAATAAAATCAGTCCAAAGAGCCCTCTGCTCTGTGATTTTGTGCACAGATTTGGATACTTTATTTCAATTTCACCTCTGGAGAAGGAGGTAGAAATAAACCACACCGCCAAAGAGTTGCTCGGTCGGCTCGACATAAAAGCGCGCGGTATCCTTTGATCGGTTCACTTTATAAAATACTGTGGTCACGCCTTAAAGGCATTAAACGAGATGGCGCTCAATTCGTGGGCCCTTCCACCTTCCCGTTGGCCGTTACCGCCGCCGTCGCCGTCGCCGCCAACAAATTAAATCCTTTTTGCATTGTTTGCTTCGGGTATTCAAGTGGAACGAAACGATGTGCTCACTCTCTGTGATCATCATCAGCCAGCTTGAGCCTGATCACAGAAATGGCCATAGAATCGTTCGAGATCGGATCCAAAATACACACATATGTACTATGGGTTGCATTAGCAGAAATTTAATTACAATCGTATCAAAGGTCGGTGAACTGATGTGGTCAATATAATAATTGATTAGTCGATACGTTTGCGTGTGTCGTCAGTATGTATAGGGAAGAGATGTCTCTCTGGATCACGCGCACATTTCTGTTTGATGTCGGATCTATCGATAGATCCCCAGGCTTAATGGTGCCATAGACACCTGCTTGCTTGCTCTGCGCAAACCATTATTAATTCCCTTAATCACCACTTTGGGAGAGTTGCGCATGCGCAACTTAAATGCGGTCAGCAAGTGACGGAGCACACTGATGAGCCTCTGGGATATGTGTGCAAAGACAGTCGTGCACGCTCTTCACCTGTCCCGGAACAAATTAGAAAATTTACCTTGCGCTAATGTGCTGCGACAAACTTTAATGGTGTTGTACGCTTTAATGCTCTGACGCGGGAGAGCACAGCTAGTAAACAAAGCCGCCTTGAAGGTACTTGTCGTCCATTTGGTTCGGTAGTGAAGTGCCAGAGGGGGTTCTCCGTTGTTGTGTGTGTCGCTGTTTGGAAGAGGTATTAATTGCAAATTACGAAATTAATTTCCTATTACAAGAAAGAGGGTTAAGTCGAACGGACTGTAAAGCCGCATTAGACGGTTGAATTTTGTCTAATGTGCGGTCTTTTAACCTCTTTCAATGGCAAAAGGAAGATGGAAAGTATCTGACATTGTTGCTTGGAGTTCGCTTCTACAAAATGTGAGTACTCTTCCGTAGATACTAGAGGCAGTCTATGAAAGAGTTTAATAATTGGCTTAATAATTGTCATTGAGCCAGGAAAGTACCAGCTTCAACTGGTATGTATATTTGTCACATTGTCCTGCCAAGAAATCGTCGCTGGAGATGATACAGTATACGCTACGCATGTCGTACTGAGGCAATAATTAACCCTCCTTTTTCTAATCCTCATGGCTCTTGCCTTACTTACTTATGTCCTGTATCCCCTTGTGGAGGCCACAACGCCAATGCGGTTTCTGAAATGTGCCTCAGCGATTGCGTCTGATCTGCGTGAGACTACTTGTGCGTTCGATCGCTGTTTTATGATTCGTTAACTTGACGTGTTCTAAAAGGACTGAAAAATGCCGTCTGGAGGTCAATCCTCAGAAAAAAACTTAGTCTTCTCTAGAAGAAAGTACAAATTTCCAAACTTGCATCCTCTAAAACTAAATGGTACCCCTCTGTTGCTCTCATCTCGGCTTCATCTTAGACTAGAGGTGGAAACCCAACATCATTGAACACATCATCATCACAGGGTTGCATATACAATGCCAACTTAGTCAGGTGCAAAGAACGGCATGCATTTGTATTAGTAGAGCTCTGAGGACCACTCCTATAGCTGCCATGGACATTATATTCTATTTGTTACCGCTAGATATCTGCTGCAAATAAGTGGCAGCAACAAAGAAAGGGACAAAGGGACTAGTCTTTGAACAGGAACACTCCACCATTCTCTATCAACTAGATTACATCCTCCTCCAGCTACAACTCAACAAAAATTTCCAGACCTATATTCCATCTTGGATGGACTGGGCTTAATTTGCGCCTACTTCATGACGAGATGGCTGAATTTTCACCTAACATAAATGCCGGGCCACATTCAGGGCGAATGTACTACTGAATGATTCTGCTGAACAAGGAGACCCTAAAGATGCTTCTTGCTACATGTGGACTGTCAATTCAAGCGCCGGCCACCAGGTTAATAAAGATAAATAGATCGAACTTGTGTTGACATACTTCTCATTGGGAGCCACGCCACTATACTCAGTCTCCCTGCAAATGATCTCTGTAGGTGCTGCATGATGAGGATGAGAAGCTGACAGTACTTCATCCTCTATGCACCTGTTAAAAGCTCTCGACGCGAAGAAAACTATAACTAGGTAAATACTGTGGCCACTGAACATATCTTAGAACGCTTTCAAATTCAAAGTAGTTTTCGGATCCCGGTATATAGCAGACATATAGCAGTGGACGATAAGGGTTGTCTTCATGCCCAAATCTGTGAAACATCCATGACCAGTAAGCATCTGCGCCAGGTATAAGTTCAGCTTTCTATTTTCATTCGGGATCAATCTCTGGGTCCATCTACTTTTGTTAGAAGTGTTCCATCTATCTTGCCATTCTTCCAGGTTTGTTCGTCGTGGTAATTCACCATCACTTCGACTTATTGCTGTTGGGACGATAATTTCATGTGGCCTCCTTAACGAGGAGGTCTATTGACGCCATTCCAACTAATACACATGCCGGCCGCGTCGTATGAAGTTGTTCGGAAGGTACTACGTACTCTCAATGCATTGATTTTGTATACTTCTTCTATCTTTATTTGGTATGATCATCGCATCGGCCCATATTTGGGAGCCATAGAGCCTCATCGACGTCGCCACTCTTGCAAAGAGTAGTCTTTTTTTTTTGCTTATGTCCTTATGATCCTTGCCAGGGCAGCCGTTGTTTTTGCTGCTTTCTCCGCTGCGTATTATAGATGTTGCTTAAAAGTTAACACCAAGGTACTTCAGTTCTAGCTTAGACAGTACAACGCGATCGCCCACGGTCACTCTTACAGTCACCTTAACCCGTCTGATGCTGATTAGTACTACTTCCGTCTTTTCCTCTGCTAGTTGTAAGTCCATGCTTACTAGCCAGTCCTGTCCTATTCGTTGCAGTCATGTTCTAGCTCTTCACGGAGTTTGGCCACTTTAACGATCGCCTGCGAAGCCAAGGACCTCGGGGTTAGAAGTTTAAGGACGTCATAATACATAATGTTCCACAGTAGTGGGCCTAGTACAGAGCCCTGGGGGACACCGCCTATGACATTATACTGCCTTATTTTGTCCTCGGTGTCGTAGTGCAGTATTCTATTTGTAAAATAGTCCGTCATTATATTCGGTATGTAATCTGGTACCGGTAATGACAAAAGCCTACAATTATTTTAAACGTCAGTATCCTCTCGTTAGCCTTTTGACTGGATGGAAATATCTCAACATCGTTCGAAGCCTCCGCCATCATCCCTTTGTTGAATTCTCAATGAATTTGCGCTGACTCATGACCACAAATGAAACAGATAAACAGATAAACAGATGAAAAGATATTTTTATAGATCCTCAATCTTACGTCAGCTTGTCTTAAAGTTTCTAGTTCCATTAATTAGTGCCTCAACCACTTACGATATATTAGATAAACACAATGGAACAATAAACAATCGACAATAACAACGGCGATTATTTTTTTTCCGCTTAATAAGATAAGATACATTCATAAGGCAAATTAGCATCTTAAACCATCAACGTCTCACGTCTCACCAATGACGCGGCACTTTAAACAAAAAAAAAAGAAGATAGAAACTCTCAAAACTCTCACTGTACGAGTATATGTATACGCGCGGATTATTTTAAATTTGCAAAACTAGGTTCATTAATTATCATCAATTAATTACGTTTAATAATCAAAACAGCATTCTTATGATTTCACCTGACACCTCTAGAGAAACCCATGATTAATTAGCACCTCTTCAATTTGGCCGTATCTCTTGCGGGATGAGTGAATAGAGATTGGTTTAACGGACATTTTCATAATTTGTATCTTTTTTTTCGTTCGTTCGTTTATGACAATCTACGCTCTCTCGGTGCTCAGTGGCAGGCCACTCTAATGAGCAGTAGTAGTAGTCGAGCCAACAACCTCTCACAAGACAAATGGCCACCAGTGAGGTGGCTCCTACTCTAGGAGGTGTACATATGTATGTAGGTATGACTCAACCGGGATGAGAGGCATTAGAAAAATAAGAATCTAATCACATTAGACATCAGCTTCTGATTGGATGTGAGAGAGATCAAAGTCGGTGCGCGTCATCTTAGCGGTGGGTCCCAACTCTTTTGTTCCAAACCGTCGTCGTCGTCGTCATTTATACCCCTAATGACCATTGGAATTCTCTCAGGTGTCTTTGTTTCGTTCGTATCTACCCAGGGGAACGTCGTTTTAATGGCCTGCTATACCGCTATAAGTGGATAACTAGCTACCGATTTGGTATCCACTCCACACACACACACATATACAGCATTGATGCGGTTCCTTTTGCCATTGAGTCGTGGGAGGGGTAACACAAAGGATGAGATACAAATTGAGTTGTTGTACTGTTCTGTTTGTTTGTTTGACGTATCAGTTCACACATTTGACAAGTGCACTTTTGTCGGCAATGTCGATAATAAATGTCAATTTGGGCCTTATCCACTGCTTGTTTGTTTTATTTCCTTCTTTTTACCCATTTGCGAGGTAATAAAGTTAATAAAGGTTCAAGGTAAGTAGATGTGTACACATTGTGGGTGCATCCTTTGGCGGATGGATAGATTGTTTGTTTCACATCCCCAGGCTCCTTACAGCAATTAGGTGATTAGGTTGAGATACTGTGGGAATGTCTGTTTAGATTTTAGGTTTTTTTTTTTTTCTCAAAGCATCCGCTTTGATGACAGAAAGAGATACTTTGTCATCTTTAAGTCATAATTTTCGAGAGATTCTTTTGGGGCGCTGGCGTTGGTGTCGAATTTCAAAGGAAATTTGCATGAATTCGCAAAGATTCACTTTGACAGATGAGGGTGATGCGCTGCGCTAAACTTGTTTCAATGCTGGCGTGAGAACTACTCCTCGGCGGCGACGTTAAGTGAGTGACGTTTTGGCGGTCGAATTGAAGTATGTATATGACATAGCATTTTTCCATGTGCCGGAGTGTATCATGTTAGCGAACGTTATATGATGCCAATCAATCTTTCTCGGAGACTTGGAAGGGAGCTTCAAACAGTGAAGCTATATTAGATGGGATCGGCGATGCCGAATGGGAGGAATATTTTCCATATCTGGAAATATGTCATTGAATGGGGAATATGAAGAAAAGTTATCTAAAAATGGGTAGGTTAGGTTAGGTTAGCGTGGCAGCTAGCGCCCAAATACAGATGGGCACCAACTCACTTACGCCTAAAAGGGCCATTGTGGTACCACCGGATCTACTAAGGAAATAATCACAACCAATTACTAATTACCACGACACTACAATGAGAGACAGAGGACCAATACAAAGAGATTACCGGACAAAAGGAAGAGGTTCTGGTACTAGGTCAGGAGAACCAACCGGGGGCTTTTAATAAAGCGGGTAGACCTGTCAGGTCGTCGAGGTCGTCAAAGAAAAAGGACGCTAGAGCAGGACAGTTGCAAAGAAGATGAGGAATCGTTTTTTCTTCCTCCTCGTCCCTGCAACGCCGACAAAAATCGTTAGATGGGAGGCCCAGACGTCAATTGTGTAGGCCAATTAGGCAGTGTCCTGTGAGGATACCGATTATGGTGGTCAGGTCAGGACGCTTCAGAAGCAATAGTTCTTTTGCACGATTCTGGTTACGAGGTAAGGCCAGAGCTCTTTAGAAATCCTGAAGGGGAAATGAGCCCAGCGAGCATTGGCTTTCCTTATAGCATCAAATTTGAGCAGATGATTACACCTTACGGATTCAATTGGGAGGGTAGTGCCAAGTTTGGCAATTTCAACAGCCTTACAGTATATCCATATGGCATATCCCTATGGCCTGGCACCCAACATATGTAGTCGAATGTTATATTGTTCCGAGATCTCAATGAGAGATGAACGGCAATCTTGTAGGACCGTAGAGATTTAATGGCATCCTGACTGTCTGTGAAAATGCTACTATCCGTAGCAGATAGTACATTACACTTCAGCCATGACAGAGCTTCTTTGATTGTCATAATTCCCGCCTGAAAAACGCTACAGTGATCAGGGAGGCGGAAGAAGATGATTTAGTTAACCACAGAGGAGTAGACACTACCACCAACTCCGTCTGAGGTCTTAGATCTATCAGTGTAGATCTGAATCGTTCCGACATCCCCCTGCTCCACATTAGACCATGTTTCACGAGCTGCGATTGATGTACGGAAGCTCCGACCAAAGCTGAGTTTAGCGGGGGTGTAGTCAGTGGCTACATCAATGAGGTTAAATTCATTTAGAACGGAGTGGCCATAGTTGAAAGACAACCACTGGGAAGAGGCAGACAAACGCAGTTGAGGCCACTATTTGTTTGCTGATGATGTCTAGGGGCAGTAGGTAAAGAATGATACCTAGAGCTGCGGAGGGAGCAGTTCTTAGGGCTCCACATATACAAATGTATAAAATGGTAATGCGTAATATGATAAACAGATAATGTCAGTCGTGTAAGCCCAGCATTACATCTGATTCATTTGAATTACAGCTTATTTTGACAGTTTTGGACAAGTAGATAGATGAGTTCAATTGTCTTCAAGTATATTAGTCTTAGCTTGCGTCTTATCGCCTGCTGGGGTTTTAGTGGGACCATGCTTGGTAAAACTTTGGTTCTGCGTTTACAAACCGCTTTACAGCGACGTCTGCTTGAAAGCATTGACCCTCAAGTTGGGTTAAGAGACACTGTGAAATTGCATGCATTACAGAACTTGGTTGATGTTCTTGCACCGAAAATCATATTGAGAACCTGTCGCTTAAAAGGTCATGAAGGCCCAGCTTCTCACAACCCTACGTCCTGTGCGGGGTATACATTTCTGCACACAGAGCAGGGGACTACAATTTTATGACATTTCCGAAGGGCAGAAGGGTTTTTTGAGAATCTTTCTCTAAACATTATATAGGTACTCTTGGATGTTTGCCAGAGGTGGGACCGTGAAAAAACATTTGGTGGTATTTTTTTCTGGAATCGAACTTGAAACTTAATGCACAGAATCCAACGCACCAACTACTGAGTCACAAACAGGGACACGGATATTCATAAAAAGTGCAAGTACCTTCATTTTTGGTCTCAGTGATTAAAGTTCGGTTTTTCTTCCAAACTGTCCTCCTTAATTCGACAAACATGGCACTGTATAAGATATGAGAAAAATACGTGCGATTTTGTCCCTGCTAGTAGAAATCTGAATCACAGTCGAGCGACCTTTCAAATTAACAGCTTTTCTTCGAAATTGAATTGTGTACAAGTGCTCAACATATGAAATCGCAATCACAAGTCACAATCGCAGGTGTGAGTAGCAAAGCAGATGCATAATCTCACTCGCAGAAGACAGGAGCTATACATTTTGCGATTATCGAAGTTCAGAGCTCCAAACAATATAAAGTCTGAGCTTCCAAGGTTTACTGCAAAGCGTTGGATGTGAACGAATAGTAGCTGCGATTGCGATTTAGACTAAGATGTGAATCAGAGTAGGATATGTGAGATACTTGGCAAAGAACTACAAATCAAGGTACAGATCTAAAAAATCTTTATACCTCTCAATTGCCAAGCCGGACACATTGCAAATTCATGCAAAAAACTCATTTTATTTCTTAATTTAGCTTAATTTCATAACCTCATTAAAACAGTCGCGGTTAATCATTTTCGCCTTCATACGCGTATCCAGCCCAATCAATTGACGATTGGCCTGCAATTAGTCGCGCTCTAGCACAGCTGTATGAAGGTAATTAGGGCATTTGCCAATTTCAGTTCAACAAAAGACATACCTATCGATTTAATTTCGATTCAACAGCCTACAGCCTTTTGGCTAATGGAAACAATTAGAGAGCCAACGGTTCGAATGACTTTTGAATTGTTCGAGCTTGTCAACAATGCACCCTTAATTACAGTTAGGTTTAGATACCTATATGTGTCTGTTCTACTTATTGTGGGAATAATTTCATTAGGTTCAGATTCGCGACAAATCTGTGCGCGCAGATGCGAGGGTAACAAAAGGATACATGAGTGCCCTCTTAATTGATGGCGTGGCTAATCGTTGCAATCATGACTGAAAGTCAGATGAGTAACATAAAGTGGTTTCTTTTATTTTATTATGTAAGTCTATTGCAAAATGGTTAATAAATTCATTGGTTTCTTTATGAAAAGGTTGGCAGAGAGCAGTGAGATGCATTTGGAGGGATGTTTGAAAAATTGTAGTTTTGGGGGAACAAACCTTATTTTTATTTGGAATTGTTTATTTATATGAATTAGGTAAGACTTTTAAAGTTAAATGGACATAAGACCCATGAAGACTTTCTGCCTAAAAAGCATGCCTTGGCCCTCTATGTGCTGCTTGCGGCATAGGTTAGGTTAGGTTTGTGGGTTGGCAGAAGAAACGAAATACCTCCACCACACTCAGGTCAGCACTGACCCATTGTGGCAACCATAGTGGGGTTTAGAAAAAGTACCTCGTGCCCATTTTGCCCATAAATATCTGTAACAACTTCCCATGGTTGTACTTACTCATTATCGGTGGATACATACCATCCTGAAGTTCAATAACATGTCGGTATAGACGGTTAGATAGTTCTCCTAGATCCTGAAAGAAGTTTTTGCCGGGGAATTTGTACCTGGAATGTTGGAGTCCAGGGCACTGCCAGAGGAAGTAGGTAGTGTCCTCTATAACATCCTTATCGTCGCATCTTCTGCAGAGATCTTCTTCCGTCCGATGTAGTCTCTTTAGGTGGTACCGCAGAGTGTTGTGACTCGTGAACGTTTGTCCTTGCCAATAATTTTCAAGTTCGCCTCTCTCATAGCCAGTTTCCCTGCTTGAAGCCTGAGAGCGCAGGGCGGGGTTCTTATGGAGAGGTCAGTCAGTTCAAATGGGCCCAATGAAGCTTTCCTTGCTAATTCATCATTCCAAGAACTCAAAGCTCTTCGCGACAGCACTTCACAACTTTGGATTGGCAGCTGCCTGGCTGTCGATAGAAGAAAGTGATACCTTCTGGCGGTTCTTACGGCAGACTCACGGGTAGCTGTTGTCACTGTCAGGACCTCCGCTTGGAAAACACAACTGTGGTCTGGGAGTCTGGGAGATCTGGATATACCCAGTGATTCGGAGAAGATTCCGGATCCTACACCGGTGTCTATTTTTGATCCATCAGTGTAAATAGCTATGGATTCGGCATTTGGTATGCGGCTGTCTTTCCGCTCTTCTCTGCTGAGGTAAATGGTATATTGAAGTCAAGGTAAGGCGTAGTGTAGTCTGTTGTGGGTGCATGGCCGAAAAATCTGCCAAGGATGGTCCCGTGCCCGTTCGTACTTGACTTCCAGCACGCAGTCTGACTTATTCTTAAGGCACTGATGGCTGCCGTTGTTTTTGTGTAAATGTCTAGCGGAGGCAGGTTGAGAATAGCCTCAAGACCCGCAGTTGGAGTGGTTCTCATCGCACTGGTGGCACCAATGCACGCTAGTCTTTGTACTTTAGTGAGCTAAAGTCTGATGAGCTTCCGTATATACTTGAGGCATAATATTTATTTATTTAGTTTTATTTGGTCTAGTATGACCATGAATGAGGCGTAGTTATACTTGTGGTGTCCAGAGGAACTGTGTTAAATTTTCTTCATCTTGGCGCGATCTCTAAAATTCGGAACATTTCGGTCATTGCCAGCTTTACTTTTTGCATGAGATGGGTGCTTTCTAGTTACAGGAATGATCCATTGTTTAGTTCTTCCAATGTTGATATAGTTCCATGCTGTTCAAGGCCCTTTCGACGCGACGTCAAGAAAAAATTTCAACGAATAGTCTTTTTGAGCAAGTCGCCCAAATGCCAGATATTTTTCGAATCTATAAAGTACAGGGGCATGGGTGCAAACATATGAAAATGCTACAATCCCTTCGAAGCGGATCGTATTATACCCCATTCCTTTCCTACCTACTTACCTTCATAGCTCCTTCTTCCATCAGTATAATTTCTCAAGCAAAATTGATTTTGTAAAAAAAATCTTGTAAAACTGCTTCAATTCACTTATTTGCTCAATAAGTGGGCGTGGTAGTGGGCGGCTTTTGAAAATTGTTCAACATTTCCGGAAAAACTGTTTTTTTGAGAAAAACGTCCCAAAACGTGGGTGTGGCCGTTCACAATGTATGAAAGATATGTAAGGTAAAAGAATATCTACATATTTGCTTGAGTACCCAAGTTTTAGCGAGTTTCGTGTAAAAATACTGAAAAAAACTGATTTTTTTCAAAAGTGGGCGTGGCAGTTGGCAGATTTTAGAACTGCCGAAAACTGGTGTCAAACATTTGAACGGACGGACGGTTTGGCTAGTGATGTTGATCATTTAAATATATACTTTTTGGGCCAATATTTCCTTATGTCACAAACTTTGTGTCAACCTTAGGAAAGGGTATAAAAAGAGATCAAACGGTTTGGGATACAAGCGAGAAACTATTTCGTAAATCTGAAGCATTTATTTAAATCAAAATTGGGTCAGTATACACATAATGTCTAGACTCTGGTCGGATATAAGAGCGCCTCAAAATGCTCGAAATGATCTGAAGAATAAAAACAACAACAAAATTACTCAATACACCTACAAATGCTTTAAGTAGGTATTCAAAAAGAACGAATCCCAAGAACTTTGAAATTTTATTGGATCGCACTTCCCTAAACATCTAATTTCCATTCAAACGAAATCAAATTAAAATTTATTAACTAACTCCTGTAATCCCGGAAGCCATAGTTTGAATTTTAATTGCTTGTGTCCACCATTTGGAGATCAAAAAAATTTACTTACATATGTATGCATGCTACACCCACACACATGTACAGTCTGCCTTCGGTCCACCAAACAATCCCCATTAAATCGCATTTTATCATCTCGGGAAAAAATAAAAATAAAATAAATACGATACATCAATTGATCCCCCCAGATACATGTTTAGATACATTAACCGCACATACAACAACACCGCGCAGCAAGAAAGAGGGTATAACATTCATCTCAACTGGAGTGCGAGTGCGAGGCAAAACGTTTAAAGCGATTAAAGAAAATATTGATGAATCTGAGGAAAATTGATTGCATTGTCGGCAAAAGATCAAAAAACACCGCCACCTACCGCCAAAGCAGCTCGGCTCTGTGTGTGTGTGTGTGTATCGGATACATGATCGGATACAAAACGGAACAACAACAAACAATGGGTAGAACAAAACGATAAGAGAACATTAATTCTCATCTCTGCCCCGGAGTTGGATGTGATGCTGAGGCTATCCGAATTCGAAATGAGGTTCTTCTTTGGCATGGTAGATGGGCTAGAGGGCGTGTCACCACAAAAGCCACAGGGATAACGTTTTTGTGTTCGCAATGTCGCACCTCAAAGGAAATGCAATAATGAGATGGGTAGGAGATCTTTTCTTGTTTTTTTTTTTGCACAAAAAGGATACTTTCTTAGACGGCTCTCCAGCCTTAATGCTACAAATCCTCTAAAAATTATAAATAAAAAAAAACTTGATAATTAAAAAAGGAAACCACTCGTGTAAAGATAATGAAATTATCTACGGACACTTGTGTCGCGAACGCACCCCTATTATAGCTAACCCTCCTAAAGGAAGAGAGACCAAATAAATGGAATTTAATTTTCTTCTTTCTGTGCATTCATAAAGTTGAAAATTTACTGCCAACATAAAAGGCGAACGAACATCTATTAGTCACATTCACACTACATATAAGGGAAATGTCCTCGAAGGAAGTCCGTTTATTAAACATGCCAACAGATAGACAGGGGCACTGAAATGGCCTGCCTGGTTAATGGCGAGAAGTCATGTTATTTATTAATAGTTTCGAGCTGTGGAAAGAGAGGTGTTTTTTTGATCCTTGGATGTATGGTTATCTTATCCAGCTGATGGTTGGCAAGTGTGAGCTTTAGGAGTTTCACTTTTATTGAGACATCATTTTGGGGTTTTGAGACTTGAGCAGGATGCGAGGCATTCAATTAAGTCTTAAGTTGACTTTATTAAGGTCTTGTGGTTATTTTTCTACTTTGTTTTCATCGACTTCATATGTATTACAGCCAGAAATTTGTGCGTGTTGATCTCAGCTGCATAGCATAGGCTTTATTACATTTATGAAGCACTACGCCCCCTTTTACTGTATAAATTTTCTGGTCTTCTTTAAGAATTCGAGTCAGCGCTTTAGTGATGAAGAATTTACATTAACGGCACTCACCAAATCCGCACCTTGAATCTGCAACCTGGCACGAGCAAAGGCTGGACAATCACATAGGAATGTTCCGCAGTGTCGTCAACCTCTCCACAAGCGTCGCAGACAGATCGTATCAAGATTCTTAGCAAAAGCAAAGTGCCCCGTAAGAACCCCAATAAGTTGTCTGCATTCGTTTCTGCTGAGAGACAGCAAGAATGCCGCGGATTTCTCACTAACGTCTGGGAGCATCCATTTAGTCAGTCTACATCCATAGAGTGCTCATTAGAAACACACTCATCAATGGAAGCCCTGACCGTAGATGCAGGAAGACGTAACGCATGTTCGGGTCCTGAAAAACTCTCTTTTGACTCTTTTCTAGCAATCTCATCGGATATCTCCTTTCCAGCGATACGAGTGTGACCTGGAGCCCAGATGAGAGTCAATAGATTGAATCTTGCAACATAGTTTGAAGCACTCTTGCATCCGCCAACTAGTTTGGATGAGGTTAAAGGGTTAAGCAAGTCCTTAAGCACAGCTTGACTGTCACTTCAGACACAGATACTATGACCATTCCTCCTATTCCTAACGTTGTGACTCGCAGCCATTAGGATTGAAAATATCTCGGCTGGCAGACAGAGGCATGTTTACCCAATGAGTATTGCAGTCTTGTGTTAAGTCTTCCAGATATACACCAGCCCCTGAAGCTTGATCGGTTTTGCTTCCGTGGAAATACGACTACACCCCTTTCCTGGTTCAGACGCTGACGGTAAACAGTCCTGAATACCTGGAAAGTCGATGGCATATCCATAAGACTAGGGTCATATGATAGATGTCGTGCAAGATCTTCAAAGCTCCAGTACGTTTCATACCAAAAGACACCACGATTGAGTCTGTGGATAGCTTTTAGCGAACGCCCTATTATATAAGTATCAAGAGGAGGGATATTCAGCCCGGAGTACTCCGAAAGGCTCCTGTGCACCTGAATGAGATGATTCTTCCCCAAATTTCGTGCATAAATAGGCTCCTGATGTAGTATGCTTCCCTAGCATATGTGAAGAAAGACCTACAAGGCATCAAGCTAATTTCATTCCAATTCATTTCCCCTTCCTTGAACATCGATCGACGGATGCTGATCACATGAAGCATTTAAAAGGAAAAATTAAATTGCGTCCCCTCATCACCCTATCGGAAGACGCTATAACCTTTGCAAATGGCTTCTAATGCCAATGCTATGATATGACAGAATATAGCCAGAATATGGGATAATACGAGGTCTAATCGGCCCCTTAACAGCCTTTTCTGATGAGAATCTATAGGCTGTGGCTGAAGATGTTACAGAGGACCTCGAAGAAAGACTATAAGGCAGGCAGTGCATCGGCTGTTAGCTGTTGCCTTCCAAGCACGTGTAATCTACACTCAAAGCATTCTGAATCTCGACAACGAAAGTTGCTGTATGGTGTTTACGCTTGAGTCGTATTGGACCTTGTTCTTTTTTCGAGAACGCCGCGGTTTAAACGAGTACTGTGAACAGCGAGCGCTACTGAGACTTTTCAGACTTCTTTTTGTGGTGTTTTTAGAAAATACAACTCTACATACATACATATGTGAACAAGCTTCAGTAATGAATGTGACAAAAAACATAGCTTCTCGGCTCCTTTCACAAAATGACATGAATCTCGATCGATAGGGATAGTTACCTCTGACTTGTGTCAGCTTGTGTATTAGCCGAAGTGGTCCCAATCGACATCCAGCCGAACGAGATGCAAAGGGTGAGCTTAGGCGACCCTCGAACTGGCAAGATACAAAAAAGATCAAGGAGGAGGAAAGGGCAGTCTCGGTACCGCTGTGTCAAGCCAAGTGAGAGGAATCTACTAAAGGGAGTTGGACTCACAAGCTCATTCCCACCATAGAATCATAGACAAAAAGATCGAGGACTATCGCTTCCCAGTTCTCTCTTCTCGCCCGGAATGTACAAATATGGAGGAGTGTCCTACTGTAGACGTTTTGCAGAGAAGAAACTCGCTAAATCTAGAAAATCTCGTTAATCACAAGGAAGGGATCTGAAGTCGAGTGGATGGAAATCTTCCCATTCATAGTGTGTGCGCAGAACGCCCTGCGAAGAGCAGAAGCTTAAGGAAGAGCCACTTACACTGAGGGTACGGGCGTTTGGGAAAAAGGGAAAAGGAACGGAGGAGGTGCCTCTGCCCATTGGTTCAAATGTTTGTAATGTAATGATGAGGGAACACAGAGCCTCGAAGTTCATTCCACATGCGTGTCATTTGGCCAATAAATGAATCTCCATTTGAAAGTACGTCCGAAGTTGGGCTATAACAGGAAAAGAAATGAGACACTTCTTCGATGTTCTAATGGGACTATAGAGCTCACAATGCGGCTCACCTCTAAGTTTTAACGCACGCTTCTGGATCCTATCCAGTAAGTGCAAAACGGTCTAGGATACACCTGACGAGATGTGGGCGTTGTACTCCAGTTTTGGGCGAACATATGCCTTTTAAATTGAGGCCTAATCATTCGGGGTATAGTATTTCTTGCACCGTTTAAGGAATCCTATACATATACACACCGAAGATGGCATTTAATTCCACTCTGTTGGTTGAACCCCATTTGATTATGCTGTCAAGATCGGAATTCAATGAGTTTAATATATGTTGCCGTTCCTCTTCTACGGACGAAGAGCAAGGGAAATTGGGGAATGAATATGAAAAACTGAGGGTACCTACTGTCATCAGCCAAGGAATAGATTCGATTAGATTCTGCAGACAAGAGATCATTTATAAAAATGAGAAAGAGAGCCGAAGACAGAACTGAGCCCTGGGGGACACCACCATTTATGTGATGAATAGCAGACTTGAAGCCATCCAATACGACTTGAATTGAACACCCCGAAAAGTTGTTTCTAATCCAATGAAGAAGGGCTCGTCGATGCCATATGCAGGCATTTTCGAAAAAAGAGCCTGATGCCAAACTCAAGCGCAACTATCTTTGTTTCACCAAAGTGATGAAGAGTGATTGAGAGAAACCACACATGATGGCGCATAGAAGCTGTATAGGTCTAGAGCTCTCAGGACTTACAAGGGTATAACACTCTGATTCATTTTGATTAAGAAAGAGCGAAAGCGGAAAGAGCTTATCCTCAACTCCCCACATAAGACAGTGACCCAGTTGAACACTTTCTTAGCTCCTTCAGTATATTTACCACAGTGCTGGCTGTAAGTATAGTTTCAGGTAACACACTCCAGTATACCTATAGTTGACACAGCTTTTAGAAATCAATAGTCCCCACGCTTATTCATTGCATTCAATACATTGTTTCACAGTCATTAGAGACAATTTCTTGTAATCACAGGCACGCTTTGCCTTTATAAAATCTCAATTGTAAAACATTACCTCGTCCTATAATTTTTGTCTTTGAATAGATACAAAACCTGACACATTTCAAAATGATTGCCAACATCAATGCACATACAATGTAAACTGTAATTTAGTGTAAATATTAAAGTCATCAACAATATCTCGACGACCTACTTTTCTCAGCACTTTCCCGCTATCTAAATGTATCTATAAATTAAGCGCAAAATTTTCCGCCAATTAATATTGATTTTCCACTTAAATGAGCTTCTTTCATCACATAATGCCGTCTTAATTAATCCCCAATACCACCCACGAAGACCACACCGCAATATTTTATCTAAATAACCGGAAACAAGCTATTGCTGTATCTATCTATCTTTGACTTTATCTGTTGTAGGTATGTACTCGTATCTTAAGCCTTTATCTGTATTGGAGAGAGAGAAAAAAAGTTGTTCGTATATCAAATTGATTCATCTCGATCGTGCAATTATTGGCGGCTTAGTAATGCCAGTTTCAACAATTAACCCAATTTGCAGTCGATTATGTGTAGCATACGAAATGTATCTACAACTTTCGCTCATACAACAAGGACACTGATATGATAGTTTTTTTTTTGTTACACAATGCAATAGTCTGTCGGTTGCATTTTAGTACTCAACTCCAAGACCGCCACTTCGCACCTATTCATGCGCACGACGTTAATTTGTCGGCCAAATAGTGACAGACTGTAATGAAACGCAAGCACGCGTTATAGATAAACATCTCGATGTTCATTTTGGTACATATTTATGCGTACCACTCATTCGAAAAAGTATCTAAATACCGAAAAAAAAGCTACCGAAATTTCTCTACGGCTTTGTCTATTGTTGTACTGGGACAAATATTTATTCTGGCGGTGGTATTTTGATCTGGTGTTAGGAATTTGAGGTTTGACATAAGGGACTGGACAAAGGGATTATCTCCGCGTTGAGGAGGTCCATTTTGTCTATGGCATCTGGATGAAAGGATAAAATTTGAATAAATCTCCACCGTATCTGATTAGGTACCTTAATTCGGAAGAGAAGAAAGCCGAGATTTTTAATTCACATCTGTCCTCTAATCACAATGCTTATCCCGAGTCCAATTAAAACCATTCTCCCATGGATCCATCAGCCAGCCAGCCAGCCAGCCACACACGATTTCAAGATCCTTGATCCTTTCAGGTGTAAATTACTTTTAACCGGGTAACTTCGATCAAACAAATCAAGGATACCTTTTTCGGTACTCAGAGGCCTCGCTTACGATAATTAACATCATGATTGTGTTTGAGTCGGTAGTTCCCACGCCTTCCTGCGTTCGGCATCTCTCGAAAGTATCTGTTATCGCGCCGACCAAATATTTAAGTCATTTAAGGAAAATCAAAGGCAATTGACGGACACCGCCACACAGGTGCACAGTAGGTATCCGGTATTATAGAGTGGGCATGGGCAACTACAATGCATCGATACAACAAAAGCCACATACAGTAGGAGCAGAGCCTGTTAGAGGGTGAGTGTTATTAGACGACTTGACGCCTCCGTTTTCCACTCTCTCGAAATAAAAATCTTTATTGCTTTTGGGTATAGCGAGAAGCCGGTACATATTTTATGTGGCCAATTAGTTGAACGTTTTAGGTGTTGAATTTTTACTCGGGGGAAGGCTGCTAGCCTACGCAGGACGCGGTTTTAAATTTATTGATTTGACTGACTTACAGGAAGCTGTGTGATAACTGGTATTTTACTTTATGCTGATGTAATTAATGGATAGTTGCTGGATCGTAAGTCGATTTGTTGGTACTTAAAATTGACAAATGGGTTTGAATAAATTCTATACACCTTCGGTATCGAAAGGTATGAATAATTTTATGCACATACTGTAGGAAGCTAATTGTTACTCTTACAATCTGTCCGCAGGTGTCAATAGCTTATGAGTTTGTAAATAGCTTTATTTATTATAACTACTCACAAGAGAAGTTCAAAATTTAAATTGCGTAATATGGTTGAACGAAACTAGGTGGAATTTAGAAGTAAACTTGCATTGCTACAAAGTAAATATGGATGGCGAACGAATAACAAAGGCCTCGCATGAACAGCATCTCCCGATAGGTGCTGTTTCAAACAAACAGCTCTGTTGGTAGGCCCGGATATGGACGGATAACTTGTTGACGACCTTTGGCTATCGACAACACACAACGATAGGATTCTGAAACGTAAAGATCCTTCTGGACTCACTCTATGAAGGGCCTTAAAACGCCAGGTTGCTCTAAATGTTCGCATGCTATAAAATAGACATCCTAGGGTTGAGTTGGGTTGATACATCTCCCTAACAAAAAGCACTGTCATGCTCTACTCTGGTAAGTGGAACTGGTGTCAACTCCAGCAGCTCGAAAAAGCCTCATATTCTGGAAGCCCCATAGTGACCGGATATTGACGGCCAAGTTCCAGAGTAGAGTAAGAAACATAATACAGTGCTACGCTCCGACCGATGACGCTGCTGAGGATGAAAAGGACAATTTTTACAGTCATTTAGGCGCCGTTTTCAACCAGACACTAAACAGAGGCATCGTTATTATGATGGGGGATCTCAATGCCAAGGTAGGTAGCGACAACACTATGCTTAAGCACGTGATGGGAGTTCACGGCCTTGGAGACCGTAATGACAACGGTGAGCGATTTGTGGACTTCTGCAGTACCAACCACCTAGTCATTTGAGTTACGCTGTTTAGGCATAACACTTGTCATAGGATCAGTTTGGTCTTGACTGATAGGCAGCGAATATCGATCACATTGCTATCTGCCGCTGCTTCAATAATTGTCTGCTAGACGTTCGAAACAGACGTGGAGGAGCTAATATCAGACAGGAGCGTGATCACCATCTTATGGTAGCTCATATGTGAATTCGCACTGCAGCCGTCAATAGCAACCGCTCAAACTTGCTGACCAACATCAGGTTTAATACTGACAGGCTTAAGGTTCCCCAAATGCGCCAACAGTTTAGGAACCACCTTGCTTCGCAATCAGCAGATCATTTTAGGAGAGCATGGATGACCACTGGAATGCTGCCACCGCACATGGCTTTCGGCAGATAACTGGAGACGGATCGAAGAAACTATGGAAGCTTAGTTCGCAGCCACCTCAGCAGTAAAGAAAACCGAGTTAGAAACCCAATACCCAAAGTGCAGTGGTATGGGACGTGACAAACGTCAATATATCGACACATTGGTCTCAAGGGCTGGAAAAGCAGCGAGCAGGTGTGACAGCAGGACCGTTTACAGCATCACCAAGGAGCTGATTGGTGGTCGAAACTCCAAACAATACCCGGTGAAGAGTCTAGATGGCAACCTTCTGATTTCGGATGAGGAGCAGCTCGTTAGATGGAGAGATGTCGATATGTTCTCAAATTCGAACGAGTACTCCGCAGCAACAAATCCAAAATCATATTCAATCAGTTCCCTCAAGAAAAACAAAACGGTGGTTGTTGATGGCATCTCTGCCGAACTATTTCAAGCAGCGGATTTGCTGCATCCGCCAATACCAAGAGCTCGGGATCGAAGAGTTTCCGCAGGAGTGGAAAAGAGGGATGATCATCTAACTTGGGGAAACTGGTGAGGTATATGTGTTCTGCCAGCCGTTGACAAAATAACTGTAAGAATAATTCAACTCTTGACGTCAAACAGGCAGGCTTTCGTGGAAGATCCTCCTCCTCCATTAAAACATTACGGATCATAATCGAGCAATGCGTTGAGTACAGGTCTCCGGTACTTCTGCTGTTTATCGACTTCGAGAAGGCTTTCGTCAGTTTTAATAGAGATGCTGTCTGGTTGGCCTTGCGCAGGAGAAATATTGCAGAAAAACCCATAGCTATTATTAAGGCTACGTATGAGGGCAGTAAGTGTCACGTCTTGTACAATGGTAAGGTGTCTGAAGAATTTAAAGTCCATAGCGGAGTACATCAAGGATGTATACTGTCACCGCTGATATTTTTGGTTGGTGGTTCTTAGTGATGTTTTCCGTGCAACGTTGACGAAAGGAAACTATGAAATTCGCTGGATTATGACATTTTACTTGTACTGTAAGAATGGGAAAGAATCCCACAAATCTGCCATCGCTGAATGACGTCGGTAAAAATTCCCTTGGAAATTGTTTCTACAAAATTTGGGTAATATTTTCGTATTTTTAGGCTTAATTTCAGATCGGTTCAAAAGTTCTTATTTGTTCTTATAAATCCATCGATTTTGGAAATTAATTTTGTACTTTTTAGTGACTGAAATTGATTGAATTTCGTATTTTTCGTACATAAAGAAATCTAAATACATATTTCCATATGTTTTCCCCAAAATTCCTTGTAAAAGAAACTACAAAACTTCTTGGAGTAAAATGTCGTTCATCTATGCGAATTTTTTAGTAAAGGATGTGTTTTGTCCGAGGATTCAGAAGATATTCCCAAAAATAAATTCAACAAGTCTAGTTTCAATTGCACAGCATACAAAACTGACAAGATTTTGGAGATATATGTACCTATATTTATATTTCGTTTTAAACATTCATTGCTCTTTTTCACATTCTTTACAGTGTCTGAGAATTTTATTCCATAAACTCGCATTCAAATATGATAACCTATAAATAGCTAGGTCAACGAACTAAGAAAATGCGTCCACCAAGCATGCGAATTTTGTGTACGTCCCTGCCGACATAAGCCTTTTAAAATTATAGCCTTAAGCTGATTTCTCTTGTCAAAATGTAAATTGGTGACTGCACTGTAATAAGGAATTCATTATTCACTTAGTCCTGCTTTAGTTGAGAAAAAGTGTAACCAACTACCGGCTTCGCGGAACGATAATATCGTACTACGAAGAGATTTCACGCAGGTACTTTATATCACGTACATTTGTATATGGTAGTCACAAATCGCGTGTTGTAATAGTTATGTACATATCTACATAAATTAAGTATTAAAATTTCATAATTCGCGTGGATGATCTTTTCAAATTTAAATCCATTAAGAGCGTTTATGTTAAATAAGTTTTTAAAGCACAGACTACACGTAGTGTGGACAAAAATACATTTTTTTAAATTGGCAATTGAACATCGAATAGATAAAATGCATGTTCATTCAAAATGTCTCCTTTTGATTTAAAGAGGTCCTCAATGGCTTCAGTCACATATCCATGGCTTCACGCACTTCCCCAATCGGAAATGTCGTTACAACTGAAACGTGGTCCTCATATACTCAATGCCAGATAACTTTTTAATGCGCACCATGTTCTCCAATACCGTCTTGTCGTCTAGGGTATTTCAATCGGAAGCTGGCTCTTGAGTTCCTAGAAAATTATTTTGAAGCTATCGTTGGGTAGTTTTAGGATTATGTGCCGGCGCAACGTTGTGCTGAGAAGTCCAGTGCTGATCCTGAAACTAAGTTCTACTAATTGGAGAAACAACCAGTTCCAAAAATGTTTTTGCAGATATTTTCACCCCCTTTTTAGAGAAATGAAGGTATGTTACCCAGTTTTGCGGAAAGACTTACATAACCATGACTACTGCTGGGTGATGACCTATCTCGATCCGTCGAATTAGTTGTGAAGCCCTACCAAAAGGGTAAAGGTAATACCTACCAAGACGTGGTAGCGTACTGGTTGAAGCCGTAAGAGAAAGTGTTGCCAAGAACCCACATGTGTCGTTGTCATATCATCATACACGCCATCGTGTGCGATTTCTGTAAATGTACCTCAGCTTTCCCCAACTCTTTCACAGTTACCATGATTCTTCCTCAGCTGCCATCCTGGGTAAGCGGGTTCCATTGCATCACTTGGTTAGCTATGGACCTGTCACCCTTTCGGAGAGTGTGAGCAATCAATCCAGGGCCACTTTCATTGTCCATTGTGCCTCTATGTTCATGATCCGTTCTCTGATAGAGCTGTTCGTTAGAGAAACGGATTACCGCCAACCAGTAGCTCGAACCAGATTGAAAGAACATTTTAAAGACCGACGAAGACCATTTTTGAACGGTTGCTGGTTTCAACAAGATATTGCAGTTTTAGCAAAGAAAATTCCCTGGACTCGTGCTATCGAACAATGTCGACATGAACTGGCCACCCAGATCTCTAGATCTAACTTCTGTTTGTGGGGTTATTTGAAAAGCATTCATGCTGAAATGATCGCTATACCACCCTAGATCAAACCACAGTCCAAACATGTGTAGCATCGAAAACTTATATATAGTAGCAAACAGAGCTATAAAAGAATGCAATCATTTTTGACTATAATGCGTTGGAATGCTCCGAAAAATGATTTAATTCATTGCCTTCAATAAATACCTAAGGCGGGGCAGACAATGCAATCACTGACTTCAAAAGACTTTAAGGAACTGAAAACAATCAGTGAATTCTAGTGACTACAATTGACTTTAAAGAATGCAGAGCATTCAAAAAGATTGCATTCTTTCTGACTTCACCATTCTGAATACTGAAATTGATTGCTCAAGTCATGACTTCAAAATAAATGGTGATTTATTGAAGTCATTGAATTGAAACAAATCTACGTGAATTCATTCCGCAATGATTGCATTCCTTAGCTTATAGTCAACCGCTGATAGAAGTGAAACAAACCTCAACGAACTTTCGAATGCACTGGTCAAAATGCTCACAAGTTTCGGCCTACTACAAGTATCTATGTAATGTATATTAAACCATTGCGTGTCTTATTGTTCTTAGACTTTTTCTGAAAACGTAGGTACGTATTGGGTCAAAATTTTGTTTTCCGCCGGCATGTTTTCGGAAAAGCTTAGAACTTTTTTATTAACTAAATTAACAGCTGTCAACAATTTTCATCCTCTGACAACCTCCTTTTATATCGAGCTACGGCTGATTTTTCAGTAAGTTCCAAAATTTTCAATTCACACAGAAAAATTTGACAGTCATAATCTAGCTTGTTCTATCAAAATTGAGATTTGTTGAGAGTTTTGGCACATCATCACAATTCGATACCAAGCGATGCCAGATGTGGGCAATTTGGGGGTATTTATCAGTGGATGGGGAATATGTGGAAAAGTGGTTTCATAATGGTGAAGAAGCAAGAATATGATACAACTATGGTTCCTCACTTGTTCTTCCACATAAAATCTTAGCAACTCATTTCATACAAAAACAATACCGACCGAATTATAACATTCTATCAGAAAACTGACATGATACTGACATAAGTGCTGACAGATGTGTCAGTTGCGTAAGCACTCGTAAAGAAAATTCCTTAACTTTTACATGGAATCGAAAAGGGGGAAAATTTGAGGAAAAAATAAATACAAAATGTGCTAACTTAAATGAAATATGCAACATGTTCGCATCTTTTTTTCAGTCGAATTTTATAAATGATGATATTGATTGTAGTTCTTTTTCTAATAGTGATAAAACTTCGAATTTTGATTCTTTATCCTTAACCGAGGATGATATATTTATTGAATTGTCATCACTAGAGTCTAGTACAAGTATTGCACCCGACAATTTCCCTCCGCTGTTTTTTAAGGCTTGCAGAAATAGCTTAGTGTGCCCACTTAAGATTATATTTAATTTATCTCTTCGGTTGGGTAAATTTCTTGATTGCTGGAAACATTCATTTATTACTCCCATTCACAAATCTGGTTCCAAAGGTCACATAGAAAACTATAGGCCTATAGGCAAATTGCAATTGGTTCCTAAAATCTTTGAGGCCGTTGTGAAAAAAAAACTTTATTCCGTTGTATGTAACCAAATTTCTCAATGTCAACATGGTTTTATGAGTGGTCTTACGAATTACTGTCTCGATAGCATGGAAAAACGTCAACAAATTGACTGTGTTTACACAGACTTTTCCAAAGCCTTTGACCGTGTTCAACATAATGTCCTTATAAAAAAACTTGAGATTTTTGGATTTCATTCCAGCATTTTAAATTGGATTGGCGATTATTTAATGAACCGTACCCAATATGTTAAAATTGGCTCTGTTTGCTCAAAGGTGATCCTTAATTACTCAGGTGTTCCTCAGGGCAGCCATATTGGTCCGTTCCTTTTTCTTCTTTTCATAAACGACCTTCCTTCGGTTGTACTAACATCTAAATGTCTTTTATATGCAGATGATCTAAAAGTATTTAGCTCTGTGAATTCTATTTCTGACGCACTTCGATTGCAAAGTGATCTAAATCGCATTAATGACTGGTGTTCCGTAAATGGTTTATATTTTAATATAAATAAATGCTCAGTTATAACCTTCAATAGAAAAAAGTTCCCAATCATCTTTGATTACAGCATTCAAAGAGTGATGTTTTTCTGAGTAGAGTTTGCAAAAGTAGCAATTGTTTCACCGTATACAGCAGTACCTACGGTTTATATTAAATGAATACTCCATCCTAATACCTACGTCAATCGAGAACAACTTTTCACAACCACTTCGCACGCTTTTTGGAGAAAAAGAATAGCAACAATGTTTCCATGTTCTTCCACCGGCAGCACTTAATGACAACCTAAGTGGTGAACCTACCAAATGTTCGTGCAACTATATAGTTGCTTTTCCTCTATAATTATAGAACAGATACCTGCCTAGATAACAGAAATTCCACTTTGTAAAGTATTTTCTTATTTAAACAACCAATTGAACTTTCCTAAAAGCTAGACAAACACTAAACGTGTAAATTAAATATTGTTTTCGCTTCGGCCACCAGTTGGGTATTCCCCATTCAACTTTCTTCTATCAAAGAATAAAGTGCTACATTTTTCTGCCAATCAAAAACCGCTAATTTATTTAAACTTTCAAATAAATCTAATAGTTTAAACACCCTATTACAAAGAGTCAAGGTCAACAAAGGCAGCTTTAAAAACAATCTGTTATCAGCAGATTTTTCACAAATCTAATTAATTGATTTGTTTTAAAGGTATAGAAACAACACATAAACTCCACTAATCACCCTTAATGCATTCAAGAGTATCTATTTAGGGCTATTATTATAAAATTATTCCAGTTTGAACTTCCTGTTTCACATGCAATAACTCACTATAACATTTCAGCTCTTAATCACATTTGCAATTAAAATTTACTTAACGATGTCGCTGATAAGTAAATAACATGTGTCCACCTTATTAAACAATTTAATAATAGCAATTAGCATTCACACACAAAAGCTGGCTCGCGGAAAAAAAAAAAAAAAAACAAAAAACTAGACACAGAGATACAACAGCGAGAGACCATCCTTGATGTGACAAATTTGTGTAGTTTTTAATAAATTTTCAACCACTCAATAAATTTTAACCTCTCAGCCATCAATTTAAGCACAAAAAAAAGAAAAAAAAAACATTTCCACTTAAGCGAACATAATGTCACACAAAAGTCATAAAATTTAATTTAATTATCTGCACACATACTATTCACTAGATACTAGAGAGATATTCATTTGTTGTGTGTATTAATTAAGTGAATTAAGCGCCGCTTATGGGTATGTATGTGTGGGCCCGAATAAAATTGGTTGCTACCAACAAAGTAGTACCCACCTAGGAATCGACGACGACGACGACGACTACAACCCACCCATTTAGCCCCCACAACGTATCCAATCAATTCATCAATCACAAAATCACAATTAATAGTTGGGCAACTGACACACACACACACAGCCAGAGAAGGTATACATAAATTATGGATATCAATTTATTCTTCAACTGGACACCCAAAGTCGTTACCACGATGTGAAATGTAATCCATCTGTGAGAGAAGGTGGTTCGACTCCGACAAATATTCAAAACACTTAAAAGTTTATGTTAAACGTACGCCTGGGGCGTATTATAAGTCAGTTGGGTGCCCCCCTCCCTCTTTGCTCCAACCAACCATCACATGGTTACACCAAACAGATAGCTTTTCATCATTATAGATACATAGGTTAGGTATGTATGCGTCTTTTGCCCCGCGCGCAACTCTGCACAACAATTGAGTGAACAACTCAAACGGCACCGCATATTGTTACTTCTAATTATCCCAAAACACCGACAATGCCGAGTCTGTATGTAGGTACATACTACATACGAATGAGAAACAAATATGTATTTAGATACGAAAAAAAAAAAAAATCGGTACAAAAAAGTATCTGGCAGATAATTTACCCGAGTGGCGTCAATTAACCAACCCACCAAAAGAAAACGCATACGTTGAACAAGGATGGCAGAAAGACGCGAAGTGATTCTGGCCTTTTCTTCGTTCATCTACATAGAGTAGGTATCTGTGAGATGTTTGGTTGTGTTGAAAGATAAAATTTTTAAGGCTAAGTAGTTTCTTGTTACTCTAGATTGGTTTTTAGTAAAAAAGATACAAAAGCATCTATAAGATACAAAAGTATCTTTAACATTAAAATGTATCTTTTGTTGAAAATTAGTCTTCTTAAATGGTTCTTAGTTAAAATTTACATATCTAACCGTTAAATGATGAAATTTTTATGAAGAAAATTACATACCAAAATGTATCTACATAAATTATTACTAAAAATAATATATCTATAACAAAAAAAGTCTCAGAACAAGAAATCAGCTCGGAAAAAAAATTTCAAAGAAGGGCCACACTCTGATGATCGCCATAATTACCCAAGCAGAACCACCATTGCGTTTGCGACCGCATCTACCATTGGTTGGATAAATCCAAACGCCTTTTTTCCCATTGTATAGCCCGCATATGTATCTAACCAACAAACAAGAAGAAAAAAAGGGGGAGGCATTCCACACGCAACCATTTGACTCTCTCTGTCCGTCGCATACGTTTCCATATTCTACCTCTAACTCTTGCGCGTTTGGTGAACGAAAAACCGGATATATCTGTCGGCTGGTTATGTGAACGAGATGGAATGCTAAGTGGGAATCACAGACTTGTCTAGTTAGCTTGTGTTTGCTGCTGCTGCTGCTTAACAATCTTCAATCTAGTTGTGAACAGTTGATTGTGAATCGTCGTGCAGAGAGGTCATATGGATTTTTCAAACTTGACGTGATATAGGCACAAAAAAACAAAAAAAGCATATAAAACCTGAAAAACGAACTGACGGATACTTAACTACTTTTTTTTTGTTTTTCTCGTCCGTCGTGTGTTGTGAAACAAGAAAAACTTGTGTTGTGTGCTTTAACTCCTGGTTAAGTGGAGTAGTTTAGCTAAAGAGATACTTGTTACTTAGTGACATCTTGTAGATTAATTAATTGACTTCAGTGCGATATTATAGAATAAAAATCGAGTATCTTTTGTGAAAATTTAGTGTTTTAGAAAAAATTTAACAATGCTTTGTCCACCGACTATACGACCACCGAGTCCAGCTGAATCGGAAATCTCAGTGGGAGCACCAAGTCCGCTGCCCCATCATCACCATCATCATCATCATACCCAGCATCATCCATTGCAATTGGCAGCTCGGGAGGAATACTTTCAGCCTTTGAAGAGACTGAAAATGGTTGACTCTCGGGATCGCTCTGCGAGTCCAACTCCTCCACCGCCGCCACCGGCACCAATAGCAATACAACCGCCGGCTACTACAACAAATCAGAAATCGAACATCGAAGGCGTGAAAAGTTTCTCCATTGCTGATATCCTTGGTCATGATAAGAGTTCTAGAAGCGCTGCTGCAGCAGCAGCATCCGCTGCATTCCCACATCCTCCACTAGATGTCGCTGCCGCAGCCGCAGCGGCTGCACATCATCCAATTCTGATACCAGCGACACAGATTGTTCGCCCTTGGGATCATTTACTCGGACCAATTCCAGCCGTCAGACCGTTCATTCCACCAGCTTTACTGCACTATGAGCAGCGCCTAGCATTGGACTATCATCGTCAGTTGCAAGAGCACTTCAACGCCCAGGCTCAGCTGCTGAGACACATGGGAATGGATATTATTCCGTCGGAAAGTGGTTCAGAAAGATCCAGCTCGGCGGCTAGTGATTGTTGTTCGCCGGAAATAGCCGGCAATCGTCTATCGGGCGATGCGCATCCACAGAATCATAGCGGGCATAGCCGGCATTCACCTTCACATGGGAATGGACAACAGACAGGATCCTCATCGTCCTCATCATCATCGTCGGCGGCTAATCAAAATGCCGCAAATTCGAATAGTGCAAAAACAAAACCCAATGGAACGCCCCTGGATGCCCTGTTCCAGATGACAACGAAGGATTTCAATGAATCCGAAGGTAAGTCAAAGCAATAGTTAAAACAATGCACAGGATGTCGAGAAAGCCATTATAACTTTTCTTAACTTTAACATAATGTCTGTGCAACATAGGAGAATGTTTGAGAAATTATTATAAGAAGTGCACATCGTGAATTTTTAATCTCAATTTATTTAATACTCCTTAAATATACATAAGTAGTAGAATTTCACGTAATGTTGAGTTACAATTAGATACGTTTTCTACTGTCAAACGCGTAAGTCGGTACACCTACACCTTCGATCTCATCTCAAAACCTTACCCTCACAACCTTAAATTACTTCTTTTCTCTAGATTCCTTACAGTTCCTACAGCAAAATGTCTCCTTTCAGTGAAATGAAAAAACTTCATTGAAAAGCATAAAGAATCATTCAATTACAACATTTCGATACTCGACAAATTGACAGTTTGCCGGAACGAGTTCAGCCCTTCATTTTCTTTCAACCAAATGAAAATCCCATTCAATTTCTTTCAACCGCTTTAGTTGCCCATAATCAACGTAAGCAAACTTCGTTAACTGTCAACAAAAGGGGAAAAAAGGCTAATTAATCCATCTTACAATAAATGGGATAGATAGCCATTTATTTGCTTGCATCTATGGAATTAAAATATTTAGCTATTAGAAGGTATTCAAACTTGTTTAAGTGAGCTGTCAAATTTCCGTACTGAGTGTCCCATTTCATTCAAACCCTCTTTAATCTCAGAGAAGTTAACGAAACTCGACGAAACTGAGAATATTTCCCTAATGGGACATTCTATCACGCTGGCGTAAGCTCATCTAAAGGCTGAACTATAATAGTCGGAAGCAACCGCAAGCTAATGTCAAAACCTATGGTAAGTTTTCTTCAGTGCAGTCATTCCCATAGAATGTATGTGTTTGGCTGCGCCTGTCAAACAGTTTCGCCGGTTAATTTATTAGATTTCCAAAGAACTTTCAATTGTTTTGATAAAATTAATAATGTACCTCATTCAAGACTATTTTCTAATTCAAATTTTTATATATTTTGTACGTTTTGAAATGATTTTATAATTTTGCCCAGCTGACTGTCAAATTTTTGTGGAATGGACTCGCATTGCCTTGGAAGTGGTCGTACGAAACCAAACCTCTGTTAAAGTTCAGCCTTAAGTCTATTGTGGTTGAGTCTTTAGTTACATTGCCGTAGTTTTTTGCAAAAGAGAGATCACTTCTGATTTTTAAATTTTCTTCAAGATTTAAAAATTATCTCCGCCTCAAGTGAAGCAAAATAATCAAAATTTGTACTTTTGTCAGAAATGTTGGCGTAGCGTAGGTAACTAATTCGAGTAAATTACTTCCCATTTTGCATGTAACTAATGTAACTTATGACAATCATTTTGACATATTCTTTATAATATGCGACCAAAATTTATGCAAAAAGAAAAAAATAAATAGAGCACAAAAAATGGGAAATACTTGATGTAAATTATTCTAGAATGTTCTAGATATCAAAATAAAAATCTTCATTTTAAGTTTTTTATATAAGTGTATAAACTATTTCAAGCCCGCGATTGACAAACTATTCCGCAGAGGGGTATGGCTAGCGATTATAAAGAGTTCGATTTTTGCAGATGAAGCCCAAATTTTAGACAAATTTGGGACACCGAAATCTACTGTCTAATATAATTAGTCCACGATCGTGACTTTTTTATTTCTTCAAAAGTATTTTTCTACAGAATAATGAATTTGTTACACTTGTTACGTAATTAATTCAATAAGCTACATAAGTAACGTGTAAATAATTAAAATTGACTGACACTATTGTAAGTCTTTAATTTAAAAACTCGTCAATCTAAGCCCCTTGGATGCGGGACATATTAGGATGTATAAAGACATTAGCATCCAGGAGCCTGTACAAAGAAAATAAAAATAAAAGAAGTACAAGTGACAATTGTAGAAGCAACACAATGGGTGCGTTTGGACAACTGCGTAAGGTTGGAACAGGGGTTCGATACGGCCTCACCTCTTTTTTCCATGCCTTATGTGACAGATATTTTGTTTCTAAATGAAGCAAATAAATAAATAGTTCAATGAATGACTTCCTCTGATGGAGCCTTTGTTTTTATCAAGCACTCTATTGTATTTAGAAATATTTTGCCTATCAGTAGAACCTTTTCTGTTTGACTTGTTTGACTATGTCTTTCGCTTCTAAACCGCTTCTGTAATCTCCCTGTTGAGAAGCACTTTAGTACCTATACAAAATGCAAACACAGGCTTAAATTAGTCTTCTCTTTTTTTTCTCTTTTAAAAATAATAAAGTCCCCTGTATTCAATTTAAGTAGGTGCACTATCTACTTAATGTGTATGAAAACCACCCATCAATTAGACAGTTTGCCTCTTCAGTGACCACAATCACTCACGCTACTAATTCAATTAATAAACCAATTGTGAGATATAGCCAAAGTAGTGAAATACCATTCACTCTGTGCTATATACCCAATAGCTAACCGAGTTTTTCGCGTGACTCCATACCTATTTACACTCAATCAATATTCTGTTAATAGAAAAATTCTCTTGCAAATTGCATAGATACACAGTATCTATACTATTTGAACGTGCTCAATTGAAGCACACGAAAATATTTTAAACAGCTAGATTGTTTCTCTTTTTAATTAACCAGACTTAAGTCTACGGAAAGAATAATTGACTAGCAATTAAATTTTGCCATTAATCATGGTTCAGTAGCGATAAACCGATTCCTGTGTTGAAGATAAGGCGAAAATATTTGTCATAATAACACCTTAGTGTGTTATCCACTTTGAATTTTGGTGTGGTGCGCCCCCCGGGCTCATTTCGAAAGCAAATTAACCCTCGATGTTCATTATTATTACTAATAGTTACGCCCCCGCACACACCCTCTATAGACCTCGTCGAATGATAGTAGATACTCTGTTGTAATTAGTATCTAACATTCCGGCGTTTTTGTGTGCGCCTAATGACCTTTTAAATGATTAAATGTTATTACTCAACTAATGAGCCGAAAGTAGTGTATCTATGATGTATGATTGGCTACCGAAACAGCAGCAGCAGTATTCGAAGTGCTGACTTCTCTGCCCACACACAAGAGTACACACATTTAAAATCGTGATTTATGGACGTGTAGGTATTTTGAAATGGCAAATAAAGTATCTTGCTGTTTTGTATTTCGATTTCTTTTTTGACGCCAGGAATGACCAATAATTAAGTTGGCTTAATTTGCATTCTTGGCAATTTATAATAATTAATTTGTTTTCTTGTCTCTCCTGAGGGGATACATATATAAATTTGTATTATTATGTCGCCTCGTGTGGGAACGTACGTAAATACCTGTTTTTCATGTTCCTATTGCCCTCGTTTCAACCTCATATATTCTTTTTTTTTTTGTAAAATGAAACTTCTTATCTCGGACAGAACCATTTCTGATCATTAACTCATGTAAGTAATTTGTTTTTAGGACTCTTAAAAGGATCTCTCTCGCTCTTAAGTGAATGAGGGGGAGGTTTGTTTTGGTAAACACATGTCAGAGGGCAAGCGATCCTTTTTTTATTTTTGTCTTGAAGATCGTTTAAATTACTGTCCAAGGGTGTACTTCGGGATTGGGACACTTGGAAATTTGAGATACTTGTGGTTGTATGCCTGCTAAATACCAAAACAAGATACCACGAGATGGGCTAAGTAGATTGTGTAGATGAAGTGGGTCATATGGTTAACTTCTAGGGAAATTATTGTTTCTATATTTTTATGGATTCTAAGAATTTAATTGAATACACAAGCAGATAGTTATTGAGGATTGATTAAAGGAATTTTTCATGGAAAATAAGTATTGGGAAGCCAAACTGTCTGTGAATTTCAAAGTTGATATTTTGCAGTTCGAACAAAGGATGTATGGTTTATGTAACAAGTACTTGATCGGTCTAACTAGAACAAGGTTTAAAATATAAATCTTCCATCATAAGATTCCATTAGTTTATCACTTGTTTTAAAGAAATCCTTTCTTTACTTTCAGAGAGACGGCCACTGAAAGGTACTTGTCCTTGCATTCTTTAAGTATTAAAATAATAGGTAATTTGTTTAAGAGAGAGAGAGTTTAAGGTAGTGACTTTCCTTAAGTTGAAGCGAATGTATATATTTGGTGTTAGGGTAGCTACATCGAATGCATTCGGCAGAAAATTTAACAAAAGTAAGAGCCCGCAACAGGAGCTAGAATTATTCTTCATGTTGCCAGAAATCAGATATCCTATATGCTCTTTGGCAGAACTCTTGTAATGCTTCTACTAACATCCTTTGAACCAGACAGGAAGGTAGAATTTCCTCCTCATTTATACACTAAATGAAGCCAAGTTCTTACAAAAGTATGAATGGCATCACTTCTAAG
This sequence comes from Chalcosyrphus nemorum, assembly GCA_949716465.1. NCBI lineage: Eukaryota > Metazoa > Arthropoda > Insecta > Diptera > Syrphidae > Chalcosyrphus > Chalcosyrphus nemorum. The sequence continues at coordinate 6,228,968 of OX454333.1, forward strand.
AAAGAATGGTGCCTGTAGAGAGCCTTAAACATTTAAGTGCTCACAAAAGAGTTCTGTTCTCAATACGATTCCCGAGTTAGAAAAACTACATAGAATCCTAAAAACTAATTCCACTTTTTCTTGAAGTTACATTGTTTGATGGACTTGATGGAAGAAGAGTATACAAGAGTCTGTTATTATTCGAAGCACTCAGAGAAAGAGAAGTTTTCTACCACTGATGATCCGCTTTTTCAAATGTGTAGTAGTAGAGATTGGCCTGAATCCATCCTCTAAGGCGTTCTCGCAAAAGCTGGAATGGACAAATGTAGTACAAAAGTCACAGTTAGGGTCCTTGGTTGAAACCGTTCCTCTGTGAGGATGCACTTAGACCAAGAATAGGTCCATTGTGCTGCCGATGTGTAAGTTGGAATGGTCACTCTCTTACTCTGAGAACCATTTACTCCTTAGTATGAAGGAGCCAATCTTAGTATGAAAGAGCCAATCTTAGCCGTGCAGGCGTTGCTGAGATCATTTAAGTCGTTGAACAGGTATTCACCTAATGTGGCCTTTCTAATGTGGGCTAGTGCGGGGCACGTGCATAGGACGTTACTGATGGTCTCCTCTTTTTCTTCATCTCTACAACTTCTGTTGAGGCCATTGAAGGGATGCCCAGTCTTTGGGGCATGCTTCCCTAAAGCATAGTGCCCGGTAAGGGTGTTTACGATTTTGGAGAGGGCTCCTCTCTTGTGTTTTAGAAGTCCGATGGATCTGGCTTCGTTAAGCGAGGGCCAAAGCAGCCTTGCAGTGTTACAGTGGTCGAACTGTTGCCACCGATGATAGGCCTCTTTCATTGCATCTTTATGGATTAGGTATTTAGCTTAAGACGTTGGCATCCCATGTCGGTGACACTTATGCTGTTTAGACCTGTGGAGCCTCGTCGAATTTACTGTTCCCCGGTATCTAAACTAGACAGATCTTATTCCATTTGGAAATTTTATCGAGTTTTCTGCGACTATGTTTGAGTGATATGTGAGATCTCAAGTGTCTCTGACTGTGACTATGGAGGCTGATCCTACTGCCACATTTTTTCTCTTAGATTGTCCTGTCGGCTACTTCGAGCCGAGTACAGAAAACTCTTTAGAAGAAGAGTGAATTTAGTTTCATCGTCGTCCATTAGTTGTGATGACACACACAGTACATGAGACATTCTTCTATTTTCTTAGAAAATTCTCTGACAACATCAACAGCCCATGGATTATAATTCGCCTTGAAGTCACATTCGATACCGCAGAAATAGATTCCTGCTTGGGATCATCCTGTTTCGCCAACAAAAACAGCCTGAGTTCCAATCAGTCATTACCACTACCCCTCCTACTATCGACTTTTAAAAAGGTATTTGATAGTATTCCTCTCGTCCTGATAAGTATATATTTACTGTAGGAAATTACGGCTATGTAAAGATACATATCTTATGCCACGTATTCAAGGAAAAGGTTAGCTGAAAAATGCGAGATTCATATTGGAGTCCCGCAAGGTTGTATTTTTTCACCAATTCTATTCTATGGAGGTATATTTTTGTGCCAAGCATCTTAAGTCATCTAGGTTACAGGTTCTCGGTTCCCGTTAGGTGATAAGTCAAATTTAGAGATCACAATTGAGAAAAAAAAGCTCTTCTAATTTCTTTTGGCGCCATCTATTACTTGTAAGAGAAAACACCCCTTCGCGTATGTTTTCTTTACAGTGTTACCATTTCGAACTAAAATCGCCTTAATAAATAGAAAATCTCTAGGTACTATAGTATGCATAATTCCCATTAACTCTAACTAGCTGCCCATAAAGGACATAACTTAATCATTAAAAACAAATTTCTTGCTTAATTCCTTCTTTGTTAACACTTTGCGCGAGTAAAGATTATTTAATTAATCTACAATTTTCATTAATTAACATCCCAACACCATTTAATTACCCTTCGCACTCAGTATAACACAAGGCAAAGTCACTAATTTGTCAACAAGCACATTAATCGTCATCCGGATTTCTAATTAAACTGAGAACAATTAAATATGATTAATGAGTATATCAAAACCTTGTGACATGATGAAAAAAAACAACTACCGAGTAACTACAGTAGCTCTTTTGGTGGCTTGAAACACGACTTAACTTAACTAACAAGCTAAATACGAGGAGACATTTGCATTGATCCAACGAGCCGAGCCGAGCCTCAAATTCACTTCCTTGTGCCTGGTGCTATGAGCCCGGTATTCGCGCTCGATGTGTTCATAAATCAGTTATGTTTATTGTAGGGGGGTTATTAAATTTCCATTTTCAATAATTAGAATCAAGAGTGTAATTTATTATGAGACCACGACTGATTAATCGGCAGTCGCTTAAGCCGTCTCTGCCTCTGTGTGCCGCCGCAAACAAAAGATACACACTTCTACTGCTTACTGAGTTGTGAGTGGTTTTTAAAGATCGCGTAACTGATCAGCCGAATTTATATTATTTTTTTTTTGTAAATCTTCTGTCAGTTTGTTAATTAGAAAACGAAGCGAATTTCGGAAGATCAAAATTTTGTATTAATAAATGAGGCTACTGACTTCCATACTTCTCAAATTTTTCGCAGTTGTATTTCCTATGAAAAATGCATTCGCATTTAATTTTTAGTCGCGCATTCATTAAGAGCTTAAGTCATAAAACATTTAATTCATTTGGGCATAAATATCAACACCACAACGTAATTAAAAATAAAAAAAATTGAATAAATAAAATTTCACCTCAATGCATTCATATTTTTCGCTACTCTAGCTCCGCTCCGCGATCTCATCGGGCGGCGCGCGATTAATGAACTTTTCACAACTCATAATACACGATGAATGACATCCCGACAAATTAATAGCATCAAGCGTTCACATAAGTCCCATTCTCCACGTCAGATGCACAGCACACAGATACTGCACACATCTCATGTGTGATGGCCCTTCATTCAAAATATTGCTGTTGTTGTTGTAGAAAGAAAAGAAGGAAAACAAATTCTGTGAAATTCCCACAGGAATATAGTTCGGGTTCTGTTGGTTTTTATTTTTTCATCCGAAAATCGTTTGTCAATCAGAGCGAGCGGGTATGCGATCATATTCATTTACATGTTTGTATGTTTTCGGTTGTCAACAGGACAATTAGTTTTAAAGGTTTATTAGTGGGTGTTTGTTTTTCTTGTTTAGGAATATTGGAGTATCTATCAGTTGAGTGTTAATTGAATTATTAATATAGAAAGTTGTAAATTAGTTCGAGGGAAAATTAAAAAGTTAATTAGCACGTTGCCTATCATATAATGAAGTGGGAATGTGGTGGTTGATGATTTGAATAGGCTCGCATTTTCCTGTAAAAAAAAGCGTAGTAGGGCTTTTATTGTTCGGTCTGCATCATGGGCTAACTAACTTCGTAAATGTTATTTTCAACTATAAACTTAAAAGCGCACTTTAGCTTTTGTTTAATAATAGAAACTTTTTAACCGGTCGTTAACTTATAGGAAATTTCAATCAAACACACATAAAAGCGACAAGTACATATTTTTGTTTTGCTTTGCTCTTTTTGTACACTGATCTGACAGATGACATAACTGAAATGACAGATGATATAACTAAAATGATAGATATCACAACTAAAATGACAGATGATATATTGACACATTAGGTGATAATGGTAAGGAGGGCTTTATTTCAAATATAAATTATAAAAACCTTTGGCCAAATTAATTGTAGAATGTACTTTATTCGCAAATAATTTCGCGTTAATTCTTTTTGGAATAATTTAATCATTGAGCACAACAAAAGAATTAAGAACGCCTAAAAGCACACTCTTTATTCATCAAATCAAGTTGAAAAGAAACATACTTTGAGGGGCTCGTTAGTGGAAGATAGCAATTCAATCCAAGGGAATATTCGATGCCTATAGATTCTTACAACCTTTGGCTAATCCAGTCGTCAAGGACTCTTATAGTTGTTGGCATCACAGCAAACAGCTAAGAATGCTTAAAAGCTCACTTTACTTTTTGAAAATAAAATAAAAATAGCTATACTTCTAGGCGCTAAACGGAATGGAAATGGAATGAAGCTGAAATCAGGTTCTTGAGATCTGAATTAAAGAATCGAACGATTGGGACCTTTAAGTCATTCGTCCAAAGTATCTTTCGTTTCTTTTTGATCAATAATACTGATTTTGATCAATAATATGACTTTTGTATGTCTGTTAGTTAATCTGTTGCGCTATTTAGTGTTGTTTTGCGGCTCTTTTCATTTTTTCTTCACTGAAGCTGCCTCGTTGCAACTTCTCAAATCAAAAATCTTATGTTTCCTTAACTTCAATTCCAGTACCACTTCTTGTATCCATATCGAAAAAAAAAAATCAAATTCCTTGCTTAATTGATTTTTCAATTAATCTTACCTGCCTGTCAAAGTAATAAATAATCGTTAATTTTTAATAAAACACCTGTCACATTGAATTATCTTCTTTCCTAATTAATATTAAAATTTCATAACAACTGTGTTTTTTTTTATTCGCCAAATTAAAAATACTTTTCAACCTCGATATCTATCTATCTGCGCATTAATCCACAACATAAAGCCACACACACACAAAACAAACTCACAGATGAAATGGAAGAAACCCATTCGCATCTATTAGATTCCACTCTAATATATGTTTATAGATACTATATTTCACACCTTGTATAAAATATCTTTTTTCATCAATTTATTATTTGCCTTCGCTCGCATACATACACACATAAAGATCAAATAAATTTTACCGACAATTAAATCGGTTTTAGTGTTTCTTATGAAAAAAAAAAGACCAGGAGATATACCTTTTTTCCAAATTAGATACTAAGCGGGAACGAACGAACGAACGAACCTTTCATCTTCATAAATCTGCTTATAATCGAAATATGAGTGTATAAATTGTAATTATGTGGCCAGCAGATACATTTGTATCTATTCGTACGCACACTACCATTTGATACGCATTCGAGAGATATTGGCTGCCTTGTAGATGAAAGAAAAAAAAGTGTCAACCACGAAGAAAATCCGCTTTCATTGATAGTACTTAAGTCGCCCCCTAACACGCTGGTCCATAAAGAGACAAAAAGGTATCGAATCTCAATTCAATTCTTGTGTTCTCGTCTAATTTACGCATCCGAAATGGGCAGAAGAAGAAAAAGCCTTTTAGAGATACTCTCAACCGCATACGCACAGTCGCATAGTCGGTCCAATCAATTGGTAATTAATTAATTTTATAGACACTCATATCTCTTTCTCGGTCTTTTTGGTCGTTGCTGCGGTCCACCACTGGATTTTCAATTCAAAATCAATTTTTTCCCTCAAATTTTTGTCCTATGTAAGGCCATTTTTGACCTCAAAATAAAGTATCTATCTCTCGGTTTTTGTTTTGGATCATTAGCGGTAAAATTGATGGCTTGATTATTTAAATTTCATTTTAGTTAGGTTTTTTTTTTTTTTGTTGGTCATTTTGTGGTGGTTTTTATCGATTGGCCATTAAGCGAGAGGCATGGCCTAGAGTTAAGTGGCTACTGTCCATTGTTATCTTCGAGTATTGCTCAGATATTTGAATTTTTAATTCGAAGTATTTCTTGTGATGGTGACGCCGATCACCGATCGCCGCCCTGCGGAAGAGTAATGTAGGCAATAAATTTCAATCGAGTTTTTGGTTTTTTTTTTGGATAAGTTTTTGGGTGGTAGGAATAATTCTAAGACACAAAAAAGACAAATTATCTTAAAGTACCTATTCTTATTTCCTTTTTCAGATAAATCCCATTTGGATCTGTTTTCGAATCGCCCACAACCGAAGAAGAAGCGAAAGTCTCGCACCGCATTTACAAATCATCAAATATTTGAACTGGAAAAGCGGTTTCTGTATCAAAAGTATCTGTCGCCTGCCGATCGTGATGAAATTGCTGCTGCTTTGGGACTGTCTAATGCTCAGGTGGGTGTCTGCATAAATGAATTTTATTTTTATAGATTTTTTTGGTGTTAAGTGTTATGGGTTGTTGACGAGCCTGTTCGAAGGTAAAGCGGCCTTTAAATAGGTAGTGTTCCACAGCAGTCTCAATCAAAATTCATGTTTTTAAGTCTACTGATAAGGAAATTAAAGAAATAAAATTTTATATTTATCTTTAGTTCTTATATGAATGTGCTAGGTGTAGAATAAGGTTAGCCTGGCTTGACAGGTTTTTATCTTGTAATCATTGGCATTGTTAAGTGTTGTAGACAAGGTGAAGGTATGGTCAAATAGGTTATACCGAAAGTAGGCTATTTTTCGAAACTCTTTAGAGCATAAGCTCGAGCCAAGAGACATCTGTAAAGAAGCTGAATCGCTCATCTATTGCTTCTGTACTATAATTAGTGATAATAACGATAAAGATAAGTCTGTCTACGAACTATATAACTACTCTGTGTATTTGTAAATTAAAACGCTATTTGCCCAAGTTCTTCAATACTTTTTAAGAACCGAATAATTGAATCCAATAACTTTGGTAGCTACTTTACCAAACTTGGGGTCTTTTGATCAACTTAGCTGTTGTTGAATGGTGTCAAATAGATAGATAGAAGTCTTACCCAAATATTTCCATCACGTATCTATGAACTTTTTATGTGCTTTGGGATCAGTGTTAGACCTGAGAAAAATATAAAAAAGTCTTTAAACATGACTGTGAAGAGACCGTAAATTCAATCGAGCGTTTGACATCTGTCATTATTGTCGTGAGAAAGCTTCTGTGCCTTCAGAACCGTTATACAAATGTAGGTCCCTTTGAACAAAAATGTGTTATCTACGTTTAGACGTCAGAAGGTTTTTGACCATATTTTTGGGTTTTTATTTTATCTACACCCACAGATTAGCTTAAGCAAACTTAGTCTAAGTCTTAGCAACAATTACCCTCTTTCGCTACTTTCTGATACATCTCAAAACTTACTAATTTGAATCCTTTTTTTTTTGTCTTCTTTCAGGTGATAACATGGTTTCAAAATCGTCGTGCAAAACAAAAGCGTGACATAGAAGAATTGAAGAAGGATTTTGATAGCGTTAAGGTCTTTTCGGCTCATAAAAGTTTCCTGGAGAACGTAAATGATTTGAGTATTTTGAAGAAGAAGCCCATGCACGATGGGTCAGATTCATCAACGCCATCGGCGACAGCGATAAGTCCACAGAAATGAAGCGCCGTTTGGCGTTCGCTGTAGGTAGCAGGACGCAAGCATACATTTATTGTGTCACTGGAATAAGAAATGCTGCGCCAAAATGTGAAGGTTAATATCGATCGTGTGTTTTTTTATTTCCTAACTTGATACTGCTGGCGATAAAAAACAGATACGTGTACATTTCACAAAAAGATACCTTCTACACACTGCGCAGTTGTTTAAGATTATTTTCTTTAATTGATTGAAACCAAATGCATTTGTACTGGATTGGACACCAAAGAAAGCCTCTAAAGGCATATGGACGCCTGGCTTTGAGCAACGGTTTGTGGCCCCGCAGAAAAAGCTTTGAATACAAAAATAAAAAACCACGGGTTTGCTGCTATGAATGCTGCTTTTTCGGACTTATTTGAAAGTGAAGTTGAATCTATTTAATGCAACTATGGCATTAGATACTTAAAAAAAATAACAATGATAAATAAAACTTTTTAAAAAGATAAAAAAAACAACAACAAAAACAAAAAATAACGGTCCTTCTCAGGGCCGCCAAATATGTACAATGAGAGATCTTAATATCGATTTTAGCAAGAAGTGTTTGATTTGTATGTATTTGTATGTATAAATTATGTCGTGCAGCCTTTTTAAAAACAAAAGAAGTAACTTTAGATGTGCCTAAGTGTTTGATAAGCATTCAAGAGAATGACTGTCACGAGAAAGCTTCTCAAAACCCATCTGCCCTTCGGATACCGCATTAAACAGTAGGTCCCTTTTGTACGTGCAGAAATGTATACCACGGGCAACATGTACAATTGTGAGAAGCAGCTGGGCTGCTTATGGCCTAATATTTAAAACTTCCTATAAAGTACATAATTCAAAGCATCCGCACCCGCGATCAATTGAGCCACCCCTCAGTCAATAGTTTTTGGGCCAAAAGTCTTAAGTTAGCTCAATGAAATCATGTATTATAGGTCGTTAAAAAATCCCCATTACAGTGTTTAGATTTTTTGTGTCAGGTGCAGTGAGCGCGAATAAATACTGTGAACTATAAACGAATGCAAAAATCACATACAATTCTCCCCAGTCAATGGAGATTAAATATTGAAACCTGCTGCTGGAGTTTCAGTTGTCACACGCCAACTCTTCCCTATCGCTTAATCTCTCTTCTAATTGAACTTAGGCCCGCGTTCTGTCGTCTTCTTCTTCTTTTTCTCCTTTAGGCGAGCTAATGAATGATCGTAGGTCACTGGTCCGCCTGTGAGGTTCACCGATTTGATCTCAGGAGATATCGGTAGGCTTCACGGTTTGGATCACTTCGTCACTGTTCAATCAAATGCCGGTGTTTTTGCATTTGACTGTTCCAGTTGTTTCGCGATTGTGTATGAACACAATCTTGATCTTAATGGGATCACTTGATAACGATAAATAGAATATGTAATACCAATGAAGTCACTCTCTTCTGGGTTCCCGAACATAATAGTATAGATGGAAATAAGAACAACACATCCTGAGGCGATTGCATCCTATCTCGCAGCTTATGGTCAAAGTTGGACGAAGAAGAACCAAGAGCCTCCTATCCTTCAACAAAAAAGAAATCAGTATCATGATAGGTGTAACTGGGCACTGCCCAATAGGTGCAATGGCCGCCAACCTAGCCATCAGCTCACCATTGAAACAGTCAAACACCTGCTATGTGACTGCCCCAATCTCTAAACCCGTCGCTTCAGCTACATGGCAAACAGATTTTTCGTAGAACTGGTAGAGGTTGGTTGAACACAAGACCAACCGAATAGCTGCCAAATTAAAATATGGTAACCACGTTTGATGCCAGTGAATCAAAATGGACCAATAGGACTCCGTGAAAGCACCCCATACCATAGCATACCATACCAAGCAAGCGAGCCACCTCGACATTTAGTTTACTACTTTAACTCACTGTGTGCCTCTTTTGATTTGTAAATTATTCAAGCCTGTCTAAGATAACATTTGCGGTGGGACATAAGTCCGGTCAGATTTTTCTGTGGAATCGTATTGCGGAGTTACGTTTCAGCAAAGTGTCTATAAGAACTTATGTAAGTTCCTTTGTGCTCGAGAGACTTCATTTGATAAATAAGTACAACTCTTAAGGGATAAGGGTTGTTCCGTGTCTTTGATCACTGATACAGCCACAGCAACTATGACCGGTCAGCACTATGATGGACAGCCCTTAAGACGACAAACGCTTCACATTTGTTGAAATTTTGTGATTGTGTTTTGAATTGCTTGTTTCAGTTGGGCGAAGGATAACAGGAATTGGCTCTCTGTCAATTTTCTTAAAACAAACTTTGTTCTTTTTGCGACAAGAGACAGGTTTGACTCTACCCAGCACTAAAAAGTGTTACCATCTCGACCTCTGTACCTGAAGCCAAAAGATTAAGAGTTATTCTTCAAATACTGAAAAACGTGCGGTGAAAAACTACATCCCATCAGATTTATGTCGGATCAAAAATATACAAATCGATGTCTGGCTATAATAAGATGCTTTCTGACGTTCTCTTTGTTTGCTTGTATAGAATAAAATATGTGACTGCTTTTGCTCCAAACTCCAAGGAAAGCCTGTCACGGCTGAACGGGTGCAATACACAGCTGAATGTATCTTCTCTCTAAGGTATGACTTTAGTCCTATAGATTTGACGTCTGATTCCAGTACCAGATACAATGAAACCAAAAAGTATTCACCAAGAGTCATTGTCAGGCATGATGCATGAAGCAGAAGGTTCCAAAATGGATCAGTAAAAAGGGACTGGCGCCCTTTTGAAAGGCGACAACGTAAGACAACAAGTATGTTTCTGACTTCCAAAAGGAGTTTGGCGATCCTGAAGGTTGGAACTAAGCTACATGTTATAGTGCCTGTGTCTGCTGTGTTGGTCACAAATTTTAATATACACAACCAACTCTCTATAAAATTCACTCAATTCACATATGAGCTTTCACATGAAGCTTTGAGTCCTCTACTCAAGGCTAGATACTATTTGAGGTTATTAGGTACACTAAACAGCTACTAGAAAACAGATTGAACAACTTCGCGATTCAAAGGATTACTGTGCACTTTCGACTGTCACATTTGACAAACCGCAACACCTCGCTCGAAAATTTTGCTTTATAAAACTAAACCAACGATTGGCATCAAAGAAATGCGCACGTCCGACTGCGCAAAGATAATTTCCAGGAATCACATCAAGCAAACCAATTGACTCATCATACGTTTTTCTGTTTTGAGTTCAAATTTATAACACTAACTGACGATTGACTGCTGATTGATGAAATTCTCAAAATTAAACCATAACACGTCATTTTTCATTTCAAAGTATTTTTTTTTTTTTTTTAAATTGATACACAGCACAGAGTATTCCCCATTGTGCCGCTGGCTTGGACGTGGACCTGGAGCAACTTAATTTAGAGAAGAACGTTCCCGAAAAGCGCTCTTGCCTTTTAATTAATGGTCATTGGTACGAAAAAATTAACTCGCATAACATACGCGCCGGTAATTCTTGTTCTGTTTGCCATTTATGTCATTTGACCAAATGGAATAAACGATTTATTAAATGTTTTCGCCAATTAAATTGGTATTTTGTTGATTTCATTTCAAAGTGGCATAAATCTTTTATTTGAATTTTAAATGAAGTTCGTTAACAGTTCGTGAGGCAATAAATATTTGTATTTAAAGTGCAGAAGCTATTACAATAATGGGAAGGCAATTTCTTAAGTTTGACATAAAATTGACACTACTGTCATAACTACTACTAGACATCTGCAGGAGCGGCAAGGCGACAAAGTCTAAGCGATCAGCATGTGAGTATCGTTCTCGTTCGTCGCTACTTATCTCACACATGTTTCGCCTCACATTAGGCTCATTTCCTCTTGCAATTAGCACGAAGTGTATGCAAAAGGGGATGCAAATATAGATGCTGAGTGTCGAAGATGCCGGGGAAAATTTATTCATAAGATAAAAATGCCATTCTACGGTTTTGCACACCTTTAATCACCGCATAAAATTACACACACATGACGGTGAGTGAGTGAGGCCAAACTTGTGTTTTTTTTTTTCTTTTTTCTACTCTTGTCTTGTCCAGTGTGCCCTGCGCTCCTTGATCTTCATCTAGCTCGTCCAGCAGCGTCACCGGATCGGAGTTAATCGGCGATCGGAAAAGGAAATCCTTCTTCGGGCTAATTGGTATTTTGTTGTAACATGGCATAGAGAGAAGAAGACAGAAAAGAGAAAGAGAGAGAGAGAGAGAGAGAGAGAGAGATCTCGAAAAGCTAGACTCCTTTTTCCCCGTCCCCGTCCACGTTCTGTATCACGGACCACAGAGTGATCGTCATCGTAGTCGTCGTGGTAGTCATGAATCGATGCTTTCTTGCAGTGTCATTCATCTCCGCAGGAGGAACCTGCCAACGACTCTAATGTTCACATTGTTGTTGCATATATTGTCGGACGAGCGTCCCGATCGTACGATGCATTATGATGATCCATGCACGCGGCCCCATGCCAGTATGATATCGAACACAATGAGCACGGGAATTAAAATCCCTTTTTTCGTACCTGCTGTTGCTGTTGCACTGGGCAAAGGAAGTGCATTAAGCGGCGACTCGGTGGTGGTGGTGTTGGTGGTTGGCGTGGTTATTGTTGGCTGGATGAGGTTTTGGTGTCGGTGGTCCAGGCTTCATCCTTTGGTCAAAGGTACCGACCGCGAGCCTGAGGTGTCGGCTATCAGCTAATTGGATGATGTTCAAAGGTACCGCCAACAAATTAAGAATGAGTTACCAATTTTGGGTTTATATCTCTATCATACACGGATCCCCCTATATGAGATGGATATTCGCTCGCTCAATAGCAGAAGCTGAGCTATCTTTTTGCGGTCCACACACTGATGCTGCTGATGCTGAGCCATCTCATCATCATCATTTTTATTTCTTCTTCTTAGATATTTTGTTCTCAAAGTCCAAACATTGTTCCCGAATCACAGGGGCAGAGGGGACATGCGATGGTATACTCGTAGATACCACACGGGTACACATAGAGCTGAAGAGCGGACGTGATTGAGCATTAACTGTAGGAGATACAGTTGATTTTGCGTGAATGAAATGATTTAAGTCAAAGAAGAGGAACTGTGGCCACGATTGATTTAGTCATGCGTTGCAATTTCGGAATCATGGTATGTATGGGATATTTGAATATGAGTGAGTCATCAGTGACGGATGAATTTGCGTATCGTGACTGTAAGAAACAACATTACGTAAGATTTTTTGTCAATTATGCAGAGAATGAATTGCGTGGGACTCCTTTGATTAGACACTATTCCAATTAACAACTCTGACTTCTTATTCAACGTATTAATGTCTTATGTTTCATTCGTTCATCAATAAGACGAGAAATGGAAGGTGCTGCCATATTGCCACGAAAGGCTTGGACAAAACATGGCAAAGTTAAAACAAATTCATCTGCACTAGGATTAGGAACTGTTTCAGGCCACAACCTATCTTTCTAGGTTTGAAAGCATTGATTTCTAGTCCTGAGAAGCACATTGGATCCTTTTGAGATTTGAGTGTAACGTGCCCCTTTAGGTAGCTGTACCTCTTTAACATAACCTAACGCTTGGTATACTTGTCGATGTGATACCATATCTAATATATGGCAATTTGTCACAGTTCTTTCCTATGTATGTCTGGATTTCATTCTCAGTCATTTTGCGCAACGCTTCTCGAAAAGTCGAGTATTCTGTCAAATGGATTTATTACCTATTCGTTGTAAAGTGTGTGAGTTCTGGGTCAATCCCCGGGTCCCGATAATCAAAATCTGGTGTGCCCAGAAAATCGTAAAACTATGTCCAAACGATTGCCAGGTCTGATAATATTGTCAGGTCTACCAATGTTCTGACAACGAGCTGCAAACGGGTTAACAATACTTACTTACTTATGTCTTGTATACCCTTGTAGGTCCTAGTGCCTCTACTACGCTTACGCGCCAACGTGTGCCTCAGCTCTCCCCAACTCTTTTCCAGTTGCCATGCTTCCTTCTCAAGTGTTCTGCGCTACGTATTCCTAGGACCACCTCGTATCCTGCCATCCTGAGTAAGCGGGTTCAATTGAAACGCTTGGTTAGCTATGGATCTGTCACTCTTTTGCAGAGTGTGACCAATCCACTGCCACTTTCGTCGTCGTATAATTGCGCCTATAAGTTCATAGCGAGTTGTTGGGAGACAGATTCAGATCGAATTCAGCGTAATCCAAAGGAAGGAAGGAAATTTAAGTCTAAGTGATCCTGAGATGCTTAACACTTAATGCCTAAACAACAATTTCTTAATATATAAAATCGTTACCCAAATGTTAACCTACTCCATACAAAATTTCTCCGAATCTGGATCACCCATCATCGCACACAGTATATCAATCAATCTCCAACCTTCTTGTGGTCAGAATCAGTCAAGACAAAGTAACCGTTCCAGCAACCTACGCACACCTGACCGCCCTCCGGCTATGTCTCATCATTCACTGATACTTCCCAGAAATCATTCAATTCCGAAACATTAATGGATTTCGATTAACTTTAATTTCGGAAATTTGCATCACCAATTAACTCCAAATCTAGTTAAATCCATTGTGCTCCGACTACCGCCTGCCGTTTAGAGTCATTCCCATCAATGGATTACAACAAAAAAAAAAAAATAAATAAACCGCAGCAGCCACAGACAAGAAGATTACCCTTCGGGGCCTTCGAAAACGCTTCGCTTCCTAATGACCATGGTCGTCAATTGATAACTCTTATATGTGCTGCTACCCTATTGTCCCACACGTTTGATGCTTCGGGAGATAATGAGTGGCTTCTGGCTTCTGAATTCCGTGGTTTTTTGTGTTACCTACCAAATAACAGGGACTCTCCGGGGATACTACACATCAAACGAGTATAGCGACACACGATTTATTTGATCGGATTCTTGTTCTCATTCTACGAATGCTTTTTTCGAGTCCCACAAAATCGGACACTTTTATTGCTGGTGTTGAGGTTTTTATGGCAAAGAGATTTTAAGGCTTTTATCTCTGGACTTGGAATTGTTAATAGGACATGTGTCCAATCGTAAAATATTTTTTTAAACGTTTTCGTGATGAGTTTTGCTTTTGTGTGACGCTTTTTGGGGTGGCACTTGGACTCGAACTGAATCAATTATGGTGTTTTGTGGAGATGTATTGACCGCAGGATTTGATTGGGATTCTTTGGTGACAGTGATTTGCAGCAAAGTTGACAGGGAATGTGTTAAAGGTGTCCAAAATGTTGACAAATGATTGATGCAAAAATTTGGTATATGTACATTGTTGCAGTGGTTACTGAAATTGGACAGTTTTTCAAATATTGATCGTTTTGAACGTTAATTTGGGCCGAAGCATGAAATACTTTGAAGCTAGCACGATATAAATATAAACGTTTTTGTTCGGCGTTACGATAGGCAATTTGTCAAATCTGTCAAAGTCCAAAAATGAGTGATAATTAATGGGATACCATCAAACCTCATATAATTTAAATAAAGCCTTTAGTGTAGTTCCACACAGCGAATTACAATTGAATTTAAAAACCACGTACAATAGTACGTCACCAATAGTTTGGACACCAACCACGAAGAATGAATATTGAAAACTTATACCACCTGAGAAGGGGTACTGTATTCCAATTTTGAGGAGGAGCATTTAAGAAGTTTATAGAGGAGTATTTTGTGTCTGAGAGGAGTACAGGAGTTTTTGTTAGTTTTACACCGGAGTAATTGCACCAGTGTATGATGGCTCATTCAATGAAATAAGGGTGACAATATATTAAGTTGCTGTAAAGGGAGTAAAACCAGGACGAGGGGGGTACGGGAGTATAGTCGGTGACTTCAGTTCAGTTAACTTTCAATACCACACTTACTCTTTGCTCTCCCTTCATCTCTCTTCCAATTGAACCAATGCTCGTTCCCTGTCATAAGTAAAGGAGTACCCCATATTCCCTCGTTGGCTACAGAAACAGAACGAATAATAGGTAGTTAATAAATAGTTTTTAAGTAGGTAATTTCGAAGAGCTTTGACAGGTGATTGCGACCATTTTCATTGATGTAGTTCAATCTGTCAAATTATTTAGTCTGTCTATCCAAGTCAACATGGAGAGTTATAGCGTTCATCATCTGTTCGAGATTTCTTTCTTTATGAATGGGTTCGTCACTGTTAGATGTGGATTTTAGACTGACGTCCATCGTCCATATTCTTTTGAGCACAATGTTCGACAGGCACCATTACCGTTAATGGAGAGCGCTCTCGGTCGATGATAACCAATTTCTTTTGGCTCAAATTGGATGACAGACCGACAGCATGTAATTTCAACAGGACTGTGCTAGATGCCACACAGCCCGTTCCACCATGTACATTTCGCACGAGCAATTTCGGAACATGGTTATCGCACGAAGATGCGATGTGACTTGGGCACCGAGATCATGCGATTTGACCCTATTAGCACCAGATTTACATATTTAAAACTGGACGTTTCGAATGTGCGCTACCTGTCAAAGTCGCGGGAGACATTGGGACTATGTTATATCTTACACATAATGGCATACATTGGCCTTCTAAATAAATGTAAATTTCAAAAATATCTCTCTCACAGTGTGTTTTATTCAAATTCAAAAATAGGAAATAATTATTGGAAAACCGTTTAGAATAGCAAAAGTGCTGATTTAAAAGATGGAAGTGGCTTTTTGTTATAGTTTTGAGCTGTGCTTTTCAAACAGATACTTACACAAGTCAGGCTGAAATCTTGAGGAAGATAATGGACGAAATTCTCAGCAATAAAAGAGACCGACATGATTATGTCATCAACTATTATTCTATCAACATCTAGTCCTTGCCAAATAAATGCGGATCAGTGCACAAAAATATTCTTACTTCTGCCCTCGAGAGTCTCTAGGAATTCTAAGTCTAAAAACACTTGCATCACACGTTACTTCATTTACGTATGTATGTGCAGAGTCGAAGGGTTGAGTTGAAATTGAGTTGAGATTTCAATCAGCACCACGAGTCGAAAGATTGAAAAGTCTAAACGCGGTTGAACTGACAGATATGACAGTTTCACTGCTGACAGTTCAACTACTCAACCCAGGTACACATGCATTTTTCAAACTTAATTCAATTTTGATAGCTAAGTCGAATGGAGTGAACCCCATTTGAACTCAAGTCGGGTTAAACCTGGACTCAACCATGCCTATAAACGTACCTACCAAAGAGGATATGTATACTCTTATAGTGATGTATAGAACACGGGAGAAGAAGGGATAGGAAAGTGTTGGAATAGTAGTATTCGAAGCTCAGGCGGTAACAGGTTTCAAAATGTATCCTCCATTGGTGGTGTCCAATTTGTCTGAGCAAAGTTGTATGTGATTCTTGTATTCGTTTGTAATTCACAGCATTTTTTTCCATTTGTATTAAAATACAGTAACATGCGCAATCTCAAGGAACAAAAACACAATTCACTCATTAGCACCACTCTGAGTTTGCAGTTTACGTTATACTAGAATTAAATATCATTCCGGAAATATTTACTTAATAAAATAAACGATGTAAACTTTCAGTTGCTTGGCGCTGACAAAAAAAAACACATAATTAAGACATTCAATGGTAATAACATACGGTCATATGTCTCTGATGACACTTCTCTCATTTGTCATTAGAAACACGCTGTTGAGGTCATTAGTCATGTCCACCTAATGAGGTGTCTCAGGAAATCGTGTACATATCTTTCCATTTCTCTAATAATGACATCATATACCTAGCGACACGGTATAACTTGTGTGACAATAGGGTGAAGTGAAAGCTCTTCCGCAAAAGGGCTTGGCCAACCACCCAGTTAATTAGCGTACATTGTCTTACATAAACTAAATGTTTGATGAATAAGGAGGTCATGTTAGAAAAAGGTGAAAATATTATCATTATTATTTAGAAGTTTCCTATGTACCTATGTTATGTACAATATACGTTAGATGGAAAGGAGAAATAGGTCTTGCTTGTAGGGAAATTCATGTTGCGTATAATTCTATAGTCAATGACTCAACTAATTTGTGTTTGTTTTTTAAGAAAGCGAAATGGTAGTTTGCCTACTTAATTATGTTGAGGACCACTTACTTGGAATAATTTTGAACTAGGCTGTAACTCCACTATTTGGAAGCTCTGAAAAGTGGCTTACCATCTTTTGGTATGTGGGTTCTGAAGAGGATAGTAGGACATGCCAAGTTTTTAAACCAATTTAGAAGAAATAATTGCTCACCAAGCAACCGAACTGTGTTTGTAGCAAAATCTGTGTTTGGGATGCTATCCACAGTTTAAAGAAGTAATACAATCAGCTTAAACCCAAGCTACGCCTGTTCAGTTCTAATGTTGCATCCGTGCTGCTGTATGGATGTGGTACTTGGAGAGTGACTGTCACTATATCACGAGGAAACGTTTGTATATATGTAGGTGCTTACGCTACATCTTAAAGATATTCTTGCCAAACCGTATCTCTAACGAACAGAGAACGGGCCATGAACCTATGGGCACAATCATAATATACACTTAAGTGGCAGTTGATTGGTCACACTCTCCAAACATGATCCATAGCTAATCAAGCGATGGAATAGAACCCGCTTACCCAGGATGGCAGGAAACGTGTCGGTCTTAGGAGTACGAAGCGCAGAACATTGGAGAGCGAAGCACGGGAACTGGGAAAGAGTTGGGGAGAGCTGAGGCACGGCGCGTATGCGTTGTAGAGGACCTAGGACCCACGGGGATACAGGACATAAGTATCAAGTCGAGATGATTGCTTTGCTGAATGAACAAATAGAAATACATCCCTGGTAATAAAATGTGTTCAAAAATGTAATGAGTGTTCATCCCGAAAGGAAATGGTGCTGCTCTGTGCTCTCTAAAGACGTAGGGATCAAGAGCAAGGAAAAGGTAACAAGGTGAAAAGGTGGTGATCCTTGTTCGCCTTGAAAAAATAAGGTTTTCTGTTAGTCAAGTGTGGTAAAGGACCTGATTGCGGCGGAACGCCGGAGGAGGTGGTAGGCGGTCTAAAATGGCTTTAATTGGCACCACTCGTAGAGAAGTTATAAGCATGACAAGAAAAACACTGAACCTTAAGAGACAGGTCTTCGGGAGGATGATACCTCTATCATCTATGGCTAGAGAAAATTTAGACAGCGGTACATGGCATCGCTTGATTAGTTCGCAGAGGAAGGGCCTTGGGGAGGAATTTCAGTTAAACAGCGTTGACAAGAATTGCTTCAAAGTCTATAGAGTCTCTTGGGCTAAGATTGATGGTGGATGAGAGACGAAAAGGGATCTGGTCTGTTTCGGAGTCTCTCAATGTAGCCTGCGACTATAAGAATTGCACAAATCTTGGCGTGGAAGAGTGCCTACTAATGAGTTCTGATGTGATATGTTGCCTTGATCCTCGTTCGCTTTTGGATCAATCTGTGAAGTACAGAGTGCACTCTATACCTAGCTGAAGCCAGTCTTGGGTATCAGTAATGCTAACCTTTTCTTGTAAAGCATCTGGAGCCTTGGTCTTATTAGTATCAGACTAGAGTCATACAATAAATAGCTTTCTCGTAAGAATATCAAAATTCCAGTTCTATTTCTAAGTCTCGATGAGTAGTTCTTATTGTGCATCTTACAGTGTGCATTACGTTAGGGTACTTAAGACAGGGTGATCTTTGCAGTTTTGCAAAAGGTGAAGTCCCTTCCATCAAAAAGCAAGAAGTGACAGTTGTGTAGATCCACGGCTATATTCATGTCTAGCTAAGGAACCCTTACATTGCCACAAAGTTGAGAGAGACGTTGATGTTTTGGCCATGAATCGGAGGATGAGATGGCGAGGCTTTCAGCAGTGGCTAATCAACCTTTTCGTAAGAAGAACAGATTTTTAGATGATTGACCGAAAGCCCATTCTCCGCACACCATTTATCGATTATGTCTAAGGGCGTCTGCTTTTTAGTACAGACGGTTCTAAGGCAAGGATCAACAAATTGTAGACTGCCTTCCACATCGTTTCGATTACACATATTGGCTACATTCTGCGTCTTTCATTCAGTTCTGGCAACCAGGCTTCATATTAGACTTGTAGGAGTGCTGCAACTGCGATAGATAATGCCTCCGAAGAGAGAACTTAATCAAAAGAGGATTCTCATGTCATGTCTTATACGTTTCATCAAAACTCTTCTTAACTAGTCATCATTTTTGAAACATCAGGTTCTGAGTAAAACCACAAGCTTATTGGAGAACAAATATTTTCACAAATTCCACTTAAACCACATCGGAACAATTCAATAACTCTTGCCGCCATTTGTATTGCCGTCAACAGTTTCACTGCTGTGTGTGTTCCCAATCTTAATCCCAAAACATATAAATAAACTCGGTAGCCCCTGCAAAAGTAATAATAATTTATCAAAACGTTCGGGTACTTAGACCACATTATGCTAATTCGATGTCTGCAACCCTCTCGCGCCGGAACGATTTATTGCGGTCGAGCGCCCCTCTTTTCTCACAACTTATTCGCGCCCATATGTGCGTCATGTAGCAATTTGTTTGTCGTTTGTTCATTGTATCTCTATTTCCAGTCCCAAATCCGTCAATCACAATTAGTTACCCCATCAAATGGCAGCAACCAGTTCCACAAAGAATCAAGATTCTGTGATTCATTAAATCCTCATGAGAGAGGCCCTCGTGTTTTTGCCAATTCAGACAGACAGACAGACCCACACACACAGGAGCCTGATCTGTGACAACTAATAATGTCGTTTGTGTGAAAATTTGTCACGCCCTATGATGTCTGGGCAGACAATACGACAGATTGTCATCAAATTTTAATGGAGTCCTAGAGTGTCATCGTTCAGTCATTGAGTTGATGGCCGTGAAGGGTTTTTTGAATCGAGTTCAATGTTTAGGCCCTTGAAAATGTGGTTCATGAATATGTGTACTCGTATGTGGTTCATGTCCTTAATTTAGTGGCAATTGTTCAGCGGCCATTTACATCTGTCCTGTGACCAATCGAGTACATAATAGACTCCTGATCGATGGGCTATTAAGCCTACATACACACCCTTGAGAATGACAATTATGACAGCAGTAGTACGCGTCATAGTGAAAGAAGCCAATTGAAAGGACTGCGGACAAAGGATCAGTCCGGCTGCAAAGCTAAAAAAAAAAAAAACACACACACAAAATGACTTCTGTAGAGCATACAACAGCACCTTCCGAGGAATCATAAAATACGTAATCTCTATCTCTTCCTTTGCATGACTCTGCCGAATAGCTAATTCCATCAACACACTTAATGATGATGACTTCCCCAAGCGAGGAATCTGCGCGGCTCTTGGTTTTTCATGTGGAGCCCCATCAACTGGATGAGCTGAAGGTCGAGGAATGTGGACAGCGCCATCTCATTCGGTGGCTATTAGCACAGCGGCTTATCCAACCATCTCATAGCCCGGACTGCAGTAAGAGGAGATCCAAACGCTATGATCAAAGTGGTCACCGCCACCGCCATCGTCGTCGTTGCGTTGCCTTTTTGTGAAGTTCCGCAATCGCTAGAGGAATGCCGAGGTGTGAATAGTGATTTGTATGAACATCTAATTGGATAGGTGATATCCAATTCGAACAGATTTGATCCGTGTGCCCCATGGAGGCTGAATTAATTTGCCAGAGCACTCTGCCTACGCGTATATGTGCAACACATGTACCTATTTCAATTTGATCCTCTGCCTGCCGCATATCTGATGCTTGTACCACCTCATCCAGGCCTGGTTCCAATAAATTATTCAAATGATTTACGTGTGCCGCTGCCGTCGTCACGCCAGGAGGTTAGGAAGTTAACCAGTGTTTCCTCTAGCTTAAATGGGTTGCGAATGTGTGTACAAGGTACACGGTACACGGTACACGTACTCGTATAATGGGATCTTTGATTCACATAAAGTGCTCTAAAGGTACTTATTATCGGCTTTGACTTAGAGACTATCTAGTCCGGTTTTGAGAAAGTGTCAAGATGGAAAGTTGATCCCGCAAAATGGATCGGTTTTATGCCTTTCTTCGCTTAACTTGGACGTGCTGTTTCGTGTAAGGAAATTGAAAAGATTATGAGGTTAGTTTTGGAACCTGTTACAGCGGAGAGTGACGACGAGCAGATGAATGATCCTCCTTTTTTGTGTTGCTGCATCATCAGCCAAATGGGATAAATCATTGTAAATACTCCTCATCATCACTATCATGCTACTACACGGCAGTTGAGTATTTACAACGACATTTCCACTAACAAATAAAAAAAAGATGGCGGACTTTTTTACGTCACTGTTTTGGTAATGACAGGAAGTACATAGTAAGAGTGATTCATTTAAAGGTACTATTTGTTTATGAATTTTTGGACAGATGACGGGTGAGTTGTGTTAATTTGTCATCGCATTTTTCATTAAAATTTCTTGACATTTTCTTAAATTATAAAAAGTCTATAGAGGGCCAAGGCCAAGCTTCTAAAACTGTACGTATTTTACGGGGTAAAAAATTACTGGTTGTACAGAAGGGACCTACAGTTTTATGCCGTTTCCGAAGGGTAAATGGATTTTTTGAGAAGCTTTCTCATGACACCAATACTCTTGGATGTTTGACAGATGTTCGGCCGTGAAAAACGTTGGTATTTTCCTGGATTCGTACTTGGAACCACATGGGCAGTAATCCAACGTACTTATTTCTGAGCAATGGCACCCACGCCATTATCGTCTAGTAGACAGGACCCTACCTTGTGTCATACGCTGGATTAAAACTTCCGAAAAGTATATGAACATACAAAACTAGATTATGTCCAAGGAATATGCAAGGAATTACAGGCAACCAATCTGCAAATAAACTAGGACTGACTCGAGTTCTGCGTTAATAATTTTACTGTGGCATCAACTTAACTGCAGCCACATTGCTGACCAAGAACATGGAGCTCGGACTGCGTCTAAAGGTTCAGCGATTTCGACTAAATTACACTCTATTTCACAAGGAAGGTTTTCTGTCTATTAAGTTAATTTTGATATTACTAACTATCGCTCTTTTGTATCCGTCATTAAGCCCTAATCATGAGGTGGAAGATTCTATTTGAAGCTTTCCAATGCAGTTATCTAGGTCATCAAGAAAGAAGAGTCTGGTATGCAACAGTGATGCCCTCAACCTTTTATATGAAACCAATATCACTGCACTCCAGTCTATGTTTAAGTAGGCCTTAGTAGGCAAGTATTGCACAACTCTTTCGGTTCAACACAAAGGGCGGAATCTCCAGTCTTAACTATGCATGCATTGGCATCATTGGCAGGTAAGCCATCAGACTAGTCTTCCTCGCAACAACTTTTGCAGAAACTGAAGAAATAAGGATATGTAAGCCTCAAAGTTAAACTGACAAGTTTGAACAAAGAATGAAAGATGCATGCTCGACGTCCTCGGGCTCTGTTCAGAGAGTTAACAGAAGTTCGAATGTTTCTCGACTCACGCAACTGTTTCCTTTTTTCAATACTGATATTTAGATTGACGGACAGACAGACACAGTATCAAACTTCCAACTTTCCTTCTAAGGTTTTGCACACTTACATAAAAGCCAAAAGCTTCTCCGGCTCTGTGTGCAGCTACATTCCTAACCATTTTGTTAAACAATCAAAGTTTGACGTGCTGATTGATCACCCATCTTCCCCACCTCTGTGACATCACATAGCTCATGGCTACGAAAAAAAAACTTGAAGTATTTCCACACTAAATAAAAGTACCTACTATGATGCCATAGTATGCCATCGTTAAGCATATGATTATAACAATAAGCTTTTAATTATACACATTTACAATTTACCCATGATATCTATCATAAGCACATCAACCGCGCCCCTTTTTATCATATCCACCATGTTTGTTCTTCAATTGAACAATTGGTGCCCATGAACGTGCCCGTACTTATCATCAGGAAGCGCACGAAAAAAAACCTTTCACTGCCTCTCATCCACCAAAAAACAATAAAAAAAAAAAAACAAAAAGGGTTGCTAACCTAACTTCACTCCAATATTCCTTGTCAAACTGTCAACAAATTACTCACACTGCAGTAAAAAGAAGAAAAGAAAAATATTATGGTGGTTGGAGTGATTGGCAAAACCCCACTCGAATGCGCGCACTCAATGTGACAGCCGCTCACTAATGACAGCTGAGTGCGCACGCATCAAACGAAACAAGCGAGAAACAGAGAAAGACAAATAATTAATGAAACCAGTCGACCTAAACGAACTACAAAAAGGGATTTCTCCAGCACTTCACCGTTCTCTTTCTAGCACCCTTTTTCTGTATCAAACAAAATAAAAACGTCTCAAAACAAGATTTGTCCATCTCTCTCATTCGTTATTGGTTACAACGGCAAAAGTACGCCACGCCTCATTTCGCCGACCACAGAAAAAAGAAAACAACTCAACTAAAGCGACATCCCTCTCTCGTTCTAATTGGAAACTCGTTTTGTTTCGCTCGCTAGCGCCTGAGTGAGAGTCTGACAGTAGTTTCCGAATGAAATTCTTTGCGGTTCGGTTGAAAAACTCGGCAAACGAATGCCAACATTTCCATTTGCCGTCGTGAAAAACGCGATTCATTTGAGACACATGACATGCGAATCTTTTATTAGCGTAGATTTGTTATTCTGAGTGAGTTAGATGACAGCTTTCATTTGACAGTTCGATTGAGTGGTTTGCTAATTTATAATACTAGTGATAATTAGTGACATCTAGTGAGTGTACACAAATAAATAAAAAAATAAAAAATGTGCTCTAGTCCTCGAGCGGACAGTCCGGCGGGCTCGGAGATTTCCGTTGGATCACCGAGTCCACCACCTCAACGCGACGATTATTTTCAACCATTGAAGCGGTTACGCTTAATTGACGCTCCACCGAGTTCCAAGTCATCCAGTGATCGGGTGAAAAGTTTCTCAATTGCAGATATCCTTGGTAAAAATGACAATCGTAATGAGAAAGATGAGGTTCGTAGTTTAAATTTAATTGTCCGGCCATGGGATGCCGTCCGTGGTCCGATTCCTGTGCGACCGGCTTTTTTCCCACCTGCTTTGCTACAGTACGAACAACGTCTGGCTGCCTTAGACTATCATAGGCAATTACAAGCGCAATTGCTGCGTCAAATGAGCGTTGAAATGGTTATACCAGCATCTGAAAGTGGTTCAGAGAGGTCAAGTTCAGCGGCGAGTGACTGTTATTCCCCGGAAACAGGTACTGGTAGCCGCCTGTCATCTGATTCCGATAAAAATACGCATAAAAGTCAACATGAAAGCGAACAAAACCATGGAGAACATAATTCCAATGAAACAGGAAAGTCAAAGCCAAATGGAACCCCGCTCGATGCCCTCTTCCAGCTGACAAATAAAAATTTTGATGATGCGAATGGTGAGTTGTCAAATAAACAGATTTGTATGCCCGAATGACAGGTGAGGAGTAAGTTTTGACATCATATTTACTAAATCCAATCCATCGACTGTAAAATCAAACACGAAAGCGGCATTCAGTTTACTAGACACTCAGCCACTAGTGTAAAATCACTCATTAGTCGATTGAACGCTCACGTGGGTTTCTCAGCGAATAACAACATTAACCAAAGTAATTAGTGAATAGTAAACGCACCGCCCTTTGAAGCTTAATCTATGGATTGCGTTACATTGCTTTCCAGTTGTGTGGTCTTAATTAACTCATCTACAATACTTTGTAAACTTAGATTGTATTCAATTAACAGTATCGAGGTCTTATAGAAAAAAAAATAACGAGCATCATAATGCTATATTACGTTGACTATTATTCCGTGTTAGATGTGTTTAGATCTGATAAAGTAAAAAGTGAGAGCTTTAAAGTTATGAGCAATGAGTTATTCTATGCAATTAACTCTAGAATAGAACAATTGTCTGGTAAATACCGCTTTCAAATCGATTTCAGAGATAAGTGTCTGTTACTTTTTGGTAAAACTTTTATATAAGGATAAAAAATGAGTTGTGATGGCAACCTGTTTCGTTGAGTTTCCTTTAAGAATCCCAATAAACACTTTGTTGCAATATTCTAAGTAGCTTTTCGCCCCGAAATTAAGGAAAGCAGACTTCAAATTTTAAATTCTTATGCCAACAATATTCAGAAAAACACTCCTATGCCGACGGATTAACGATAACTTTGGCTGCGTTCATTTGTGCAAAACATCAGCAACTTTGCATAAAAACTGTATTATCGACTTAAACAATTTGCAACTTTTGCGTTCATAAAAATCAATTGACAGTAAAGTGAGAAGCATAATCAGCATTTGGCTGCATATGCACGCAGATGTAAACCCACGAATACACACAATCTTATGAACCAAGACATAATATAATAATCCCAGTTTTCGGTCACTTTCGGAAACATTACCGAAAATTATAAGAGTGCTCTCTGTCGCACATTGCATATACAAATTTGACAGTTGGTACAAATTACCCACCCTTCTTGTTTAATTAATTTAATTAAATTTCTGCTACTATAGCTATCCATTTTTTAAGCGAAAAATAAAAACTAAACACTAACAACGAAAGAGAAAAAAATTGTAGATCATTTGACAGGAAGCTATGCGGGCAAAAGTAGAAAGCTCAGCTCAGCGGTTGGAGTCGTCTATTGAACCATTTCCCACAACTAGCTAAACATTTAGGTGATCTTTGTGAGGCGCACTGTTGTGAATTTATTTAGACGGTTCTGTCTATGTTAAGTGACAGTTCTTGTCACATTCTTGACAAGAACCGATGGTGTAAGTGTAGACACACACCGATTGTCACAATGTGGTAAGTGTGGGATAAAGGTGGTGAAAATGGGCTAGTTCAGTAGTACTTCTTATACAGGATAAAATTTCAATTGTTTTGAGAAAATTAATGGGTAATGAAACTCATTCAAGACTTTCAAAATATAAATTTATTGTATTTTGTGCATCATAAAAAATTTTCGCACGAAAGAGTGAATAGATTCGCTCTTTCGCAATTGAGAAAAAGTGACCAAAAAGTTAAAGAAACGAAGCTAAAGGCAGAACTTTAATAATCGGAGGCAATCGGAAGCCCATGTCAAGATTCTCCATTAAGTTTTCTTCAGTGTAGTCATTCCCATAAATTACCCATACAAATTAAGTTGTATGACTACGTAAGGGCGCGTCCAGAGCCTTAATTCAAATATGGTTGGCCCTTTATCCTGTGTATTCGCACTGTTTTGGAAGTGACCGTACGAAAACATTCAACTGTTATAGTTCAGCATTCAGTTGCGCATTACTTTCTGCACAAATTCACAAATACACAAGTTATCATATGTTTAATAAATGCGCGAAAAAAATACTGCGAATACCGAATAATACGGATATTACCGAATACAAAACTCACAAACGATATCGTCAATATATCAAGGGAATCAGGCAAATCGAAAATAATTTTACGGAGGTATAATGCCTTTTTTCTGGAACAATAAAAGCTACACCGTTGGCGCTTTACGTTATTGTTGTTTTTGTGGCTGAGTGCAAAGGGTTCCAAGTTCGAATCCAGGAAAATACCATTTTCACAGCTTCCCCTCTTTCGAACGTCTGAATAACTTCCAAGAACATTTACTGTCAAAAGAAAGCTTCTTAAAAACCCTCTGCCCCTCGGATATGGTATAAATTTATGGGTCCCTTCTGTAGGTGTATATATCACGCACAACACGTACAGTTGTGAGAAGCTAGGCCTTGGCCCTCTTTGGGTCTAAGCTTATGGCCTAATATTTGTTTTATTTTGATACCAATATTGCATAGTTTCGAACCTTTTATTTCTTCTTTAAAATTGATTTGTTAAACGTCAAATATACAAACCTTTTCTCACTGCACTCTGGTAACACTGGTGATCATTGTGGGACGGATTGGTGTCTTAAGCTTGTAATAGAGTCAGAATTAATGAGCTTCTTACACCCAGTGTTGATCTACTTATTTGATTTTTAACTTTATCATCAAGCCATTCAGTTTAGTGAAGAGTAGTGGACTTTAACAGGGTTGCCATTGTCTGATGGTTTTTATTAATGGTTTGCATATTCTGCAGATTCTAGGATGTATAAACGGAAAACTTCTAGCTTTTCCCCTTTAGTATTTGAATTTGTCAAATTTTTTAGAATATCTATTATACAACCGTTAAAGACTAATGTGTTATTGTTGAACACCGGAAGAGCTGCAGTTATTTTGTTCCCTTCTTTCAGTAAACAAATCAAAAACCTAACCGTTCCCTTATTACATTATGCAACCACAACAACAATAACAACAAAAACGGCTTTGAACCTCGGCGCGCACCGCAGTCCTTTTGTCTAACAAGAAGTAGAAGACCCTCCCAATCAGAGTGCATAAATAAATTATGCCATTTCCCATGATGGAATGGAATTCAATCCCAGTAGCCGATCGTGGAGAGCTGTGCCTCATCATTATCATTAGTATACAGCAACAACTGATTATATTGGCCACAAAATGATGAATTCCTTTGCGGAATCCCCAACTTTTTTTTTCCATCAGAGTCAGAGTCAGAGCCACAGCAGCGCAGCGGCGCACAGAACTCACAACTGAATCGAATCGATAGCCAGACGGTTGGACGTCAGTTGAATGAAATTGAAGCCACCTCTGATTATGGACCGATTTGTGCGTACGTGCCTCGCGCAAATTCAATTTAGCCAGAGGTACATAAGCCGGTAAAGCACAGCGCGCAGCAGTAGCAAAATAGCCACCAGCAGTAGCCACTTGTTTGACCATAATTTGAGGTCTCCCTGGCTTAACAAGCTGGCAAAGATGAATGCGCTGTGGAATCTCCGTCTCTCTCTCTCTCTCTCTCTGTCTCTATACACACCGATTCGAGATCTCGAAGCGGATTGATTAAACCACCTTCCAGATGACCTTACTACTGTTCTTACGCTTGGCCGCATGAATATGATTATGCCATGACATCACGTGATTGCATCAATCCGTTGAGATTGAGGCGATCAGATGTGTGTGCAGCTAATCAGGAGCTATCCCGACTTTGATTGATTTTCAATCTTTCTCTTTGGGTCTGTGTGTGTGTGTGTGTTAAGTCGTCTCTGTGGCTAGTGGATCGTGAGCGAAATGGGAACAGGAAATTACCGGAAGATGTAGCTGCCATGCCATGCCACACATGCATCGCAGGCAGAGTAGAGAGTGTGTGCTCCAAAAATCCATTGACTTTGTGCGCTTGATAATCGTTTTGCTGCTGCTCTTTTTGGCCGAGAGAGACGTTGTCGATGCAGAAGATCCTTTCGAGAATGTGATCCCGATGGATGTGTGCGCCCGTGGTAACAAGAATATCGTTTTTGTGATGAGTACGAGTTTATTAACCATCAGCATGCGAAGGTTATGACGGTATGATTACCTCGAGAGGATGCAATTTGTGTTTCTTCTCAGCAGCAGCAGCAGTACAACAGCAGCGGAAGCAATGTCACGTAGGGCAGTAAAATTGTTACTTTGTGGAATGATGAGCCTCTTCTGGCAGTGCATGTATTGGCTGCATGTAGCCATCTGATTAAAGGTTGGACTCAACTATAGTTCTTCGATTTTGTGGCGCCTAATCATTAGGCTCTAATGCATGTATGCATTTTGAGAAGTATAGCGCAGAGTATACTCCAATTAGAAGACGGCAACGTGGGGAGGATCCTTAAAAAGTTTAACAAAATTTTAAACGTACCTACCTACTATTATCGTTTCGACATATGCGGCATAAATCCAGCCATAAGTTGTGTTAAACGTTTTTATATAGACAGGCATTTGTGCCGATCATTGACGTAGACCTCATCCCCAATCGAAAGAAAACCTAATGCTGTTGAATTGAACGATGTACATAAGTGCCCAGGATATTATTGGCGTAAAAATGCGATGGATCCAGGACTTTATATGTATTGTACTGAAGGAATTGTTTGATGGCATAGACCTCTAGTTTGCAGAAGCTAGTTTGTCATCCTCCTTCTAACAAAACCGACGTAGGTTCCGGCTCCAGTGGCAATTTCAATTTGTTAAGCTTATACAAAATAACTTATGAGAAAGCTCACTACTCATTGGGTCCGAAGAGATCAGCTACAACTCAAAATTTTATCCTTGAACCGTTGCCAAGGCAAACTAAACCTCTGAGGTCCATGATGGGACCACTACAATAGGAAAAGTACCTATAGACAATGTTTCTTGAAAGAATTGAGTCAAGTATTTTTCGGCTCAGAAGATCACATTTCTGCTTGGATTAAGCTATAACTCACTTACTTACTGAGGTGGCGCTACAGTCTGGGGTGAACCTGGGCCCCAACCAACAAATCTCTCCAGCCAACGAGCTAGCAGCCTCCAGTTGTGCACGCCAAGTTGGTTGAGGTCCCCCTCCCCTTGTTTGAGCCACCTACAGCGAGGTCGTCCTCTACTGCGCCGTCCATCCAGGGTCGTTTCGAAGACAAACTTTGCTGGAACGTCGATGCCACGACAAGACAAGAGCTGCAGTAATAGATTATTTGAGCAAATGCCACCGTTTATTTGCTATTCCTCTGCTGGACGGCGCAGGAGAAAACAATGATTAAAAATCTTCTAAGCAAGGTCCAGGGGAGTTCTACGCACTACACCCTCTGCCGCACTGGACATTTCGATCTTTTACCTCTTGATATATTCAGCAAAAAAATGACAGCAAGTGCAATCATTCGCTTTGAAGCAACCACACAGTGGTCAAGCAACAACTATGGCCACGCATCTATTCTGAATAATTTCAGAATCTCCTCCCAAAAACACTGACTACACCACCCTATGACTAAACTTTGAAAATAACTTTTTCGTCAGTATTCCCTCCGGATGGAGCCTATGGAGGCTAGAGTGAGAATGCTTTCATAGAAGATAATGCGACACACCTCTACACTGACTAAGGATGAAGTGGGGCGGTGATTTCTCAGAAAGCCTAAATCTTAAGCTCTCATTTCGTCTACCAAATTTTTGTAGCATGTACCATCTTTTCAAGTAGCCAAGCTGCCATCAAATCCCTGGAATCGATCTCTATACTTCTCTTGTAGCCCTCAACTGCCGATCGTCTCTTACGGAGATGGCAGAGCAGTTTAATATTCACCTGTGTTGGGTTTCGGGGCATAAGGACATTCCAAGGAACTATAAGGCCGATGAACTCGCCAGAAAAAGGCACTATAGGTATACCAATCGCTACATGTAAACAGATACTCAAGCTGGATGTAATCAAACGACAATTGGTGGCCTCGACGTGATCTGAACCGTTTCCGTGGTGAGATGTAGCTTTTTGAACACGCTCCATCTTGTGGTTACAGTTGTGGCTTTCAAAATCGCTACAAGTACAAATCTCAGGTGGCCAAGTGGTATAACATGTCTAGGGGCTAAAAAAATTGGCCTAAGCTGGATTTGGAACGCTCTAAGACTTTGGTTTCTCTCAACAGGCTGCATATCGGCATCACAATAGGTGTCATCACTGAAAACTGCCTAATAGGCAACCACGTATCAAAGTCAGGCCATTTGGCAAAGGACTTTTGCAGAAACTGCAGGGATAAGGAAGAGGAGGAAACTATTACTCACTTTCTTTGTGTCTGCCCAGCACTCTCCCTTAGATGGTTGCTTCACTTAGGAGCTTCATACTATAACGACTTAGGTGATCTAGTAGATAATGTAAACATTCTAACGACTATTGGTGAATTTAGGATCCAAACTCCCTGGTATCACAATGAACCTGTTTCTGGTTCAAGTGTGTTGGCGTTTCTCAGCTGGAAGCCACTTCCAACTAACCAACCAACCATTTGCTACTCCTCACCTTCTAACTTTCAGTAGCGGACATATTAACTTATTAAATTGTCAAAACCAAAATAAGAGCTTTTTAAAAATTTTGGTACTTTTCAACCTTTCATATGCTCAACATAGAAATGGCAACACTTGTTGTAATTGGGTAGATACTCCATTTCACCTTTTGATTGCAATCTTAAATGAAAACATCAATTGGAAAACTAATTTAATAATTAGTAATAAATCCAATTGCTAAGTAACTAGATAAATAGTTAGGCGAGAGGCGAGAAAATTGCTCAAGTGTGTAATAAGGAAACCATTTAACATTTACAAGACAATTACTAAGAAAGTGATCGCGCAAAGGTTAAGTGGGTTACGCAAATATAATCGATCAAGGCGCCGCAGATACAAATGTAGAGGACATATAGTGACAAGTGCTTGTGAGGTTAATTATTCGAGTCCATCACGCATGGCAGAAACCAACTTGCTTGTTGCAAAATATTGTCCTGTAAATCATTGCCCTCAGATATGCATTAAGGTCTCACTTTAAAATTTATTATGCTTACCTAATTAACGCAATAAATTACAAAAATACAAGAAAGTCCACAATTTCGCACCCTTTGTCATTTTAAATGGCCACAACTATCCACCTTGTTGCCAATCGTAGAGAAAACATCTTAAGCACATTGTGTGTTTGGATAGTAAACACGATGACGACGACGACGACGATAAGCGCCAAAACATGACATGTAGCGTGACCAATATGTATCGATGATCGTTTTGAGTGGCTGATTTTGTATTCCAGTCCCAGATACACACGGTCTAGATGAATGCAAAACGGCTTACGGACGCAGCAGACCTCAATAACAAGTGGAGAAAAAAAAAACAAAAAAAAAAAAAAAAAAACACAAGTCATTAGCATCGATATGAGGTGCTCGTTTAATATTAAACGCTGAACAATTTACCCAGGCAACCATCAAGTCAATAGACACGATATCTCAAACCTATTGGACAATTTATTTGTTTATTTATGGCTCATAAATTACGCAAAATTATGATTCGGTTTTGGTTATGGATAACTGGTTATATTGGAGCAGGATAAACTGAATCTCGTTTCATTTAAATTGGATAGTATATGTATCTACTCGTATATAGTTTTTAATTTATATTCTTCTGCATTAGATTAGTGGGTATTTTATTGTAGATTATTTTAATTATAGTCATCAGAGGCGTTTATTATTTATTTAACGATTTATTTAATTTTTAATAGGATGTCCGTGTTATTGTTTCAACAATTTGCACAAACAATCTTTGATTAATAGGGGCAATAGTGCAGAGTAAGTCAATAAATATGAAGGAGGGATGAGTAGGTGAGGTTCGTCTGCGTAGAGGCACAGTTTAGGGCAGGCTTAGATCTACAAACTAATCTTAACTCGGCTAGGACCACAACTACAGAGAAGACGGAAAAACACAGACAGAAAAGAGACGAAAAGCTTCACTTGACCACTCAGACATCAACTTTTCCATTGTGGTACCAGAAATCATCCCATGCATCCATTCTCTCTTCTTAATGAATTCGAGTAGGCGCTTCAGTGACAAAGAGCCTACATTGACAGCACTCACCACATCCGCAGCTAGAATCTGCCCGTGATATGAGCAAAGGCTGTACAATAACATAGGAAGTGTTCCTCAGTATCATCACCCACACCAGAGGCGTCGCAGACAGATGCTTCACTTAAGCCAAAGCGTAGTGCTCCGTAAGAACGCCAATAAGTTGTCTGCGGTCTCTTCTGCTGAGAGATAGAAGAGACATGCCATGCACAATTGTGTTCATCTACGGAAGCTCTGACCGTAGATGCAGAAAGATCTAACGCAGGTTCAGGTCCTGAGAAACTCTCCTCTGAGCCTTATCTAGCAATGTCATCGCATATATCATTTCCCATTTCCCGTGATACCAGCGTAACCTAACACCCAGACGAGAGTCACAACTTGCGAGTTTGAAGCTCTCTTGCCTTCACCGAATAATTTGGATGAGGTTAAAGGGTTAAGTAAAGCCTTAAGCGCAGCTTGACTGTCACTACAGACACAGATACTACGACCCTTCAACCTATTCCTAACGTTGTGACTCGCAGGCGCAGCCATTAGGATTGCCTGGAAGACAGAGGCATTCTTACCCAAAGAGTATTGAAGCCTTGTGTTACCGTCTTCCACTTAATAGGATAAGTGTCGAGCAAGAGTATGCAAGCTCCAGTGCGTCTCACCACGTCTAAATCTGTGGATTGCTTTTAGCGAACATCCCATGATGTAAGTATCAAGAAGAGGGACATTCAGCAGTGCATCTAGAGCAGAGCTTGGAGTATTCGGAAAGGTTCCCGACACTATTCTTTGTAGTCTGGCGTGAGACGCAACCACGTATTTACGAGAAAGACTCTTCCACCAAACAACCGACGCATAAGCCAGAAATGGTCTTATCACAGCCGTAAAGATCCAGGAGACCTGTTTCGGTAAGCAGCCCTACGTCTTTCCAAAAGCATCCTTACACTGCCAGGAAACTGAGAGCGACTTTGACGAGAGAAGCTTCTTATCTAGAACCACGCTTAGATATTTGACTTCATCTGAGAGCGAGATGGTGACACCTTTTAGTACTGGCTGAGTCAGACTGGTCATGATCCTCCACCTCGTAAAGAGAACGATTTTCCTCTTAAGAGGATTGACCGAAAGTCCAGTCCTAGTACACCACTCATCGATTATGTCCAAGACTACCTGCACATTAGCACAGACAGGTCTTAGACATGTACCAACAGAGAGCACGGCGACGTCATCTGCATATGCCTGAAAGTAGATGTCAGAACTATTGAGAGTTGTCCCCGTGCGTTATAAGGACTAGGTTTAATCAGAGTTAAGGATCTGTTCTTACTAAATACCGACTATATCATTCCAAAAGAACACAGCCTCTGTTTCCTCGATCGATGGCTTCATCCTTTAACTTCTTCCGTAAGGAACTGGTTGGGACTTGTACAAAAGCGAGCCTCCTAGCGAGCTCATCAGTGCTTTCGTTTTTCTATATTCATATGACCTGGTGCCCAACTGAGGGTCGTCGTTTGGTTTCTGTATATCTCGTTCAAGAGTGATTTGGAGGTACTCATAAGCCTCGACCTAATTACAACAGAGTTCATAGCATTAATGGCTGGCTGGCTGTCTAAATAGACGGTGATCGTCCTTCCAACGATATTACTCGTGCAGCAGCCTGTATGATAGTTGTAACTTCGACTTAAGAAACGCTCAAGTCATCGTTTATTTTTAGGGCTTCACAATAAACTCCAGCTCCCGTACTAGTTTCCATCTTAGAACTGTCAATATAGAACGCTAACTCATTTTTCTTCTTGGTACTCTAGTCCATACGGATTGGATAACCATAGTCGCGTTTGTTTTAGTCTTATAGCCAGACTACTGCAGTAGATGTCAAGCGGAATGATATTGCTTCTCAATTACCGTCGGTCATGCATACACAGGGATTTAGAAGGACAGACACAGTAGGAAGAGAGGCCTGAGCTGCCAATCTATGCGATTGTCAGGGGAACCATTCGCACCCAGATTTCTAGCATGCAGGTCAATCTGGCAGTGCCCTGTAAGGAATGATGCTCAGATCCAGATTTTATTTTTGACGAGTTAATGTCCAACCCCACATGACACGCTTACCTTGACTACCTTTCTACATCCGCTGTCACTTGGGAAAGGTACGTTTTCTTGTGAGATATAATGCATTCATTGTCAGCATAGTCAAGATGTTGATGTTCACATGTAAGAAACCATTTAGCACGGCGCTAACAATATTGGTGAAGGAATAGAACCCCACATTGATCATTGAATTCCCCAAGCCACATTCTTGATGTAAGGATCCTCAAGCAAACCTTTGTAAAATAAGGGTCTATGGCATGTTGCCTTGACAATAATATATCTGGACTCAAGAAAAGCTTGATAGCATCCAACAGTTTCTCAAATTCTATGAACAGGATGTAAAGAGGCGATCGATATTCAAGTCAATGTTCAACAATGATGCAAAGAGGGTTGAAGTCGTCCACACAGAAGGATACACTATGAAACATCGAGTGTGTTCAATGTGTTTTCACATGGCTTGTGAAGGTCTACGTTATTCATAAATTTTCCACTCCCTTTACCCACTTTTCCAGAAGAAGAAAATGACCTCAAAGGTGCCTTGTAAAAGCTCTACTCTTTGCTCAGAATTGCGGATTAGGATATTACTTCCGCATAATTGTGTGCATATGATGTGCCAATATTCCTTCTATCTATTGAGCTAGTCATCTTTCGAAATAAGCAAAGAAAGGTCTGTCATTGTCTGCTGGGAGTGGAGCTACACTCTTTTTCTAAAACGATTCGGTCATTTAGTACCCTTTTTTCAAAAATCAACTAAAATTGTTATAACCCCAAAAGGATCTCTTTGAGCGGCAGCCTTTACAAAGTCTTTTGACTAGAATCCAAGGTAATTATTATGAGCTTAAGCCATTCATATCTGTCAGGAGGAGAGAGAAAACTAAAAAAGACAAACGACTTCCACTCTATTAAATCCTCACCTGTCTCCCAGGAAAGCTTCCCTTTTTCTAGGTCACACTTTCAAATAGGTTTTCTCTCCAGTATATCTCAAATCTCACAATAATCTCAATTCAAAATCGAAAACAAAACAGCCCACCCTGTGCTTAGTTTTGCATTACAATTCTTCTAAAATAACTGAACTTCAACAAAAGCAATTAAGTTGTCTGTCTGTCCCTATCAAATTGAACCGAAACCAAAGTGGTTATGCAAATTACAGTCACTTCAAATCCAAACTCGAATCCGTGTCACAAGCGCAAGTCAGCGAGTTGAGTCGAAAGCTAAATGTCACCACATTATAACTAACTACTCGAGGTGCAGCCCACCTACTTGAACGGAGGAGAAAACTACCGGCCAATTTGTGGAAGCCTACTTGATTGGCAACATCGATAAGAGCCTTCACAATTGCCTCCACAATGGAATCACATAATTAACTGGCTTTAGAGAGTTTCCACTGCTTTTTTTTTTTCTTCTTCTCCTTTTTTTTTTTTTGGTTTTTGTGAATCTCCACCAAACAATGTATCTGCAACATTTGCAGTTCAGAGTAAAGTAGTTCGCAGCGTATGCATCCCTAATTACAATATAATTACCAAACTTCTTTACCTTTGGTAGCACAGTTGTTGTATGAGAATTTAGCAGGTGCGTAGGTATCTTCAGACGAACGAGTACGTGTGAGCGCGGAAGTACGATCCTCGAAAACCCCCGAGAAAAAAAAATCACAAAACAAGTCACTTAATTAGTTTAACAATGCAGAAAGTTTGCGCGATTGCGTACACAGCCTAATTTGTTCCACATCATTATCGTATACTATACTCCGCCACCCTCGCGTCGAACTTAATGAAAAAATAAAATACAATTTGTATCTATCACCATTTAGAGTCATAAACCGACAAAAAAATAAAAGTGTCTGGTCGGGGAGTTTTTGGTTGGAAAACAAATAACGTAATTACTTTAAATGAGAAATACTTGAGGTTTGTCATTTAAACTGTTCCATTCTGTTTATAGGGAATATCTATCATATATCTACATATGTATTTATGTATGTCCATTAGGAATAAGTGTTTGGGGAAGGATGTAAGTCGTTTGTACCGGATATACATTGAGATTGTATTAAATAACTAATTACGGGCAAATGAGGCACTTCTGTATACATATGTATGTACTACATAATTATGATTATGTGTATGTTTGAGCATACATATGTGTAGATATTTTAGTAATTAATCGAGGGGTTAAAAAAAAAAAACATCGAATGGAAGTCATTTTCCACAGTCGAAGAGGGGTACACTTTTTTGTAAGAAATTTGATTCTATTTTTATATATTCATTGAGCCTTTAATGAGATTTTGAAGAATACTGAATCAGGGGATGGAACTCCTTCGATACAGGCATAAAAGTCCATTCACATCTTAGTGAACTCCAAGCAATTCATTTTAAGTAGGTACATTTAAAAGCAACTAACTGAGAATTTTACTTTTCCTAAAGAAGAGAGTCACGGGTGGAGCTCTACCAAACGTTATATCATAGAATAGTTGACAACGTTACAAGGATCAGTGAGTGTTGCTATGACGGGCGCTTTGCGTAACACGCCCTCTGCAGCGCTTGAAATGTTCTTAGACCTTCGGCCGTTTGACTATGAATTATAACTTCAGGCGGAAAGAAGTGCGCTTCGGCTCACAAACTTAGGATTCTTTAAGGGTGGTAGCATAGGGCATGGCTGCATTCTTAGGAACACGTTCCCCGAGACTCTTTTTTGACTTCGATACTCCATAGGAAGCAGTATATCCCAGCCTTGGTACCTGGACACTGTGATATTGAGGGTAATGAATGCTTCGATAGACTGGCCAAGAAAGCTGTGGAACTCCTATCTAAGAACGTCATCAACAGCATCAGTGCATATCTGTGTGTTGCCAGGAGAGGTTAATCTGGAGGGACACAGAGTATCCAGAGCCTTATTGCCTGAGATCAACAATAAAAGATCTGGCGAAATTATCAAGCCAAGTAGAACACAAATCAGAACTATGATCATGATCCTCTCTCGACATTGTCTTCTGAGAAGCCACGTCAGTAGACTAGAACTATCAGAATCGGATAATTGTAGGTTCTATGAGGATCTAAACGCCTCAAGGGATGTTATGCACATACTATGCGAATGTGAGGGCACTTCTAGAAATAGATTCTTACATATAGTGGGGATGACTGCAGAATAGGATATATAATAACAGCAATTTAATCCTTATGTTCAAACTATAGAAGCCCCGTTCGGATAAATAACACTTTTGACGTTGAAGTACGTACCTCCTTTTCATTGTGCATATGGACTGTACATTTTGAAGTGTTATTAGTCATCTGTTTTTCGCTGAAGAATTTGCTATCCTCTACTGTCCGGTACTTCCAAATTGTGCTTAAATCCAAACTTGACAGGTTTGTAGCCAGCCCTATGTAATAATGCCCAGCCGAGGTTGATCCGAAACTCAGAAGACATGCTCGTTTCCCGAACATCTATTCAATTAATGCTGATTCACGAGTATCTTGTAAAATTGTTCCAAATCTAAGAAAGTCTGGCCGATCTGTTATTTGGTATACTGGACTTAGTGTCAGCGTTACTATGATACCATATGCCTTTTCGAAAGAGCCCTTTCTCACGACAATATCATTGGTCAAAGAATATTTTACGAACGTGATTTTCTTTTTTCAAAAATGGGCGTGTCAGTGTCCCTTTATCCAATATAATATCCAAATATTTATTTAAAAATTTACTAACTATTTATAGCCTAAATTTTTCCATTTTTTTTTAATTTTTAGTGCCACGTCCAAATGAGAGTTAGAATACTGCAACTAGCGATTTAGCGTAATTAATCCTTCGAGTTTTTTAATGACTGGGTATTGTAGATTTCCTCACCGATGTCCGACACTGTTAGAATTTTAAGAGCATTTGACTAAGATGGAGAAGGGATGTATGGCAAATTTTGAGCATCGTAAGAACCAACTTTTTTTTCAACATAATTAAGTTTAGCTTATAGGTACCTTCGGCTGAAACGAAAAATGCTTGACCTAAAAAAAATATGGAACGATTCTCGTTCTTTATGCACAAAACACAATGTCGCTTCAACTTCGACTTCAAACTCGAAGCGGAAATTGAAATGAGCTGAACTTTTGTGCGCTTTGAGAGGAAAAAAATGTAAACTGAGGAAATCGTACAGTGTTGCCAGAGAAAATTTGAATTTGCGAACAAAAATATTGGAATTTCATTAAATATACAAACAACAGGGAGCATATTTTTTACTTAGGCCATAAATACGACTTGTTGAAGTTTTCATTATTATTAGTTTATAAGTATTAAACGCGAACAAACTGATAGTACCGAAAAATAGCGAGATCGCAATCAGTAGTGTAACAAAGTAGTCATTCGGTACAATGTTTCCCTTATCGTCATTCGTACTCGTTACTTGGAAAGTACTAGGATACGAGGGCACTGACA
This sequence comes from Chalcosyrphus nemorum, assembly GCA_949716465.1. Taxonomy (NCBI): domain Eukaryota; kingdom Metazoa; phylum Arthropoda; class Insecta; order Diptera; family Syrphidae; genus Chalcosyrphus; species Chalcosyrphus nemorum. The sequence continues at coordinate 6,268,105 of OX454333.1, forward strand.
TTTCTCCTCATCATCACTTTTTGGCGCTACTAAACAGATGTAACATTTGAAGTCATTCTTAGTCGACACAGATATGTATGTATTGAAATAATAAACCCGTCATTCATACAAACTATAAACGAATCAGTCTCTTGTTCTTGTTTACTTACCAGCATTATTTTTGTTTTGACTAACGAGTAGCGAGTACTAAGTACTCGTTATTTTTATCCGAATAATCATAGAAAAATAACGAATGAGTAAGGTTAATGAATTGTAGCATTTTACACTTTACATCACTAATCGCAGTTTCTCAGAGACACGAGGGTTGTACATTTCTGAAAAAAATAAAAAAAGGAGTGTAATGACACGCTACTTATGACTTATTCTATTCTAAAATTCACATTAAAAAGTATCTACTTCCTGTCTTTAGTCATTACCTATAATTTTAGCAAATTTAATCTCAGTAGCAATTAATTGTTCTATGTCAATGGATAATTAGCATTGATTATGCACCTCTTCAAAATTATAGAACTTAAAGTGATAAATCAAATTACAGGCGCACTGCCCAAACACAATTAGAAACTGCATCACACTTCACAAGTTAAAACTTCGGGCACAACATGATGGGCACAGGAAGATAACAATTTTTATTTTTATTTTTATTTTTATTAATCTACTCATTCATTTTTCATCACAACATTGAGAAGCGAGAAAGAATATAAAAAAAAAAAAAAAATAAGACCACGATCAAGACCCATAACCAATGTAAAGACCGATCCTACATGTCCCATCCAGATAGTGGCCTGTGTAAGCACATTCAACTGAGGCACATCTAACTCCCTCTTTCTGTGGCCAAGTCATGCGCAAGCGCAAGCGCAAGCGCGCACCGAACGTTGTTGCTGTCCGCTCCCTTCGGCCTCCCATATCGATGATGATAGAGTTATTACAAAATTGTTACCCTGTTCTTAATTTGTTGGCGGCTGCTTTGATGGGGTCTTCCAATTAGCTTGGCCGACACCTTAGGCGGCGGCGGTATCTTTGTCCATTTGTATGGAGAGTGGTGGACCACCATCATGTTGTATATCCGTCGTATTTTTCTCCTTCTCCTTTTTATATTTCAGTTTCTTGGTCTTCCTTTCGCGCGCGTTATCCTTTTGGTGTGTTTTTTTGTTGTAGTTGTTGTTATTTTGTTACTGCCGTTGTTATAGTCTTTTGTGTAGCTTTTATCTGATTCATTTTCTTTACGCAGTTTGTTTTTTTTTTTTTGCATTTAACTACCCTTTTTGTAATTCTGTCGGACAGTTTGACGGGGAGTTGCAAATTTTAGCGCTTTTTATTGTCCTTTTTGTACACGGCCGTACAGAGCGAATGACAGACATTGCAACGCGTAGGTTGAAACTACAAAGGATGTGTATTTTTATTAGAACTGATTGTTTTATGTGGTCTAGAGTCCTTATGTCGCATGAAGATGAGAGAAGTGCAGCGTAGCGTGCGACGTGACAAGTAGAAGAATCAGCAGCGAGGTGCAACAGCAAAACCGATTACAAATCACCAAAGAGCTTATTGGTGGCCGAACCTGTACTCAACACCTAGTGGAAGTCTAAGACGATTCGTTGCTAATATCGGATGAGGATCAACTGAAGAGCTGGCAAGGCTCTTGCCAACAGGTTGATGTAATTGTCTTGCGTTTGAAAATTGCCCTTACTGACTGGCAAGGTTTAAAAAAAACACGGCTTAGGGCACTATTGAATGCATGGATGTTCACTTATACCAAATGTAATTATGCCTATATGTTTCTAATGCATGGTCATTACCAAATAAGTTTCTAACAACTTTCAGAACAAATCATCAAAGCATCTAAGTCCTGACCGACTTTTATTATGTGTGTTAGATCGCAACAATGACTGTAGTACACGAACAAGTTATGTGTAAAAGACATCATAAAAAGACGACCTTCGTCTATGGTCACTAAAAGCCAAGAATTTTAGTGAGTCCCTGTCAGCAATAGACACTAGAAGAAGCAGTTAAAACTAAAAAAAAATGTCATAATGTTTGAATCAGAATGCAAATTGTTTTTTTCCACATCGCATGCAAGACGCAAACATTTTTATGACGTTTAAGCTAAAATGATTATCCATCCATCGTTATATTACACACTTTTGGCGGTAAAACATCACATTTAAAGCATAAAACAATAAAATAAATGCCAACTTCCACCAAGTACGTTGACACTATCCATACTACAGTGCAACGTCAACAACCGTCGGTCGTCAACCATCGTCGTCGTCGTCATAGTTGACGAGGTTCTCATTTGCGTGCTGACCCGCAGCTAGGCTGTGTACAAAAACACATACTCACACTCTGGACGCGGCGCTGCTCTAAGAACTCTCTAGTATAATTAATTGCGAATTTTCCTGTCAATCGTGCAGGTAATTCCCTGATAAGTACCTGTGAGTGAGTGCAACATGCACCGACCGATTTCGTTTTCTCCTCTCACACCGGCCGACCGACCGACCGACCACCACTTTCGTCCTTTCTTCCACTACCACCAGCCGCCTGACCAAGACGAAACAATTTCACTTAGGTGAAGTGCAGTGCAGAACTGATGCGGCGGTTGCGATGTAATCGCAAACATTTCAGTGTTAAACAAAACGCCAAAGGCCACAAACATATGTGCATACGTACGTAAGCCTATTTGAGGGACCACACCTCCTCCATATTCCTGTTCTAATCCTGCTAAGAAGGTTGCATTGCTCAGTGGAACCCGAACCCACTGAGCCTCTTGGCTATCATCATCGTTGTTTGTGGCACTTGTCAACATTGATTGTATATGTCGCCTGAAACAAGGCCTTTGATCTGAGCCTTTGGAAACCGGACGCGGCGGCGCACAGCGGTAACTTGGCCATAACCAGAAAAGTAAATTGTCTATCAACATGAATCTAATTGCTAAATACATATGTATGTATGTACATACTTGTAGTTTTTGTCATTTGAGTCGTAAAGATGAAAAGTTTTATGGATCGACGGATTGTCATATTTTAAAACCACTCATATGCAGGCGACACTTCCACCTGCTCCGAGACGAATCGACTGCTTTGCGTTCGGTGCATGTTTTTTGAAGACAGCGCAGCGTTTCCCCCTTGTTGGCTGCGGCCCATCGCGCTAACGATTTGAACGCTTTAATTTGGTTCATTCATCAGCGGACGGTAAAATGTGTGATGAATTTGTTCCACTTTATGATAATTCTGAGGAATGTGTGTCTTCCACAAAGCGAGCCTAATTCGAGTGCAGCTTGGTGTTTAAAGTTAGAAGACTGGGAAGGTGTCTAAAATTATGAACCAGAAGGTCAATGTATGCACTGGCACTGGATTTCAAGTTTAATTACCATTGACTTTTTTTCTTGTATTTATGTTGCCGGACGTATAATAAAATCAATGTCCTAGATATTATGTGCGGTCATGAATAATAATTAAACATGAACCTCAATGTCGCGAATAGGGTGCGTAATTGCGTTTGTACAAATAGATTTCAATGCGAAAAGTAAACATTGCGTGCAGTGAAGGACATGTACTGCGTTAATTGCCATCAGGGAGGCAAGTAAAGGGGTTGATATTTTTCTACTGTAACTATCCATGGGAATGCTCTAGTTTTGTTTCTTTTCTTTCTCTCATTTTTATTCCTACATTGACATGTGACAAGTGACAAGACAGAGCATTGTGCTCTTAATGACGAGTGAGTATATACTTGTTCTCTCTATGACTTCCATAAGTTCGCACAGTGTGCGATTCCATTCTTCAAGGCATTCAATGCAGTTGATGATAGATAGGTAAATTCATGCAATTTTTGCTACTGACAATCTGCCTGAGAACATTACAATATGGATTCGTTGGGCCATCACACACTGGAGCAACGTTTCGCCGGTGTAACTCCGTGGTATCTCTTACTCTCATCACACTGGATGAATAATGCGGGGTAAAATTCTGTGTACGTGAAGCGACTTCTATTGTAGCAGTATTTTTTTTTCACTTCGAAATTGACAAGTTGCTGTTCAACTGATCAACAGTGGATGAAAATTGTATCCCTTTTCTTACTTCACACTTCGTTTCTCTCTCCGATAAAGTTACTTTTACCCCGGGGTAATTGCACCAGTGTATGATGGCTTAGTGAAAATATATTAAATTGTTTTAAAGAGAATAAAATCATGACGATGGGAGTACGGGAGTAAAGTCGATGAGAAGGGAGTGTGAATACTCCCGTAGTAGTACCTCTGGCAACCCTAATCGTCACTAGCTGCTTGCAAAATCCGGTGTGCAGGTGAAGGGGTGATCGATATTCAACCCAATACTCGATGATGATCCGCAGGGTGTTGATGTGGTCGACAAAGAAGGATCAGTGTCTTTAAGGTGTTCTTTGATTCGGTCCAGGATAATTCCACCTATTATATTGGCCACAGCAGGCAGCACGCAGATATTGGATATTGCTTGGATATTGCTATCCTCACTTTGCTTTGGTCAGGTGGTTTTGTCTATGTCGTCAATGTTGACTGTTATAATATAACTTATCCAACTTATAGCATTTAATTTATAAGACACACATATTTCGCAATATTATTTATTGAGAACATTTTTCTCTTGATGCATGCCAATTCAACCAATCATTTATTAGAGTCCCTCCCATGTCGTGCTCCATCTTACCAAACAAATACTTTTGACCTTAAAAATCTGTTTCAACAAATTAAAAATCTGACATCAATATATCAATAACAACAACAACACGAACTAAAATCGAAGTTTCTTAATGGTTTTCAAATTGATTTCATTGTTCGATGACAGATCCAGCAAAACGTTATCGCCCCGAGCGTGAAGCATGTTGCGGGTGTGAAAAATTCCATGCCCCAAAGGGATTATTAATCTTGTCGACAAGAGTTTTCCCCTCAGACCACCCTGTCTGTATTGCAAAGCGATTTCCCTTTCAAAAACAATAACTCAGTTTACTAGCAACATGTATCCAAACAAAGGGAAACAAAACACTGTGTCCAGCCACCCAAATGACATCCCATGGATAAATTTATTACTTGTGAATTTTCCGTATCACTGATTTCATTTTCAATTTGTTTTGTGCAACCAACCAACCCTCCCCTCCGCCTTAGCACCCTCGTATGTATGTCATCGCACCTATTACAAAGAAGCTATGGTTGCGGGTGGTGGCGGATCGTTTAGAAAGCAATTCACCCCAAATGGGAAGGAATTCCAATAAGCAAGGAGGAAGGGCGATGTCATTAATTTTCTGACGGAAAAGTCTTTGTGTTGAAAAGTCATAAAATCAGAAAAAGAAGAAGAAGAAGAACCGTATCTCAGATGAAAATTAAAAATGGCTTCTTGGTAAACTCAGAACTCACCCTCGGCAGCAATGCAGTTGAATTGGTTTCGAATTTTCCGGTTCAGTTAGTGTCTCCATCTGTTGGCTGCTGATTTTAATGGTTCATTAAATTTGTTTAAATTGTTTTGTTTTTTTTGTTTTTTTTTGCAGAAATTTAGAGAAAAACTGGGTCAACACTCGAAAACATAAATCATCAGCTAAAGCGCGGATAGACCTCTTGCGTTTAGTACGCACATAAATTGCTACCAGTGCTGGTTATATCAAGTTTGCCGCCCTGCCAAGTGTGAAATAGTATCTAAAAAAAAAAACTGGTTAATGGCGCCCGCTTTCTTCACTTTTCCCCCCTGGGATCGCGTTTATTTCCTTCTGATTCTAAGCGCACCGGTGTTTAACGACAGACAGACTCTGACTCTTACTCTGTTTACGATCTCAGTTGGGAAATTTGCGACTGCGCGATGCGTTTTTATTCCTCATGATAGGCATATTAATTTTATAACCAAACGATGGTTAACAACATTTTTCCACATTGCCAAAGCGACAAATATGTTTGCATTTTATTGCGTTGACAATCCTTAGCACAGGGGCATAAGCTAAGCAGCTCATTGATTGGACCTCTGTGAAAGATGAGAGAAAACACGCCGACTTTGCTAGTTTATGAACATCAAATGCAAGGTAATCAGGTACATAAGTCGCTTTCGATGTTTTCGGTTTAATGGTCCGCTTGTGCAGTTGCAGTCTTAAGTACCCAGATACTTCTTTGTTGCAAATTAAATTGAATTTTAGTTGGGGATTTTTATTGATTTCACTTGGGAATTCGAATAATTGACGATGATTTACGAACTGCATTGCGAAATGCTACCTACGTTCGACTTTTTATGGTTGGGGTACGGGTATTTTATGCTGAATAAAAGGATTTAAGTGAGAGTATCTTAAGACTTTGTTGCTAAATCATTGAACTGTTTTAAGAGCTTGTTATAACTTCATTTTTAATTATCATGAAATTTTAAGCGTCTTTAATAATTTAATGAAACGAGGTGCATCGAAAGAGGCCCATAAAGCTACCATAACAATGTAGCAACTTTCTTTTCGGTAGGAATTAAACCGATCTACTTGAGCGAAATTTAGTGCTTTCGGTTTAGTGCCTCTAGTTTATGGACGAGGGCGCACTGTGGTTGGTGTATCGGATTACCATGTATGAGATAACAAGGTTGAATTACTGGATAACACCCACGTGACCAAACCTCTCATGAACGTTCTTACTCTGCTATTTGGATGTAAGCAGTAATGCCAATTTCCAATTCGAAGGCGAGTACTTTAGAAGTTTACAGAGGAGTATTTTATGTCTGAGGGGAGTACAGGAGTAAAGTTTGGAGCAATTTTACCCCGTGGTATCTCTTACTCTCATCACACTGGATGAATAATGCGGGGTAAGGTTCTGTGCAAATGAACCGACTTCTATTGTGGCAGTACTCTTTTTTTTTACCTCGAAATTGTTCAACTGACCAACACTGGATGAAGATCCCGTTTCACACTTCGTTTCTCTCTTCTATATAAAATCTGTTTTACCCCGGGGTAATTGCACCAGTGTATGATGACTCATTCAATGAAATAAGGGTGACAATATATTAAGTTCTTAAATCAGGACGGTAGTATAGTCAATGAAAAGGGAGTACGAATACTCCCTTAGTAGTACCTTAGTAGTACCTTCGGCAACACTGGATGTATGTTATATAAGAAATACGAAAGATCGCCTGAGCTTCATGTGATGCTTGGTAGTTGACTTAATTGTTTACAACTCTCAATAGGCCGAACGTTTATAAATAACCATACGCAGATAATGTCACTATCCATTCTAAGAGTAGTCCTAGGACTGACCCGTGCGGAACTCCCGCATTGATACTTTAATACTTTACCCCATCTGCGACTATCTTTAATAGATACTTTGGAGTATTCGTTATGGCCGAAAGTGATCTACCAATGAATTGCTTCGGCTGCTGTATCTACTTACGTCTTTATGACGTCGACACGGTAGAATGCGATTTTCTGAAGCCATACTGGGCGTCTGACAAAGCACCTGTTTCCTTTGCCGCTGACAGTAGTCTGATGTATATGTTGCGCTTTAGGATTTGTCCTATCTTATCTAGCAGGCATATTGGTCAATATGACGAAGGTTCTCCGGGTGGTTTATTTCCTTAAGGTAACAACACCAGATGATGAAGTTTCAATGGTTTAGGGAAGATCTATTGCCATCAGCATTGTCAGGCAGTGGGGCCTTACTACTTCTTAGTTTCTTTGGCACTATCCTATACGCGTCGTTACATAATTGTTTGAAGTATTTTGCCTTGCTCTCGGTGATAACCTTTTCGAGGTCGTGTCTTGCCAGTCTGAACGTAGATAGTCGTTCCTGGAACTCCGGGTTACACCTTGAGCGTTGCGACCTGCGCCGGGCCCGAAGGCAGTTTGCTCTAAGTGCACTGATTTCATCATTCCACCCATTGGCGTTCTTTATGGGACTTTGAAAATTACTTTAACATATGTAAAAAATCCCTTTGAATATGACGATGGCAGGCAGAGCGATGATACTAAAAATCCTTTCTTCTGTGATGGTAATGACTTTGCTCATGTGAAGCTGACGATTTTAGATGTTGATCTGGTCCTCATCACTAACTGCGTTATTCGACTTTGCTTTTTCATGATTCTACTAGCCTAGACCGATGACAGCCTCAGAGAAGCCTTACTGGTCAGGGGATGAAGCACGTATGTACATTCTGGTACCTGTGTTCAGTAAAAAGATCATCTAAAGATCATCAAATGATCCATCATCGTCTAAATTCAATCGGTTACTCATGCCATTAAACGAAAGTTCACGTCATCCTGTCAAATAACAAAAATCATAATTTTTTCTCGAAAAATTTCCCATAACCCATCAAATGATAATTTCGTTTGACGTTCGAGCCCCCTTATTAGTAGATGTCAATTCATACAGCTCAATCCATCAGCAGCAGCTCCACACAGCTAACTACGTTGTAATACCCAATTACCTCTTTTCAGTTGACAATGAATGACAAGACAAGTCAACAAAAGAAAATTCCATCTCGATTGCCACAAGTAAAAATTAATAAGTTACCAATCGGCAGGTATTTTCCCATAACAAGAACCACAATTGATCCAATCGGCGGCACCTTTAACATCCGAACAATAAACCGAAGCGACAATGGACTTATAAGAAAAAAATCATACCCAATTTACTTGCTTCCCACATATGTCCAATCTAGCCTCGACTTGGTAATTGACTCAGAAAAGGAAGCCAATAACAATTGAAAAAAAAAATGTATGAATCATTCCCTGACATCGATTTCGATATGAATACGAGACGCAGCAAGCAAAGAAGGTCATGAGCACAGGCGATGGGATATTTTGACAAACCTGTCAAATTACCCATGTAGACGTAGGACGGACAAACGCAATAATCGACATCCAATTTGTTGGAATGAGTAACACCACCTGATCGTTGATCCTCTCTCTCTCGCCCGCACTCTAATACCCGAAACCGAATTGATCCCAATTAAAAGAAGCCAACCTGCCACTGCTACGAACTACTACCTGCGTTGTCGATCCAAAGTAGCTGATCGCCTCTATTTTACACCTTCAGCATGCAAGATCAAAGCGGCACGGTATCCTCCTCCATCGTCTTTGACTCGGCTGACCAGATCGCACCATTCATTTGGACTACTTGCGGTGTTCCGGACCAATTTCCATGACGATTATGACAGAGATCAAAGAAATTCCTCCGATTATAATCATCATTGGGTTTTTATTTTGGAATCCGACTCTCAAAAATCCGATGCCAAAGCCTATGCGATCGTGGACGACCGACGATCATTAGACGAATAACAAGAAGACGAAGACGAAGAAGAAGCTGGCCAATGTGGTTTGAGCCGTGCTCCCAATCATACCATTAGATTCAAACATAATGACCCGCAGAATATTTTTAATTAAAATCGATAAACTGCCGCGAGCGGAACCGGCATAAAACGTGTGATTTAATTTTTGTTTTTCTTTTTCTGCAACCAAGCGGTTTGTATTAGGCGATCAGCGCGAGGATCAACGGGGTGGCTTTAGCCGGTCTGTAAGGCACGACGACAACGCAACGACGTCCTGCCGCATGGACATGTTTATGTAATCATACAAGCTGATAATTTCCCATTGAATGGTGACAATTTGGTCCGATGGAAATTGGCACAAGAGATACACCCAAAGATATACCCGGCGGGATGGCAGGCGGCTGGCGGCGGCGGCAGGATTGCGCGGCCTATATCGTAAATTCGCTTACAAATTAGTTTTGCATTTAAATTGCCGCTAAAGCAGCTGAGTGAAACTTGTCGGCGGGTTGTCGCTTGTCGATAAAGTATATTTAACATGACAGTTTGGTCCGTGATTGTGGGGACTTTGGCGTGGAGCTTTAGTGTTCATCGCATGTAATACGCATGGGGCGCGTTAGGAGCAAATTGGAAATCGCTAAATGGCCGCACAATCGTCGGGCGAATTCAATTTGTGTTTATTGGTTCTTTGAATCTTATGTCAGTGGAGAGCCCATCAGATTTTATGTGTGTGTTGTTTGGAAAATTGGAAAGTCCATAGGGAACCCATAGTAGAGTCGGCGGCGGCGGCGTCGACTTTGGATTAAAAAACGATATTTGTCGTTGTGAATTATCATATTATGGATAAGGGGTGTAATTAAAGTTGAGTTTACACTCTCGTTATCCGTAGTGAGTTTTCATCGAGAAAGTTATTGAGTGTAGGTACTTTAGATACTAGAACTTATGTTACAAGTAAATCTTGGAACAAAACGCGATACAGAAAAAGTACCTAAATCTATAGCCTTTACAAAGTTAGGGACCCTAAACAAACACACTTTTTAAAGGATCATTTTAAGGATAAGAAATATAAATTCTAACAAATGCCACGTCGGTGGACAGATAAATTAGACCGTTGACTGTTGGACTTGGATAACGATTGGATTATAGATTGTAAAGACTCTCCTCAATCCATGGATAAGATGATTCAATTTTAGGGAATAGAACTCCAAAGAAACACTGTCATGCTCTAAGGTGGTAGACCTGAAAGTGCACGGAGATCCGGAGTAGGACTGATGCTAAGTCCAAAGGCTAGAACAAACCTCAAGTCCTGGAAACCGTTAGGCTTATTCTAGCTTATATTTACGCCTTGCTGGACGGGAATTAAGCTCTTTAGGAATGAGTTGAAGGCGCCTCAGAACAAGATGCTGTGGAGTGGCTATTGATACCCTATCCATCCCGAGGGGAGACTTCTTCTCGTGGATTTTTGGAGATCAAAGGTTAACTAGGCTTCGCTCCTTAATTGTGTGATACATTACACTATGACTGCTTGCTTGCAGCCGCCCTTAACTGCATGCACTAACCAGAGCACGGAATTTTTAACATATGTAAAACTAACGGGTATGAAAAGGATAAAGGAACAGGCAGCAGAGTTTTCTGTGAATCAATCAACACCAAGGATTGAGAGAAGTATCCTACAAGCCAAAATATTCGCCGTGAAGAGTACAGAACGGATTATTCATGCAGAGGAACTAAATTCATCTTTGGGCCTAATATAAGTGGACAGTCAACTAATATTTAAGACAACAAGGGAATAAGATTGCACAGTCTCTTCCTGCCAGCAAACTATTAGCAGTTTATACAATGCTTACAACTACAAACATTTATAGAATACACCCTTAACTTTGTATAGGAGTACTGAAAAAAAAATAAACTTTAAACCCAAAGGAATAATGAACAATTCCTGGAAAACCAGAAGTGACTAACTCGTAGCTCCCAGTTGATAGCGCTGAACGAAAAAAAAGGTTCAAAAGCTGTCATAATCCAGATCAAACTGTCAACCATCGATATTCACTGCACAGATTGTTCTATAAGCAGCACCCTCTAGGGGTGCTAGGGTTAATGATTGGGTTGAGGTTCTTGGGTTAGGTTAGGCTAGAGTGGTTTACCACTAAGACAGTTAGAAGCTACGCGAGTACTTACTAGAGACTAGGTTATTAGACTACGATAGAAAAGAGGGGAGCTGACACTCCTCTTTTGAACTTTTGACAAAGCGCAGTAGATGCAAAGAAGTAAGGTTCCAAGTGGAGATTCTTTTTTGATCATAGGGGATAGTTTTCTCTTCTTCCTCATCACTAAATCTCTGGAAAAAAATGGAAGGGAGGCTGTAAGGACAACGATGATGATGCTCAGGTCCGATCGGCTTAGAACAATCAGTTCGTCAGACTCATGTTTTTCCAAACTTTTCTGAATATTCTGAAAAAAATTACTATTCTCCCAGAGAACGTTGGCCCTCCTAATAGTATTGCTGACAAGAATTCGGACACAGAGAGTGAGATTAACCTACAGATGAATATTCTAAGACAGGGCTAAGGGTTAATTCTACTACAGGCACCCTCTTGTGGGTATACTGGGGAAAGGACAGGTTTATCAAAATCCTAGAAGTAAAAATAATATTATAAGTAGGTGGCTAAGGCCTAGCTTCTCACAGCTCTACGTGTTGTGCGGGGTAAGCATTTTTGCACGCAACCTAAGCAGCAGAAAGCTTTTGAAAACCTTTCTTATGACATTGATATTTGCCTAGATTCGAATCTGAAACTCAACGCACTAACCACTGAAACCTGGCACTAAGTGAGTAAGGTAATACATTTTATAGCCGTGTTCTATTGGAAAGTGTATAACCAGCTTGGTAAATTTTTGTACACAAATGTGTAAATGGTTGCTGTCTACACTTCGATTCAGCGCCATCTAAAATTCGAATATAATTTTTAAAGTAAAAATTAAAAGTGAGGACGTTTTATTGACAGCTGGCTATACACTTTTCAATAAAACACGGCTCATAAATATGTTGTAATATGGTTCACTATTTCTCTTCTTAGTTCTTAATTTTAATAGAACAATAGTACATGTTCTTTTGGGTGGTTAAAGCTATTGTCACGCCAAGTTTCATCAAGATGCTTATCCCTGGAAAACTAGAAATCGCTGCCTCATATGGTATAAACATTTATGTTTCCTACAAATTACCATCCTCGCGGTTTGTTACTCTAAAATATATTTATTTTTAAAAGAGCACGTTAATTTAATTAATAAAAAATAAATAATCTCTTAAAATACGAGTAAAAAGAACCATCATTAACGCTTCTGCGATTATTAAATTTAAATTTAATTCTCTAAAATTGAAAGACCATGGTAAGCCCCAGAGGCGACTTTTGGTCAACTGCACACAACTTGTGTAATTATGATTAAAAAATTTTCTTTTCCAACTGCAGCTGTTAACATACCAAAAGAGGTACTATAAAACCTACAAATTATGTGCGTATTTTATGTAACTACACTCAAATTTATTAAATAACAATTATGTACAATGTCAATTGCGTTAGTCCGATCGCCTCGGGTGCGCTGGCGGACTATATTTTGTCGACATTCCTGTGGCCTCGGTCAGGTTCAGATAAATTAAATATTTTATGCTCGGATTTACAATCGAATCGATCCAGTAACTGAGTGACTGACTCTGACCGAACACGACCGTATCACCGCGTGGTCTCATTTGAATAATGGAGCCATGAATTTTGTGTGTTGGAGTTTGGTGGAGGATATAGCGCGCGCCATGAGATACACTCGGCGGGGAGTGTCATGCCCAATAGGCTAGTTAACAACATGTCGGTGGCGATTTTTATTGGTTTCTTTTTGCAAGTTTACGTGAATTTTAAGGATTTTATTGCACACCGATGCTTGGGCTGTGCCGTTGCGACATGTTATAGAGGAATTCTGACGATAAGTGATCAACTTCCTGGCTTTAAATAAAAAGAAAATATGAGGTTTTTCTGATTGAATTGGATAAATTTGAGGTGTGCCGTAGTATTTTTCTGAAATAGGTATGGTTTGGATAGGTATTTCAAATATCTAATGAGATCCTTACAACCGCTTCCTTAATCTCTTTTACTAGCTGACATTTGTTAGTTTGTATGTCCTTTGGTTCAACAGTTTTACTTACACGAGCAGGTTAATGGGATTGGATGAACAGCGTGACAAGCCATCTTGTCAATATTGAGAGACTAATTTTCCAGAATTCATAGCAAAGCTATTCACACCGTCTAAATTATACCGCTTATACAAGCCGCGTTTTATTGGAAGGTGTATAGCCAGCTCTCATTAAAACGTCCCTACTCACTTTTCATTTATACTCGCAAGATGACATTCCAATCAGAGATGGCGTTGAATCGGATTGTAGACAACAACCATTTACGAAGAAATACCACTATCAGCGCCATCTATGATTCGACTTTCTCCACATTTTATGTTTACTTTAGATTACTGATTAAATAATCTTCACTTTTTGTTTTGTTAATGCTTTGTGTGGAAAAGTTTACTGACGTGGCTATACACTTACCAATAAAACACGTCTACAGTATGGAGCAAAGTTCCTCTTGATCATTGCAGAACTGTTGCATGTTTGAGCCCGGTGTCTGTAGTGCCATAAGAAGAGGATAGTGTCCTCCATAGTTTCTTCGTAGTTTTTTTCAAATGATACCGCAGAGTGTTGTGCCATGTGACGATACCTACAAGGCTGGAAATGAATTTCCTGTCTTTCCTAACGAGTTTCTCTGTTGTGATGGGTGATTTGGTTCTGTGGTCGATGTTGAGCCACCTCTTGCCAGTTCATCAGCCTTATCATTACCCGATATTCCTTCGTGTCCGAGGACCAAACCGAGTTCAATCTTGTGTTGACAAGGACAAGGCTCAGAGGAGAGCTTCTCAGAACTTGAACCTGCGTTAGGTTTTCCTGCATCAACGGTCAGGGCTTCCATTGATGATTGGGTTTCCCATAAACACAATTGTGCGTGGCATGTCTCTCCTGGATGTAGCCTGACTAAACGGATGCTTCCAAACGTTAGTGAGAAATCCACGGTATTCTTGCTGTCTCTTAGCAGAAAAGACTGCAGACAACTTATTGGCGTTCTTACGGGACACTTCGCTTTGGCTTAAGTGAAGCATCTGCCTGCGACGCCTGTGGTGAGGGTGATGACACTGCGGAACAGTTCCTATGTGATTGTACAGCTGCAGGCTGCAGATTCTATTTGCGGATGTAGTGACTGCTGTTTATGTAAGCTGCTCATCACTGGAATTCATTCAGAAGACAAGAGAATCTGTACAGTAAAAGGGGGTGCAATGGGATGCTTTCTGGTAGTACAATGGACAAGTTGATGTCTGAGTGCTCCAGTGAAGCTTTTTTGGTTTTATAACAGGCTGGCTGTCAATATAGAATGTAATACCCCCAGGAGGTATTGCTTCTACCGCAGACTCATGGTCTGCTGTTATCATCGTCAAGACCTCCGCCTGTAAGACACTGCTGTAGTCTGGGAGCTCTTCGGGGAAAATACCAGAACCTATGACCGTATCCATTTTGTACCCATCTGTGTATACAGCCCACTCATCTGCATTTTGTAATCCTTGCGAAGGCAATGTTGCTTGATCTGTTATCTCGCACATTAAATTGACTATGATCGTCCACTTCTTATGGTACATACTCGTCAAAGAATTCTGTCTATTGGACTGACTTCGAGGTGGAATCATTGTATATTGATAACTTTATCTTCAATGCCCTTCTTGATTAAGAAACGTGGAATGGTAGGTCTGAAGAGTTATGCAAAGTTGACTCCTTTTTTGCCCAGCTCATCGACCTTGTCTTGATACTTCTTTCATGTGTCTACCAACATCACTCTGATCTTTCGACAAAAAGTGCTGCCAACACAAAATAAATAATTTTAATTTCCAGAATTTGAACATAAGCTGTCACACTCCTGTCAATAGTTCATTCCAAAAAGACTACTTTCTAGTTGACTACTTCTAATAGAGGCTTTGATCTTTTACGGATGGTTGGTTACAATATCCTGCCTTCCTGTCGGAACAAATACTTTCAAACTGAGGAACACTTTACGTTCGTTGAACATTTACTTAACCACAATAACTAATCTTCGTACTGCATAACTGTCACTCCTTACAAGAGTTCAGCATTCCGCATCAATCATCGCTTAATGGCTTTTGGAATTCTCCAAAGAAAAACACAAGTAGGTACTGAAATTGGCCCACACTTTTGCCACCACCAGGTGATGATTCGACTTATTCCACGCACACACTCTGAGGTGAGACACATTTCATTTTGATCTCACATTTTTGTCACGGTCAACTCACCTCACGACGAACGACGAGATATAAAGTGTGAAACACATCACTCCTCGGTCTCTTCGTCGTTGGTGGCACAGGCACAGGCACAGGCACAGCCACTACCGGTCGTGTTCGATGATGTCCATAACAATTGTTGGATCCATTGTCGTGGGACAATAGCAGACGATGGCCAGCCAACAGCACTGGTATTGTTGTTGCGCTGCACGCATGCGTATTGTTGAGACCTTTTGTTGCCCACTCAAGTCATACAAAAGCCTAAATGATGACCGAGCTATGGGCACAATGATGATGATGATGTATTCGATGGAAATTAGTCCTTCACTGTTTTGTGTTCTCTGTTGAGGTATGATGTGGATGCTAAGTCGAACATAGGCTTCAAATTGAGTGGAACTAATCGATTGAGAGTAGGAACGTAACCGAAAATCTCTATTTATGAGTTTGAAGGTGCATAGTTTCTGGGTGCGGAGATCTCTATTACTCTAGATTAGCCGTTGTCTGTTGGGTGGACAGAGTCTAAGAGCCTTAGAAGCGAGACACTTAGAATGCAGGTGCTAAAGGAGATGACGTCTGCGTGGTTCCATCATAAATCCCAGCTATCGTCGTCGTCGGGATAAGTGTTTTAAAGGAAATACCCACGTTAATATGCATTATAGTCCTCCAATTGGTTTATGGCGGCACTTGAGAGAGTGCAGAAGCAGCACAGTGGCGTCTGTCTCGGCCGTCAATTGAAGTCATCCTCCGACGAAATCTCATTAAATCACATCACAGCGCATTGCACTCGATCTAATTGTATTTTATGATGTTTGTTTACCTAAAATTGCTGTGTTTGACTACAATTAAGGATAATTAGGAGCGTTGCACTTGAGATGCGCGTTTTTATGACATTGCGGGGTTTGTTTGATGGCAATGCGCTACAGACGCGTCTCAAATGTTTTGTTGATGTTGTACAATTGAGGAGATTGAATACGTGTATGCCTTTCATTCAGGAATATTTGAAATAAATTGCTGGCCATTAGCTCGTTAAATCTGAAGTGGATGTTCATCTGCTTGTTAAAAGGATGCATGGATTTTTTTTTTATTC
This sequence comes from Chalcosyrphus nemorum, assembly GCA_949716465.1. Taxonomy (NCBI): domain Eukaryota; kingdom Metazoa; phylum Arthropoda; class Insecta; order Diptera; family Syrphidae; genus Chalcosyrphus; species Chalcosyrphus nemorum. The sequence goes on from OX454333.1 coordinate 6,284,806, forward strand.
CAGCACTTGAATATCGAAATTTAATGATAATGATGATTAATGATTTGATTTAGGTAATTATAATGGAATTGAGTTGTGGTCTCGTTTTTTAAAACATTTTCTTTTAGATATTGTTTTTTCAGCTTAAATTCATAAGGAAACTTTGAGGATTTGTGACAAGTTGATTACAAAAATTTGCCTTCCTGTGGGCTTGTCATCTTTCTGCGTCTCTATGCCGCCTAAACAATTTTTATGTCACTAGAAAACAACTGTTCTAGTTAAACAATCATCTCAGCACAATTGTCGCATCAATAGAATTGTTTCTTATATATTTTTACCAAGTTTTATATGGAATGATCGCTCTTTGTTCCATGTTATGATTGGAACAAGAAAGTTGTTGAGTAAATATAATTTTTACAGTTGTTAAATGTAAAATACGGGTCCTAATCCAATGAGGGAACTAGGTCAACTATTTACTCTAAAGATTTGAACCTAGAAGTTCTAGAAGTGTTTAAAGCTGTGGAACTACTTGAGATGGGATCTATATCCAACAAGGATATTGCCATCTTCATTCACAGTCAGGCTGCGGTAGAGTCGTTTGTCATCAAACCAAAGAATCGCGTAAGATTATGCTATGTACCTACACACTGTGATATTGAGGGTAATGAATGCACCGATAGACTGACCAGGAAAGCTGTGGAACTCCCTGTTCCCCTGTGTCATCAACAGCATCAGGGCACCTCAGTGTTTTGCCAGGAGGAGTATTGCCGCAGATGTGCTAATCTGGAGCAATATAAGGTATCCAGAGCTTTATGGTCTGAGATCAATTATAAAAGATCAGGAGAAATTATCCAGCTAGGGAGAACACAAATCAAACCTATGATCGGAATCCTTTTTGGACATTGTCTTCTGAGAAAGCACGCCAGTAGACTAGGACTATCAGAATCGGATAATTGTAGGTTCTATGAGGATATCATGCACATACTATGCGAATGTGAGGGCACTTTTAGAAATAGATTTTTACATATAGCTAGATACTTTCTTAGTGTCTAGAAGAAGTAGGCTCATGTTACCAAGTGAAGGACCTACTCAATTACTACACAGGGCAATCAGGTGCAAGGGCAATCAAGTGCTTGGGCGACATGATTTAGAATTAAGGTTTCTTTCTGCCATTTTAGACACACCAAAGAGATGAGCTCATTATTTTGCCTAGTGTTTTATGATGAACTCTTAACCCTTTTTAAACCTAACCTAACCTAAATGTCAAATAAATCTCATGACAAGTAGAAGAGTAGATGGTGGTCTTGGTTTCTGGGCTATGGTTAGTGTCCATGATATCTACAATCTGTCCAAAACGGATCGTTGGATATCCTAGTCTAGTTGCTGATCCATATGCTTCCATAACCAGTGCCTTGATTTATTGTGCTTGTTACGTTGCTATTCTGGACTTCTCTCATCATCATCTCAACAATCACCCCTGCCCCATGGCGGCGGCCAGTGACTTACTTACTTACTTATGTCCGTTATCCCCTTGTGGGTCCTAGGGACTCTTCTTCCTCGTAGTCGAGGTGATTAAGTTAAGATGCAAGAGTCCATCGAATCCCTCCATTTCCTGCTGATAAGGCCGTATTTTGGACTTCGAATTCCTCAAACAACCTTCCTCTGTGCAAGACGTGACATGTGGACCCTGTAGGATCTCTTAGTAGGTCGATGTTGGACCTGAGCGTTCTCTTGTCGTAAGATCTTCCAAGGGAAGCAGTGTGTAGTTGAACAGTTGGTATCATAAGATGATGATGTCCGCTCCTCGTCTTCTAAAACTGCGATCGGAAATCGCAAATGGTTAATTTGGTTGCTTGACTCCCAACTGACTTTATGGGAGGTTTTGGGCTTAAACATGATACTTCCTGCGTCCCCTAACATGTCCCTCATTTGTGCAAAAATTTACTGAGCGCATCTCCCTTTTTTTTCTCCTCCACCTCATCCTTAAAATGTAAATCTTGAAGAGAACACGATCCCGCGAAGCTGGAACTTCTTTGATCACATTTTAATGATGATGACCATTATTGTTGGATTCGATTTTGTGTTTCCTTTTTTGTTTCATTTTTTGGTTTCTCTAACCCACCGCATGTCCCCAGAGCAGAGCAGAGCAGTGGTGGAGTGTGGAGGACTAACAACAAGTCCAAAAGGCCAGCGCACATTAAGATGATGAAGTAGAGAATAATACCGGTCCAAATTGTTTGTAGTCCACGGCGGCAGCAGCACCAGCAGCAGAAGAAGGAGCAAAAGGAACAGGTAAATCTTCAAACCGCCACCACCACCACCACAACTGTTGTGTGTGCCCATCACATCAATGGCAATGGGCATCATGGTCATTAGGGGCTATTGGCGGAGCGCGGGCCATGCGCGGAGGGTGAATGGCGTATTGAGCGCCATCTCGTTTAATCTACCCTTCGAGGCGTGGCTACAGTATTTTATATGTTCTGATCAAAGGATGCCGCCACTTTGTACAACACCGACACTTTGTTAAAAATGTTTCGTGTATGGAAGTTCTCTCCTTTTGTGTTCATTATTAAATTATAAGGGGAGGCAAAGTAGGGACTTATCGGTCGTATGTGTGTGTAAATACATTGACTCAAGCAGCACTAATGATGAGGTGTTTGTACGGATATTTTTCTGTTTTGTGTTCGAGGTCCTGCGGCGGTCATATGGGGGATGAAGCACATTTTGAATTTTTGTAACGTCTTTAGAGTTGAGCTAAGAATGGAGTGAAAAAGTGCAAAGAAGAACCGAAATCATGTGTTATACCTACTTACTTAAACCATTTGAGTGTATAGAAGAACAAATAGCCTTTAGTCAAAAATGTTATGGACTTTCTTTAGAATACTTACGTTGGTATACCCATAAGTACAAACATATGTATATGCACAGTATGAGTAGAATAGTGGGGCTTAAGTGATGGGCAAGTAGGCATTTAATTAATTATACTTTAGAGAGATAAGAAGAGAGAAATATAGAAGAAAATTAAGTGCGGACTCGATGGGACAAACTTGCATAGTAGTAGCTGCTTTGAGTTCTGAAGACCAAGTTTCCTGCCATCCACCACAGGTTGTTCATTGCACCAGAGGTTCGGTTTCGGTCATTTTTGCTGTCTCGAACTTGTTGCATTCGATTCGAAGATCCTCTTGTTCATTCGCTCGATGTGGGCGATCCAATGTAGTACATGTGTTCTTGGACTACATCTACATCTTGATACACCTTATAGAGTTCGTGGTGGTATCGTCTACTACTCGCACACAAGGGGCCTACCTACCTAGCTCGAAGTTGCTCAATATATGCTCTGCTTTCTTGGGTATCGTCTGGAACTTAGTGCCAAAACTGGTAAGATGAGCGTTCTATAGCTCATTGAATTGATCCGGGATAGGAGTTTTGAACCCAGTTGTCTTGCCAAACTAAAGTAGCAGTCGCTTGCTGTGTTTATTACTCGCCAGGACTCCACAAGATGCCGTTAGTTAGATTTATATTTGCCTAGATCCTTCCATCGAGTTGAAGGTATAAACCGTGACATTCTGTCCAAGGCTTTTCATCGGTTATTCCTAGTTATTATTCACTTCGATACAAACTTGCTTGGCCTTGAAGCTAACCTCACACCTACTCCTAATCCAACAAAGGCAGGGGGGTTGCAGGGGGCAGCATGCCCCCATACGAATTCGAATGCTTATGAATGTGATTATACATACCTATGTATGTATGTTACGGACTTATCTCCTTGCTCCTGTTTCTACTTGTTTTCCATCTCTAAATCCTAATCGACTTCGTCACCGACTGAGAGTTTCTCTGCTCTGACACTCCTCTTTCATCTTGTTTCACCTTTATTTCAAAATCTACCCAGCAGCATTTTTCGTTCCCTGATTTCTAAAAATGTGCTTCTGTTCATTCGTCGTCACAATAAAATGATGAATGAAGTAAAAGACAACAATTCATGCTTGTACAAAGTGTTTACCTCCTGCACAGATACACTTTAATGGGCTCTGTGCCCTGCGCAAAATAACCCAACAAAAACGGCATAAATGCGTTCTAATTTACGATCGTGTAATAAAATTTTACTGAAAAAAAAAACCTGTATAGGTACAAATTTTTGGTGATGGAAGCCAGTCCTGAACACTGTCCCGTGTATGCCTCCGAGGGTGTTACGTTTTTTAATGATCGATATATCTGACGGTAGACGGTAGGTAGAACGGTGGGACTTTCGGAGACCTCAGGTGGTGTTATTATTTATGCCGTTTGGAAATGTTTTTGGCAATAATGAAAATTTAAATCAATAACGATTAATAGTAATCGATATAAAGTGCTGCATTAAATTATTGAACGAACCTACATCGAAGGTTGACCCAGAGGGCGGGCGGTTTGCAGTTTAATGCGCGCGTCCGTTTATTTGACGTATTTTATGAGATTCTCATTTTAAGATAATATTGTTGAAGTGGTTCTTGATGATCGAATAATTTTGAATGGCATCGATAAGTAAGATCCTTAAAATAAGAGCTTATGAAAAAAGTATTTTTTTTAAAATTTGTTTTGTGTTTAACTTGGCCAACAAACTGGAAGGTGAGCTCCTGGATTTTTGAGAATGTAATGTATATGTCACTATTTATGTCAGTAAATGACAGTACCGGATAAATGGTCTTGAACATGTTTGCAATAAATTATCTCACCATATTATGAACGCGCTAATTGTTGTCGGAGAGTCACTACTAATGTCAGTAAATGTCAGTATCGGATAAATGGTCTTGAACATGTTTGTAATAACCTATCTCACCATATAATGATAGCACTGATTGATTTCGGATAGTCACTATTTATGTCAGTGATTGTCAGTATCGGGTAAATGGTCTTGTACATGTTTGTAATAACCCATCTTATCATATTACGAACGCGCTGATTGTTTTCGGATAGTCATTATTTATGTCAGTAATTGTCAGTATCGGGAAATGGTCTTGTACATGTTTGTAATTACCTATCTTACCTTGTTATGATAGCACTGATTGATTTCGGATAGTCACTTTTTATGTCAGTTAATGTCAGTATCGGGAAATGGTCTTGAACATGTTTGTAATTACCTATCTTACCATATTATGAACGCGCTGATTGTTTTCGGATAGTCACTATTTACGTCAGTAATTGTCAGTATCGGGAAAACGGTCTTGTACATATGTTTTTGCTATAACCCATCTTACTATTTATATTATGACTGTGTTCTGATAGAATGTCATAATAGGTCGACGTTGCTTCTGTTGAAAATGATTGCCATATTCCTTATTCAATGATAAATTCCCCAAAATTGAAAAGATTCCCCTAATTGAAAGTCGAACGATAACTGAAATTTTTAACAAAACACATACATACATATGTACCCTCCAAGGTCCACCTAATTATAATAACACAACAACACATTTTAAGTAGAAAATCTCACTGATCTCCGATGATCATATGCATGCAACATTCCTATTTTTATACACCTAGATTCGTAGGAGTGATTAGTAGGTATACTATCCCGCATACGATGACCATACTCAACAAACATTGCCTTAGGCACGATAGTCCTATGACATGCAAGCTCACAAATTAATAGCATGACATTTTAACGAGATTTTAACGACACCAATTTAGGTGAGCTCGCATTAGATCACTTTGTGCACTGCATATTGACGTGTAATATATGAGATCAGAGACTGATTAAACTGTCTTACTGTGCGAGTATACCTCCAAGCGAATAGCACTCACTAATACTCAAAGCAGTATCGCATTCCGATCTTGTTGGAAAGCTTGTTATGGAATAATTAAGACATTATTTTGATTTTTACTCGGTAATTTTATTCTATCGCATTTTACGAAAAACAATCTAGCTTCGACAGATCAGATAGATTGCCTGATCAATTTATTGATCATATCTCTTCTTAGCACGAAGCATGTCTTAAAATTACTTAAAAAGAATAAGATACAAAACAAAGGATACGATGTCACACATTAGCTAGTACCGGAAAAAATCCAGCCTAGTAGATCTTACATCAAGATCCAACGCATTTTTACCATCGCATCTTCGATGAGAACGAAAATTCGAGTCCAAGTTCCGATTAACTCCCGGTAATAAACGAAACAGACATATGGAGTCGTAAAATTATAGCTTTTCAGTTTATGGTGAGAACAGCTTGTCATTCAATTCAGCCTTAGATCAGACTTCATTAAATTGACCTCTTCCGTCCAGGTTCAGGTAGGGGCACACAAAAGGCAAATAAAATCCGATTAAAAAATTTATAGCTGACAGTTGAGTAGCCATGATCAAATCAATTAAGTCCACGATATATGCGCTAATTTTCTAACAAGCTCAACCAAACAGCTTTCTAATTAACCCGCTGCTTCGATGGCTAGAAATAGAACTCACTCCATCTGATCGGCGGCGGCTACCTTAATTAGTTACCACTCTCTCTCTCCCCCTTCCATTTGGAGTCCACTCAAAGTTCTCCATAAATATCCCATTTAGGTGCAAAATCATTAACCGAACATCAGTGTGACAGTGTTGACAACAAAGCAGGCGGACAAATAAAGCAACCCAATTGAATATTCATCACCCACTCTGGCCACTGGTCACCATCCGAAAACAGAAACCCAATAAAATAGAAGTAATAACCATAAAAGTGGACTTAGCTCGAAAGAACATGCCAGCCAGAAGAAAGTACAAAAGAAAATAAATAAATTGTAATTAATTGAGATTCTATCGGAGGCCCGGCCATCAACATTAGCAACATCATCCTTGACAGCGCCGAGTCTCTTTTGTTGCGTCTTGCGTCGTCCACTCATCTCTCGTTGATGTTGATGGCGTATCTGCAGCGCGTCAATCTGTGCTCCGATCAATGGAATCAATTATGGTAATTAGCCATGGTTGATTCGCTTACGGATTTGCCCCAAAGATACAACGAGAGGCGAGGACTAATTTCAAAAAGGTCTCTCATCTAATCTGAGAGGGATCCGATTCACACGAATGCTGCTGCTGCTGCGGCATCACCTTTGAGTAGATGCATGCATACACATAGACGTATGTGTGCTGTGATGCATCATCAGTTGAATTTTTGTCGTAGTATTTCGGGAGTCCTCTTAAGACTCAATTATCACACCGCGGTCACTCCAAATGGATATTTGATTGAGCCCACCAGGAATGCTCTAATCACACTACAGGCTGTGTTTTAGCTTCTGGATGAGTGCGGCACGACACTAATTCCCAGGGCGATATATGACCAGTCGGTCTGTCTGGGCTTCAGTTTCCCCAAGATCCCAACCGGATTAAGAATTAAAAGAAAAAAAAAAACAAAAAACAAAACCGTTTGGTAGCCAAACGATCCGAACCTCATCGTCCGTCGGTCCGAATTTACATCACCCTAATTAACTTTTGATAGTTGCGGACCACAGATGAGCTAACAGCTACAGAAGGTGCTACTACCCATTTCTCATTCATCTTGTTCGCGCTCCTCTTTTTGTTTTTAATTTTGTTTCACTTTCCGTTTCGGCTCCGAAAAGCCGCAACAAAAGGAATATACCGCTGTTGTTGCACACACAGGTATCAGACGCTCAGATTTGGAAGTTTCAAAAAAAAAAAAAAAAACAAATTCCAACACAAGTTCGGCTTCAGGGCTTTGAAGTGGTAAACTGGTAAGCGCGGGAGACTGCCTGGAAATTGATGTGAGTTACGAGTCAAGCCACCGAAGTTGGGGTATATGACTGAGGCTCACCCATTGCCACCACCGCTGCCGCTGCCGCCGCCGGCAACCGGACGGTATTAGAGAAACAGGATTAAAATTAGTTTTTGATTATACTTTCGAGCTTCTGGACAACGCGGTGGGATTTAAATTATCAAAAACAAAAAAAACCGATGCCAAAAAAACTGGCAGAATTATGTTTTGGGAACCTCAATCCTAACTACTTAAGACAGAGTTGAGTGGTGATAATTCAAGTTGGGCTTAGTATGCGGTATAGGGCTAATCGATTCTGATTGATTTCTAATGTTAACTAAAAATACACGAGACTTATGCTTCGTTTTGTGGTGAGCTTATGAGTTACAACCTCTTAAATGAAGGTTCAAATAAGATTTTTTTTCCCGCGAAGCTATAAAATTGAAAATTAATATGACAGCGATGGGATTCAGTCTGCCAGGTCTGCCATGAGGGTTAAATGTCACATTTTTGGCTGTATTCTTCGGTTCTGCGGAACAAGTTTAGGAGCGAATTATGGGCGTTAATGCGGGCTCTTCTACATATTAAGTATATCTCTTAACGTTGCCACCATGTTGAGAATGTTTTGGGAACGATCTTCAAACACAGTATCTTTTTGTTTTGAACAAATAGTTAAGACTTTACTGGGGGACTTGCATCTTCTGGGCTCCATACCATGGACTGCTGTTTGGTTTCCGGATCGTACTTGATCTTCATCAATTTTAGCCTTCACCAAGGCCACATTTCTATCGTCGGCCGATGATTTGGGTCGACCTTCACGATTCGTGCTCCGCAGGAAAATGGATAGTCTGAAATCTTCGACACCCCTTTGGAATAGTAAGTGAGTTGACTTCGACATCCGAAGAGAATGTCAAAACAAAATTCTTCCCTTGTATGCAATACATTTTTGTATAACTACATTTTTTTTGTTGGGATAGGAAAAGCTTCGCTGGAGCACTCAGACATCAACTTGTCTATTTTACTACCAGAAAACATCCCATTGCAACATTGAGAGCACTCATCACATCCGCAGCTAGAATCTGCGGCCTGACAGGAGTAAAGCCAGGATAATCACATCGGAAGTATTCCGCAGTGTCCCTCTCCCCAAGCTTCGCAGACGGATGTTTCACTTAAGCCACTCATATTAAGATGCTACGCTAAAGCGAAGTGCCCCGTAAGAACACCAATAAATGCTCTGCAGTCTTTTCTGCTGAAATTCAGCAAGAATACCGCGGATTTCTCGCTAACGTCTAGGAGCATCCGTTTATTCAGCCTACATCCAGGAGAGACATGCCACTCACAATTGTGTTCATAAGAAAGCCAATCATCTATGTAAGCCCTGACCGTAGATGCAGGAAGATCTAACGCAGGTTCGGGTCCTGAGAAACTCTCCTCTGAGCCTTGTCTAGCAATCTCATCGCATATCTCATTTCCCGTGATACCAGTGTAACCTGACACACAGATGAGAGTCAATAAATTAAATCTTGCTACACAGTCCAAAATTCTCTTGCATTCAACAACTAGTTTGGATGAGTTTAAGGGGCTGAGCAAAGCCTTAGCCCAGCTTGACTCTCACTACAGAGACAGATTGACCCTTACACTTATTCCTAACGTTGTGACTCGCAGTCTTGGAACCATCTGTGAAAATAAGACTACATTCCCTTCCTGGCTCTGACGCTGGCGGTCCCCAGTCCTGAATACCTGGAAAGTCGACCTCATACTTGCGCCGCAACTGAAGCCTTGGAGTCATAGCATCAGACGGCATATCCATAAGACCAGGGTCGTAGGATAACTGTCGAGCAAGATCATCAAAGCTCCAGTGCTGTGGATAGCTTTTAGAGATTCACTGGAAGTCCAGTCCTAATACACCACTTATCGATCATGTCCAAGGCTACCAGCACATTAACACAGACAGTTCTGAGGCCACCAACAGAGAGCACGGTACTTTTGTTAGTCCCATCCTTCTAGTTACAAACTTTGTTGTGACATGTGTTGTGTCATTTTTACTTTTATTTAGGAATTAAAATCACTTACACTATAAAAACAAAAACACATAAGCACCTATAAACATCACGAAACTATCAAACAATTGTTAAGATGTCAGAACTCCCCAGCACTTTTGACATATAGAGTTCGAACAGCTGATAGAAATGGAGTCTGTCAGAAGACAAAGAAAAGTTCGCTAAGAAGCTTTGACAGCTTGCCCTAGATACTAAACTGAGCATATATAAGATTGTACTAGATTTTTCTTAAGGCGGAAAAACATATGGAGTCGTAAAATTATAGCTTTTTTTCAGTTTATGGTGAGAACAGCTTGTCATTCAATTCAGCCTTAGATCAGACTTCTTAAGGTGTAGTATATTTTAATAAAATAAATCCCCACGGGTCTTTAAAATATAGTTTTAATTGTGTAAATTTCAGAACTTCTTCTTCGAAGTTTTTCTAGTTCTGTTGTTAACTAAATTATATAACTTAAAAATGGTACCAGATGCACATGTGGATGTGAAAATTATCCATCCATGACAAATTGGGGCTTTAAGAACTTTTACCATTAACCCTTGTGTCTCCACCTAATAAAAATTCGTCTTGTCCACACCCGGCACACCCGGGTGTACACATACAAAATGTATGGTCGTATGGAGATGACTGAAATAGGGCGAAAGTTAACAACGAATATACATGCAAAAAAAGAGTATGACACATTTGGCTTTTGTTATTGTTCAATTTCTTTTATTTATTGTAAGTATATTATGAAAAATACTAATGAAGGGGAAAAATAAACAGCAAACAAAATTTTCTAACACTTAGCGCAGGTAGTATATATATAGTAGTAGTAACTGCTGCGTAAAAAGTGCGTACACCCGGGTGTGCCAAGTGTATATTATAATGAAATTAGGCTTGAACACCTTCTAACTCAAATCGTATTGGCCCGAAACACACGCATACATGCGCAATATTTTCGAAATATAGTAGCCGAGAGGTACTGAGCTCTACAGCGGGCAGAAATGTGAAGAAGTATATGTTATGATACACTCTTACACAGCAAGCACACCCGGGTGTACTGGTGTAGACACAAAGGTTAATAATTGATCTTTAAATACCTTTTGTATTGCAGTCCATTTCATTTTTTAAGTGAAAAAGCCACAGAAGCAAATTAATACATTTATTTCCGATACAACAAAAGATGTTATAAGGGTTGTCTTTTTTTTATAAAGCCGCAACACAAAATTGTTTTCGATTCCATAAAAATGTGACAAACCACAGAAGTAACTTGTTCAAAACATCCCTTCTGACACTTTATCCTATTCACACATCTGCGCACGCACGCCATTATCAAATGACACAACATGTCAAGGATAAATGTTTAAAATTTTTTGTTGGATAGTGTTTTGTGTTTATATAACAAATGACAGTAAAATTAAGGTGTTTTTGATTATTCTATTTACGATGGGCAATAAAACATCACTCGGTGTAAGTCAGAAGATGGTATAAGTGTGGGGATGTCATATGTGTCTTCATTATATGTTTTGCTAATAGAAGTGTACATGTGTAGTTTGTATATTGGTTAAGGCAGCAATGAATAATGCCTAGGTGTGGTTAATAAAATAATAGTAAGACATCAAATTTCTCGCAAGATCTTGCAATGGCCACAGTGCAGTGGCAGTGTATTGAGATTGATGAGAGCTCAAGACACAACCATATCCTTTTAATTTGCGCTTCGAAAACCCTCGGCACTTTTCGATACGAACACGAAAAAAAAAAAATACTGTGAATCACAAACGAATGCAAGAACTGCATACAATTATCTTCAGTTAAATTATGCACCACCCTTAGAAAATTTATATTCCCCAATCAATTCTTTCCTATCCTTTTTTTGTGGGTACAGGAACACAAACCATGAATCCACAGGTCTTATTCAAATTTTTGGACCATGGCAAGCAAGTTTATAATAGGTCTTAGATGAGTCAGGACCCCAACAGTCGTTCTTTGTCTTATGACATTGTCTTACTTACTTACTTTAATCCTTTAACCGCTCGGGGGGCATAGGGCGTCAACAACGCTTGCGCGCCATCTTGTTCGTAGTTCTGCAACGCGTTTGAGCTCTCTCCAGCTCATTCCCAAAGAGCTCGATTCCTCCTCGACTGTTCTGCGCCACGTTTGCCTAGGGCGTCCCGCTGTTCTGCCTGACATTGTCTGCCAGACTAAAAATGTGCTAGAAAGAGTGTACTATGCTCGCAGTGTTTGTTGAGTCGACATATGTGCCGTGGCTTTGGTGATTGTTGTTTTCTCACTCATAGTGAGCATAGTCGTCGTCAATCTGAATAGTTGCCAACCTTTCAGAATCTGCTGTCAGTGTCGACGTGCTACGGTACATTGGTTGTACATTTACATGTGATTTGGTAGCACATTTAAACTTATTTGTTTTATGAGAAGTTCTAGCAGATTTAAGTACTTTGTCTACAACGGTACCTATTATATATCTAAGTCGGTTCGAACATAGGAGGCTTAAGATTCCAGGGCACAGTGTGGGTCCGTGGGGACTGGATGGTCTAATCTTCGTCCCACTATTTGGGGTCTTATTATGTCCAACTTCTATATCATTTCTTAGAAGTTGGTCAAGTGCAGACTCATTCAAACCTGCTAAGTATCTTATGAACTGCACAAATTTCAACTCAACTTTAATAGAGAGGACAAGGGAGCAACATCTCTGTTAAACACTAGCTTTTGCAAGAACCAGACCTTCAGGGGTAAAAAACATTGAACCTCTTTTGAAAAGCTGCATTAATATGCTCCCAAACGTTTTGTCCGCACATAGTTTAACTTACCAATTGTTCCATTATACAACCTAGCAGTTTGGGTTAAAATCAAGGTGGGAGTCTTGGTAAAATCAAGGTAAACTGCTGCGTGCATTTCAACTTGTATTTTACGAAAAGAAATTTACTATCGCATAAATAAGCTGCACCACAGTTGATCCAATTAATTAAATGACAAATGGTCCGTTTTTCAGTAGCCGCTAAACCAACTCCTGGGCCCGCTGGATAATATATAGCCTCCCACACATTTTAAGGTGCCTTTCACCAATGCCTTCTAATTAATGCGCGTCCATGGAGTTCCATCCGCCCGACCAAGTGCTCAAACAGCAGTTCAACACTTTTGCGATCTCACCATGATAGAGCACGCAGTACATTTCTCTCTTCAACGCGCAATTGCATGTTAACCGCGACTCCTTCACTTGAACGCCGCCGCCGTACACACATCTACTCTGCCACAATTAGACTCGCTTACGACATTATTACTTATATACATTTCCATTTTCATGTCCATGTCTCATTCCATTTCTCCAATTCGAATGGCCACATCGTCGTCATCATTGTTGGCCATTGACTAGTATGCCTCACGGTCAGTCCATTTATCTTGTTAAAGCAGGAGAACAACCGAAGCATGACCATCGTACCTGGTCACATCGCGGACGTCATACAATAATAGACACAAAAGAATCCGAAAAATGGCGTATATTGTGCTGGCAGCACAGTCTCGTGCTTACGGCAAATTTGTTTTAATTAATTAATTAATAAATTCAACAACTCATTGTAGTCGCATGAAAGTTGACGCGTTGCGTGTGCGAAGCGTTGCGGCGCGGCGCTGACTTTGGCACAATTCTATCAAACTTTTGGTTGTGTTTGGTGCTGGTGTTGAGAAGAAAACTGGTTCAATCGAAAGTAGGCTCGTTACGGAGACGATGAAGATCCCACGATGGTGGCAACACTGGCGGCGGCGCGGCAAACGTCAAGTGTGTGTCTAATTGGGCACACAGGCACTCATATTATTTTCTAATTACGCTCATAATCCATCACGTTCCACCTGGTTGATGGGGGTTGATAGGTGGGTTGGTTCCCGGTATCCATCCATTAGGCTATTTATCCATTTCAATCTACAACACCCACTAGTAGTGGTGGTAGTAGTTTGTTGTTTCTGTGTGTGAGTGTGCATGGTTAGTTCTTAATTTTGAGGAATTAATTAGGACGTAAACCGGGCGAGTCACGTTTGCCTCAGGTGAAAATTTATTCTTGAATTATGCAATTTTAATTGAGATTTAGTGTTGTAGGGTGGTGTACACTATGTACATATAGTCTGTGCAAACAATTGTTCGGCGAATAGTACCTGCTTTCGAAATTAATTATAAGATGTGGATTTTTAGTACATAATTGGACTGTTTTCCATGGAAATTTACAGTCGAATTGCTCGTAATGAGTGCTGGCTACTTATTCTTCTATTTGGGTCTTACATACTTGCAAATAAAGTCAGGAAGGGTGTTATGCATAATCAGCTTTTGAGATCTAGCACAAGTCATTAGTTGAATTTTGATAAAGGAACAATAACTCAATATATTGTGGAATGTACTAGATATGTTTTATAAAATAGGGAAATTAAAGAGTTCGTGCCTTAAATTAGGATTCGTGCCAAGATTTTGCAGAAAAATCAATTGTATTCGAATGAAGTTTGTCATGTACCTACCTGCTGGCACTTTAAGTCCTTCTACACTGAAAAATGCGCAGCTTGATATTTTGCAATAACTTCAAGTAACTAATAATGCAGTCCTGAAAATGGACAAAACTTCATAAAGTCCTACTTCATTTAACAGTGGGTATTGCCTCCTCGAGCATCTAACAAAGCAGTAATTCGCCGAGGCATACCTTGGAAAAGATTTGATACGATTTTGTAGAATGTCTCGCGGTGACGGGATCGATGAGATCAACACCAACAGCAGCACTGGAAACAATACTGGATTCTCTTCCACTTGATATTCACTGCGGCAGCTTGGCGGCTAGGACCACACTGAGACTACGGGCAGCTGGTCTATGGATGGCGAAGCCATTTGGCAATGCCTCGATCTTGAACCGATTGAATGTATGGAGACTCCGGACGGAAACGGACTATATCATGCTACTTACAAACTGTGAGTGGAGATTCTCTATCAGAATTCCCAACAGGGAGGAATGGGGTATAGGTGCAGTCTGTACCGCCATCTATACCGACGGATCAAAAATAGATGAAGGTACTTGTTCCGGTGTCTACTGCTAGTCCCGAAATATAAACCGATCCTTCAGGCTCAGGGACAGTGGTAGGGTCTTCCAGGCTGAGATTGCTGCTATAAAACAAGCAGCGGATATGATTATTGAGGAAAATATTTCAGGAAAAATAATCAGTGTTGCTGTCAGCTGTCAGCATCGGTACGATCTAAGCTCGTAAAAACGTGCATCGAAAGACTGGACGATATCTCAGAGGCCAACAAGGTGACCCTCTGTTGGGTGTCTGGGCACATGGAGATCCCCGGGAATAAGAAGGTGGATGAACTGGCCAGGGAAGGTTCACATCTAAACTCCTTGCATGCTATCCCTGAGGCCAGCACACCGCTTAGCAAACTTCACAGGGCCATAGACAGTGAGTCCTACGAGGAGCCTAACAAACGATGATGTCGATTAGACACATGCGCTACAGGCAAATCGTTATGGCCCGTCTACGATCAAAAGATATCTTCTAACCTCATAAAACTAAGTCGCCGTGATATATGAACAGTCATAAGTGTCGTGACAGAAAGGCTAGGTATACCCCATAACGACTTCTGTCGAAGTTGTACGGACGAAGAGAAAATAGAATCCATTCGCCATCTACTGTGTGATTGTCCAGCATTGGCCGTGAAAAGAAAGGATACTACGGGGAGTTATTTCCGTCCGACTGGACGATCTAGGAAACATAGAGCTCAGCAAACTCCTGAGATTCATACATGTTATGTTATCTGGATGGTTTAGCTGAGCGGTTTAATGGGTTTTAGGTTCCCATCAATCCTTGGCTACAATTGACTCATAGTGGGCTAAGTGAGCCGTTGACACCTACTGTCAACAAGGGCACCGAAACAACTAACCTGACCTATTGTCTCTTATGTCCAGAGTAGGTACGTTCGTCAAATGCATAGTACGTATAATATAGACAGAACTAGTACAGAACTAGTTTTTTGTCTAAAGCTCGTTGGAGATTTTTCATTGATGATTCGAGTAACTCATCCGTTACGAGGATGGCCTTGTTGTCTACGAACAGTCCCTTTATCTTGAAGAGCAGGAATAGGTTCGGACCGGAAACGCTTCCTTGCGGGATGCCGCCGTAGATTTCTTTAAACTCCCAGTAAACAAGACGATTGAGTCTATATATCTATATCTATATCTACCTTATTCCTTCGTGTGGTACTTGCGATAAGTCGGGAATAGCCCTAGAGTATATCTTTTTCCATTCTAAAGCGTTTTCCATTTCATTCGGTGGATTGTGGAATACTTGACCCGATAGTCGAAAGCCTTTCTTCAATTACTGGCAGCGATCCTTTCAGAAAAAGTTTCTCGGAGAGTCTTAACTCAACATATGAAAGTCGAAAAGAAGTATTTATTGTATAATGGAGAGCAACTTAACCAACACTGATGCTGTTACAACCAATTCAACGATCCCCACGCGATCTTTACCCGCAATAGCTTGCCAGAAAAATATTTAAATAATTTTGTGTAGTTGACTTTGATTTTCTGGATAATCCTTGACCTATTTTCGTCTAAAAATCTATATCGCTTATTGAACCATTTGTTCTATTGACAAGATTTGCTAATTTTGCGTCATTATCTACACAAGACGAATGGGACTTTCATTCCTTACTCTCGCTCGGTATAAAATAAAAAACGCAAACAACAATGCACATTCCTGTCGGCATTCTGATTCGTTGAAAAGCAATTAAAACTCTTTTGATCTCAACTGTCGATTGCGGTGCCGATGATGCCGGCCGGTCCGGCACCTTTGATTGACTTGATTTACACACTCTGACCAAAACCAAAAATTTAATGAACGACATAAGAAATAAAAATCCTGATTTGTATTTCGTTAACTCGTTTCGTGGGTGCCATAAAAAATAAGTTCCGATCGGTGTTCATAAATAACATCAATTAGCACCTTTGATGTGAGAGAGACTGTCGGGTATTTCAATAATTCTAAAGCCCAAACGCAAAACAAATATCCTTGCTTTGTTTCTTTGTGGGATTTAATGAGCACCGCTTTGTTTTCCTTTTCCAGATCAAACGCATCTGAATCTCTTTTCGAATCGGCCACAACCGAAGAAGAAACGAAAATCTCGCACCGCATTCACCAATCATCAGATATTTGAGCTGGAGAAACGATTCCTTTACCAGAAGTACTTATCGCCAGCGGATCGAGATGAAATTGCCGCATCCTTGGGCCTATCAAATGCACAGGTGAGTATTGAAATCAAATTTGAAATTTTTGGAAAAAAATATTCACATTCTAACTGGGTATGTGTATTTAGGTCATAACATGGTTCCAGAATCGCAGAGCTAAGCTGAAGCGTGACATGGAAGAACTGAAGAAGGACGTGGAAAGCGTGAAGACATTGTCAGGACATAATTGTTTTTTAGAGAATGTTAATGACTTGAATATTTTAAAGAGACGACCCGATCGAGAGGAGGATGACACAAGGCGGACGCCAAGATCAACGCACGAAAGAGGCCAAGAATGACCTGGCGATGTTGAAGCGGATGACATTGATGTACTATAGCAATAGCAATAAGGAACTTGGATAAGATGACACAATATATTCATTAAGATTTCCCCTGTAAATAGGTTCTTTAAATTTGTAAATAATTTTTTAAGTGTCTAGTTGTATTATTTTGTTTTTAAAATTTAATGTGATTTAGTTTAGTGTGCTTTGACTTTGATTTCAAACTATTTAGTTATAAAACTTGAACTTAATTTACATTTAAAAAGTTAAATGCTTATGTCTTAAGAGTTTGTAGTCCTAATAAAATGAAACTGTACATTCAACTTATATTAATTTAGTTTTACGGATCTTCAAGAAAGTTGAATAGAACTGTTTGAATCTACTGATAATCAAATATACCTAAGCCCAGGCTCAATATTACAAAGAAGGTTCTTCAAACTCCTCAAACCGTAAGTTTTAGTTGAGGTTTCAATGGAATCTTGAGAGTATAAAATGAAAGGAAACCTGGTATATTTTGTATGTGGTTAGGTAATTACTCCAATGCCACAACAGCTCAAAGGGACACGTCATAATTTCTGGTCCCTAAACCCGACGCACTTAACGAAATCCCTACAGACCTGAGCTTAGAATATGTCGACGCAGTGCTCGCGCAGGTCCGAATACTTACTATACAGCTATCCATATTGCCTGCAATCTTCCAGCCAAGAGGATCTGCCTTTCACAGCTCCTACATACCCGTGGAAACCTTGTAACGCTTTCAAAGGACATTTTTTCTCCAGATAGCTTTTCAGTCTTAGCGTATTCCCAGTATACCACTTTTAGTTTGAATCGCCACATCTTCCTAAAGGCCCCTGTACAAGTAGGTACAGTTCCATTCAACAGTTGCCATTATATGAAAATATGAGTGTCCCGCAGAAGTAATCAATATTTCGCCAAGGACAAACTGTAGCTATGCCCCTTCCTGTCCAGATGTCTGACCCTAGTAAACCAAATCTTGGTGTCTCCTTGGGGAAGTAACTGAAAAGTTATTAGATGATTCATACTATACTGCTCAAGATAACGGACTCGTACTGGCGACTAGTTTTTAAGTGAATAATTCCTGGCCGACCTACGATAATTGGTGAAACACTAAGCCACTTGCCTCGAAGATACTGGAACAGCATGACAGAAGAGACGTCCTAAGGCCTCACAGTGCTAGTTCTGAGGAAAGTATCCCCGCTGTGGTTGAAGATCAATGTCTGGTAAGTGATACGGTACCATGATCAATTTGTTTTTATTGTCGCAAATTGATGAATTGAGACTGGAGAACATGTGGTTCCAAAAGGACGGTGCAAAAATGGCTAGTTTTGCAGATCACCTACTTCAGTCTACTTCCTTTTGCATATTTCGAAGTCACAGGTCAACAAGCACAAGCCACAGACTCTGGGAACTCTCAAAGAGAATTTCCCACAAGAGTGCGATAAGTTATCGCCTGAAGTTGGCGGTCATCAAGCGATCAAAGCTCTGGCAACGCCAACAATAAGATCTACTTAATTTGGTCAAACATTGCCATGAATCTCTGAACGTGATTGCGGACAAATGTAGTATGATTTTGGGTCCGGGGACATAGAGGTATTACAGGCAAAGCAGATATCGGATTACTTCTAGCTGACAACTGATAGATACCGGCCCGACTCCACATATTCAACGGAGCACAAGTGATCGTAAATGGATCAGATATATTTGGCCTCTTTCCTCAAATAGAAGGAATATAAGCCTCACAGTAGGAAGAATCACAGTACAACTGTACAAGGCGTTCGATTGAATCAATCATCCCAAGTCATGTTTGCAGGTTAAGAAAGGTATAGTACCCTTCCCGGTCCATCTTGATAGTTAGGCACTTCAAGCAATTTAATTCTACGCTATAATCATCTTACCAGTCCAGCTGTTTGGAGCAGGACGATAAGTAAGAAACCTGAGCAAATATTTAGCAACTTCAAACGAAAAATACTTCGTCGGATATTAGGTCCCTTATGCGAGAAGAGCAAATGGAGGAGAACTGCGAACTCTATGAGCTGTACCAGGATGTGGATGTAGTGCAAAAAGCCAAGATACGCCGACTACATTAGCTCGGCTACGTCGAGCAAATGGACAACAATGCTCCATCCATCCGAGGTTGGAGCCGGCGATGAAGGCCGAACCTCCCGTACAAAGACCAAGTTGTCGCGGATGCCAGAAAACTATAAAACTTTTCATCAAACCAAATGAAATAAGGTGCAACACCAAATCTATTGTGTCCAGACGACACTCACATACAGGAAGTGCATAATTATCCCATCCCATCCGTTCACACTCTGTTCCAAATTCGATGCGCTGTCTTCAAATATTTTCATTACCGTACAATAATCTTTGAAAACTTTCTTAAGACGCTTACAAATTGTGTTATTAACAAAACAAAAAAAAAATGGCTTTAAATTAAAAATCTATTCTTAGCTCGTTCGCGCATAATCCGCTTGTCAATCGAAACGATTGGATTAATCATTTTTGTTCTCCGCCTTCCTCGCACAACATCTCACGTCTGTTGTTAACTAAATCACCAACCAGGCTGTTTCCATTTCAGTTAAACAATTTTTATTGATTTTGATTAATTCGCTTAATGGAAATTTAAGAAATAAAATTCTCTCAACTAATCAAGTGGAACATGTGTTATAAAAAAAATATATATCCATATTCACCGCGCTCTCCGATGGGTGTGCGGATTGACCGCTTCTGGTTGTGTTATGTTTTTTTTTTGTCTTTAATTACTGAAACATTTTAAATAATTTCGCTTAGCATTTTTAAATCCCACATAAATTCATCTGTTAATGGCCTGAACATAAATTCCACTTGTTTATTCAAAAATTCTTGATTAATTTGCGAATTTGGTTCGCCGTTTGCTCTTTATTTGGTAGTTTTATTGGATTTATTTTGAATGGATAATGTGGGTTGTAGAAATTCTACAATTCATCTACATATATTGTATCTAATAGCCATTGCAAGTATTTATTTTATTTTAAAGTAAAGAAAACGAACCAAAATACCTGTCCCTAACCTACTGACAAGTACAATTTCTCTCTAAATACACCTGAACACCCTACCCTTCTCACTAAGTACAATCTTATCTCTTTAAATACTCCTGGCCACCTATATGAATTTTCGTATAGTAAACTATGATAATAATAATATAGAATGAGAAAATGCCACCAGGTGGCGGCGAGCACTATGCCGATGGTTCGTGCTTATGATAGCACCAATTTGTTTCTTCTCTACACTACTTGCCGCTAGATGAAAGCCAGTGCTTTAGTTAGGAAGAAATACAATTCTCGATAGATGGCGATAGTTTCACTAGTTTACATTTTCTCTCTATTCGAATAGTGTCTGGTGCAGATGAAGTCTCATCTCTTTGAAATTTTTGGCTACCAATCACTTCTTATAACTTACTTATGAATTAATAGGGATTTGTTGTTTAAATAAATATACATCTTAAAAAAATGTGTACATATTATGTATGTACAATGAACACTCACATCCAAGGCCCGGACATTAAGGGAGAAGGACGAGAGACTTCAAGGCAAGGGTTCACTTGGACGACTTTTATTTTCAAAACAACTAGACCGAAGAAATTAAAAAATAGACTGTTTGCAGAGGACAGCTCACCGAGTTTTTTATTCACTATGACCTTGAGTATAGTGGAACACAGTTCCATTCAGAAGATTAGGTTAGATGTGCGGGTTGGCGGAATAAATAGTCTTCTTCAGGTCAGAGTCATAGAGGGTAGAGATGTGTTCCCTTGCGCGTTTTAACCCAAACAATGGCTAATAGCCACCCTGATGATCTTGTGAACTTATCGATGTTGGCGTTAGAGAGTTTTCCTAGATTATAGAAGAGGTTTTTACCGAGGAGTTTGTTCCTGGAATGTTGGAGTACAGAGCATTTGGCAGAGGAAGTGGGTAGTGGCCTCAACATCCGCATCCTCCGCCGAGTTCTTCTTCCGTTCGACGCAGTTTCTTCAAATAGTACCGCAGAGTCTTATGACCCGTAAAGATCCCCACAAGCATAGACAGGGATCGACTGTCCTTGCGAATAAGTCTCTTGGTCCGTGCTTTGTTGAAGGATGGCCATAGTAGTAGACTCCCATCTTAGGTTCGTCCCTCTAGTGGGTAGTTTCCCTGCTTCAAGCTTGAACACACAGGGCGAGATACTTATAAATACTTATTTCCTTAAAGGGCTTCCGACCCTTATAGAGTCCCTGCCTTCCATCCTCTGGAAGAGGAAGACCAAGTTTTCTGGCATCCGCGACAGCTTGGTCTTTCTGCCGGAGGTTCGGTCTTCTTCGCCGTTTCGAACCTGGGGGCTGGGATTCGAAGATCCTCTTGGGTGGAGCATTGTTCTTCATTCGCTCGATGTGGCCGAGCCAATGTAGTCTGCGTATCTTGACATTTTGGACTTCATCCACATCCTGGTACAGCTCATAGTGTTCGCGGTTGTATCTTCTCCTGCATTCGCCCTCCTCGCATAAAGGACCTAATATCCGACGAAGTATTTTTCGCTCGAAGGGCCAAATATTTGCTCAGCTTTCTTACTTATCGTCCAGCACTACTTAGAAATAGATAAGTTTTTTCTAGTGGATCTGATGAAGCTTTCATTTCTAATTCATTGCCCGGGACGCCCTTGCGCCCAGAAACCCAGCAGAGCAGAGCCTTGTTCTGTACTCCAAAACCTTAAGCTCTTCGGGACACCACTTCAGAAGGTTGAATTTGATTTCAGAAGACCTCCCCTTTGACACCAATACTGTGGTCTGGGAGACGTACACATTTGGATATTTACAGTGACTTCCAGTTAGCTGTTTGACTGATTCTTAAGGCACTAATGGCTGCCATTCAGAAGAACTTTCTTTGGTGTGGATGATAACCGGTGTGAAACTTTAGGGAAATAGGGAATAAGGAAAGCCATAACTCCATAATCAGAAATCGACCAAACTTTGTGTGCAAATATCTTGCTAAGTAACATGGATATTGCAAGAAAAACTTGATCAAAAGTATATGTACATCCTCAGGTGCCAATTCCTTTCGTGGAAGAGTTAGGAATTAGTAGCACCGTCTGTTCAACGCCATCTAACCGATGTTCCCTAAAAGTCATGTCTTAAAGAAGTCGTGTGCTCCTTTCTGGAATGTAACATCCACCTTATGTTTACCGCATTCCTAGTTTTTCGACTAGGGTCCTTCTTTTACTTTAATCACTTTACTAACCTAAGGAAAAGTTCATTGAGCCTCTCGTAACGTGCTGTACTTTCGCTTCGAGACCGCGCACTTTACAGATGTTTTTCTGTTTATGATTTACGCTCATGAACCCACAAAACGACACTCGGATTATGAGATTTTAATTTCCCTGCTCCTCCTCGTTCACATCACACAACCATTGAATCTGAAAAGAATAACATTTGTGTATGTTTTCTAAGAGCGAATAAATAACAAACCACTGCGCAGTCCTAGTGTAAACATTGGAGCACATGTGAGCTCACCACAAAGGAACTTTGATTTGAGTCTCTTGCTATAGGTACACTGGTAGTGTTAGGGCGCCGCCGGCCGCGACTAACTTTACATCCCTCTCACTTGTTCGGCACGCACTAAGCCTGCGGTAAGGAGGTCATGGGCTGCTGCATGCGTGCGGGCTACTTACTTCACAGCCGTCGTCCTTAGGGACTGATTGCTTTTTGATCTGCGTCTAGCATAGAACGAAGATGATGATGATGATGATGGAATCACCCACCATCACTACCGCTGCCATAAATACCGCACTAGAGTTGTAAATATTTAATGTTCTATCAGCTAAACAAAATCTTGTTGGTGGCAATGAGACTGGAGGACTGCTCTGCAATAGAGATCATGATCACGAATTCCTGACCGATCCGATCAGAGGTGGGTGGTGGTGCGAGGGAGCTCCCTGTGTTTGATATGAGTTATGTTGATGTTTTTGTTTTTCCACCGGAGCGGGTGAAAGCAAATAAAAAGTGAAAAATCGAGAACAAGCGCGATTCCGGCGAAATGTGTGTGGCATTTTGTGGGGGGGATGAAGAGGACGAAACTGTTTACACCTATCGATGTTTTCTCAAACTCAATCAGTTGTTGATGGTTTTTTGGGCGGTTTAATAAACCGCCAGTGGATGTTTTAATATGGAAAGCTATCGATCAACTTGGGTGGCCGGGCCGGCCATTGGAGGGCGGAACTTATTCTGATGTAATGGAGGCGGCAGTGTAAGTATCTGTGGGCGCAATTTGCGCAATTCAAACACAATTCTCGGAAATTACAAGTTTTGATGGCAGTGCTGGCTGATGTTTTTAGAAAACTTAAATTGTGGCCGGATATTTGAATGGTAATTACTCAAGAAAAATAATAATAGAAAGGAAATTTGTTTACCGCTCCGGACAATAATATTTACGTGCTAGAAGTGAATAGAATTTCTTGGGTAATAATGTTCGTTTCAGCGTAAGTGTATTTAATAGAAAATGTATTTAAAAAAATATCCAAAATTAGACTTTGCAAATGCGTACGCAGCACAGGAAACCATTAACCGCCAGACTTATTCGCAATAAAAGGAAATAACTATAAATAAATCACAGCCACAACATTATGTATATCCTTGTACAATCGATTCTATGCAGCACAGACAAAAGTAAGAGGTCCGTAGTAGTCACCGAAGAGGTCCAATTATTATGCTTCAAACAGCATCCACAACATACAGGGCAGCGAGAACAACGGCTTCCCTGGCAAGAATCATGCCAAATATTGGAGGACATAAGCAAATGAAAAGACTACTCTTGGCCAGAGTAGCGTCGTCGATGATGGTCTATGACTCCCAAATAAGGGCCGGGGCAATGAGCAGCAAAGCAAACAGAATAGAGATAAACCTCATACGACGCGGTGAAGCAATGGAAAACGCGGAGCACATAATGTTCCACAGACTGGGTGTGAACATAATCAAAAAGAACATCATCGGACTGATACTTAGGACCCCAGAAGCCTGGGAAGTAGTAAGTGAAACCGTGGCTACTATCATGAAGGAGAAACTAATAGCCGAATATATAAGGCAGCTGTTAACCGACTTTCATTGGCCAAAACTCGACAGAATCGATATATTCGAGGTGTGGTTCCAACAAGTCGGCACTACATGCCATACAAGCGATGCAACACTCGAAGCTGTGAAGGAGAAATTCAGCAACTGGGTCATCTCAGGACGAGCCTTCGACAATTGATCGCCGCGATCATTCGAATTTTCACCACTCTGTTATTTATTTTGGGGCTACGTCAAGGCCTTTAAAGCTCAAAGCACATGTCCAGAATTCTTTTAATTGTATTGCATTGTTGTCCATTCGCTCGATATGGCCGAGTCTGCGTATCTTGGCTTTTTAGACTACATCTACATCCTGGCACAGCTCATAGAGTACGCGGTTGTATCTTCTCTTTCATTCACCCTCCTTTCGTAAGTGACCTAATATCCGATCAGCTTTCTTACTTATCGTCCAGCACTCGGCTCCATACAGCAGGACTCGTAGGACGAGAGCATTAATTTGGTCCGTCGAGTAGGGAATTTTGAACCCAGTTGTTCTGCAAAACCGAAGTAGCAGCGGTTTGCTAGGGTTATTCTTCGTCGGATCTCGTTTCGCCTGCTCATCAATAGCCGTAAACGCCTATACGACGGCTTGCCGGGATCTTCCGATGATGTCAATATCGTCTGCGTATCCCAGCAGTTGGATGGATATGTGAAAGTGTTGACACCTGCCCTGCACACTATCTGCTATCTGCTCCAACACGATATTGAAGAAATCACATGACAGCGCATCTCCTTGCCTGAATCCGGTGCACGTTTGGAAGAGCTCCGAAGAGTTATATATGTATATCTAAGTTGCACAGAGCATTGCGTGTCTTCCAGCGTTACGCGACACATCTGGATAAGTTTTGACGGTATCCCGAATTGGGCCATCGCCTGGTAGAGCTCAAGACGATGAGTGCTGTCATATGCGGCTTTAAAGTCGATGAAAAGGTGGTGGGCTTCGACTTGAAATTTGTGTGTCTTTCCAGGATTTGTTTGAGTATGAAAATTTGGTCTGTCTGTCGATCTGCCGGGCTGGAAGCCACAGCACTAGTGTGCCGATTAGTGTTTTGCAAAACGGCTTTAGACGTTCACAAATTACGTTGGATAGGCGACATTTAACAGGGATAGGTATGCCTAGGTAGTTCTTAAAAGACATAGGATCGCCTTTTTTGAAGATGGGGCATATAGAGTTGATACTCCAGTCGTCGGGCATGCGTTCCTCCACCCATACTTGTTTGATGACTTGATGCATGCACCCTACCAAGACATCACCTTCATATTTAAAGAGTTCAGCTGGAAGCCCATCAGAGCCAGCGGCTTTGTTGCTCCTTAATTTTCTGATGGCTACATTAACTTCTTTAATACTGGGTGAGGGCGTTAGTTCTTCATTGACTGGATGTGGGTTCTCCTCCTTAATAGTGTCTTGTAATGTCTGTCTTTTGTTTACAAGAGTTACTATTCCTAGTTTAGTCTATGCACTCTCTGTTTTCAGATTGTACATTCAAGAAGTCGATTCTACTTAACAACCGGAAAACGAAAATTCCTCTGTGTTATGACACACAACTATGTTTACAGAGCGCGGGCGACTCAACACGTATCTGTGTCAACAGAAAATACTACTTTCTGCAATCCAAACAAATGCCAAAAATAATACCCATCGCAAGTACCTGACTCACTCATTTTACGTTTCGTCTGCGAATTTTCACCCAAAGCTCAATAAAATTTGCCGTTTACAACCAAATGATTATTACCCCAAAAAATCCATCCATCCACACCCACTTGGCTTCCGCCGAGTTAATCACAATCAATCAATTAACAATCCAACTCAATTAAAACTTCACTTCGGAACGATTAGTAGCGTTTAATGGCCCAGAAGAATGCATCTTCAGATGCATATGGTTGTTTACACATCGATTTTTCGATAAACAATTCCGTTGCACTGCCTGGTGTGTTAAAACAACACCATAGTCCCCATTCGTCTATAGTTGAGTAAGCTTCTTCAGTACCATAGAGTTCTACATCATCTGTACTAAGATATGAATCGTTAAACAAGTGCGCACGGTGAGCACCAGAGCGTCGGTCGGCAGCAGCCATTCCATAGTGTGACAGCATCCTGGAGATGAAGAACTGTGTGTGCGTCTCCGCTTTTTATTGTAAATAAACAAGGAGTACGGGCTTGTAACCCGAAGCCAGTTCATGAATCCCAAATGACTGGCAGTCAGCTCCCGGATAAGAGTACTGTGCAGTTGAAAGATCCTTCGTCGCCAAGTGATTCTTGGATTTGGTGTGTTGCCACTGCTGCCGCTGTAACGATTCAAATAAACAATGGCGCTGATGATGACTGAGGAGAACGAAGAAGAGGAAGTGCCAATGTCTCCGGGGTAATAATAATTGTCGTACTGTTTGCGCCACCATCCGATTTTTTTTTTCCTTCCCCTACGCATATAGTTTGGCTTTAAAAAAAAAAAAAATGACGAGCGTGTACCATTTAGCTTGAGAATTTTCTAAAATTACGGAGGATAATCAAGCTTTTACGATCAATCAATTTAATCGGCGTTGATGGCATTCGTGGGATGTATCTGGCGTTTAATTGCGCGCTACGTGTTCGCGTTTTAACGGATATTTTGTTAAGTTATTCGCAATTGCTGCCATAATAAAAGTAAAATGATTTTCAGAAAATATATACTTTGGTATAAAATGTGTGTAAACAACTGCGGTTAATAGACCTAAGCATATTTTGAGCTAAATTAGATATTTTTCTATTTTTACCGGGCATGTGTTTTGGTTGAAAGTCTAACTGTAGCCTAAACGGCTAGACCGATTTGCTTTCAACTTCTTATCTCAGCTTTATAAGGTCGGACACTCCGATATTTTAGGCGCTGATGTTGTAAATGCTGCACTGAAGCGCACTCTTCGGTCCTTTCCAGCTTGCGCTTTGGAAGAAAAAAGTGATTCATTTAAGAGTACTTCTTGTTTCTTGAATTTTTTGACAGATGAAGCATGAGGCGTGTTAAGATATCATTCTATTTGTGTTCAGTATTTTTTGACATTTCATCATGTAAATATTTTGATTATATATTCTGTTAAATAATGAGTAATTTTCTTCACGTTTCTCATCCCGCAACTTACGGGCTCAATCCATCCGTCGTTCCGTCGTTCAGTTGACGGTTGACATTTAAGTTGACTTATTGCCGGATAGAGTAGCCTCATAGTATCCGTCACATCAATCAGCTGATTGTCAAGGGCGATGACAGTTTATCTACTACATTCTCTCTCTGCGTGCACCAATGAAAATGCGTACTCTCAATTTTCTTATGCGTCAACTTACACATGTGAGTGTGTGTGTCATACATAAATGTATGAATGTGTATACTGTCAACGGATGGACGGATGGAAAAAGTATAAAATAAATCTACTTTATCCGTCGAAGCTCATGCAACAGTTGGTTATGGGCCGCTTCCCATAAGAATGGGTGTATTCTATCGTGGTGTCAGTTAAAAACGACGCAACCACGGATCGACGGATTCTATAGTTTGAGCAACACGAAACAAACAGATCTTATTTTGACTCTAATCTAATGTGTCAACCATCTAAATGTCAAACTACAAAAGTCATCTGGAATGGGTGCGTTCGTCAGTTGCTGCAGTTACGTATTAAGAAATGTATTTTTAGATTTCATGAACCTAGTTTTTGTTCACGTAGATGGCGTCCTCTAAAGTCCGGGATTTGAGCACCTTTTGTTCTATTTTAGCTTAGACCGTCATGACAGACCTACCCTGCACCGAGTTCAAGTTCCGTTGCTATTGGACTTAAAGTACAAAAACTATGAAACGGTGGCAATTTTCCCGTCAGTCAGATACAAATTATAGACCTGACAAAAAACGAAATACATAAATATAAGACATAACCATCGTCGACGACTTTCCATCTCCTGTACAACCTCCACGTTCTCCTCCAAATGGTATTCAAGATTTTGCAATTTCCTTTTTTTTTTTACCTCAACAAATTGACGGCCATTCAGTAAGGAGACACTCTGAGTAGTAGCACGAAAAGGAAAGAAGCCAATTACAGATTCTTCGTCGAAACTCTCTTGCGTCTTTCCTCATGGTTCTCCAACCAAACTAAAAGGATAATGGCCACTGATGTTGGCATCTTCTAAAGAAAACCGGGAGAAAAATCATTCGAAAAAAAAATTGAAAAGAATTCTATTTCTAAGAAGGCCAATCAAGGACGTGCAAGAATTTTCAACGCAAAAAAAAAATCATCGTCCTTCCTCCTCAACCACACAATTTACTTCTTTTTTTTTTTTTTTTTGAGAAGAAAAACGTGTCAGAATCTTCTGGTGCTGGTTGTTGGTGAATCCTTAAGACGAGGTAAGATGAAGAAAATTGCACATCTTAAATGAATCACTGGGCGGGAAGGACTTTTGTGTAATGCGAATTTAAAAGGAAAGGAGAGGGTGGCGATGGCGTTTTTTCGATTCTTTTCTTGCTCCGTTCCATCGCAAATTTGTGGATGTTAGTGAGAAAGGTATAATTTAGAGCTTAGAAAAAAAAAAAGTCAAATAAAGAGAAGATAATTTAAAAAGTGAAAGAGCAGACTAACGAGCTGGACGATTAGAGGTGGCAATTATGATTAAGCTGCTACAACAAATTGCAGGGCAATCGCGTGACGAACTTAAGAAAGGGAAGCTGAGTCAATTGAAGTCATTAAGAATATCCTTCATTGAATTGCTAACAAAATCAATGAAAAGCTAATGTTTTTTTTTTGTATGTGTATGAGTATCTAATGTGTGTGGGTTGATATTTGTATCTAGGACAAACGTGACTTGAATTAGTTTACCAAACTGAAGAAGACTATAGATCCAAATAATGTTGTCGTAAAACATATAGTGTACTCTCTCTTAGCGGACAACCCTCATAAGCGGACACTTACGGTACCAAGAAATTTGTCCGCTTATGAGAGAGTTCACTATATAAGTCTTAAGAAGGGGTTGTAAAGTACTTGGTTTCTAATATGAATGTAATGGTGATTCAATTGAAGTTCCTTTTTTCAAAAATAAGTAAAGCAGAAATAAAATCAATTTTATTGGGCATCTTTGTTATCAGACAAAAGAATCGATCTAGGCATTTATTTTTTGTACTAGTTATTTCTTTAAAAATTTGGTCTTAAGACCGGCTAACATGGTCCATTCTGAAGTTCCAAGTACGTTTTGGCCAGCCTCATCCTCGGATATTGCGTATACTCTTAGCTCCGTTGCGGGCTATTTGGCCGTGTATTATCTATTAATGGAAATAAGGTTTCAGATTTTTCGATTTTAAAGCAAAGGGTATACTTGGTAGGCCAATTATGTAGACCATAAGTTGCTCTAAGTTCACGAAACGCATATCTGGTAGAACGCCAAATTTCGTAATACAGTTGAATAATTTTAACACGTTTTGCCGAGCTAAATATTTCTACAATAAAATGTCAAACAATTTTAAATAAAAATATTATAGCACGTTAACACAACTCACTTGACATTTAGCAAAAAAATCTATAGACAAAAAGTACGTCTAAATGAATCACCCTTTACATGCAGTCTACAAGTATACAGCCAGTATGATTTTGGTGTATTCAACGAGAGCCAGAGTCTATTTGTTTCATGGAATTATATGAAACTAATAAAGTCTTGCTCTTAAAAAAATAAACTTGGTCAAAGTCGCTTACGATACTTAGGCCAGAGGGTGTCGGGCCTAGAAACTCGCCAGGTTATAGTGCCAGAGGATGGTTTGAAGAGGCACTCATTGTTCGCCCCTATCAAATGTAGAAATACTTATGTAACTTTAAGAACCAAAATATTTTAGTTCAATATAGAACACATCCATACGATTTTCAAGAAAAGTTACGTTCAGATTCGTTTGAATATAAAATAATTAAATGTTTTCTTTTATCTGCAAATTGTCTGACAGATAAAAGATACACATATGCAAGGAAAAAAAGAAAAAGATAATTTCTTTCAAATTGCATTAGAGGCTCACTGCTTTGTGTAAACTTTCACTGTTCGCGCCTCTTACGTCTGATGGCCTGACCAGCAAAGGGGAGGAAAAAAGCTTCAATGTTTATATTACTCACCCGTTTGACACTAAACAAAAACGTTTAACTTACGCTAAGTATAAGAGGAATCCATTAAGAAAAATTATTTTTGTTTGTTTATCCATACTTAACGTTTTTATGGCTAAAACCTTGAGATACATTTTGTGTCTGACTACCACATCATCAACTAAAAACAACATTTGAGTCAATTGTTATTCCTTGGAAAGCAGCAACAAAACAATAAAAAAAAAAATCAACAGCACAAAGCACCCAGCAGTCGGTAGCAGTTCATGTTTCATGAATGAACCGAGTTTAAAAAACAATTAATCATTAAAAAGCTTATGTTTACATTTCACAATTAGCACTTAAAAAAGACTATTTCTGTTCTAGGCATTCCGTTAGAACAAGACGAAGACGTTTTCAGGTGGATAAAACTGCTGGGTGCATTTTCCTCCTTTTTTCTATTTTATAACAGTCTCCATTCTAAGCAAGACATCCAAATATTTAGCCGACGACGACGACGACCGGCCGTAGGTTTTTTTTTTTGTAAAATTTCAGCAACATTCTCAATTGTAGCCACATGTTGCAGATCTGTTTATTTGCTTAATCCCGCGAACGTTTGATTTTCTTACCACTCCGGGACTCGTTGCATTGCACAGAACTGATGGATGGGTGATGATCCGGCAATGAGTTGCACTGGTGAATTGTTATCCGAAGGCGTTTGATGATTATTTTCAATTGGTCATTGGTTTGTTGGCGTTGTAGCCATTGATTGTTTTACTTAAGATTCTGTGGATTCGCTGATCGATGGTGCATGGCAGCTGACATTAGCTAATCAAATCAAAAAATTTGTTCGCGTGTGTTAAATGAACACATTATTATTATGCTTGAAGATTGTGAAGGGAATTAAACAAATGTGTATGTTGTCTTAGTTATCTGTTGTAGGGTATTTTATGCGATGATGGTGAGACAAAGATTTTTATGCTTAGTTGAAACTTAACTAGATTTCATTACTTTTTTGAGCCGAACTTTGCAAAGTGTAGTAAGAATTGTCTTAAACCACAAGTTATAGCAGTGTTTTTTTGAAACCTCCGCAGGCACTTATACGTAAAACAACAACTCATCAGCAGTAGGAGAGCTGCTGCCAGTAAATTCGGCAACATGTTGCGTGAAATTAATGTTTTTATTTTCAGACGTTGGTATCACTGTGAATTTCATTCGG
This sequence comes from Chalcosyrphus nemorum, assembly GCA_949716465.1. NCBI lineage: Eukaryota > Metazoa > Arthropoda > Insecta > Diptera > Syrphidae > Chalcosyrphus > Chalcosyrphus nemorum. Next base: position 6,316,497 of record OX454333.1, read on the forward strand.
TTCATCAGGGAATGTTAGTAGTGATGACCCAATTAAGAGTCATCTTCAGGGTTGTCAAATATACTACTAAAGGGGTATTCGTATTCCCTTCTTAAAGACTGTACTCCCGTACTCTCCTCGTCCTGATTTAAAACATTTCGACTTTTCCCACAAAATATTATTCGAAAGTAACTCTAATTGTGTTTAATATATTTTCACTTTTATTTCATTGAATGGGCCATCACAAACTGGTGCAATTACCCCGGGATAAGATTAGCCTTTTAGACGAGGAAGATGAGGTGTAGAGTAAAAAACATGATAAAATCTTCATCCAGGTTTAAAGCAGTTGAAAGGAGGGGGAAAAACTTATATGTATATCTCTTCTTTTACGAACTGCCAATTTAGGAGAATTTACTCGGGGTTACCCGAGGGCAAAATTGCCCCAGTGTGTTATGGGCTTCGTCTTGTATCTGTCCTTGAAAGTAATGAGATAACTTTAAAGCATCTAGTAAACTACGAAATGGAAAAGTAAGCAGAAAAAATAGTTTAAAATACAAACTATACTCCTCTACTTGCCTCAGGCACAAAATACTCCTCTTTTAACTTCTAAAATACTCCCCTTCGAAATTAGAAAACGGCATCCCTGATCATCTTGTACAATGTTCCTTATTGGCTGGAAAATAAATTGATGTAAATTATGGAATTTTGTGGACTAATTTTATTTTGTTTTGTAAAAAAAATTGAGAAAATAAATATTCGGACTTAGGACAATTGCTTTTTTTAAGAAATTTTGTTTTTTATTGGTATATTTCCTGCTATACATTGAGCCACAAATTAATTTATAAAAGTTCTAAGTGTTATAGTACAAACACAGCAACATACACAAAAAGACCGATGCTGTGAAACCCATTAGAGACAGCAACAGCAAGCAGCACACAACGTATATGTCAATACAACACAACAAAACTGAGCAGGATAACACAAACAACAACTTCAACAGCAGATTTAGGACTAGATCTAACGTTGAAGTTGGTGTTTCTGTTGCTGTGGTCCATGTGTTCTGTTCCATTGAAGCATTGGCTCAAAACTTCTCCACGGTCAATGTGTCAATGTGTTTCTACCACTAATCAGAAAGTTAAGTTTTACGTATCTATTTTTCGAATCAACTCACCGAATCGGTGAGTTAGAAAATAAATAGAAGCAATAAGAAAACAATTGTCATCATTTTGAATTTGCGAAGAAACTTTGGGTCTAATATTTTAAAGCTTCAATCATTTTTGTTTCGTTAAAAGAAGAATCCTCCAATTTGGTATATATTTTTCCGGATGCTAAAGGTTATAAAAGGATGGTAAAAGAAACTTAAAAAGAGTTATAACTCACAAACATAGCCACGGATGTATGTATATGTTGTTGACAGCTAATGTCATAACACCTAAGTTACACGTACCAACTTGGGGTTAAGAAATTTAACTGCCGATTGTCCAAATGAACTGCTGGCTGCGGAAGTGTGAAAAAACAAACACGGCTTGAAAAATTAAAACAATATTGACTTTGTTAATAATGCAAAATTTGATTTTAGCCATTACGGGAAAAAAAACGAGAAATTTATCGGAGGGCGTTCGAGAAAAAATTGTTTATGCCTTCCACTTGTCCACTAGTTTCAATAAGACAATTTAAAATATCTCAAATATTCTTGCAGCTTATTGACTTTAATACTTTCTTTATTTGTACTTTGCAAATTTAAAACAAACTCAAAATTATTCAAAATTTTTTGTTCAAACTTCCTTAACATCACCCTATGAATTTCTCAATATATTCTGTATTTTTTAAAAAAAAATTTCGCACTCGCAAGGAGCTACTTTTGTTATTTCAAGAAAAAAACTTCGTTGTTTACGTCACAAGTGACTGACAGGTTAAATGTAGAATTATTATTTGTCTATTCCACTAGACGCAGATACATACACAGGGAGTAAGGAATCCATTTCAACGATTTTCAAGTATCCCATAATCAGAACTGTTTTATGGAATTTCGGGATGATTTCTGTTTTTTGTTTAAAAAAAAAAGTACTACACTTTAGTTTGGTGAAAGGTCGGTCGGTTGTATTCTAACCGAGTCGAGTGGCAGTGCCACTGGTACCAAGAGTCAAGTCAAGAGGTCCGTTTTTTTGGATTTTTGGAGATAATTAGTGATTTTTGGGAGTGTTAATTGATACAGGGCGCTATCTGATCCTTTTTCAAGAGCAATAGAGTAGGAATTTGGTGGCTGTAGGAGGCATTTAGAGGGAATCCAGTGGGAACTTCTATTTAATGGTGGGGTTATCACATGAACAATCGCTGTGTTTTGGATCATTAGGAATGTAAGTAGTTTAATTTGAATTTAAGAGCTGATGGATATCATGAATATTCTCATGGTGTTACAGTTTAAGGATGGATGGAATAGCTATTAGTCACCATATTGCGTGTATAAGTGCCAAAAGGAAATTACCTACATATATAGTTTCACCAAATTGTTACTGATTAGAACTCTTTTTTTATACCCTATCTTAAGGGTATATTAAGTTTTATACATAGTTTGTAACATGGAGAAATATTAAAGAAAGACTTCACAAAGTATGTACATAAATGATCAACATCATTAGACGAGTCGATTGAGCCTTGTCCGTCCGTCCGTCCGTATGTCACCAGTTTTTCGGCCTCAAATTTTGAGATAGGTTGATGCAATTTTGAATACGAGGTCCTTGTTAAAATAAGCAATACAAATGTTAATATTTTTCAAATCCGCCATTGACACGCCCACTTTTCGAAAAATCACTTTTTTCAGTACTTTTATATGAAACTCGAAAAAACTTTCTTAAGAAAATATGTAGATATTTACTTATTGTATAATTCTCCCATACACTGTATATGGCTACGCCTTCTTTTTAGGGGCGGTTTTCTAAAAATCCGCTCCAGGTGCAGTGTAGCATTGCCATATGTTTATGTTTAGTGTTTGGCTTTGTTGGACTTTGGTGACGTTGAAGGACGCATCACATAAACACATGTAATTTGATGGAAGTTAACAAAAAAATGCCGTTGGCTCTTGGTGTCAAAATTCGTCCGAATGAAAGATAAACTAAATATAAAGGGCTTTCCATCAAGCACTTCCTATCTTTAAACTTGCATAAAACGAACTGTAAGAATAATATTTTTGATTTTTTTCATTCATTTAAAAAGTTAATATATGCCATTTTGTATGAAATATAACATAATTTAAATGTTCAGCGTGATTTCACCTGGGTGGCGCACATTCGAAACTACTAATTTGGCAAAATTTTTGCGCACAAATCAAGCTGAATTTCACCGATGGCATTGATTATGTTGGCTTTCAGGGCAGTGGTGGTTTATTGTTTATTGGCATAGACCTGTGACTAATGAGAATCCTACAAGAAGAAGTCTAAACGGGTAAATCGCACAACCTTTACGGCTAATTAGCTTCTCCTCCGATATAGCTTAGCATGTTCGGAAATCGCTTTTTCAAAACGCCCATTGTGGAACAGGATGTGTGGCACGTACCACCATCCTACTGGAATCACATGTTACCGTTCCAAATTCCACAATTTTATCTACTTGTTAACGAACCCTTTCATCCAGATATGGTCTTCATTGCTGAATGTGATATATCGACCGAAATTGGGGCTAACTTCCAACTGCTCGAGAACCCAGTCAGCGAACAAACGGCGTTGTCTATGGCCATTAACTATGGGCTCCTGGGTCCAATCTTCTACGGTTGTAGGCCCAAGTCATGACGCGAATTTCGCCAAACTATGGCCTGTGAAAAGCCGCGGAGTTGACTGTCTCGGATCCTCCAGCACACACAAGACAGCGGTCTGGCTCTCTTAGTATCTATCCTTATTCTATTCACTCATTTCCGGCTTCTTTGGAAAATGCAACGTCAATCCAAAGAGTCTCGGTGTGTATTTCAATAGATTTACGTCGGATTTTATAGGAGGAGATACAGAGTCCTACACAAAGATCTAAATACGCCTCTTTAATGAACTCGCTAATTTCCCAACCATAATCATCAGTCAATTAACAAATTCTCGTAATCCATTAAAAACTCGCGCAACATTTCTATTTCCCATTGATGAGCATCAGTAGCATCATACTCGTATGTACATCCAAACAATTCTCATTCGGTAACCAGAAAACAAACATCAGCGTCAACAACTTTGTGCCACCCACCACGCACTAGCCGCCATCGCAAGGTAATCGAATTCGATTCTATTAAAACACAAAATTCTGAAATAATTAATCCCATTCAACCCGCCTACTTTCGAAATGTTGGTTGTTGGTGTTTTGTTTACGTAACGCTGCGCGCGGAGGCAATCGTAAAATGGAAAAGAGGAATCCAAAATGCTGCTCCTCAAGGTTTCTAATTTTGGGGGCTAGTAGATAGTGTTCCTAGAAAAGGATTCGATGCATCTAATTGACGGATACGTTCACGCACAAACTGTTATCCAAACAACTTAACTCCGGGCTCAGTATCGTACGTGCCAGCCACTCCCGTGAATCCGAAAGAACAACAAACGAGGCAGTTAGTCTCTTAAGTGAACTTGAAGACCTGAGAAACCAAAAAACAACCCGAAATCCAAAGAACAAAGTGAATTACTACTAAATTACTAAAATAATAAAGCGGGCCGAGTAATAAAACATGTGCACAACAGACATTAGAAATGATCTCTGACGATTTGTGCTCACTGTTGTTGGATGCCATGTGCCATGTGTCTTGGTTGCTTCATTTAAATTTTTTGATTGTCTTGTAGTTTTAATTGTCTAAACAGCAAACAGTACGTAACTGGCAGAGGATCTATTTGCTTTTATGAGTCCTTTCTCGAACTAGCATCCACCGAATCTAATATAATTGGTGGAGAAAAAAACCGACGCAACAACATAATGACATCAACTTCAAATCCACCCTCGAATTGTGACAATTTTTTTTTTCTCTTTCTCCTCAAACAGTCCTCGGAAGATTATCCTTAATTTGCCATTAATTGGCATATTGTTCGTTCATTTCATGTACATTGTTCGATAAGTCCTTGCAACAATGAAAAAGTCGAAATAAAATAAAACTGGTCAAGGAATTAGGGATGCGGCGGCGGAAACATCTTCTTGAAGATTACCCTAAACAAGTCTATTGGACGTGCAAGGGCGGTTAATTTATGGTCAACGAAACGGAAATAAATCCTTTTGCATAAAATCATCGAAAAAAAAGTCGAACCAACCCTCCGACAAATATCGTACTTATGGTGAACAATCACCATACGTGTGGTGTATTCAAAGGGGTGGCAAGTTTTGACACCTTCTTGTGAAAGTAGATTATACAGTACGACCTCGTGGGTTAGTAGAAGTTTTCAATTTTGTTCTGAAGTGCATATGTTATTCGCATGAACACACTTGAAGTGGAGGTGATTAAGCAGTCTTTGCGGAAAGTGGAATCTTGGAATATGGTAATTTGTTGCAGAGAAGAATGTGCCTGGAGGGTATGGTTGTGATACGAGGATGTTTTGACATCATATTCATATAGACGTGCTTGGATGTGATGTCATTACTTCCATCCTATTGGAGCGGTGCTGGGATTCCGTGGCTCAGTGGTTAGTGCGTGAAACTTCTGTGTCAAGTTTAAGCATTTGACACAGATCCAAGGGTATAAATGTTAGGAGAGAGCTTCCCCAAAAACTCTCTGCCCTTCGGATACGGTATAAAAATGTCGCCCAGTGACAGTGCTCCAGGCAGGATATTTCAATGAAATGCTCTGGTATACCTAAAAAAACTGACTCACAAATTAGGCCAGTAGATCATGAACAGCCTCGGAACCTTGTTGCTTCGTTGATTGAGTGTTAAACCACCAAGGGGATGGTTTGATACTAGGAAGACAGGAAGATTGCTTGTCGAAAAAGCGCACAGCATACAGCATGAACCTTATATATTCGTTGAGGATCGGTACCTATCTATTTGGATGGAAATTAAGTCAGTATTCGCCGGTTTACAGCAAAGCAAAGTTACATGAGTCGATTCGAAAAGGACTTAACTATGACGTCAGTTCAGAGAAACAGCAAACAAGGGTTTTTCTTTGCAGGATTTTTAGCTAAGTTACTTGTAGCAGCGCAAACATGATCAGTCATTTACTTAATCAAAGGAGTGGGTTCACAAACAGAGCATCAATTTCTTATTACTCAAGTAAAATTTGACATTTGAGTAACACAAAATGACAAATATGTGCGAACTGTGACTACTGCCTCCATAAAAAGGTGACAGTAGGACAACTTGGTTGATTCACTTAGAGATACTTTTTTGCTTCTAAGTTTTTTGAAAGATGACGTAGGAGCTGTGTTAATTTGTTATGATATTTTTATTTGGTAATATTTGGCATTTCATAATAAAAAAATAATAATAAATAAAGGAAAACCAGCGCTCTACAAGAAATGTGTTTCGTGCACATTAGGGCAACTTATGTGCACAATAGGCCTACCAAACGCACTAGTATCTGTAGTATATATAATAGAATAGAACAGTCTGAAACCTAATTTTTATTTAGAAGACAATACGAGACCATATAGATCCATTTAGCAAGTATTAAAGAAACCATTAAAGCTTTGGCTAAGAGTAAGTACGCAATGATCAAGGACGACGCCGGCCAGACCGTAACTGTCAATGGCGCTTGTTTTGGCCCCATGATAACAGGCTAATTATTGACTCATATTGAAGCCCCTTATCTCCCTGACATTTGGTAATAATAAGACAGCGCTACTGGCCACACAGCCCGTGACTTTATTGCGAGAACAAATAGGTGAACAGTTGATCTCGCGCTTTGGATTTGTTTCCCAAATACCCTTCAAAAAATTCGGACGAATCATCGAAACTTGGAACTTGAAACTAGACCATGTTAACAATACTTACGGCCAAGATTTCAAAGAAATAATCTTTAATAAAAAAATGCCAAGAAAAGTTCTTTTGTTTATTGATAAATATTCACCAAAGAAATACATGTTTTTCATTTTTATTTTTTATGTTGAAAAGTTACTTCTAAATGAATCACCCCTTGGTTACTAATGGGATTCCTTGTTGCCTTTGCAGGTTTCAGTTCTCCGTTGCTCGCCATTTTTTTGCAATGTTTACTTATTTACCCTTATGCCGATTTGGTTTCGGCTGGCAAGAGCAATTTTGAACTTCTTCTGTTTGTCTATCCACTCTGAGGTCTTTGGCCAGTGTTTCGATTGCTTTCAGTACTTTTCTTGCAACACCATCACGAAAGGCCCTAAATGAAGAGCAAGTTCACCGGCAAGCACTAGTTGAATTACTGCATTCCGAATGATACTATTTTTAAGACTTCCTTTTCATTTTTGAAACATCGGATACGGTCTCCTAAACATCCTACTCACTTAATTCAAAATTGATATTCACATCCTTTATGGCAATTTATTTATACCACCCCTTTGAGTTCGGCAAACAAGTTTTCCCATAATGTAAACTAAATATTAATTGCAAAGGCAACAACAGCACCCATTTTGCATTCCACTTAGCGCCAATACTACAACCGCAGACTTGGTATCTTTTGCTTATGAAATTTTTCAGATTTAATTTTTTTTTTTTGTAAAATCCCAGCATCATTTGATAGCTCTCTAGTGTTCTTAAAATTTTCGAAGACGATGACGGCGACAGCATTCGATTGTTTACACGATCACTACAATTTAGACAGCGGAAATTAATTGGATTTAATGGCGCAAAGGCGTTAATGTGTTGCATGCATTTGAGTTTGAGTTTTTTTTTGCCAGGACTTTTGCAATCAGTTTATTGCACATGCAGCTAGAATGTTTGTTTGGACGGTTGTGTAATTGTTGAAGGAGCCACCCGATTGTTTGGACTGCACTTGAAATAATTAGACCAATTTACGTCAGACAGACATTTTAAACAAATATGGTTCTAAATTTAAACTAAGTATTGGTAGTTGTATCTTTTAGACTTTGCATTGTCATTTGAATTCACTCTTGTAGGTGAAACAGATATATCTACAATCTCGGTTGTATTTATCTTAACTAACCCCTAAATCAGTTCACATAAACACTTCATCGGGAAATTCAATACGTTTCAACGAATCGGACCGCCCGTGCATCCCTTAATAGCTTCTGACATTGATTTCCATTCATAGGAACCAGTAGAAGGAGGAAAATCATTAAAAAACGGTTTTTTCAAAATAAACAAATCCAGCTAACTACTCCATTAAGTCAGATGTCGGCGTGCATAAAAGGTCAACTCTTTGCTTCGACAAGTGCAGCTCCTCTGTACTACGGGTACGTTGCACTGTTCCACGTAAAGTAGATCATTTTGATTTTCGTTTTTTTGAAAACCAATAAACCCGTCCCTCCCGCTCTGAATGTATTGGATCTCGCTTATTTTTTACATTTATTTTGAAAGCAATCACTCATGTTCGCCGTTTTTTTTAAGAACAGCACTCAAAACTTGAACCAAATTCTTTTGTTGGTTGTCTTCTTCCGTGCTGTGGACGCTTGTTTGAACACATGCAGGCTTGACATTTGAAAAAAACATTTTAAACGAGATTTGTTGTTTTGTGTTTGACAGTACGTCGAAGGGTGTCATAGTTGCGAATTGGAAATTGGGAGCAGACACTGGTGCGGTATTTGTTTTTCGTACTCAGCGTGTTTCCGGAGACAGGGAAACGAGTAGGTACTGTGCAGAGGAATTCGCAATGGAATTAGTGAAGCTTAAGTATGTTTTCGTCGTTGTTACACTGTCATGCGTTCGATAATTGAAGATGTTTCAAAAAAAGGGGTCAAAGTTCTATGACACTCATTGTTTGTTTAGGGGATTTGAAAAATCGTTAAGCAATTATTTGTTCAAGTATGATGGCGGTTTCCATTACCTATCAATACAGGGTGTTTCGAAAAGGCTGAAGGCAATCCTCAAGAATGAGTTCTATCCTTAATCTCTGGAACAGAAAGCGGGAATTGTTCCGCAGCTTTTATCGATGATCTCGTCATACTAGCAACAGGTAAACTACGATCCTAGTGACAAAGCGACCTAGTTCTCTTCACAAATAAGAGAAATATACTCGACTTAGGTAGGTAAGGCTACATACCTGACAAGATACCTACTTACTCGTACCTACTTACTTATGTCCTTTTTTCTCGTTGGAAGGCAGGAATCTTTGAAAAACGAAACTTAGCCCGTACTCAGTAATAGTATGGGATTTTTCCACTAAACCCACCTCCCCTGTCACCCCTGTTCGTAGCGACATTGCCGTCAAGCATTTCATCGCAAGGAGGGGGACTTCAGCCTTATATATTCGGCTCGGTCGTATTGTCAGCTATCTGCATTGCGTTTCGTTGTATTTCCTGTCTTCGTTGTTCTTTAAGGATAGTAGCCACGGTTTTACTTACTACTTCCCAGGCTTCTGAGGTCCTAAGCATCAGTCCGATGATGTTCTCTTGAGTTATGTTCACACCCAGTCTATTCACTGGAACATTATGTGCTCCGCGTTTTTCATTGCTTCCGTGCACGTTGGACAATATGATTGTCTTCATGCCCAAATCTATAGAGGTATGCTCTGAAACATCCATGACCAGTAAACATCTGCGTGAGGTAGAAGCTCAGCTCTCCATGCTTCTTATTAATCCAAATAATAATGCCTTGCCATTTTTCCAGGTTTGTTCTCCATCATCACTTTGCCTCGTTGCTGTTGGTATCGTTGTTCTGTTGGCACAATATTGTTAGGAAGGCGCTGCATACTCTCAATGCCTTGACTCTGAATACTGCTTCTATCTTTCTACTGTATGATTTGCTGGTCATTGTCCCAGCCCATATTTTGCAGGCGTAGAGGATCATCGACGTCGCTACTTTTGCCAATAGTTTGTCAGGATCATTGTTTTTGTTCTAGCTGCCTTCTCCGCTGAATGTTGTAGAAGCTGCTTAAAAGTTAGCCTTGCAACACCAAGGTACTTCTGATCTGGTTTAGACACTATAGGATGTAACCGCGGACGCTCTCACAGTCTCCATAACCCGCCTGCTACTGACGAATACTATATCCATGTACTCCTCTGCTAGCCGTAAGTCCATGCTTACTAGTCAGTCCTGTGCCATTCCGATGGCTTCATTGCAGTCATGTTCCAGGCCTTCAAGAAGCTTGGCCACGACAACGATCGCTATATTGTCGGCAAAGCCAATAATTTTTGAGGAACTCGTTATTCGAAGTTTGAGGACATCGTCGAACATAAAATTCCACAGTAGAGTGCCTAGTACGCAGCCCTGGGGAACACCGCCTGCGATGTTGTACTGCCTTATATCGTCTCTGATAAAGCTGTTCGTTAGAGATACAGATTGGCCAGAAAATGGCGAAATCATTGCAAACCACATCCGGTTTCAAACCGATTTTGAAGTTTCTTATAACTAATTTGCAGAACAGTGACAAGTTTGTACAAGTAGATCTAGTTTCCTCAATTCGTGCAGTTCCTATTTTGATCTCCTCTTCTTTTTTGAACTACTTTCACTCGATGCTACTATGTGGAATCTTCCCAACACTAAACACTAATGAACATTACCATACAATCAAGCTAATTAGATATAAAAGCCATGACCTTCCAGTTCAGCAACAGTGCATCAACTAAATCCACTTTGATCCACTTCAACAGAAACACTCCACAAATTAAAGCAAAAGTCTTCATTTTGCAATAAAAATTCCAATCTCCCATCAACAGAACGCAAAACAATAAGTACACCAAGTACATCAACATTAAAGTGCCACTTTGCATGACCGGCCACATACAGCCACTGGCAATCCAATGCGCCACTTGAATTGATCATAAATTCATAAAATTGTGTTCTTAATTCACTTGCAAGAATGAATATTGAATTGCGAAACAAAGTCTGCAAAACCATATGTGATCGTTTGGCAGACAGCGCTTATAACGACCACCACACCAAATCACTTTCGAGGAAGAGCCAGGAAGCTACTTGACTTTGTTTATGTTGTGTGGTCCATCTCCAAAAATCGACTAATCATCCCACAGCCAGGAGTTGTGTCCGTAGACTAATCAAACTGTCGACTGTCTGCAATTGCAACAGTAGCCTTTGTAAGCCTAATTGAAATCCTTGACAAGGAACAAATTTCAAAATAATCAACTTACAGGGGAGGTCTTCAAATCGCGATCGTGTTTACATTCATTAGTAGCTACTTGAGGTCGTCGCCTCAACCCAAAACATCGTTCAAAACAAAAAAGGTTTATCTGGCCACAGTGTTTATAAACTGTGAATGTCGCGACAGCCAAAACAACAACACTTGACAGAGCCAGAACATTGTCATCGTACGTCGTCGTCACCAGCCGCCACATAGGGTGCCACCACTTGACAGAAAATTCACCCTGCTGCCACTTGTTACAGTTTGAAGGTCTTGTTACCTTGGCGCAGGCGACACATTCTTGCATTCTAGAGGAAATGCAGGAAGGATGTGAGTTCCTCTGGCAACATGTGTTGCGAATTTCATTCCACTTTGCAACATAATGCGTGTGTGTGGTCCCTAAGGCCTAAGTGCCTGTGGGAATATCTAGACTAGACATGATATAATGCCAATTCGTTAGTTTTGACTCCTCTCAAGTGCCCTAACAATCATTATTATGCCAATAAGCTGACAAACGGTGTCTAGACGCAGTCGACTTTTGCGACATATTCCGATACATAAGTGTATTGGAAAAATCCAAACACTCTCACTCGTGTTGCGCCAATTCTAAGTGCCCGCAAAGTGGATTTCCATTTCCATTACAATGGCAATTGAATTCTACGAATTAGACCAAATCACTTGGGTCAATCCATTGCGTATGTATCTAGATACAGCGGCGGCGGGCAATTTAAACCCATAAATGTTTAGATTAATTGCAGTGATTGTCTGGATGCGGGATCTGCAATTTCAGTTCGATAATCTACTTTATTTATAATTATTGCTGAGAATGCATTTGTGGAACTTATTTTGCGCACACGATTATGATAGTCTGCTTAGATTCTTTCTCGCTTTGAAAAATCTTAGGGGAGCAGCGCACGGTGGAAACGGGTCAAGGTTAAGTGGCAGTTGAGGTAGGATCCAGTGAAGTGGAATTAAAGTAAATTTTGAGTGGAATTCTTAATTAATTTTTTTTATTTTCTTATTTCAATTTCCGATCGAATTCGTTTGTGTTTTTTCTTCGATGCAATCGCAAAGGAAGTAATTGATCAGAAAGTGGATTGCATCAGCACTAAAAATACAAACTCTTAACATGTACTACGAGTTTCAAAAATGTTTGCTTGTGTAAGGTCTTTTTGCAATTTGGGCAATGGATCAAATGCCCTAAACAAACTTAGCAACTAGTGTCAACGGTCAATCCAACTAAGACTGTCATCATACCCTTCACCAGAAGACGAAATATTAACCTCCCACCCTTAACACTAAAGTGTGTTCAAACTAATTTCTCAAAAGAAACTAAATGTTTGGGGTGACTCTAGACCATAAGCTGAACTGGAAGTCTCACATAGATTCTACCAGAGAAGGCGACTAAAGCCTTCTAGGCCTGCTCTAGGTTTTTCGGTAAACCAACAAAAAAATACACCGGACTTACCTCACAATCATCACTCAGATAATCACCTACGCATGACCAGTATGTCACACAATCTGCCTTCCAAAGAATACAACGCTTAGCTTGTGTAGGACTTACGCTCCCGCCCGACAGCTGCTTTAGAGGTTCTTTAAGACCTTCCACCGCTCCACACAACTATTATGAAGACTGTGCACTAAAGCTTCAACTGAGCTTAGCCCCTAACTTAGTTGGAAACATTAAAATTAGAAAGAATTCCTCTGCTACCCAATCCAGCTCTCAGACTTCATGCCCAAGAAAATCCATCTCCATCATCCCTTTGAGGTCGCTATCCCGATCTGGAGCTCCTTGGACAATAAGCCAATCCCCCATACATCCTCCTTATAAGATTGATATATTGACGGATCGACGATGTCGATTGGGTCTGGAGCTAGATTCTATGGTCCAAACTACGAATTATCTATTCCTTAAGGACAATTAACCACAATATTTCAAGCAGAGGTCCTCGCTATCGAGCTCTGTGCCAGAGAATGATGTAGAAGAAACCTCAGATAGCCAGGCAGCTCTCAAGGCTCTTAGGTCCTTTAACTTTAAGTCAAAGCTAGTCTGGAACTGTCTCCAACCCCTTAACATACAATAAAGTCACACTAATTTGGGTCCCTGGATACAAGTGCATCTATGGCAACGGAGCCGCTGATGAGCTTGCCAGACAAGGTGCTCAGGTGCTGAACCATTTTGTGGCTTACAAACTAAGCAAATAAGGATAGAGCTCAGCAGATGGGATCGCTCTCCCACTGAACTCTCAAAATAGCTTAAAGCATGCCAAACAATATATCATCGTCGTTTATGTCTTGAAAAATGAAGACACAGAAACATCCCATGCGAATGCCCAGCCAGAGCTAGGCTAAGACTTAAGCACTTTAAGAAAGGCTTCATATCACCCTCCTATGTCTCTTCTGCTTCAGTTCAAAAATTCTTTAGCTTCATAATTGAATTAGACTTCAGCTAGACGAACTTTTCAAGGCAGCTGGGGATGAACTAGTTGAGGGCATACACCAACTCATCTCTAAGATCTAGGTCAGATGAATATATGCCTGATGAATGGAACCTCAGCATCGTTTGCCCGGTCCACTAGAAAGGAAACCCCTTCATCTGCGCCAACTATTGAGGCATCAGTCTGCTCAAAATTGCGTAGGTACAAGATTTTTTCTCCCATACTGTGTGAACGCCTGAAACCAGCTCGATTGGCTTCTTTTAGTACAGTTTCAGGCCATGTAAGTCCAACATCAATAAAATCTTCGACAGATCCTGGAGAGAACCCAAGACATCAACATCGATACTCATCATCTCTTTATTGATTTCAAGGCCTATGACAGCATCTATAGACACAAAGTATAAAAAGCCATGTCTAGTTTTGAGAGGAGTACACATAATCGGCTACGCTGACGATATAGTGATGGTGGTTGTGGCTTAAATACTAGAAGAAGTGACGCGACACGGCAATAACACCATTAAAGTCGTGGCTCCGTTCATCAGGCCTGGAATTGGCAGAACTGAGGCCGTCCTCATTTAAAACCACAAGAAAGTTGAGCGTCTGACAATAGAGGTAAGCGAACACAATATCGACTCAAAGCATTACATAAAGTTCCTAGGAGTATTGGTTGACTATTGGCTCAACTTTAGAAAGCACCTAGCTCATACAAGCGTAAAGACAAAGCGAATGGTTGCCGCACTATCCAGGCTAATGCCCAATATTGGAGGACCAAACCATCCTATAAAAACCCAACTTGCTACAGTCAGCAAGTCAATCCTCATGTATGCAGCCCCAATCGGCTACATCCATAAACTCATACAGGACACTATTGGGGGATGCAATTAAGGTAAAAGCAGCGCGAGTGCCTATTGACCTAAAGGTCAAGATAGCAGCAAGCATGCACAATAGCGACAAGGAGAAAAGAAGCACCAGTAGAATAGCAACGACGATGCAGCACGTTTGAAAACGGTCGGTGGACGTACAAACTGCTGCAAAGCATCAAAGAGTGGACCACAAGAAAACACGGGGAGGTAAACTTCTACCTCACTCAATTCTCAACAGGACATGGAAGCTTTCGGGAATACCTTTACAATATCGCAGGCGACCTTTTCTGCCGGTACGGTGAACACGTCCTTTACACTTTTGTAGAGTGTAAACTGTGTCACTGCGAGAAACATCCTAGAAAAAGAGATTGGGAGTGCGGTAACCCCAATGAGCCTTATAGGCTTCATGTTATCAAGAGAAAAGGTTGGAAAACCGCCGTGCCGTCAGCATCATTGCAAGCATTATGCAGGAACTACGGCGGGAGATTCAAACACCGAGAGCCAAAGAAGAAGAGAGCCCCGCAAGAGAATGAAGAAGACATGACGTCAAAACCTGCCCCTACAAAGGAATGCCTTGATCGACGGTACCGTAGGACGCAACAGGACAGGTTTGGGGGGGCGATGGTTTAGCACGTAAACATGGCAGAGCATGGAGTCGGGTATAAACTTTGCAAACACTTTAACTTTTGTCTGAGATAAAACTTTTCCTTATCAAGGACTCAGGCATGGTAACATTTCGGAAATGCAAATTATTTCTCTAACGAAAGACGTTTTCACCAAACAAGGTACTGAACTCAGCGGAAGATGCAAATACATACGAAATTTGGTTAGACTATCTTTCTAGGTTGAAATTTCCATTCTCAGAAAATAAAAACAAACAAATTCCAGAGCTGATCCATCGTTTTGCACTTGTCACTTCGCATCCTTTAGCTCACTGTAGTTTTATAAAATTTTTAAAAAGGACAAACACAAAAGATTTATACATAATTATTCTCTTTATTTAACATTTAAATCAACTGCACAATTGCCACTTATGCACTTAAAGCTTACATATTTTTACGTACATTTGGTATACAAGTTTGGACATAATGTCCTTTCAAACAAATTTCTATTTACAATCACATACACTTAATTCCCACCCCAAGTCTCAAATGTCCTAATCAATCTCAACGTTTTCACATTCTTCTTCCATGGTTTCACTGTCACCGCCACTTTCAATGGTCGCCGAGGTACTCGCTGAAATTGCCGTCGTATTCGGTGACGAAGAACCGCCTACAATATCTAACCGCCTGACAGCGTGATCTTCACACGACGACGACTGCATTGGGCTGGTGGAGTCGCGACTATGTGCGGGGGATGAATCCGTAAAGCGTAGAGGGAGATTATCGTCACTCTTGGAGAAATTAATTGGCGCCCCTTTCAGGTGTGAAAGGAAGTTTTGCGAGGGATGCTGAGTGGCGGTGTTCGGATGTGCTCCATTTGGTGGTGGAATGGCGGTGGGAATTTTCGTCTGATAGAAGTACGGGAATGGAACTTGCGGTAGGGGGACTCCATAAGCCATTTGGATCTGTAACAAGAGTGAGAAGTTGCGATTGAACAAAATGTTATTGATAGTTTGATGATGTGAAACGCCTACCTGATGGCGGTAAATATTCAAGAGAGCTGGATCCAATCCACCGGGATATGGTCCTTGTGGGAACATGTGGGCATATGGACTGTCATCCCGCACGAGGACCTGAACTGGAACCCTCTTGGTGGCGTTAAGTAGTGCGGCCTCGTGCTGCTGAATCTGTTTTCGCTTCGTCTTGTAACGACGATTCTGGAACCAAATTTTGACCTGTGTCTCGGTGAGTCGGAGATTCTTCGCCATTTCAGATCGTTCTGGTCCTGAGAGATACCTTTGTTGGGCAAATCGCCGCTCCAGCTCGAAAACTTGTGCGTGACTGAAGGCAGCTCGTGACCTTTTCTTTCGGCTACCGCCGTTCATGCTGTCATCATGCAGGTGTGATTGCTGGCCCGATTGATATAATGGTGGAGGCGAATCGCAGTCTGCAAAAGGATACAAAAGACCACTTAGAATGCATATAGGCAACACACAAAAACTGAATAGTATCAGGCTGTATCAGGAAAAGGCTTTTTACTTTTTCCCTTAATTGCTTTGCTTACCTGAGTCATTACTCGCACACCGTCGCATGTCAATCGGGTGCATCCTGCCGCCACCCTCGGATGACGATGGTGGTGAGTGGAAAAGTTTCATTTGTACCGCTGTTGCCGCCGCCGCCGACCGACTGAGGTATCCTTCCCCGCGGTTGTTATTGTTGTAATACTGAAAGTAGTCTCCATGCAGGTTATCGCCGTCACAAGTCGGACTAGGATTCGAGGCAGTCTCTGGCGTGTGCCTTGCACTCAGTTTATAAATACTCAACTCGTGTTGACTGAGCATCGGACCGGATTCGAGCGATTTCCGACGCGATAGATGCGGTGTAATTGTGGTATTATTTCGGGTGAGAATGTCGTTTATTGAAAACGGTGTTGATAGACTCTTATTGCTGCTCAAAGTATCCATATTTAATCCAAAAAAAAAAAGAAGAAAAAACCGTTCACGACAACTGACGTGGTTCGAAGTCCGCGACCGAATGAATACTTTAGCGCGGCCGCAAGTGCTCAAATAGTCCTCCTCGATCGGTCCGCAATGAGTACTGAGTACTGAACAAAAATTTTCCACCCTCTCTCTAAGCAGTGCTAAGTGCCCATAATCGAAGTCTATTTTTAACCCCCCCGACGACACGTCTCTGAGAGTATGTGTGAATCCTGCGAGATTGTATTGGTTTGTGGCTGCGGCAACTTAAGCATCCGGCAAGTGCCTGTGATTTACGATGGTTCTATACAGACTGCGCGCTGTCTCGTTCCTTCGTTCGGTTGGTTGGTGACTTTTAGTTTGTACTCCTCGTACGGGGGTGAGTTCGTTCGCTCGCTATGTGGGAAGTATCTGTGTGAAGAAAATCTTCTTAGAAGTATCTGGTAGATAGTAAAAGTATTCTGCTATTGGCTGTCGCCTCTGGCAATTCGTCGTTTCCCATTGGAAGATGGTCGAAGGAGTCGGTCTTTTTTTTCTATCGTTTGGTCCATTACCGCACACTTTTGGGGGTGATTCTTCTTCTTCTTCTGCGATGTGATATTGATTTCTTGTCGAAAGTGATAAGGGGATAATTGTGTCGCGTGGGTTTGGTGTTGGTGGGTAGGCAGTGGGAAACCTGCACCTCAGGCGATAATCCTATTTAACTTGTAAAGTTCAGTGAATTGGATTTTTATTGTTATTTTGTGTCGAGGGTTGTGGAACATATTGGGATGATTGTTCGGATTGAATGAGTTGCACACTTGCGGTATTATGGTGGTGGAGTTATGGGTTATTGGCACTTTCATTTGAATGGGTTTGAATAAGGAGTGCGTAATTAATAACCAGTTCAAGGAACAGAGGGCAGGTTATGATACGCGCGTGTGAAGATTTATTGTTGGATAATTAGCGACTTTTGAATGAGATTATCAGAGAGGTGGGGTCCTTTACACAGTGAGTGAATGGAGACATTTATTGTTGCCTGAGTTTTTTCGCATTTATTGTTGTTTAGCGGATGAAATGTTGAATGACAGTAAAGTTGGATAGGGTCAACAGAAATTTGAGCCAATTGAGTTCGAATTTTTTATCGATCTTCAATACAGCCGAGAAAGTTTCTGTGATTCATTGATTCGATAGGTGGTTATGAGGCTTAAATTGTGAGCTAGTAAGTTTATGTACGAGATCTGTGGAAAAATGAACAAATCATTAGTAAAACACATAATCAAGTTGCCTTCAATTTGATGACTTAGGTACATGTTTTGTGTGCGTTGTCGTCCGCTTTCTGGGATCCCGACCTTGTAGATCTTCTGCCTGAGACACGGCTGCCTTTCATCCTCTACGGTCTCGGGCACGTGGCTTCCAGTTGTGAACACCAATTTTCCGACATCCGTGACAACTTGGTCTTTGTACTGATAAACCTCTTGGCTGAAGCATTGTTGTTCATTCGCCCTATGTGGCCGAGCCAATGTAGTTGGCGTATCTTAGCTTTTTAGACTACATCCACATCCTAGATTAGGTTAGGTGGATGGCTGCCTTGTGACGGGAAAATTTAACCCTGAGAACGCTATAAGAAAAGTCCGCTGTTAGAATCACTCAGATAGTAATATGAATCGCAGGAGGTCCATCAGCTCAACGTTGCCTAAGTTTTTCGGCTCCCAGAATAAATGACTGCCAAGAGTTCTCTTTCTTCTAACGGATAACGCAGGACAGTCAAACTCCAGGTGATGAATAGACTCGATTTCTTCTTCGTCCCTGCGGCTTCTGCAATAGTTATTATGTAGCACATCGAGTCGCTTTGCGTGAAGGCCAATGGCACAATGGCCGGCTATTACGCCAGAAAGGACTCTTGCATTATAACGACTGAGTTTAATCAGAGCTGATAATTTCTACTTGCTACCGCCCGGCTATGGCTTCATCTTCATCGGAAGCGCCCGAGATATGTGCAGTGTCGACCATTTCCCAGCAAGCTCATCCGCCTTTTCGTTTCCCTCGACATCCATATGCAGTGGTACCCAACTGAGGGTCACCATATTGACTCTGAATATCTCGTTTAAAAGTGATTTGCAGGTTCTCACCAGTCTCGACCTAATTATAGCAGAGTCCAGAGCCTTAATGGCTGCCTGGCCGTCTATATAGACAGTCATATAGTCTTTCCAGAGATATTACTCTTGCGAATAATTTCAACAGCCTGTGTTATGGCATTGACTTCGGCTTGACATCCACATCTTAGTTCAGCTCATAAAGTTCTAGGGTTGAGGCAGAAGATGTTTTAGCCTCATGGACATGGAAACCGACATCAGTATCTCACCTATTTAGGGTTCATCCACCACCATCTTTATTCCATAAACCTGTAAATCCTTACAGACCTGAGCTTTGAATATGTCGAAGAAGCTCATGTAAGATGTATGCCAAAACCGCCACACTCGTAGGTTCCCCCATTGATTTCTCATCCAACCTCCTTCTGAACGCTCTTGTTAGACATCTGAGACGTCAGCAAGAGATGCATCTTTCGGTAACACATGGCTACAATAAACAATGTAGTATTTGTTTAAGGAACACCAGAAACTGTGCTAAATAATGCTTTGATGTATTATTTTATGTTATATTTTAAATTGTTTATTTATTTTTGAGTAAGTATCTTTAATATATAAGGAAAACAGATTGCCTTTTTAGTTTGATTATCTCTCATCTTCTTTTGTGGGTCCTACGGCCTCTACAATGTATACGCCCCATCGTGTGCGATTTCTCAGCTCTCCCCAACTCTTTCCCTGTTGCCGTGCTTCCTTATCAACTACTCCTAGACCCCGATAAAGTATGACTTATGACACAGATGACATTCCTAGCGAATATCTGCCAAGGCTATTTTTATACCCTATCCTAAGGGTATATTAAGTTTGATACATAGTTTGTAACATAGAGAAATATTACAGATAGACCCAATAAAGTATATACATAAATGATCAGCATCACTATCCGAGTCGTCTGTGTGTCACCAGTTTTTGGGCCTTAAATTTTGAGCTAGGTTGATGAAATTTTGTATACGAGGTCTTTGGAAAAGTAAGCAATACAAGTGTAAAAATATTTAAAATCCGCCCACTGACACGCCCACTTTTCAAAAAAATCACTTTTTTTCACTATTTTCATATGAAACTCGAAAAACCTTACTTGGGCAAATATGTAGATATCCACTTAATCTACAAATCGTCTATACATTGTATATGACCACGTCCACTTTTTAGGGGCGTTTACTTCAAAAATTATTTTCGAGTAAAAATATTAGTTTATAGGGCAAAAGAGAAAATTTTTTGAATACACTTTCCACCGCCCACTGACACGATCAAATAAGATAGGGATAGGTCATACGATCCGCTCCAGGCGGATTGTAGCATTTTTTCACTGGTTTTTAGTATTTTTGTAAAAATTATCAAAATGAGGTGAAGGCTTATACTGACTGCTTGGCTTGAATAATCATTTCAGAACCGTATTCAGATTTTAGCCGTAGTCAGTACGGAAGCAAGCATTGGATTATTTTATCACTTATTCACCTTCGGGTTGTCCTGGCTTTTTTTTGAGCGTTGTGGCGGTAGGATGTTCAGATGATCTCTCTTGACTCCAACTTGACGCTATCCTCAAACGAAATTAGAATAGATCTTTGACCATTTTGGTTATTGTATTTATAATTTATGCACTGTTTTGGAATATATCTTAAGATATACAGCTATTAGATTTGGTTAGTAGATGAATACCCTTGTTGACAAATTTCCAACAGACTAGGCAGACTCAATGTTCTGAAGAGAGCATCCAGCTCATATAGTTCTAATATTTGGTAAAAAGAGATCTTAAGCAAAGTAGTGTTGATCTTCACAAATTTAACTCGACAGGGTCCTGTGAGGAAACCTGTTGCATTGCGAATCTGACTTTGTTTTTTGTTGAGTTGAAGGAGTTGTTTTGTTTTCTTAGGAGAGGAGTTTGGCATACAAAGTTTAGCTTGTATGTTACCTTCAGTTTCAATCCAGTAATGTGGGCTTATATTTTCAGCCAATTTTTGATACATCTTTAAGCTGTGCTGATAGGTAATCTGCAGAATGGTCTAGGCATTATCAAGAAAGATGCCGAACCTGGTCTGGCTAGTTGGTCAGCTATTTCATTTCCTTCATAGCCGCTATGACCAGGTATCCAAATGAGATGTACTCTGTTTGTGCTGGTTAATAGTTTAAGTAGTTGGAGGCAGTCCAAAACTATTTTGGACGTTATTTCGTAAGCCCTTATTGCTAATAAAGGTGCCTTAGTGTCTGAAAGAATTTAAATGTTCTCATTGTTTATCGATCTGTTTATAATCTCTATGATTTTAGTGGTAGCTCCGTATACTCCAGCCATTCATCTGTATACCAAGCATGTGAATCACTGCCAATTGACTGAAGTTGTATTTGGGTTGACATCTGTCTGTGATTGTTATTCCTAGTAATTCATCTTTGCTAGGTGCAATATTTGAATGAATTAACTTAGAATTACGAGTAGCTTCAACTTCTGCGATGAGCATAAAGGCGTTAACCATAACGTCTCTCTTTATGTGGAGATGAAGTGGTGGTGGGTCGAGAATAACCTCCAGCACTGCAGTAGGCGTGGTTTTCATTGCACTTGTAGACTGTGGTACATACACAAGCTAGTCTTTGCAGTTTGTTGAGCCTATCCTGTGTATTCCTTTGCTGCGTCTTTTGCAACCATACTGGTGGTCAGTAGGTAGGCCATGTAAAGCCACAGCATTATTTGGAGTTCAGACCCCAGTTTTTTCCATTAAGACTTTTGCAATGTCTATGGCTTCTTTTGAATGAGAATTCCAACAAAGTTTTTCATCTAGAATTAGACCGAGATATTTAATCTCTCTTCTATTGTTGCACCAAAAATTGTAGGTGGATTCAATCTATCCTTTTTTCTCTTGTTGGTGAAGATAACTATGGTGCTCTTCTTGGGGTTGACATTAAGACCAACTTCGACTCTTCGAATTTGCCTCTAATAAGTATCGCAATGTCGTCTGCGTTACCTTGGACATTACATAAAAACCCTTCAACACTGAGTATTTTATGGAGCTCATTGACTACAATGGACCATAAAAGTGGGGAAAGGACTCCATCCTGGGGGCAACCTTTCGTAGTTTAGTTTGTTGCTGTCTAGTGAGATACCTACAGAGCTAAATGAAGCTTAAAGCAACTCGGCAAAGCCCTTCAGTCTGCAATCCAGACAGACAGACAGAATCGGCGGGCCTCCTTTTTGAACTCAACAACCGCAATATCAGAATTGATTGTTATCTTGAGTTCGAATTTTTTCATGAATCCTAAAGTATCTACTACTTACTTGCCCTATAATTTAGCTGCGACACGTATGTATGTATGTACATATATGAAGATACATAGGACATCAGAGACCTTATAACGAGTGAATGAACCATCAAAAACCCAACTCTTCTAATTCATTCAAAGCAAGAAGCTACTTGAAAAAATCTTTTTGATATAAGTAGGATCAGAGTTTGTATTCTGATCTAAGATATTTTCCTAAGTCACAAACAAACATTATTTGTACACAAAACACAAGCCACTATCATCCACTGGTTAATGGCAATATTACATCATTTTCGTATTCAAAAAATCAACAAAAATATGCGAATTTCACTGCGATTGCCACCCAGATGGTATATGTATGTAACCATTCTATTGTTAAGGGTGCTCGCAATCAAAGTGTAGTATGTACTACAACAGAGTCATTGTAAACACAGGGCACTCTCTGCTCACTCCCTGTCAGAATTCATTTAATGGATTATCAAAATCCACTTCAAATGTTTGTCCATCGCATTAATTCTGACCGCAATGAGCTTGTTGGGTGGTAGACTGTGAAACTCAATACCCTCTGGAGCATATCAATTAACAAGTGATTCACAAGCGGAGAAGAAGTGATACATCATGAATGCAAGATGTTATAAATGTTAAATGGGGCTGAAAATATATTTGGACAAACATATTGATGTTTGTTTATTGTTTAGTACACGCGAATGCAGATGAAATCTCAGAAACCAATTCTAGTTGCGAGTAATTAATTTTGAAATTCATTACCTTTTCCTTAAATTCACTTAACTTATGGATAATTGAATGTCCTTCTTAATTCCTAGTTTCCTTCCTTTAAATGTGCACATTTATGTAACCCTCCTAACTGTACAGTGTATATAAACCTTTGTTTATTTTGACATTTTATGTATAGCTTAGGTACAGTCAACAAAGTAAACTAAAAATAAATTTAAATTCGTTCTGACATCTGTTGTATTATTGCGGAACTACATTCGGTTGTTTGTAAACCGTTCAAAGTGTTGCTTCAGACTGTACTGAGGGAAAAATCAATTTGACTCCATAGTTCATTTTGACTGCCGTGGTTCGTGTACATGCTGAATAGAAATGAACTGTGGATTGATTGTTAATAGCATTTTGTAGCGAAAAAGTACTTCTAGCATTTCTTTAGTAGAAAACGGATGTGATATATTTTATTGTCCCTTGGGTTTCTAGTCAACAGACAGGTAAGCAACCTCCAACCAAATTGACCATTTTGCCATCAGTCGCCGTTTCAGAAGTTGTCTTGACGAGGAGCGGACATGTGATTGGTACGAGATCACCATCTTCTGATAGCCACTGTCCAATTACGCACTGCTACCGTTCGAAGATCTAACGACACAAGAATACCCAGGTTCAACTTAGACCGACTGAGAGTTCCCACAGTGCGTCAAGGTTACCATCCAAGACAGTTGGTGTGGTGTGAAAACTGTTTTTACATAAGGTGCTGAAAGAATCGTCGGTCGATCACAGAGAAGCGTGGATAGGGCGTGGCTTTCTGAGGATATCTGAAGAAGGATCAACAAACGAAAACAGCTAAGAGCTCGAATTGCAGCAGCTCCAGCAGCAGGGAGGATCGAGCTAGAGCCCCTATATCGCATGAAGATGAAAGAAGTGCAGTGTAGCGTCAGATGTGACAAGCGCAATTACTTAAATGCCACGCAAGCAGAAGAAGCAGCAGCGAAGTGCCACAGCAGAACCGTTTACAGAATCACCAACGAGCTTATAGGTGGCCGAAGCTATACTCAACACCCAGTGAAAGGCTTAGATGGTTCGTTGCTAATATCGGATGAGGATCAACTGAAGAGAACTGCTGAACAAACGGTTGAGAGTGTAGAGAGTTTCCAATACCTTGGGAGTGCTGCTATATGGATGTGGTACTTGGAGAGTGACCGTCACTATTACGAAGAAGCTGCAAACATTTGTCAATTCTTAAGGATATTCTGGCCAAACCGTATCTCTAACGAACAGCTTTATCAGAGAATGGGCCATGAACCTATAGGCACAAACATACGACGACGAAAGTGACAGTGGATTGGTCATACTCTCCGGACGAGTGAGAGGTCCATAGATAACCAAGCGATGCAATGGAACCTGCTTACTCAGGATGGCAGGAAACGCGTCGGTTTTAGGAGTAGGTACATGGCGCAGAACAGTCAAGAAGGAAGCACGATTATTGGGGAGATCTGAGGCACTTTCAGATGTGTATCTGTTGTACCTTCTAAAAGTAATGAGAATTACCTAGATATATGTACCTACTTTCACCAAATAATACTTTCAATAACAAACATCGACTGAATGCAATTGAAACGGGCAAAAATCTAATCTAATGAGCTCCAATTTTCAAACGACTATTTTAAGCAACCAACTCCAATCCACTTCCTATAGCAAGTGCACCCGAAACAAAGAACCCTTTATGTTCGATATTATGGAACGAACGATGGGCATGAATTACAAAATAAACATGTAAACGACCCTCATCGCATCCAACTCAACCCGGGACATTGGGTGGATTCAATTTCTCTGCCAATCAATCATGCGTGAAATCTTCAGGAAGAAAGTGTCAGCACAGGCTTTCAGCATCAGTTACAGCCTCAACCGATTGTGTGATGGAAAAAAACAAACCGCCTCGCCGTCATGTCCGTCATGTCCGCCTACGACCGACCGTTCTCCAATTTCACACACACAATTTTGTTTGCACAAAACTCCCGTGTCCTTTAAAAATAATACATATACGAGTTTCGTCTGTTCTAATTTCGTAAACATCCGTAATATTGTACCAGAGATTAGAATTTTTTTTAGTTGGTGACATTCATGCGATTCGGCACAAATGTCTAGACACCAGACTAGGAGCCGATTATCCTTGAGCCTTACCGCACAGTATTATCCTTGTTTATCATTCCAATACGCACATACAACCGACTGTGGTTAATGCAGGGTTCACTTGCGCACTCGTTGGTTGTAAATAAGGGTTTTGATATGAGAACCAAGTTCAAGTGGTCTGAGGACATGGCAACGTTTGGAACGAAATTTGTCAATTTGAAATATCGCGCGGCTGACATTTGTGGCCGTTGACAACGTTTTACCATCGCAGAGGATTTGGGTTATAAAACGTCGCCCGCTCCTTGACGGGTGAAATATTAAATAAACAAATAAAAGGGATCCGCTGCACATTGTGCACTCGGGAAATTTTCCTAGCCGCAGTCCAGAATTGGTAAAAGGATTTTACGATCGAATCTCAAGTGGTAATTAGGCGGTGTTACACTAAAGAAATTTTACTCCTCTCAGTGATGACCAATTAATTTATAGACTTTTTGAAGGTCAATTATTGTTTAAATTTATTGACGGCATTTTGTTTGATGTCAGAAATGTGGTGATTTGTGCATACAACACTTAGTTTGTGTTGGTATGAAAGAAAATAACGATATCATTCGATTTCCTTGAAAGAATCATTATGGCAGTGTTCCCCGACATAGAGGGCGCTTTCAATAATGTAAGAACAGAAGCAATAAAAGAGGCCAAGTCAGATCTAGACGCGAACTGGGATATTACAAACTGGAGTGAGAACATGTTTAGCAGCAGAAATTGACAACAAGAGGCATGCCAGAAGGAGGCGTTCTCTCTCGGACGCTATAAAATTAAAATTAAAATTGTAGCATATGTATAAAAGATCTTTCTAGATGGACAGATCAAAAGGTTGTAGGAATTAATCCGCGTAAAACCGAGCTGGTCCTGTTCACCAGAAAAGAAAAATACCCAACTTCACACTGCCAAAGCTAGAAGGCACCACAATAAATGCCTCAACTGAGGCGAAATATCTCGGTGTTATTCTAGACTCCAAGCTATCGTGGAGAAGCAATATAGAATGAAGAAGAGTTTGAATACTCTCTACGCCTCCAAAAGATCGTTCGGGAGAAGAGATGGGGATTCCAAGGGCGCATCATTTACTGGATGTACACCGCAATCATCACCTAATAGTCTTTAGTTTAGTTGACGGCAACAGAAATATCTAAATGAACTCTACAAAGTGCGAAGACTGGCAACAGTCTGTACCTGGACACAGAAATATGGAAGGGAACGAAAAAGCCGATGAATTGGCTAGACTGGGGTCTGCTATGAACATTAGTGAGGCTGCCACATCCATACTGCCGCTGATTGGGAAACTATTCAGCATTGTTGATAACATGATATAGAATGAGGCCAACGCTTCCTGCTCATCCAGAAAGGAATGCACAAATTCACGAGGCCTATTGCCAAAACTGAATAGAAAGAAAACAAAGACCCTATGGTGTTTATGGTGTACAATGCATCGAGCTTCTATCCGCGTGCTTACTGGAGTAATCACAGGACACCACGCCATAGGAGATATGCTCCACAAATGCAATGCAGAATCCAGCGATTTTTGAGATTCTTCAATGGCATTGCAGAGGTAGCAGAGTCTTAGATTTTAAAAATAATTACATTCGTTAATAGTACCAACTAGTTTACGGGGAGATGGACACTAAGCCAGATATTCACCTGCCAGCACTTCGAGTGTTATCCAAGCGAAATCACTCGCTATCCTTGAAGCCTGTCGCGAAATCTAGCATACACTAGCGTCCTACCAAGCCTACAAATTTCCATAAATTTTGATAGCCATGCTGCTATCAAAGCCATTGACTCGGTAACTACATCATCCAAACCTAATGGCGAAAAGAGCTATCCTCGGCAGGTCATGGTAACTCTGATTTGGGTTCCAGAATATAGCAACATTTATAGAAACGAGTATGCCGATGTACTGTGCAGGCAAGACTCAGCTTTCCATTGCTAACTTGTGCAGTCTTCTTCTTCTTCTATGGCGCTACAGTTCGGGGTGAAACTGGGCCTAAAAAAATAAGCCTCTCCACTTAGCTCGGTCTTAAGCTAGTTGCGCACTGCAAGTTGGTCGAGGTCCCTTTCAACTTGTATCCGCCACCTGCTGCTGCGAGGAGGCCCTTTACTACGTCGCCCCTCCGAGTTTGATTCGAGGACTCTGCAGGCCGGAGCGTTGTTGTCCATTCGCTCTACATGTCCTAGCCATCTCAATCGTTCAGTGCGCAGTTTTTTGATCAGGTCGATGTAGCTGTACAGCTCCTATAGTTGAATCTTCTCCTCCAAAACCCGTCGACGCAAACGGAACCGAAAATCTTACGAAAAATTTTTCTCTCGAAGCGACCAAGTATATCTTCATCCGCTTTCAATAAAGTCCATGTTTCAGCGGCGTAAAGCATAACTGGAATGGTCAGGATCTTACACAGAGTTTCGGAGCACACAGCTTGAGGGTGAAGACTAGAAGATAGAGGTTGATTGTCCTACAGGAATAGAGAGTTTGTATTTTGGACAATAACTTGCAGCTCCTGTGCCTTTCGATATTATCGTAACCAATTAATTTTGTTCAAAAATTCCACTGATTGGATCCAGGTCACATAAGTTGTTGTATCAAAACGGCATATTGGTTCTAATTGGGTATTCTCTGTTTAAGAAACCACTTCTACCTACCTACCATGTGTCGTACAATTCTAAAGGCCAACATTGTTAGCTACTTGGTTCATCAGCTCAGCTCTACATAAACGCAAGGATTAGTCCTATGTTTTTCTATAATATCCTGCGAAAATTACTGAGGCAACATGCTGCGATGCTACATTCGAATTATTTCGTGTATACCTACATATGTATGTACATAGTGTAAGGAGGTATTTCTATACTCTGTCCCAATCATATTCCAATAAATAAAAATTATCTCACAGGACACAAATAAATTACTGTCATCCTTTTATAACGAATGTAAGTATCTGCGCATACAACTCAAAAGTACCGCACTTAGTCTACGGGCAGATGAAATGCACATGCGCTTCTTGCTATTAGCCGCCAAATGCATTTTCCAACATTTCTTCGATGCCATCCACTTGAGAAAATCGTTTCCATAAATTCATTAGCGGAACGCGCAATTCCGAACAAACTACCATTAACCGGGGAAACCGCGTACAAAACTACCACGACCACCACAACCTGAGCAGGGAGAATTTTAGTGAAAAAAGGGGAAAACCAAAAAGTATCTAAAACAAGATACATTTAAACGTTCAATGTCTTGTGCGAGATACAGCTACAGCACAACCCAGGCACATGGCCTTTTAATTTTACTTCTGTTCTTTTCTGATCTGAGAAAATTCTTTTAAAAAAAAAAAAAGTGGGTGGCAAGGGCGATCAAGCAATGGGATCATCCGCGGTCTAACAGCAGGCACAGGGGATCGATTAATTGCGCGATATCTTCGACTAATTGATCGTTATTTTTAAAAAGATGCGGCAGCGGACCCATGGCAGATTCTGGCTTCTGTATTCTTGAAAATGAGTTCCGTGAAAGAGTCAAACGGATGCCACTGTTCTCTGTGCATGATGATGAATGTTCGGCGAATTCGAACGAAAAAACTATCTTCATTTTCCGATAATTTAAATGTATCTGCAAATTTCTGCAAATGCGATGATGCCTTCGCTGGTGAACATATGGATCGTTATGATATTGTACATGTGACGGCCACCTACAGTGATGAGTCAATGGCGCCGGACTTTTTGTAAACCCGAAAGACATTTTTGCCATTTAGAAAACAATGGTGAGGCATGGTTCTTACGTGCGTAAGATGTGATGTAGGAAGTGATCGTGTGAGGGAAAGTGTATCTTTCTTTGTATCGTTGACAATGACAAGAAATTTGTTTGTCTAGCCGATGCAGAGTGTCTTGGGCGACATGTACTACGTAACCATGCATATGGAATACATTTTAAATCCCTACCGCTGCCACAATAAGTCCGATTGTTTTGAAATATTATTATTATTGTATTTCTATTAGAATACTTTATTAATCTATTCCTTTCTCATGACATCATACATATGTCAGACACTGGAAAGGGTAGGGCTGTGAAAAACTGTGCCTCATCCACAGTAGTACACTAAGCGATGGCTCCCACTCTTGGCAGCAATAGCTACTCTTGGATATTTGGCAGATGGAAGAGGTGAAACAACTCTTTTTTGGTCGCAAAGTAGTTTAAGATACCAACACGAACGTTTTATAAAGAATATTTCTGTTAATTTGTAAAAACATTTTTGAATCAGTGTTCTCATTGTCTTAACAGCAGAGTCTGGAAAATGTTGCCAGACGCAGGACAAGCCCACAGAAACCGATAGTCTCTTCCCTATTCTCGTCTCTACAAGTGCTCCAGAAGTCATGGTACCCAGGTTCTTTCTTTAGCACACTGTCCGATGAGGATGTTTCTTATTTTGGACTGGGCTCTCTTTTACTTTGGGAGTTTGATGGAACTTGGTTAAAATACCCAGACCGTGTTACATTGGTATAAATTGTCCCATCGGCTATTGACTTAACTTTACTTTTTGTAGGTACTGTACTTTTTGCCAGCGCTAGTGAGTTTGTAGTCTAGCTATCCTGTTTTGAGAAATACGGCAATGTTTCACCGCTTGAGATCTTACGGTGCTGGATGCGAGGGATTTGATAGAGGATGTAGATATATGACAACATCCGATGTTGATATTGGATTAACCGCCAGCTAGTCAGCTGTTGACATCATGTGGTCGATATCCTCGCTAGGCAGACCTGCAGACTTCTCGATCAACATAACCTTGTTGCTGTGGCCCAGTCTGGTTTTTGAGCAAACTACACCTATTCTACAGCTATGGTAACAATTTTCGATGACATAAGGATCAACTATGACTTGGACTTCATTACAGCTCTCCGCCTTTTTGATTTTTCAAAAGCTTTTCAGTCAATCACACAATTCTTTTCTGAGAAACTTGGTAGGTTTTTCGGATTTATTGAAAGCTCGGTAAGTTAAGTAATCGCCGTCAGAGATTCCTCATGATAGGAATTCACTTGGCGATGTACCTCAGGGCTCAACACTGTGCTCTATTTTGTTCTCAATATTCACCAATGACCTCATTAAGGTCTGCTAAAACTCTATCGTTCATTTCTACGCAGATGACGCGCAAATTTATTTATCTAGACCTATAGGTTTAGGTGAGGATCTTGCTTGCAGGCTGAACGAGGATCAATCCACAATCTACCAATGGTCACTGCGAAATTGCTTAACCCTAAACGCAGTAAAGTCTCAAATGATTTTAGTATCTAAAAAACTGCACGATTCCGAACTTATAGCGCCAATTTACCCTGACGACACACAATCGCTGTTGGATGAGACTGTAACCAACCTCGGGTTTAAGATGAACCGATCTATCTTCCCCGTAAGCCATATAAACTACACTGTTGGACGAATTTACGGTGCTCTACACAAGCTTTGGTCTCTCTCTTGTTTTCTTCTGTAAATACGAGACTGAGACTAGTTAAAACTTATAGTTTGAGGTTTAATAACATCCTTGTGATTTCAGTCAGCGACTTGTGGGCAGCAGTGACTCTGATTAGTTAATTTTTCTCTCTTCTAGTGCATTTTATCCAATTATATGTTGCCTACTGCTGTGTATTGGATACAACTGAATATCTGAAAAAATTCTGTGTTATCAAACGTTCCTTCGATGTCCAAGAACCAACCTGCTGCAAACTCTTTTTCCTTAAGGATCCCTGTCGTGAGCTCTTAAAGTTCCTGGTTAATAGGCATATTGGTTTTTTTGTAGAGGATTCACAGTGAGAGCTCTAAGCCTGATATATCTCTCATTTATTCTTTCCCAATGAAAATGAGGTGAGACTTCTAGGCCGGTAACTCTGACGATCTTGCTTACATCCACCCACACAGACCGATGAATCGCAACTTCAGAATGGTATCTCGAGTTCGATTTTTTAACGAATCCAATTCTCTTCCTATATTATACACAGCTTCAAGTAAAAATGTCAATCCTTTCAAGAAAAAACTCTAAAAGTTGTTAAATCCCCTCTCGTTCGCCTTCAACTTATAAATTCTCTCCAGATGAAG
Organism: Chalcosyrphus nemorum; assembly: GCA_949716465.1. Lineage (NCBI taxonomy): Eukaryota > Metazoa > Arthropoda > Insecta > Diptera > Syrphidae > Chalcosyrphus > Chalcosyrphus nemorum. The sequence continues at coordinate 6,347,877 of OX454333.1, forward strand.
GCTTACTTTGCTGAAAATTCCTAAACCATCCACTTATTTCACCTGTATTCGCAACCATCTTCAAGGACGCAGTGTTTACCTCTTTTTAGCTCTACTTTAAAACACTTCAATTCACTCAATTGTGTCGGCTACTTGAAGTGATAATTCCACACAAATCGCAGTGAAGAGCTCCCAAGCACTATACAAGTGGCTTCGCTGAATTGCTATCTAAGTACCATAAAACCCATCAATTGACAATTACACTAACTTTGTGCAAAAATCGATAAATTTGTTTCCCAAATATAAATAAAAGAAAAACAAACAAGAATGCACGCAAAATACAAATACTACACCACTACACCCACAATCAGAACGGAACATATGGAATATGAAACGAACGATTCCAATTGGTTCGTGGGTCTGCCATTTTTAAAGGCGTTCCCATGTGAGGGATGAATGATGGTTGCGTGGGTGTTCAGCAGACATCAGACTGAGGTATGTGTTTCATTTCAATGGAATGTAGGGAATTTGTTCAACAAGGAGGACTAATTTTCCACATCAGTGCCACTCGGTCAGTTTAGTATCAACATTTACTTATAGAAGACGTGAGTTTGGGTCGATACTCGAACGCGTAGTGTAATACCGTTGAAAAGAGTTCCGTGGCGGGAAAAGCCGAATTTTTTAAAAAGAAACTTTCAAGTGGATTATGTTTAAAGTTAATTAGTTGATAAATAGAAGAACAATGCTACAACAACACCAACAACCATCGCAACAAGGATACTACGAATATAATAATCCGAGTCCGGGCAGTTTGACAAATTCGGACTCCTGCAATACAACACCGTTCTCAGTGAAGGATATTTTAAATTTGGTGAATCAAAACGAATCATACACTGGATGCCATATGGAGAGGTGAGTTGTGGGGTGCAATTCAAAGAGTCTTAGTCCTTTTATTGGAAAAAGGGATAGAAAAGGATTCCTTTCGTTCTATTGAACAAAATAAGAAAGTGATGGAAGTAGTTGCTTTTGTAGCTCCCGATTGCATTTCCTGGTCTCTTTTAGTTACTTGGTTTGTTTGTGCTGACAAAAGACATGTATTTGCGTTTTACTTTGTCTTCTATTGGACTTAATGACTGTCATAGTTTCCTCCGAGCTTTAAAGATTACAAGAGCATAGTTCTTGTTTCAGGGTCCATACTTTTATACTATTACCGCTAAATACATACTACATAGCCTTCCTTTAATGTGTCGGATCAGGTCTCTGGTTAAGGAGCCGCTGCTTCCCGATATATCGCCTTTAAATTGCTTTGCTTCTATTCCGCTGTCCCTTGGTACTGACAGTATGTATATTCCAAATATTACCCTAGGCATTTTAAACCATAACCTACGACCCAAAATATATTTCGATAACCAAACGGTTTCATAGTTTTTAGGGAGGTTGTGAGCCCCTATTCCACCACTAAACAAACATATTCCTTTCACACAATGACCAAATCCAATAAATTAAGACAAAAAAAGAAAAGAATTGATGTCTCCTAAGGCAAAAAAACGGAAAGGACACATCTCAAATTCACATCCTGGTCAACACATGTGCCCATCCATTGTTCCGTGTATCCTTCCATCCCAACGGCCGACTGCATTCGTTACATATTTAAGTAATGATGCATGAAACGAGATGTTTCCAACCCCTACTGCGCTCTATTTCTATTTTCGAATATCATAAGGATGCAGAAAGGATATTGCGAAATTTCCCTTTTCACCACACGCCTCAATTCACACATGTTTCATGGACTTCATCTTCTTCTTCTTTCAGTGCCGCTCAGCCAAACAATCCAGTATATCCAGAGTACGATCGGTATCAGGATCCAACGATTGTTCCACATGGATACTTAGGACAAGGTCATATCTACTCAACGTACGATTATAACCCTAGTCCACATCATCCGCATCATAACCCGCATATTCATCATCCACCTATTCATCAGGCATATCAATATACACCACAGTACTACCCTCCGGCGACGGCACAGGGATATTCGTATCCTTATGCGGATATCGCCCCAAATAGTAATCATATCCAGCTGCCGGATGGTACCTATATGAAGCAGGAGCCACTGCCGCCGTCATATGTAACACCATCACCTACTTTGGACCTAAATAGTTCGACAGAAGTTGATGTGTGCGCCGGTAAAACAACATGTCCCAGTCCAGAAAAGGAAGCTGCTACTGTGCAAATTGCTGCGAATCCTCAGGATGGAGTCACTTCGCAACATGTTAAGGAGTTGGAGACGATTTGTGACTTTGATGAGACCGATGACATTGATGGCACGCAGCAGAGTAAGTTGGAATTTGTTGTCCTTGGGCGGAGTATATTCTAATTCCCATTTCTTTTTTTTTTTTCAATAGAAGACACCACCCAAGTGACCTCATCCCGTTGTGAGTTGCGAAAGAATGGGAAGCCCCGAGCGAAACGAAAGCCTCGAGTGCTATTCTCCCAGGCTCAAGTACTCGAATTGGAACGTCGATTTCGTCAGCAAAAGTATCTCACCGGCGCCGAACGTGAAGTTATCGCTCACAAGCTAAGTCTATCTGCGACGCAAGTCAAAATTTGGTTTCAAAATCGACGTTACAAGTCCAAGCGAATGGAAGTGGATTCTGCCGCAGTTAACCAATCCTACAGTGGATGTGTTGATACATCGGGCAGTGACAAATGCAACCTCGAATGGAAGAAATACTCTGCGGGGGTTGTGTATGGCGAATCAGAGAAATCATCGATGGAAGGAATGCCTCTGCAGATGCATGGATCAATTGGAGTTAGTCCGATTACAGTGGCAGCACCACCTCCTCCGTATCCAGCAAATGGAGCGCTGAAGTATGACATTGCGACTGATCGCGACACAAATGTCCACTATGTGAATGCTTATGAACCGCCAAAGGCATACTGGCTTTAGTCTAACTCTAGATATAGGTATGCTCACATTAGAAAATAATCTCTTAGTATACAGTATTTGTATATAAAAATAAAGTTTGTAAATAAAGAAAAGTTAAAAGAAAGTAAAATTTATTCGGCATTGATTGCAGTTTGTAGTGGACTAGGTCATGGAAACAACCTGATTATGCATTTCATAGAAAAAGACGAAGCCACGAGATCCGATTTGGTGAAGATCGCGTCGGTCTGGATCAGTCAGGGTTGCCGATGATACTACTATGGGAGTAATTTGTACTCCCTCCTCATCGATTATATTCCCGTACTCTCCTTGTCTTGATATTACTCCCTTTTTTTTTAAGTTATTGTCAGACTTCATACTACCTACTTAAATGACTTCAATGACTTCAATGACTTCAAAGACTTCAATGACTTTAAGGACTTCACAGACATCACATAACTTCAATGACTTCAAAGACTTCAATGACTTTAAAGATTTCAATGACTTTACTGACTTCAAAGACTTCAAGTGAATGCACTGAATGCTAATGACTTAAAAGGGACTTCAATGAATTCAGAGCTATCAAAGTGATTGCATTCAATTGGAGTTAAAATAGAAACAAAATCCATTTTCAAATATCTTGGTGATAGAGTTTCTTCATTTTGTCCTTCTTCCTGGGAAGTTGCTATCTGAATTCAGGAGATTACAATTCTCACAATTCTAATGCCACACCCTGTAGGATTCACTGGCTTGACGTTAACTAAGTGGAAGGGTTGAGGACAGAATGCCACAATAGACAGATATAATTTCGTGGTAGTAAAGGACTTTATATACCTAGACTCTATTGTGAGCTCCGTGAATTACACCAGTGGGGAGATCAAACGAAGAATCACTTTTGCCAATCCGTGTTTTTTTGGGCTGAGAAGGCAATTGAGTAACAAAGCTCTTTCTCGAACTACTAAGGTAACTCTTTGTAAGACACTTATCATTCCAGTCCTGACAAAATCCGATGAGGATGGCTATGGTTATTTTGAGAGAAAAGTTCTTCGAGTGATCTTTGGTCCCGTCTGTAGATATAACGCCGAAATATACGGCCTATGCAAGGACATTGACTTGATCAGAAGAGTTCGCCTGCAGCGACTAAGATGGCAGGGTCATCTTGAGCGGATGGAGCCCAAAGTTTCAGCGAAAACACTACGGATGGACGGCAGTAGAAGACGACGTCGCGGTAACCTCAACCAAATTGGCGTGCGCAACTGGATTGAGCGTGCGCAACTGGATTGAGCGTAACCGGGTTGGCTGGAGAGGTTTGTTGGTTGAGGCCCAGGTTCCAGGCGCCTCCTAAGTAAGTAAGTAGTAATGCCTGTAAATATTACTATACGAAGGAGAAAGTGGCAGTGAAATGACCACAGCCTACTGGCGAAATAGTACTCCGTTTTGAAACATGACTTGCACAGTCCGTTCACACAAGCAGGTAGAAAAGTGAAACTTCCTAGTCAAATGTGGGGCAAAACAGTTAAGGAAGAATGGGGCTCTTAAGGAATGAGTTTGAGACGCTATAAAATTATAGGGATTGATTCTTTGGAGCCAATTTTCCATCACTCTTCCAAACATATCGACCGTGTGGCAATATCACGGTCCATATTGTCCCTAAGCTTCTCTAACGTTGTTGGCTTGTTGGTGTATACCGTTGATATTAAGCTCATCCAATTCTGGTCAAAAATAGTCTTTCAACGTGGCACGATAGCGACTTTAACATGGCAAAAGACTAGGGTCCAATCAGACCTCTGTGAAGAAATCCACACTACAGTTTCGGCAATTACCTAATGGAGACTCTTGTTTGTTGCTACCGTCTTGTTTGATGCCAAAAATGAAGATGATTTTGTGATAAAGTCCAAGATTTGCTTCAATTTTTTCCTGAGCTTTCAAACGGATAAGTTGTTGGATATGGGTGACGTTGTAGGCAAAGATCTTTACGCACAATATGGACTGAGAGATTCTCAATTCATGTGAACGCCTTGGAATCGATAGATGTAACTCATTTTGAACTGAAGCATTTAAGTCTGAAAGATTTTTGCTCTGTCTATCGGTGCTTTGTCTTACTGCCATAGGAATGTTTAATAGTGGTTTTGTTCGCTTGTCTGGTGGAACTATTATTAAGACCAAAACTTGGGACAAGCCCTCTTAAATTCACCGACTCAGAATTTCGACTGTTGCTTGATAACTCCATTTGTTTTTAGTTTCATCAATTAAGTGACTCTCCGTCATATAATTATTATGTTTTAAAGCAGCCAAAGGGCGTCAATCAATGTCCCCCATCCCCGCGATAAAATAACCCTATCAATTTTCTTGTCTCAATCTCAACGCTCAGCCATGACTTTTATTCATGTGAAAGTCTATCAGAATTTTTTTTTTCACTTCCCCAACGTCAGAGTCAATAGATTCAATCAACCCCCATAACGCCACACTACCACACTACATACAGACAAGTACTTGATGCCTGTCACACATTGCAACAGTCAAGCAGCATGAGCTCATCTCAACCAAACCGACCGACGTGGATGCCTAAAAATATGACGAAACAATTTGTCGGGAGATAAAACTAATGCATACGTCCGTCTTACGTCCGTGATCTGAATCTGATCTGCCACTGCGCACAGATGCCAGAGGCCAGCCAGCCAGCGCCATGTATCTGAGATAGATACAGATTCCCCCTTTCCAATGCGATCCTCCGATGCTCCGACACCGACACCCTGGTCGATTTTTGTCTGAACTTTGGCGCAATTAAGGCGTATTAATTGCTCGTATTTTGATACACTGAGTGCTGCCGGGCACGTATTTATCTTTAGCTAGTGGATACATCGAATGGAATCCCCTTTTTTTCCACGCAATCGCTGTCTTTTAATGGATATGGTGAGATAGATGGATGCATGAAGTCATTGAAATGGAGTAATGAGTACGTATATTGACGGCGGGGGTTGTGCACTGTGCTGCTGTTGCTTTTTTCAACCAAATTTCTATAGAAATTGCCTTCATCTTCATTAATTGTGGATCAAAAAAATGATATTTTCAAACATTTTATAGAATAATACCAGCAGGTGGTTCCATAAGAAGTAGAAGAAGAGTATACATCTTTTTTCATTCAGAAGTAGATTGAATTTAATAATTCCTTATGACAGCCGTAGTAGTACGTAGTACGTACTCCAAACATGTCCTTTCAATAGTAATAAAAATGTATATATTGAGTTTTCAGCGCTCTTTGAAATTTTGTATTAAATTCCAGTTCCGCCCCAGAAATAGGAATAGATTCCACACTTCATTCATTGAATATCCAAACCACACAGGTTCCACATAGGCAAGATAACAGTCACGAACCATATTCAATTTTCTATTAAACACACAAACCTTATTTCAAGAGACGTTCAGTTTTATTCCAACAGGGGGCGAAATTTAAATTCATTTTGGGTGATTTTGAATGAAGACATTTATTGCGTCCGCTGAGATTTATGGAAGGGTCTGTTTGTAAACGACTCAGTGGTTCCATAATAGCAAAATTAAATATGTACATTCATCGAATGCAAGCTACGTTTGTAGTTTTCAAATAATATGTAGCGCGCTATGCTAGATGGAAGGGACTGTTACATGAATATATCAGCAAGAGCTAATTTACGATCCATAGGAAAACCTTTGAAATCAATGCTACAACGTAAGGCTTAAGTCCTAAATCGGCAGTTGAAGTTGCTGATGCTGTTGCTGTTGCTCTTGTGGATATGTGCTATTTATTGAAACGCTCCAACTTTTTTGCTGTAACTGTCGTTTATTGTAGTGGATGTAGTCCAGAGCATGGGTTTACGTAACTTTTTCGTGGCTGTAGTAGTAATAGTACAAACTGTCAAGTGGTGTGGTGCTACACCTACAAAATTCATTCACAATGGTGCAGCGCACTTTTGGTTAACAAAATCAGTTGATTAAAATTTTATTGAGTACTATTTTTTTTAGATAAAGTTTTGTGTATTTTACCAAATAGTACATATGATGGGATTCATTTCTTTTGCTTCACGGTCTTCCATTTCAATCTGTAGATAGTAGCATGACGTTAAAAATTGGCCAACATATATTAGAGTCATGCGCTGCAGCTACAGCTTCTTGTGCAATATTTAAGTTGGGCGTATTTTTTTTTATTGACAGCTCTTACTACCATCTGTGTAGACACTTACGAGCAAGATTCGCCATGGACGTAATCTTTGTTCATACTTCATACAGCTCAATCCTTATGATCCAATAATGCATCAACCATCAAGAGTTGAAGCACTTGGCTTTCAACTTTAGTTTTTAAGGTACTCTGCGCTCTTACCTTATCAGTCGACTTACCTAGTCTAGAACGAGATTTTTAATACTCTAAAGCAAAATATGTCCAACTGTTCGCAATGTTGTTCAAGGCATAGCAATGCTTAAACCTCTTAAACACCAAGCTAAGACTTTTCTGCTCATTTGCCGTAACAATGCTTTTGAATTAATGCAGCAGGTGGATAGTCACTTTTGTAACACGTGCCTGTGTAACATTTTAAGGACTTTTTCTCGTCCAATGGTATCACTAACGAACAGCTTTACCAGAAAAGTTTTAAGGACTCTATAGGCACTATCATTTAACGACGGAAGTGGCAATAGATTGGAAAAGGTGACATTCTTAACCCAGAATAGCTAAACACATTGGGATCCAAGGAAAACATGACGCAGAACAGTCAAGGTGGAGCTGGGAAAAAAATTTAGGGAGAGCTTAGCCACATTGCCAGAGACCGAATAATATAGCTTGTGGGTGTTCCTATGTCCCACATGGGAATGCAGGACATACTTTCGAGATACGCCTAGGAGGTACTTCAATAGGTGATGTAAAGGCGTCATCAGTTGGTCTTGAGCTCACTACATAATCATGTCTCTGGTCCTTCTTCAATCCCTTTATGTCTTTGCTCTTTTCTATATTCGAAGTCGGCCCTGGTTATACGAAACTCTAAGATCTTGGGTTATCTCAACTTCAATGTTTCCTCGCGTAGTACTTCACAGACCTAAGCCATTTGGACAGTAGTCAGTCAACCCATTCTTCTTATGAATTTTTAGATGCTAATACATTTGTGAACTATGTGGTTTATGTCACGACTTATTATCTAGCCATACTAACATTCAGCATGTGGTTCAAGGTTCGAGTACTCAAAAGATCTATCACAGGCCCACTTCTTTCGAGTATTACAATCTTGAGAACTCTTTTTAGAAATCCCTTGACCTTTGATACGACACACCACTGGGTGTTCCAGTCTAAATTAGAACAAGTAAATAGAAACACTTGTAGCGGAGAGAATAGGTCTCACCCTGAGGGTCCTAGGGCCTCCACAATGCCTACGCGCCATCGTGGTCGGTTTCCTGGAAGTGTACCTCAGCTCTCCCCAACTCTTTCCCAGTGGCCGTGGTTCCTTCTCCACTGTTCTGCGCCACGTACTCCGAGGACCGCCGGGTATCCTGCCATCCTGGCTAAGCTGGTTCCATTGCATCGCCTGGTTACTAGCTATGGACCTGTCACCCTTTGGTATTTATCAAATAGAAACACTGGTATCTTTGTGATGGTTCCTTTTGTCAGGCCATGCATTCATAAGTCGCAATTGGGTCATTTGCTTCTAAAATTGGAAACACATCAGTCGCCTTGTAGTCACATTTTCAGCACCGTTAAGACCTAATAAACTACCATTCACTTTATTGATTTATTGTTAAAGAAATCCCGTTTGATGTTACAATTATTTATAAGTGCATGCTTACCACCGAAGTCAACGCAGATGAGTTCGCTTTTCCGCACAGATCCTGACCAACAATGCACTTTTATGGCATTCAAAATATTAGTTTTCAAGTTTTCCAATCGATAAATTCTCAAAAAAAAAAAAAAGCGAAAACCCCCAAAAGAAGCGTTCCTCGATTGAGGAGCTTATGACAGACCTCTTCGAGCGGCATTACACCTCACAGAGGCCTACGACCGACGCGACGGAGAGGGGGTTACTCAGAAAGCAAATATAAAAATGTTTTATTGCCAATCGACTACATACAACGCGCGGACAATTGGCAAAAGGCAGCCTTTCTACCATTGCTTATTGGATTTATTTTATTTTATCTTTGCCGATCGTTAAAGTTGGATCAAACAAATTTTGCATCCACTCCATCGCTCGGCTCAAATAAAGACGTGAATACGCGGCCTAGACCTACCCCCGTCCCGGGATCAACCCGTCGAATGGCGGAAATATTATTGATGGCAATAAACGTTCTTTTTTCGGTACAGATACTCGCTTATGAGGTTGTTTGGACCATATCGTCGGCGTCGTCGTCGCGTCACCCCCGCAAGGATCAGCAAAGCCAAGCGAATCGTATCCCCACCGACGATTCTTCGGCGGAATAGAGACATAATGGCCTGACACTAGTTGTGCTATTAAATAAATCGCATCCGAAGCGGAGTATCTTTGTATCTTTACATCTCCCTTGGCAAAGTATCTTGTCTGAGATACGATTGCAGTGATTGCCTCAATTCGCCGTGTGTACGTTCGATGAATGAACGATTGTCATATGGCGGCGCGGTGCTGCGGCCGGCGGTGAGAGGGAATAGCCCTCCCCCCGCAGAGCTCCAACGACCATAATGCTAAACATGTTTATTATGAGGTACACGAACAAACAGATAAAATAATAATTGTATCTGAATCGGATCGGAGCATTATGTTAAACATCGGCGCGCAAGTAACAAGCGGAGATTTGCAAATGGAATCGCCGCATTGGATCTTGCGTCCCGATCGCGATCTCTCCCTCCGATTTGGTAACGTGGCGGCGGCGGCGGATAGTCAGATTGGGCGCACACGGTCGCATTGATCCTGGGCTGTGAACGCCTCAGCAAATTATGGTTCGATGTTTGGATAATTTATGAGCGTGTTTTGGAGTTTTGCAGGGGAAAATTTTCGGCTCATTGGTTCGTGTTCGGAGCTGGGTTTTATGTGATGGAGCGTGAATAGGGGCGGACTTGGATGTGACAATATCGTTATGAGGCGAACGTGGGTTTAATTATGTCGTTTAAGACTTGTTGTGGTCGACTAGGTAATGGAAATTAAATTAATTGAATGATTTTCACTTGTGCCATTCATCATAATCGAAGGGAAATGTATGTATGTATAATTGAGCGCCGCTTTTAGGAGTTACAGTTTGAGTCGGAGTTTTGATTTGGTTATGTGTTCCGTCTAGATCACGAAATGTTTGTCACATTCTCTAGAAAATAACTGGTTGAATCCAAGGAACCTCGATCTTATGCTTTCTTGGTTTTCTGTCATTTCCAAAGGTAGGCAACCTCGTTTCACATTTCCAAGCGGTTTTCATGCTCATGGTGGGTAAGTGCTTGCATGTTAGGTATTTAGGCCTCATTCTAGACACTAAATTAGGAAGGTAGCCCTGAAGTGAGTTGAGAAAGCCAAGCTCTATCAAATGAAGACTTCATTCTGGTTCTATGTATTCCTTATCAGGCCTACCTACGTAAATATCTAGTTCAAGCGTGCTCTGGATATAGCCAATGCAGTTGCACTCGGATGAAAATAAAACTGTTGGGCTCTCCGTTAGGTATTACTTCGCGGGGCTGGTTAGTATTTTATACTCTGCTGTCTCTATTTGCCTCCTCGGCCCTTCTTAATGCTTCAGCTCTACGCGGTTCAATCTGCACACAGATTTATCAGATGGCCAGGCAGCTCTCAAGGCTCTCAGAGATCCTTCAAATTTAAGTTAAAACTAGTCTGCAAATGTCTCCAAACTCTCCTGCAGCTACCTGCACACCAATGGACCCGAATTGTGGGTCTAACTGAGCAGTGACCTTCTGGTCTCAACGCACCCATCCACCTAACCTAACCTAGCTACATACAAATAAACTAATAAGGGTGCCTGGACACAAGGGCATCCCTGGTAACGAAGCTGCCGATGAGCTTAGCCATTATGACCAAACAGATCTCCAACCAGTCGACCCGTGATCTCATCGTGAGGTCTATTATACGCTCCGGGCCTCGTACATTCGCTATGCCAGTTGTAAAGCATCTGTACTGCATCTCTGCTTTTAAGCATTCTGTGCATAAGGGCGAGCTATCCTGCCCAAATCTGTAAAGGTATTTAAGATAGCCACCATCCATCCATCTACCTTTGGTGGTGTTGTCCCACCTGGCTTGCCAGAGTGCTGCAGATGTTGCCCTTTCTTCCTCCTTTACTCTCCTCGTCAGGCTGGTATCTTGGCAGTTCGCGATAAGACTAGTGTAAAGCCTTTGCATTTCATTGGCGAAAACATCAATAGGTACCATCTCAGCTATGACACATTGTTCTGATTGCTCCTTGCGTATCCAGGCCCTACAATGTTTGACAGCATCCGTTAAAGCGTCTGTGACGCCTTTTTGCTAGAACAGTCGACATGTACTTACAATTTTAGCCTGTTGTCGAGTATGACTTCTACGTATTTTAGTGCCTCTTTAGACCGGATTGTGCAGTTCTCGACCCCAAAACTTCCATATTCCGCAGTCTTTCTGTTGGTTATTACTACGGCTTCTGTTTTGTGCTCAGCTAGCTCAAGGCTGGCCGAGTCAAGCCTATATTCAATCTGCTTCTGCTTCTGCTTCATTCATGGCTTTATCCACCTTGTCTCAGCTCCTACTTAACAAAAACGTTGAAATCTACATACTATCTGGAATGGACTAGGAGGCATACATTAAGGCTGGGCTTTACAACCAATGATTTGTGCAGATGTTGCATGGATGAGGAAGAGATTTCCACTTTCGTCTCAGCAGCCCTATTATAAGGAAAAAACAAAAATCCTTTGAAATTACAGTGATGCCTACACTAAAGACCGAACACAAAGAAAGTTTCCCAGAAGCCATGGTCCAAATAAAAACATGAGGTTCCTTTTAATAATCAGCTCGTGCCAAAGGGGATGTGAATACCCTTGAATAATTTTCAGGGCACGGATATTGGTTCAATTGAGAGAGGGAAGAAGGGATAGGAAAGGTTTCAATATCTATTCTCCGCGTATAGCATTCAGTATTATTTTTGTATTCATTTGTAATTCACAGTATTTTTTCTCGTTCGTTTTGTATGTACCAATTACACTCCCCACATACTTTCAGCCAATATCTCTGTCCGCGCTACAGTCACAGCCAACAGCCGACAGCCAAATTTCTGTTCAGGATTTACATCTTCATTCAGATCACAAATTGGTTCAATTTCTGGAATTAATTTAATATCTTAAAAGCCAATTAATAACTTGATAACAAGTTATGCATTCTTCTTTAATGCATTCATCGGAACAACCGCAAATCGCAAAACATTAATTTAGCATTCATAAAATAAAACTTTAGCCGCCACAAAATGATTCTGCGGTTGTGTCAGTGCGGACAAATTTAAATCGTCCATAACGTGCCCAACTCATAGGAGAACACTTAAATCGAGTCTAAATCGAAATAAGATACTTTTTTGAGGTCCCGTCCCAGCAGCTTTCAGCTTCCATTCATTCCAAGATTCGAATCGAAAAAATTTGTCAAAGATTTCCCACAGATAAGCTGCTGCTACACAACACACACACACAAACCGATCGTCAGAATGCCGAAGACAATATTGAAAACATGATTCCGGGAATTGAGAACGATTGGTACCAAACGATTTATGGACGAAATTGAGACAAAGGCCAGTCGACCGTCGATGACATCTTCGAAAATCGAAACAATTAATTTAACTTCAAATTAATGATGTATGCTCTGTGCGCATGTGCTTTGTAGCCTGGGCCCGCTGGCCCATTTGTTGTATGTATCAGGAGCAACCGGTGGAACCTGCTGCGATTGAGGATTGTATTTAAATGTCTGCGCTCTATTGTCTCTGTGGATTAACATGAAACCAATATGAACATGCAAAATTTGCATCAGATAAAAAATTATACAAATTGCGTATATGTATCTCTTCCAAGGACGAAGGGCAAGCAACGAGTTTAAAAACTATGACGTATGACAGTAAGTTCAAAATATTTATCGTTTCATTTTTAAAGAGACACAAAAACCCGCCAAAAATTTCGATCGAGCGTGAAATCAATCACTCTCTCATCAACAGAGATCCGAAAATCGAATTCGACAATAAATTTTCCACCGCATTTGGGGAAACAATGGGAATTGAGATTTGAGATTCCAAGAAAAATATAATGAAACCCTCTCTCTCTGTAGCCACAATGTCCTTTGGAAAGGATGATAGGCACCACCGATGATTATGATGATGACGACAACGACAACGGCAACAACGACGACGACGATTTCCAAGTGACACTGACGGGCGCAAAGACAAACGAATCGAATCGACGAAAATTGTAAATTGAAATTCCATTTTACGGACCTTTTTGACAAATTCATAGCCTGCTAGCACGAATATCAAAATATTATCTCTCGATCTTACGAGCAGGGAGTTGGCAAGGAGTCTGCTGGACTGCTGGACTGGATCATGGAGATGATAACTTTGAGGATAATTAATTCTTTTTTTCAGACCGATCTCAGAGGCACAGTTATCGATGGATGGCCAAACGGAGAGATGTCGTCTGCTATTTTGGTTTCAAACAAATTTTCGGTCAAGTTGACATGATTTATAGCACAAGAGTGTTGGCAAGGCGCATGTGTGTAATGGACGAGGATGAGAGATAAAATTAGAAGGATGAACGCTGACCATTCAGAGAAATTTGTTTGATAATTATTTCACTTAATGGATGGATCGTGATCCTTCTTCGAAATATCCTACAACTGAAACAGTTTTGGGAGTACATACATTTATATATGATATATATATCAGTAGGTGTAAGAGGTATTTTTTGGAACAAAAAGGCCTTTTAAGTTAATGAGAGAGCAATAGAGAGAGCGCCATACTGCGAACGCCATAATAAAGAGTGAACCAAAGCTAGTTTGAAAGTTTTTATTAAATTAAATACATATATGTTATGAAATCGATGTAAGACTTTATTGATTAAAGAAGTTCGGTCTATGGCAAATATGAATCAAATACAACATCGTTCATGTGACCGGTGGCTTCCATTGCAAGCGACCATCTGATGTTGGAAATATTATCGATGACTTTTTGGTCAATAGCCACAATTTCTATGCTTTAGGTCCTGAATTGCCGCTGTGTTATTGGCAATTCCCCCACAGGAAGAGGTCTAAATATGTCAAATCGCATGACCTTAAGATCGTCCAGACCAGTCCAAAGATTAACTTTTAATATTCGGCGTAAAGTGCCATAAGTGAGGCATTTTACAATTTCCGAACTAGAAGTAGACATCGCCTGCTGTAAGCATAGAAAAGCCGCTGGAGCTGATGGAATCGATCCTGAATTTATTAAAAATTGCGGGAAAAACACTAATATCTGGCTATGCATTCTATCATCCGGTAACCTCTCCATTGAGTTTAAAAAGACAAAATTTATTGTGCTACTTAAACCGGGGAAACTAGCCGACATCTACCGACCAATTGCTCTCTTAAGTATACGCTATAAGATCCTTGAACGTTTAATATACAACAGGGTTGAGGTACCCATTAATTAAGTTATACCTATAGAACAAGCTGGATTCCGAAAAAGTCCCAGTTTCATTGACAAAGTACTCCCCCTAACTTTAAGGATGGCTTCGAAAACAGGCTTAAGAATGGCGCTGTGTTCGTAGACCTTACTGCTGCATATGATACGGTCTGGGCTAACGTCTTTAACAACATGCTGAGTAATCGCTCCTTCCAAGTATTCCTCTCAACAATAGTGTTAGCAAATTCAAAAAAGTCAACGACGAATAAGAGCCATAAGTATCTCGGAGTGACCATCGATAGACCCCTTATCTCTAAGCAGCACAGTCCCTACACCGGAGCCAAGTTTTAATGTACACCCAGCACACTTCGAATTCCCGCTTTAGGACTGGTTTACTCAACTGCTGTAGAATTAAACAGAGCACATACTACATGAATTGATAGCCAACGCCATATCGCAGTGCTCCTAATCTCTGCTATATTAAGATCCACCCCAGACAGAGACTAAGAGCTCTTAGACTTGAGCAACATTGCGCCACCATCACTTAGACGAAAGAACGCATTCATCAGAGAATTCACCAAAATTCAAAACAACCAGAACCTTCCAATTCACATAGACTACAACGAAAAGGACTCATATCGGCTGAAATTGCGAAATCCTCCTCTGAGGGCAGCGAAGACTTCAACATCAACGAAGAGTGGGAAAAAGACTGGAATTTTGCTCCAAATACTTGCAGTAATATAGTTCGCGTATTAGGATTCAACCTATCCCAAAAAACATGGACACAATTACATAGGATAAGCACGGCCGCTGCAGAAACTTTCTACCTACCCAAACGATAAGACACATTGTTTCCAGTTGTCCCCTCTCTAAGTGAGGCCAAATTGTTGACTTTGGTGACGAATTCTCGCTAATTTTAAACACTGTCTAAGAGTGATGTTGTTTAAGCATGCTGTCCGAGCATGCCGATATGGAGTATGGTACTGAACCGAACCAGTTTCTTTAAAACGCTTCCTGTCACTAGATCGATTATGTTGACCGAAAAAATTACAAAATTTACGAAATCATCCTTTTACAGATCACCTATTTTCGTAATAAGATTGAATGAAAAAAACATTCTAACGTTGTAACAGACACCATGACTAAAATTGCTAAAGATTCTACTTGACATCTGTCAAAAAGATCAGCCATATTGAATTCAGTCAATGTCAGTAATTAACAGTCAACATTCACACCAAGCGTTGGCTCACCCTTTATAATCGATGCATCGTTATATTCCTAATGTCATTAGTTGCAACGCAATGTGCTTTACTTGGAGTCCTGGAGTCAACTTTTCAAGCCACTGTACGTTTTTCACGCTGAAGCTACCTCCATTAATCTTGTCTGGTTAGCGGTTAATACAGTATCGAAATCATATTCTACGAGAGTGAGGCAGCCATCAAATTGTTCGCATACTTACATTTTGTTAAGAAATCTGAGCATATACCGCGTCTAAAGCATTGAAGGACTATGTCGTATCTCTCAATCAAGTAGCTGGATCACCCACTAAGGACCAAATATCACCTTCTGGTGGAACTAAGGGAATATGAGGGGCCGCAGTGAAAAGGTGATTAGTTCCCACTTCAACCTAAGTCTACAATATGTGGGGAATTGTGAAACTGAAGAGCTGGCTGGAGAAAGCTTCTCTGGTACAAATAGCATTATGTTTAATAACCGACAACGTACCTAGTAAGGTTAATCCTTGAAACGAACAAAGCTATTGAAACAGCACTAGGGTACTTTGGCCAACACTCAAGAAGACCTTTGAAAGACAAACATGGAAGTATCTCCCAATCCCAAATAGCAAACGAGAGTGAATATGATCTAGGAGGACATGCTTAGACTGGGTATTTCCAACAAATATATTTGTAGAAACTAAAGTGAGTAAGGGGAAGAGGAAACGATCAGCCACTTTAACATGTTCTCCAACGACCAATATAAGGAATGCTACTCCGGGTAAAATGGTTTCAAGAATAAAAGAACAACAACGGTCTTATTTTTTTACGAAGCAAACGAAATATAGTAAAACACAGTTCGTGCTCCTTCCTGTTCATTTGACGACACTTCGAATTCATCAGTCTAAAAAACCTATCGCGTGCCATGTTTGTCTTCTTATCATAAATTATAGGGAAGGAACACCAACGACGAATTGTTTGCAAGTAGTTTTAAACATCTTTATTAAAGAATAGTCCTGCGGCTTCTCCTTAAACTGATACTACCTGTCCGCATTATTGGCTCCTTATCTTAAATGGTTGGTAAAAAATTCCAGGTGGACCTTTCAGTACAAAGGACACAGTAGCTGTTAACATTTTAATCAAAAAATAGGATCTTCCTATTGAGTTTTATGATTTCACGCTTGTTAAGGATGGGCTTAAGGGGATTATTGTTATAACCGCTTAAACTAGGCATGTATTGGAATATCATTAGAACATAACAAGACCACCTAGGAGAACAAAAGCCACACCTAGAAGAAATGCGTAAACTCTGCTCGTTATCCGGTGTAACAGAGCTTCATATACTAGGTGGTAATGTAGACTATGATGCTGTGGAGACGTAATGAGCCGAGGCGATAGGAGGAAGAGGAAGAGGTCAACCACTCGGCACATAGTTTGGCACAGACGCAACCAGAAATAACCTACAAGTAGACACACGATAGACGATCTTGGCCTCTTCGTACAAGGGAAGCTAACCCCAGATAGGGATAAAAGAAAGGGGAGAAGGGATAGTTCAAGGAGTTGCTTATGGAAACAACTCGTTGCCTGCTCAGCAACAAGACTGACAAGTTCCAAACAATGAAAGGAACAACACACTAAACATGACAGAATACTAAAGGATTCCAAAGGTCACCGACAAATGCTACCCAATAGAACTGAATGGGCACGACAGGATGTCCTTCACCATGAATCGCTGACAATCTTTACGGTTAGGCAGTGAAAGACTGCCGCCTATCTCGGAACGAGATAGTTGGACAGTACAACCTCATCTTCTGCTGGGTGCCGGGTCACTGTAACATACCAGGGAATTGTGAAGCTGACGATTTGGCCTGACGAAGTTCCTCAGGTCTAAACAGCATAAGCGCCACCGACATCGAAGCGCCCACGTCTTATGCTAAATACCTTATCCATGCCGGTGGGGTGAGAGAAGCCAACCATCGGTGGCAAACAGCTCGACCACTGCTTTGGCCCAAGCTTAATAAAACCAGGTCCATCGGACTTCTAAAACACAAGAAAAGAATACTCTCCAAAAAAGTAACCATCTTCCGGACACTGTGCTGTATATAGGAAGGCGTGCCCAAAGACTGGGCATCTCCTACAATCACTTCTGAAGAAGCTGTAGACAAGAAAAAGAAGTAAAGACCACCAGTCCTCTTGTGCACGTTCCGCACTTGTTCAACGATCTAAACGATCTCAGCAACGCTAGAGTAAGAGGGTGACCCACCAACCTTACACATCGGCAGCACAATGGACCTCTTCTTGGTCCAAGAGCATCTTCACCGAGGGCCCGTTTCAATCAACCAACCAAGGAGAGAAAGACCTGGGACGGTGTTTTAAAAAAATTACTTTAATATAGGGCTAAGATTGTTCTTCTGGTATTATTTTGATTCTACAATCGGGTCGGTTCGCACAGAGTGAATTTCAGCATTCACCTCCATTTAGCAGGAAGCTTAAAGTCGTCTCATATCGAAGTGATCTCTTCTTATCTTTACCAGGATAAGGCACTCTTAAGGGCCATAGAAGACAGCCTCACACTCTCGACCAGGCTTAGACTCTAGCCAAAAGCCAGTCCCAGTTTTCAGAAAACCTAAGCTCAGAGCTCTGGTTTTATAGCATTGGGAGGTATATCCATTGGATCAGAGTCATAGAATAAGTGTACTGCAACGTGGTCAAGGCTCCAATACGGTTCATATCAAAGGAGCCAGAAAAGCTCCTTATCCAGGTTGACTCCAAGATATCTGAGTTCACCTGAGATCGGGATGATATTTTATGTTAGTGTATATGTATACATATAGTGTTGACGTTTCATAATAATCATGAAGTACAAACACCGCATCCCTCCCCGAAAAAAGCCTCAATCAACAGAACAAACAATAAACAGAAACAATACCCAAATTAGGTACCAAACCAGACTAGACTAAGAAAAAACGCCCTAAGTTCAACTCTGATTGGTGACAAAAACAATTAACCATCATTGTTTGGGCCATTCCGCTAATAATACACTTCCAAAAGCCAAAGAATGAATTTTAATTGCCATCACAAACTATAAACCCAGCATAAAGCGCCCCTCGTTAGGGCCTGATGTCGTAAATTCACAACCAAACTACGCTCCATCGCAATTAAAAATTCCATAAAAAAAAAACAAAGAAAAAATATTTAGACCTCTTGGGGGGATCTATTGGGGAGCCCATTGGTCGATCATTCCCCGCTCATGCCGGCAATTTAAATAATTTCACGGTTCCATTTACCAATTATGAAATTTTTTTTCAATATGACTGTCGCGGTCGTCTCCATTGTGTCTCCGGTACCGCCCTGATCATTTGCGGCCAAGTGATAATAAGCGGCGGCGCATCATCGTTTATTATTTGTCTCAGTGTGATATGATCCGAATTTCATTTGATTTCCACAAAGATACACAATGGGTTGTGTGAATCGATTTTATAGCCTACAAATTATCATATTAATAAGTTTGTTGAAGGCTTCGCGATACCCGGGGCATCATCCTGCGCTGCGCTCTGGGCCAAGATGATTTGTTGAACACTTCACACCGGGCGCTTATTTTAATCAGACGGACGCGCCGCTTGGAGGGAATTTATTAAAGAAAACCGACAGAAAAAAAATGGAAAATTAAAATTTTATGAGTTTATTAGGATTAAAAATTCTAATTTGAAATTTGTTGTTTTGGAAACATGAAATATTTTTTTATTGCTTGTGTGTATTACATATGTATGTCTAGGACTAGTGAATGGCGTTTGGTTATGCCCCGAGAAATATTAAATATTAATTTATAACTTTATTTGGCAATAGTCAATCGATAACCTTAGGAAATTTTTTTATTGTTCTTGTTCACAGATGACAGTTAATTGCCTTGAATTATTAAATACTTTAATGAAATATAATTAGTTGATTTGTGACGTGTGTCCGGAATGTTGTAAACTACGAGATTCAAGGAGCTATGGGTGGTATTTTCACGTCAAGGCTATGACATCTTCAGCCTAAAAATTTAAATCAATAATTTGAATGTGTCTATAAATTACAAACTTATGCATAAGACCTATTATAGTTTGACATGTCAAACATGGTCATAACAGCATCCTGAATCAGTTATTAAGAGCTCTGGTAACAATTTCAATGGACTATATAACTCCCAAAGTGATCTTCAGGATGTTCTCTACATCCTACCGGCTTCTCGATTCGTTCAGGCTAACGTACTTGTGGTACTGTACGCGTGCCACCTACTCAAGCAAATCCCCTGACCTCTAAACACATTAGTCATCCTTATTGAGAGTGAGGCTGCTATCAAGGCGATTATATCATCGAAGCTGGTAGAAAGTACCAAAGAGGACTCTCTTCGCTGGCTCACAGTTCAGGATACGCATTCTTTGAGCAACATTGAGGGTAATGAGCAAGTGAATGAGCTAGCGAGGAAGTGTTCTGCCCTTGAAAATCGTTGCACAGGCGCCGGGTGTTTTCAGGGCAAGAATCTTTACACACTATCTATCGAGAGCTGATATTTGGAGGCAGAGATTGCGCAGCTGTGTCATATCTAGCCAGATGTTGTCTAAATACCACTTGAAGTGAACACAAGAACTTGCTTGCCGCAAGTGCAATATTGCCAGCGAGAAAGAAACAATTGTATTTTTCCTCTGTACTCAAGATCAGGGGTGTCAAACTTAAACTCCTTTAGTGCAATTTTTTTTTAAGTATGGCAGCGGGCCATATTAAAAAACATAAAGGGTTTTCCAATAAGGATTTCCAAACTTCAACAGGTGATTGCGACCATATTAAACGACAAAGCCAATTTCTACATGAATGGGTTCATCAGTGAGCAAAATTGTCGACCTTAGGGCGATAATAATTCACACGATATCCACCGAATTGCAATACATTTATAGAAACCCACTGTTTGGTGTTGTAGATTTTGAACTGGCAACATCATCGGTTCATACTTCTTTGAGAACGAATTTGGCCAGGCCATCATGGCGATCGCTTTCGGTCGATAAAAACCATTTTCTCTTGGCCCCATTTGGGTGTTATGGACAATGACGACACGCAGTTTCAACACAACGCCGCTACGTGTGACAGAGTCCGAATCAAAATGGACATTTGATATATGTTATGTACTACATCTTCTTTTATTTAAATTGAAAGTAAAGAAACGCTTAAAGGACCTTAACCCCTTCTTCAACTGAATGCTTTAATTGGAATGCACATGAAATTAGAGAATTATTGAATTGATGTCACGTGCTACAAGTTATTGTCTTGCGGGCCAGTCGTGGCCCCTTTAAAACCCTTTTTTGATATCTTAATGGAGTTAACGAAGATAAGCATTGGACATTGCTCTTTTCACGAAGTTCGAAGGTCCTTTCCTTTGAATATGGCAATGCCAACTGAATAGGTCTTGCTTTGTCTTGCTTGTGATGGGTTCTTTTTCATGGGAGATACCTCGAATCTTTAAACTTCTTATTCTAACAGACGTTGCTTCTGCTGTCATATGAAGCATCGTTGTCCAACATTCTGAGCCATATGTGAGGTTAGAGCCTTCCTTTCAGCTTAGAGGCATTTTTCATTCACAGAAGATAGCGGAGTTTTCCCACTACTAAAGCGTGACCAGATAAAAATGATACTTCATTCAATTGTTATGGGTCAGTAGCTTTCAAAGTTACTAATGACATCTAGCTGTCAAAACATTCAAAAAGGTTTGCCATTTGATTGTGCATCATTTTAAGCTTGGCTAACAAAATAATTTGAAAATATTATCCGAATTCCGACTCATTTGTAAGTACACAACGTGAATTTCGAAGTCAGGTCGATCATCATGGGATGGGAACCTACCAGACAGAGATTGGTCCGAAATGAAGAAAACATAGCCGCCGTAGTCACCAGTATGGAAGAAGACCCAATAAAGTCGAATAGGAGACGATCAACTGAATTGGGAATCGCCAGAGAGCTACTTGGGCCTACAGATTGTGCTTACGCAATTCTCTAATTGAGCGCTGGAAACATTGGCCGTAGATCCGGATTTTGGCCGAAATATAATTTTCTCAGACGAGGCCCATTTTTGGCTCAGAAGCGAATACAGCCAACAAGTCTTCGATCAAGCATCCATTTATCCACAAAGACTGACTGTTTGGTGTGGTTTATGGCAGGGCGACATAATCAGACTTAATTTGTTTCCAAATGAGGAAGAAGACACCGTCACTGTCAATGACCTCAGGTATAGAGCAAGAGCTCACCTGTAGTTTCAACAAGCTGACGTTTGAAGGAGATATTTGGCGACTTGGTCATCGAGTTATCAAAAATTGGACCTATCATTGTAAGCATTTGGTGTCCTATTCCACACATAATGGCTTGAATGCAGTTTCTTCTGATCGTTTTCATCTTGTTACCTTTCATTTAATGTCCTCTTCCAAGATCGCCCTTTAGATACAACTTTATTGCACCTTAGTAAGCCTTCAATCTAACACAATTGATACCAGAGAAGTGCTGCAGCTGCCCGGTGATTGAACATTGTGCTCCAATAAATTGATTTCTTCCAGTAGTAGCTATCCAGTTCCACCTGCAGTCACAATTCTGTCACAATAAATACGAGCACATATCATTCTTCATCATCATCGCGTCTAAATATTTGTTAACCGAATCTATTACAAGCGCTCATCACCACTTATCTCCGTCATTCTTTTATTTATGACATTCAATTTCGAAAATCCAGAATAAAGATAACAATCGAGAACAAAACTAGGCGCCCAACTCACTCGCATCCATCTAATTCAATGTCACTACTAATATGAACTCATAACAGAATAATTTTCCACCTGCACCTGGATTCAATTTCGTGTCGTATAAAATGTAATGACCCGCTCGTATCACCTCGGTTCAATCTGTTCAAGCCCAAAATTCCAAGTAATCGTTACAAACGTTTGCGCAATCAGATAGCCACATCTCCTGAGACTTGGGCTACCACACGCCCCCCGTTTCGCTGCTTTTTTTCTAGTTTTTTTTCTTAAAATGTCTTAATTAAGACAGATACACCTTCTGACTACCGCTGTCATGGTAGTTGATCGCTGCCAACTCCTCCCAAAGGGGAAACAAAAAATTATGAAGACATTTAGAGAATTATGGGCGCACGCACTTTCACCAGGTAGCATGCGTGCATGCGGAAAAACGATCCTGCTACACTAATTTTCCAAAAAAAAAAAGAGAAAGGTCCACCGCTCACACAGTGTTGACAGGAATAGCTGTGGGTTAAGATATTTATTACCACCGACCAGTAGCCCGAGCCGAAGAATTCCAAGAAATGACAAGGATCCTGAGCTGCGATTAGGATCAATATTACATTTCGTGTACTAACTAGACTCGAAGACAGAGTACTTACAAAAGCGTTCATGGAGAATTTATTGGGTCGTTAATTAACGCGACGGCAGTTAAAGGGTCCCGAATAAATTTCCCGCTCTCTCTCTCGCTGGAGTCGACAAAAGGGTGCTCCGAGTGCCGCTGATCTTGTTCCAATTTATTTACATTTTATACATTTTATACCAACCTGGTGTCCCTGTCACGACGCATGCACTCTGAGGGGTTAATTAGAAATCATAATTTCCGGGATATTTTAGTGCCACATTCACTTGGGCGCACACGGATCACGAACAAATCTTTTCGCAGCAGGCTAACAAAAAAAAAAAAAAACATTAAGACTTAAAAAAAAAAAACAGCGAGGTAGATTGAGGCCCCGTCGCGACGGTTATGGTCCAAAAAGTTGAACCAAAAATTTGTCTTACTTAAATAATTGATTGGACGTAATTAGCGTTGGACTGGTGCGCATGTTGCCCATTGATGGCAATGTGTAAACATAGGTGGAGACATGGTCCATCGCCATGGTAATGGAGTGATGATGCTGTGCGAGAGGGGATTAAAATTTATATGTAAATTTAGCTGGAAATTGATTTTGAATGCTGGCCATGAATACAAGTGCTTCTTTTGGATGAGACGGACAAAACATGCTTGCACGAGTCATAATAACCTCTGAAGTACATAAAAAACAGAATTGATATCTCATAGTACATAGAATATGCATAGAATTATTTCATAGTTTTGAGTGGAATAGTGTGATCTTGTTCGGTCTGAAACTACAGCTTAGGTGGAATAGTTTCAGTTTTGTATATGATGAATACTATTATAAATTTTGTCTACCGGTTCTGAAGTATAATGAGTTACATTTCAAATAAGTAAGACAAAGATTTCGTTCCGAAAATAGTGCAGAAGCATCGCATAGAGCCTGCCATTTTCTTTGCCTGATAAGTCTCAATCTGGGCTTCCTTCAAAGACAATGAAATGTTCATGAAATTTCGCAGAATTTCTCGAACAAAGACTCTCTCTTCACAGAAGAAGGGTTGCCGAATCGGATCCATCACAAGTAACTCATGCGCTTTTCATCATAAGTGTTTCAGGCGGAGCTCCTTGCGATTCGAGAAGCCTGCCGGGTTCTAAGAGACCACATCCAACCAAAATATTGCCATTTATACGGATAATCAAGGCGCTATTAAGGCCATTGATGCGGTTTCCACTTCCTCGAAACTGGTACAGCAATGCCGTTTTGAAATTAACCAATTAAGTATACACTTGAGAATTACCCTCCTTTGGGTCCCAGGACACGGCAATTATGAGGGAAACGAGCGAGTTGACGAGCTGGCCAGACGGGGAACTGCCCTGGTTCTCTGGCGGAAAATGTCGATTCTCTGCTAGGCTTTGTTAAGGCCTGCTTGCACATCGGAAGGGGAATAGTTTTACTAACTGCGATATCAAGAAAGTCATGGGCCAGCCATTGCTAAAATACAATAAACACAAGTCAACTGAGGTACTTGGGAAATCAAGACCTGATATCGCTAGAATTGTAGCTGTAAATACGGTCCATTGGCCAGAGCCTACCTACACTCTATACTTGTACACTGGGGCGTGTGTAAGGATAACATGGATATATCAGCTGAGGACAGGGAGTTAATCAAGTCCTACATACAATAGCCTCAAGTGAAAAGCGTTTCTGAAGAAGGATCTTATATCTCGTAGAGTGGATCTTGGTTGCAAATGAAATTTAATTTAATTCGGAGTTGGTGATCGCAACTTTAAGAGTGTCAACCATTTAACCGTTGATGAACCATTTGAAGCTACGTACGTTCTCCGATTGGGTTCTGGAGAAGATCCGCCAAGATGATTAATTTTATCGCAAAATCATTTTGAGTGACAAAACTCATTTTTGCCTCAATGTCAAGTCCTTATTGGAGAACCCTTTAAAAGCTTCAATTTGATAGTTGCAGCCAGATGACCAAAATATGTACAATTTAATGTGCAAGTACCCTTTGTAAGCAACTCCACTATTGTTCACCATTTAAGACCTTCCAAAGTCAGAACTCAATTGACCACTGGATGGTCCTTGACAATCAAGTTTTTATGAATGGACCTAGAGTTTCATTGATAACTATATTTTCGAGTGCAATAAATAAAATTTTATAACAATAAGCCCACTAAAATTCATCTAATTTCCAAAGAAATCAAAAGAACGAACAGAATGTCCTCGAAACAGAGCCACAAAAGAGCATGAGTTTCCCACACGTTTCGCCGGCAGTCTCGTATCTTTCTTAACCCTCCCTCAATCGAGTAACATAATACGTGCAACTAATTGATTTATTACACCTGATGTGTAGGTCAAAAGGCCTTTAATAATTGGGTAACTACCGAAGGATAAGAAATAAAAAAAACTCCAACTTGGACTATAAAAAAGGACAAATTTTCCGAGCAATTAATAGATCACAAAAGAAATAGCTAAACGCGCACAGGTACAATAGCAGCATCTTGTTTCGGGATAAAGAGGTCGATGATGTTCCCACGTCCTGACAGAACAGCAGCCCGATCGATTTCAGATTTAGATATCGAGATCGGAGCGAGTGCTTCTTTATTTCTTTCTTCTGTGGAGGCTAAAGATCATAGAGCTGGACCAAGATCTTGAAATCTAATCAATGTGATATATTTTATTAGAATTTTTATTTACTGACACTGATTGGACTGAAGCAACGTTTCTATGATTATAATGTGTTCGGTGACAAGTGCATTTACCTGGAAAAGAGTAATAAAAATCCTTGGAATTTTGTATAGATTTTATTTGGAATTTGTAAAAAGGAGGTAAAATATTGTACGTATCCTTTCGAATGGTTGAACTTCAGTTCATTGGACCCCAGAAATCCAGATGAAAGGATGTATATAACTTTGGAGCACCTGCTTCTCTTGATAATTACAACTAAAATCCCCCGAAGCCCTGTAGTATCCAGCATCAAAATTGGAGCAAGAACAAACGCCATCTCTGTGGTACCCAACGAAAGGATGTAATAATTAAAGAATAACACGCGATCGCTCGATTTAAATTACAGAAAGAAAAAGAAACTCAATTTTTGGCAACATGTTCGGTGAATCTGACTAATTAATAAGTCAGCGGGTGTCCTGCTATAAAATATGGGAAATTATTTATGAGCCTCACCAACCAATTGGCACCTTGAAAAATTAGCCAAAAGTTTGCTGCCCGCGGCTCATGAATGCATGCAAATCCTCCGACGGCACAACATCAAACCCATTAGGCGAGCTAAAGATAAACAAACATCCTGCAATGAGAGGGATAGGATCCTCTTTTTTTGTCGGCATTCAGCTGTGGGAAAAGGCAGAAAAACAAAAAAAAAAAAACTTTCCCGTTGTGTGCGAAATCCTTTTGTCGTCCCTCTTTTGTCGTGTGTAAGAGGACACCACGGAGGTCGTTCTTAAACGAAGCACCTACTACAGGTACTTGAAGGTATCACTGATCGGAATATTTATGACCGATTATCGATACATTTTGTTTCGGAATCCTTTGTTCCTGCAACACTTTGCACATACATACTACCCCCGTATCCTTTTTGTTGCTAATATACTTCAAGACCGCACTTGTGTTTACATGTCCTGGCAGTTTTCGCTACTTTTGATGTGCCCATAGCGGTAGTGGATTTTAAGGACTAAGCCAAGTGTTTGATGATAGTTTTGAAGGAGTTTCATATGTTCAAATTTTGGTATGTATTTTTATTTGTGATTTAAGGGTTTATCGGATGTTTACACGAGCGCCAGTACAGCATGAAGGATTTTGCCACATTTGCAGTTCTCAGCTGCTGAGTTAGCCAACACAGGGTAATGTTGTTTGGTCGGAAGTAGGAAATTCATCCCAACAAATTGAAGGTCACATTTTGATGGTCAACAAATTGGATTGAAGACTAGGCTAGGCACTACAACTATCATGTAGGTATCCTGCTTTGTCTTACTATCTGCCATTCTTTCACAGTGAGCAAGGATATTTTCTACTGTTCAAGAAAGTACCCGTGAAAATCGCATATGTGTCCTAAAAATTTACCACAAAAATTGTGTACATTTCGAAAAGCTGTTTTCGGTTTCGGCAACGTCTTCTGGAACTACAATATGCGTAGCTTGTGCGGAAAATGAAGAATTCTAGTCACCTATTTGAAGAGGTCTTCAGTCAAGCTCTGCGGATTAAGGATATGATGGATGCCGGAAAAGTTAAATCGTACTGCGTACTTCTTCTTTTTTGATGCCTTTACTATAACTTTCTTGATTCGGTCAAGCTGCTTCTTGCGTTTTTAGGTCTTCTTGTTGACACGATTTCGCTGCATGGCTCAAATCGACTGCCAGAATCATCGATTTCCTTGCTTTCTTCGTCGTGACCAAGGAAGAATTTCAATGAAGCAATCAGTGCCTTAAGAATCTTTGAAAAGCATCCAACTGTAGCTAATGGCATTCACAGTTTTCGGGTCATTCCATATGTTCTTCAGCTCAATCATAATGTCCACTAAAATTTTAGCTTCCTTTGGATAAGTATCGTTCAGCATCTGATACATAAAGTTTTTCTGGGTCGAGTCCCTTATGCTTGGCGTTCATATTCTTGATGACGTCGATAATATGATTCTGGGCGTACTCAAGCCCTTGTCTGGACAACGGAGCACTTGAAGGAATAGCTCCAATAGATCCAAAGCCAGGGTAAGATTATTGTTCTTCAACAGAATGAATGCAATTACACATGGATGGGTCGAACGTGGCAGCATGATTTTTCAGCAAATCCACCAAATGCTGACGGATTTGCAAGTAGACGTCTCGATAGCACAGGACAGCGACCTGCGCTATGAACATAACCAGTTCATCGAGACTCTTGATTTCTTCGCTGGGATTCAATTAAAAGACATCCAAGCTGCTCAAGAAATTCCGATACTGCTGGTAAAACTCCTCTTTATAGGATTCCGGGTCACGCTTTATATTGTTTTTGACTGAGAGCGATAAGTAGGTGCCCGAATCCACTCCTGTAGAAGTTTTGAAATGATGACCTCCTGTAATTCTTTTACTATGTGTCTTACATGTTTCACCAACTATTTACTCCTGTATTCGCATATCTAGCTCAAGAACAAAATACATACATATACCACAAAAGCATTTGCATCGCAATTCTGATCCATTCGTTTAAAATTATCATAAAATCGTTATCTGCCCAGACTATCTCGAACAACTAACTACTAATTAATTGCCGCATCAATCCGATTAATCAGAAATGGAAACGAAATTAGCATTTCACAATCATCGATCGTTAGAAGAATCCAAATCAAACACCATAAATCAATTGCAATTAAATTTAAAATTAATTGCGACTTCTATGCCAAATGGCGTGCTGTCATTAAGCCAACAAGCATCAATTATCATTGAAAGCTTCTCAGCCGAATCAAATCCGAACAAACATCAAGATCCGATTGCGCTGCTGGCTGGCATGAAGAAGTAGAAGTGAAGTATACCTACCGGATACCCACCCGCTCCTAACCATCCATCGTCATCATCAGCACCACCATTCACTTAGAGACCTGGCTATGACTATGACTAATAATCGAGACGCGATGGCGATGATTGAACCGCTCATTGAACGCTCATAACAATTTCATTATCGATGATCATCTCACTCTAATGGAGGTGGCC
This sequence comes from Chalcosyrphus nemorum, assembly GCA_949716465.1. NCBI lineage: Eukaryota > Metazoa > Arthropoda > Insecta > Diptera > Syrphidae > Chalcosyrphus > Chalcosyrphus nemorum. The sequence goes on from OX454333.1 coordinate 6,376,650, forward strand.
GCCACTGGCACATTATCGGCGCATTAAAACCGACTCAGTACTCAGTCAGCTCGCCCAAATTAACCCATCCACCATCGGCGATTGGTAATTATAAAAATAAACAAAAAAATATATCAAAATCGTTTAGCGCGGTGTATTGACGAGAAGTGTAAATTGATAATCGCTTGGGTCAACAGAGTATAGTGAGCACTGTACCTGAGGGACTCCAAAGCGGCGATCCCGAAGAGGAGCGCTGCTTGGTGTGTCGGTCACATCTTCAAAGGTGAAGTCCGTGTGTTTGCACGGTGGCAGTGGCAGTGGCTGCTGCTGTTGTTGCTGTTGTTGGCCACTTGACGGCGGCGGAAACCTTGAGTGGCAATTTTTGGGCAGTACGAATCCCAAATTAACGAAGCAAACACCGAGTAAATGGACAAATATTCATTTCGTTCAAACAGTGTGTGTGCGTGTCGGCGATGTATTGATGTTTCCCGGAGGCGGAGGAACCTGGTGGTGTCTTTTGGAAGGGCCACCGCTCTTCTACTCAATTTGTCGGAATATAGTAAATCCGATGGGTAAATAGCGAGGCATATTTCTGGATGCAGTAACTTCTGCAGCAGCCTGCTACGTTGTAGGTCAAACAGGGAGAGAATTTGTTTGCCCCGCGCGGAGGCAGACGAAACGCGTTAAGTAGCTTTTTTGGTATTGAATTGGAATGAAGTGGTCGGGGTACATCAACAAATTTTTAGCTTGAGTTGCGCCGAGATAATGAAAAGTTTGCCAGATCAATTTAGAGTTTGGTGTTGAAAAGTGCCGTGATTAGAGAAGATACTCAAGGCGGTATTCTTTTTTGATTTTTTTTTTGTCTTGTTTAAACAGATCACTAATTGAGGAGGTTAAATGAGGATCATCCATGATTATGGAGCCTATTTAGTGTTAAAATGATTGAAAGGGGGTTTTCCGGATTGAGATTGAGTTTAATTCACAAAAGAGTCTTAGATTCAATCGGTTAGACTTGAGTGTGTAAGCCCCAAGCTCAAGCTTTAGGGATAATCGTCAGCCATATTTGGATCAGTAACTGACTAGCTGACTCGTGCTCGCCTTGCTTCGCAAAGATATAAAGCTTAAAAAAATAAAATGAACATATTTTAAGAAAAAAAAGTAGCCTATGTCACTCTCAGGAACATAACAAATGTTATAAAATTTGTTCTACGTTTATCGGTTGAGTAGTTCTTGAAATTACCTGAGGACAATGTTTTGAATGCTTCGTCTTTATATAATAGTAAGTACCTCGCGACATTATTACTAGCGTACGATTTCAAGAAAGGCATGGTCTAGCTTCAAGACCTACCTATTGCCAGATCTTCAGATTGCTTTCAGCCTTTACCATATGTCAATAGCTAGCGAGTTTGGCTTTGTATTCCCTACAAGACATTCTATCTCCGCAGCAATGTTAAGGACAATTGGAATACTTATTTCGCTCTTTTGTTAAAGGCTTGCCGCTTATATAGAAAGCAACGAATGGCCCAACAATCTAGGCAAAGATGGCGTAGAACTTTCAGTTAGTGAACTGAGGTAAGTTTGGAAAATGGTTGTGAGTTCATCATAAATACACTAGGCATCATAATAGGCCTTGTGAGTCTAAAATGGCAGAAAGAACCTTAAAAATATCATATCGCTCAGCATTTGATTGCCCTGCATTAAATGAATAGGTACTTCCGTTGGTTATCACTTTGAGGCTTGTTGATCCTAACAACACCTACAAATATCCAACTATGATAGTCGTAATCTACTGGCGTGCTTTATCAGAAGACAATAGCCAGAGAGGATCCCAATCATACTCCGACTTTGTCATCTAAAATGGTGGAGTTTAGAAGAGCAGGACGAGCTAAGATTTAGGCCAGGCAGATCACAGTTTAAAACAGTCGAAAACTTTTCAGACACAGTTTTCTAAAGAGGCATCCCAGGAGCTAGGTGGTTGCACTATGACTGCTAGTCATTTATGGCGATTCCATAACCTGCTCAACTTCAAAGCCTTACTCTAGGTCTTAACGCAACTCCATCTAACCAAATGTAGCCTCTCCGGCTCTGAGCAGGACCAGACAACACACAGAAGGGTGGAGCCCTACTTTTAACGTACGCATCCAAGAAGAACTGTTGAGAAGAGTGGTATTGTTGGCGAAATCTTCCACTTTAATCTTTTCTGTTTTTTACAGTCCAATAGTAAAATATATAGAACTCCTCCAGCGCACTTTCAAAGAGCTTAAAACGTCCTCAACTGCTCTATACTCCATTTGATTAAGTCGTGCTTCTACTGTGGCTGCGAGTGGCTTCTATACGGGGTTTACCCAGAAAATTCTTCAGATATAGGGAAAGCATCTATTTATGAACGTCTGCAGATTCCACCCGATGTTGGTGGAAATAACATAACTACATAGCTAACATCGTTCTCAAAACAAATTCTCCATTCAATGTCCACAAGTCTATTCCTTTTGCCCTTTTATTTCCACACTCAGTAGCCACCACTGTGAAGTGAATCATTTTACCCTTGTTCCCATTGTCCAGTTCCAATTCAAAACTAATGACTTGTTAATTGGTTCCCATGCCCACTTGCCATCCAACAAATTAACTTGGAAATATCAATATTTGACATCTTGATAGGAGCCCAACAGGATTCCACCCCGCCAAATAGCTAATTCCCCAAAATGCCGGTCACTGAGAATCGAGACTTTACGACTTCCACCCGCCATGCAGCGTCATCGTCGTCGCCGTCGACGAAGAATCAAAGAGAATCACATTTAAACATTCATATATCGGAAATTAGATTTATATCAATGATAGTGACGGTACTCTGTCTCCCTCATACCGAAAGGCAGCAAGTATCCCACTGCGGTTGCCCGAGAAGACGCACTGCTGCTGTGCTGTGAGCAACCTCTGCCAGCCGCCGCCGCCGTCAAATGCAGAGGGCATCCCAAGGAAGGAAACATTACAACATAAAAGTTAATAATAAACATAATTCCCAATCGATGAGATTTATGGCCACATTTGAATCTCATCGCGCGGATGGCCGGCCGGCTACCCTCGGTGCGTGTATGTCGGCGCGTCGTCGGTAGTGTTCTAAAAGTTTTCAATCTCTCCCTAGATTCTTATCATTCGATCGAGGAAAACATTAATTTTTCCTTTAGCTTTTGACCAAATCTCCCTCTCTCTCTCTCTGTTTGTGTTGTGTTCTGTCGATATTTGGCGGTCAGTGATGTTCTATGGTGCCGGTCGCTGTCGGCCAAAGGATTTGGTACAAATAATGTACAAAGAGCGGTTTTGAATGATATTTTTGGTTATTTTTTCGGAACAGCGGTGTTTTGTGAATGCATTAGTTTTTGAATTATCACAGAGGTTTGCCGCTTTCGATGCAAAGATACATGGTATTTGAGCGAGGATTTATTGAATCGTTGTTGACGCATTTGTATCTTGTTTATGGGGAGAAGATTGCTAAATGGTTGGGAATATATATTTTTGTTTTATTTTATGCGAGTAGAGAAGAATGCTTGAACACCTGCCAATTTGGATATTTATTTGTCTGCTTGGTATCTGAGAAGAAATACAAATGTGGGCACTTTAGACTGCGCATGAATGCAAGCAAAATGAAAGTGTATTCCAAGGCTGTAGTCGGCTGGAAAGTTTATTCAATTTGACATAGATAAAGATCCTTAAAACTGGTCTTAAAAAGAAGGACATTTGGCCGTTCGATAGTGTGTGTATTCTTGGTGTTTAAATTAAACATGCCCGGGAGCATCCGTTTAGTCAGCTTAGGGATGCATGCCACATGCAAATAATGCCCGAGGATACAAAAAGATTCAGCCCAAGTTTGCAAACGCCTATTGTCAAACGTTTGCAGCTTCCTCGTGATAGTGACGGTCGCTCTCCAGGTACCACATCCATATAGCAGCCCGGGTTCAACGTTGGAACGGAGCATTCGTAGCTTGAGCTAATTGCATTACTTCGCCAAACTGTGGATAGCATCCCAAAGGCACATTTTGCGTTACCTATTCGGCTGGCTATATCCAGTTCGGATCCGCCATCAGTTGAGCCAATACTCCCAAGGTGTTGGATACTCTCTGCTCTCTCAACCGTTTGTCCAGCAATGCACAAGTTAACTTTCAGCCAAACAACATCTGCTTCCCTTTCCACATTTGCTGTCATTTGGTGAAGGTCCATTATTCTGTGAGACAGAAGGCATACCTCATCGGCTTAGTCGAGGTGTTTGAGTTCAGATGTAAGAGTGCATCGAATTCCTTCCTATTGATAAGGCCGCATTCAGCACATCGCTAATCATCAATAGAAACAGTACCGCTGAAAGTATGCAGCCTTGCCGAACCCCACTTTGGACTTTGAATTCCTCAGACAGCCTTTCCTCTGCATAAGACGCGACATTTGGACCTACATATGTAGCCTTGATAATTGCTATTAATTTATGAGGATTGCCTCTCCTGCGCAAGGCACGCCAAATAAATTCCCGATTGACACCAATTTCAACACCTTTTCAAAATCATTGAACGACAGCAAGTAAAGTGGTGTTCTATATTCAACACACTGCTCGAAGATGATGCGCTTGACACAGGAGGATCCAGATCCAGATCCTGAAAACCTGCTTGTTCGGCGTCCAGTGTGTCTTCAAGGTGTTATTTGATTTCCTCCAGTATGATTCTAGCTATTATCTTGGCCACAGCAGGCAGCACGCAACATTAGATTGTCTGTTTACGAAGCTTGACGTACATTCCCTCATCCGGAAAACTCTCGCCCTCCCATGTTCTCCCGACACGAGAAGTGGGAACAGTAGCTAGGCTGATGCTGCTGGTGCAGCTTAAAATAGCTCCGCGGGTATGCTGTCAAGTCCTACAGCCTTATTGGTTCTGGTACTTGTACTTCAATACTAAGGTACTGAATTGAAAAAAGGCAAGTTACAGTATTTTTCAAGAACTTCGTCGCAAGTATCAAGTATCACGTACTTAAGTACTAAAGAACTTGAGTATTACTTAAGCAGCTGTTCAAGTACATACTTCCAAATAGGAAGTATGCAGTATTCGCTTGAAATATGTGCTAGAAAGTACTGCTCAGGAGCATACTTGTAAGTACTTGAAAATACTTGAAAGTATTTGAAAGTACTACTTAAGTACGTGGAAGTACTACTCAGGTACTTGCACCTAAATTCTAAAAAAATACTAATACTTTCACCAGCACTTAGAAGTTGTACTTGAGAGGACTGAAGTCCTGAAATATTTAAGTACTTTACAGGTCTGCTGAGACGTGCAGAATTCTACTGAATTTATTTTTAATTTAATATCTAAGATTACGTACACATATACACTCAGCGACTTCAATATAACCTACTTAAACCCCAACAAGTGCCATATATTCAGAGTCAACTTCATACAATGTTAGTAAATCATTTCACACTAACCTAATTCCGCAATCAAAATTCCATAAAAAAAATGTTAAAAAAAGCAGAAAATAATGTTTCTCATCCTGCATTTTATATGAAAACTTTGTTCGCAAAATAACATTTAATTTGCATTCTCAAAATGAAACACAATTACATCATGCGAAAGCAGAAAAGTAAATAAATAAAATAATAAATCTCCTGCTGATGTTAAGTAATAAAGTAATAAAATAAAAATACCAACTTTGCGCAGCACCAAGTCGACGTCTTCATCGTTGTTGGCTCCTCAAGTGTTTGTTATGGTTTTTGACTTCCAATGGACCTGTAGTGCAACGCGCGCTCGTATATCAAAATTAATTGAAATTACGTCAGGACCTCATCCCTTAATGCTGTGTGATAAAAGAAAAATACATATACAAAAAAATAAACTGTTACTGAAAAATTGTATTCTCTTTCCAGTACCACCCCCGAAATAAGAAAAAGAAAAAAAGAAATCCTGCTCCAGCAGTTTTCCTCATTTTTATTGGCGTCTTTCACTGTAATTGCAATAAAAACGAAGAAAGGAGAAAAATTGTTGTACACACACCAAGGACGATTATGCTGACTGGGATGGGGATGGGGGGCGAGAGGAATAAATAAATAAAACGCTTCATGTTCCCAAGCGATTTACATTAATTTGCAATTATTCATGCTGGGCGCTTTATTGTGTTCTAGAATTTATTTACTTTTTTTTTTTTTTTTTTCTTGTGATTTCCTGAATTTGTGAGAGGAAAATATTGTAATTTTTTTTCTGCTCCGGAAAATTTTAAAAGGACGCCGGGGAGAAAAAATTACACCAGGATTATCTTTTAGCCCATAAAGAGCGAAGCAACGATTTGAGTCAATTTTAATTGAAGGACACTGATGGAGGACATTTCAATAATTAATATTAAGCTGATTTTCGATTGAAGGACAAATATACAAATATTTGTAGACACGGGGTCTGTTTGTCTGTCTGTCTCTTTATCTGTATGTCACAGCCTTGTAACTCCTGAGAGCGGTGAAGTTTTGCAAAAGGCTGTAACGCATATATTCCATTTTTAATAAGTTACACGTCAGTTACATATGTAGGTAACTAATGTAACAATGATTCTGGCAGTTTGAAATCGGACGAATTTCCGGAATTGAAAGCAAGTAGTTGTCCACAGTCCTTACTTCTAACTCGACAGACCAAATTAATGGTCTATAGAACGCTCATCTTACCTAGTCCTGCTGTATGGAGCCGTTGCTGGACGATTAATAAGAAAGCTGAGCAAATATTGGGCACCTTCCATCGAAAATACGCAAGATACGCAAACTACATTGGCTCGGCCACATCGAGCGAATGGACAACAGTGCATCTTCGAGTCCCAGCCTCCAGGTTCGAGACGAAGAGAACCTCCGGTACAAAGAACAAGTTGTGGCGGATACCAGAAAATTGGTCTTCACAACTGGAAGCAGCGTGCGCTGGAACGCAGAGAATGGAAGGCAAGGATGTCTCAGCCAGAGACTCTACAAGGGTCAGGAGCCCTTTAAGTACGTAAATAAGTAAAGAGACTTTAAATTTGGGGTAAATTGCGGACAATGGTAGATCAGGCTTCCATTCTGTCGCTCTTTCAGTTCTAGACTTCCTCATTCAACTTATGTCGAGGATTTGTAAAAAAAAAAAGGTTAAAATTCTGCAAGACCCAATGAGGAGGTGATGGTCCATTCTTTTTTTCGAGAAATTACTGAAAAAAATTCATCACCATTGACAATATTTCAAAACTTTCAAACTTTTGACGAACCTAAGGAACATTGAGGCGCATATCTCTTCCAATAAAAGCAGTACTTTTCAGCGCATGAAATCGATGAAGGCAGTAGGAAGAAAACATTATTTGCGCACACAAAAGGGGATATGAAAACCCTTATACTGAGAGTTCAAGGCGCTTGGGAAAAAGGGGATGAGGAACAGAGGAATGAATGAGTACTTCAATGCTACAATGATGAGGGCATACGGGGCCTGGAAGATTTTTCCATAAGTCCTTCGGCTTCTCTGTTTAGAACAGTACGTTCGAGTTTCTCTCAGGTCCGTGGCCACTTACGAAATTTCTCCCGAGAGTTGCTGGAGAGCTACTCACCCAAATTTTACTCTCAAGTGGACAAGCACCGTAGAGTGAGACTATAGAGCTCACAATATTTCTAATAAGTTTTATCGCATCCTGTCTAAAAAGTGCAAGACGGTCTTGGGTGCTCCAGATCAGAAAGTAAATCCGTAATTAGCCCAGCTATGATAATAACCTGATGGAAGCCTGATGGGTGAAACTTTGAAGGGGAGGAATGCTATTTCGTTAGAAATCAAGTAAGACTATGGAGCATGGAACGGAGTTCTACCCCCCATCTAGAATATGCAGAACCTATGTGAAATGTCGGCACCAGACCAGGTGTGGTGGACTCTTACAAATTGAGATTATATCAGACGGGGTGAAGTATTTCTTGCACTGCTTAAGGAATCCTAGACCTTTTGCAAGATTTTCCAGAAAAAAAATGAAAGAATCTGTCGCTAAACTCTGTCAGTATCAAGCGGTACCATCTTTGTTTCGCCAAAGTGGTAAAGAGATTGGAGAGAGCTTGGAAAAAAAGGGACGTGAGTGCAATGAGTCGTCTATTGGTCGGGAAAGAAGATAGCCTTTTAGTGAAAAGCTGGACATATACATATAGAGAGCACAAAAATGACGCGTTCTGGCTTCTTGCTGCAAGGAGGCTAGATACACTCGAAATGGATAGCAAATTTGACGACATAGCCAAAGACCTTAGCTCCATCTCCACAAACTATAGATCGCACGCAGATAACATTATGCGAAACATAGCTCCACACAGTGCACCACATGATGTCATTCGTATGGAGGTCGCTCAAAACCAGACTTCAACGTGGAAGATTATCAGATGTAAAGTCAAAGGTGTAAAAGGACAAGTAGCTCAAAATTTGATCATTTTCCTTCCTAAATAATACCTCGAATATGGGATAAGGCAGCCCTAATCCTGACCACAAGAGAGGCTATGGCCCAAGCAGGATCTCAAGCAAAACTAAATAGGTCCCATATTATTACCATGTTAGGTGTCATCACAGGAATTCGAAGGCATGCAGCTAGATTGGGCTCTAACAATTTCTGCAGGAGCTGCATGGACGAGGAGGATAAAGACTATTCCTCATCTTCTGTGCAGCTGCCAAGTGCTCTCAATCCAAAGGAAGCTGGATTTAGGAGAATACTTTTTCGACAATTTAGGCGAACTCGCTGACTTACACATCAAACGTATCCACCGCTTTATAATAAGCTCCTTCTGGTTTTAAATGGATAAACTGAGGATGCTGAGGATACCTTTATCGTCAGCCAATCTAACTTAACATAGACTAAGCTAGGCCCACTGTGCTGCCTATGTGAAACTTTTAGGGAAAAGTCTTCATAAGTAGCTGACATCTTATTCTATATCTACAGATTATAATGTTCATGAAAAGTTGTTTTAATCCTTATGGATTCTTTGGTCTTAAAATGCTATTTGATAACTCACTAGCATGCAAAAGTGTTGGATTTGACTTCTCCCTTCTACTTTTCCACGAGTATCTACTGCTATGTGTATCTATCTATCTACTACGTGTATTTACTTATCCCTAATAGCCCAATTACGATTTTCATAAATAATCCAGTCAAACGACTTCCGATAGATTCAAATGCTCAGCGAAGGACCGACCACCTTCATCTTCATCGCCACACACCGGTTGGCATATTGACTTGCGTCATTTACACCGATGATTGCATCCACACATCGCATCTAATAAATTCTCGTCCAAGGTGTTAATTGCTATTTACTTAACGTGCCTGTGATTTTCGGCATATCACCTTTTATCTCACAGACCGGTCGGCAGTAATGAGAATCCCATCGACTGCCATCTAATTGAGAGATAATTAAACGTACAGATACTGGGCAAATACTTTTATCTTTAACCATGCCGCCTTCACCATCCCGATAATTTTAAGCATTCAAACGATGATTGGATGTAATTTGTACTCATCATCTAAATGAGTTAACAATGATGAATTTGTTTACAAAATATCTTACAACTGATTTGAGAGAGTTCTCTGAGTCAGTAGGGCATAGTGTGGGTGTTTTTATTTCGAGATACTTTCACTTTGGAAAGTTCCATTTCCAAAAGAAAAGAACATCGCTCTGATTAATCCTCACTTTGTGGACAAATTGATTCGGCCACGATGACAAACGATCTGTCAGCCTCGTCTGAATAATATTCGAACACAACGAGTAGCAAGGATCAATGCACACAAAAAAGTAAAAAATGTCGCGCGTGAAATTAAATTCGCCACATCAACTGTCAACGCATCTCGCGAAGGACAAAGCGCCGCATACCTACAAACATATTTCGTCAAACGATCCCATCCGTCCCAATGACAAAGGGACCAGAAAAAAAAGATACATAAGTGAAATCTTTGTAATCATCCAATTCATCGCACGTCAACGGTGGTCCAAAGTCATAAATTCATCGTCAGCAAGGACGAGCCTGAGGGAATCAGGCTCATAGGTTGAAATTATAACTGATTTTGTGACACGAAGATTTGTAGCCCGTTTTTTTCGGAGGCACAAAAACCACGTTTAATTTGGTTTTTAAAATTCGAAACCGGCGACCGGGCAGCAGGCCAACAAAGCGTAGGCCGAGGCAGGTTGCGTTTGCGTGTTCCGTCGATGTCATGTTTTTATCGTGTTGCCAGAGATAAAATGGGAGACGACATCATGTCGGACATTCCTACTTCTTCTGCTTCTTAATTTATAGTTAATTGAGCGTTTGTTTGCCTGGAATAGATACAGTTGTGCGACCGATGCTGGTTGAGATGTGGTTTTCTAGTTAATTATCGTACCGATGCATATTAAACTGATTTTAAATTCCAATCGAAACCTACGCGCGTCCGACTCACGTGATCCACATTTTATAACGTGTTGAGCTGTGGCTGGTATCTTAATGCTTGTGGATACGACGACTGATTTCGGAATGTATTTCACCAGTAAGAAATGATAAGGTGCATGTGATCAATTGAAAGTGGTCGGTGGAGGTAATTAATGGATTTGGAGTTTTTTTGGTGCAACGGCGTCTGAGGGGTATACATTCTCTTTTAGACTGATCACTTGGTCTAGAATATGTGAGTACCGGGATCGCATTTTCTAAATCAAATTGGACTCTTATAGGGACTCTAAGTATCTATAATGAAATGATTCGAAACTGGATAGTTTGCTGAGACTTCCTCTTCTCAATTCTTTCCCAGTTGCCGTGCTTCCTTCTTGACTGTTATGCGCCACGTACTCCTAGGACCGCCGCGTATCCTTCTATCCTAAGTAATCGGGTTCCATTGCATCGCTTGGTTATGGACCTGTCACCCTTTCGGAGACTGTGACCAATCCACTGCTACTTTCGTCGTCGTTATGCAGGAGGTGATCTGGAGAAGCTTGTATAGGAGGCCCTTTTTCCAGACGGTGTCGTAGGCTGCTGTTAGATCTCCTTTTCTGTTGAAAACCATTTTCGATGAAGTTTGTTAGTGTCAAGAGAAATGCTTAATATCCGACGGACACAAAAGATCTGGATATCCACCTCTCCTTCAGCCTTCCTATCTACTGCAGCATTTTCCAAGCCGAAGTCGCTGCCATTCGGCAAGCAGCTGACTGGCTGGCGGCTAATGCAGTGTCAGTATCGGATATTGTCATATACGTCGACAGCCAAGCGGCCATCAAATCCCTCGGATCCAGCACAACGAGATCCAAGGCAGTGGCAGCAGTTGGACAGTACAACCTCACCCTCTACTGGGTACCGGGTCACTGTAATATACCAGGGAATTGCGAAGCTGACGAAGTCATCTACATCGAGGCGGTGAGAGAAGCCAACCATCGGTGGCAACAGCTCGGCCACTGTAACACTGCATGGCTGCTCTGGCCCACGCTAAATGAAACCAGGACCATTGGACTTTTGAAAGAGGAACACTCTCCAAAATCGTAAACACCATCACCGGATACTGTGCTATAGAAAGGCATGACCAAAGACTGGGCATCCCCTATAATGACTTCTGTAGAAGTTGTAGAGATGAAGAAGAAGAGGAGACTATCAGTCACCTCCTATGCACGTGCCCCGCACTTGCCAACATTAGAAAGGCCACACTAGGTGAATACCTGTTCAACTATCTAAGTGATCTTAACAATGCCTATACGGCTAAGATTGGCTCCTTCATACTAAGGAGTAAATGGTTCCCTGAGTAAGAGGGTGACCCACCCACCTTTACACATCGGCAGCACAATGGACCAACTCCTGGTCTAAGTGCATCCTTTCAGAGGGCCATTTTCAACCAACCAGCTTGCTCTTCCGGGATAGCTTTTTCAATATCAGCGCCTGTTCGGTTCAGGATCATTCGTTCAAGCAGTTTTAGGCCGAATGATAGGAGAGCATTTGCTCGGTAGCTTTGTACGGCATCTGCCGGTTCACTTAGCTTAAGGATCGCGTTGACCTCTGATTTTTTGAATGACGTGGGGAGCTCTGCGGATAACAGTATTTTGGAATAGGTTCGGGTGAGCCATCTTCTTAGTTTTGGGCTTCAGAAACTACGAATAGTTTCTGTCTGCGCCAACTGTAGTTCCAGATCTTATGGAGGATATGGCAGTATAAACTTCGGCAGTAGAAAAGGGAGATGAATACGTTGCATGTGGCGTGTACCTTGGGTATTAGGAAAGTCATTTTAGACTTTGCAGGATGCGTTTAAGGGCTCCTTTTCTGAACAGCTAACAAAGCATAGGCCTGGGATGTAGTCTCTGCCCCATCTAGGCGAGTGGAAAGTGCGCTTGTCTTTGGCATCGGATAATAAGTGGAAGCCTACTCAGCCAAAGGCTGTGGTGAAATCTCCGGCGGTCGACGCATGGATGGGGGTAGTACGGAATGACTTGGTCCGGCCACGGCACATTTAGGGGTTTGTAGACGTTAACGAAGTGGGTGTCACTAACCTTTATAGCTATTGTTAGGGTCTCTGCACTCGACTACCTCCACCTTGGGATGTGTTGCATCTGACGTAATTGAGGGTACCGTAGAACGGGTGGTTAATTGATGCTACTTATTCGAATCCGAGGATTTTCCCACGGTTAGCTAGTCCATCATCTGTTGGGGTGTGGGTTTCCTGAATCACTACTCCGTCTATGTTTTCTTCTGTCAAAAAATGCGACAGGTAGTCTGACTTGGTTCTGCTTAAGATCTGCTAGCCAGGAGGCGTGTTCCTTTGGCTTCCAATTCTTGTAGTTCATTACCCAGGATGTACCGCGAGGTGGCGAAGTAGTTTACATCCATGTGTGGTGGTAGTAGCTAGGTATTGGCTCCTGCGTCAGTTACTTTGTCGCACCTCCTTTATATTTAAGTTCTAAATGCTTGTCTGAGAATACCATACCTGGAGGACAATTTTCTTCAAAATTTATACATATTCTTCCCTGTTTTCAAAACAGTGAAGTCTTTTGCCATTTAACTTTCAGCTAAGCTTCAGGAATGACATAAATAACATTGTTTTGGATGTCCAAATGCTCAGTTCTTTCTGAAAGAAGACCCATTCACGATTGCTATCAAAACTTTACCAAAATACATGTCTGCCAGGGGCTTAAGCACCCGCCTTTTTACACAAAAATATCTAAAAACTTTTAACAATAATAAAATTCGCTTAGCCCCAAAAGTCTTCTTTGCTGCATTTGCTGCAGTTCAACCAGTTCAGTAGCACCATTCCGCGGAACGCTTAATAAAATTATAATTCTCAAAACAACATTCCATTCCCCACATGGCACTCCATTAAATTATCCTTAATTCGTTTGCCGCATGCAGAAAGCATGCAACTGCTACACACCAAAACAATTTCGAACTTTGCAATTATGCCCAGACGAATGGCAATCAGCAAGCCATATAGAGTCATAGCCCAGTTCCGCCGCACTTGAACCAACCACCAACCAACCAACAACAAGGAAACTATTTCCAAATGTTGCACAAATAATGGCAGAAAATTTCATAAAACTGAAATCACAGTCATATCCATTTTGAGTATCCCTGCCAGAGGAACTTTATTCCAGGATTGTTATGATTATTATGTTCCTCAAGTCCTATTTGAGCTGACGACCGCGACGCTTCGCATAAAATTCCAATAAAGCTACAGCAAAGGATGAGATCCTGACAGGGTGTAGCGCCTGCCACTCGTGTATGTGCTATGATATTAGAATAATAATAAAAGAAAAACTTTAGCGCGCGCCATGTGAGCGCAGAAGGATGAGGGAAAATATTAAATAAAAGTGGAAAATCCCAAGTAAGGACTAAGGACCCTTCCTTCCAGTACATGGGCCGAATTGAACGACACGTCTTCTAGCGCTGGTCTTGGTCTTTGCATAATGTCCGTGAAAGCGGCGGCTTCTTCCATTATGGGATCTCGGTGTGTGTGTGTGTGCTTGGAGTGTTATGGCACATAACGTTGCAAAATGTCGTCTTAAAAAATTATTTATTACCTCGAAGGGATTTTTCAGCACTCGCTTTCGCTTCTACAGTGAATGGGGCTCACGCAGTGCGAAACAATTGTCGGCCATTTTTTGTTGTTTCTTTTCTTTGCTTCCTTTTTGGCTATAGACTTTGGCAACAATAGGGTAAGTTCATAAATGGCAAAAGCAGGTAACTTACTGGTGACCGTCCCATTGTATCCGTCCAACCCTTTCCTTGTTTTTTTTTATTTGTTTGTTGGAGGACCATTATTGTGGTCGTGTCACATCTTGTGTGTGCGCATAATTTACCAGTAAAGTGAAAAGTGCTCAATAAATAAAGGACACGTGAAGTGATCTAGATTCACGCGGTTGTCCTTATGCCGTCGGTAAATAAATAGTAATTTCTGTTAAATAGATAAAAAGCGAGTAAAATAAAACTATAAAAAGGAACTTGCATATGAGTTGTCTTAAAGGAAAACAAGCCGTTTCCACCCCTTGATTCAAACTGAATTACTTACTTGTCCAACTGCGATGGAGAGATGCGTAGACAACACCAAGGAATCCATTGGGTGGTTGGTGGATCCTCCTGCTCGACACACCATGAGTTAAAGCCGTCGCCCATACAGACGATGTTGTACTCCTGGTTCCTCCAAGCTTGTCGCGAAAAGCTTAAGGTTATTGGAACACAGCACAAGGTTCTGCTCTGCTGGGTCTCTAGGCAGATGAATTAACAAGGTAAGCTTCATTGAACCCATTAGAACTGACTGACCTCTACGTAAGCACCCCGCCCTGCGATTTCAGGCTAGAACCAGGCAAACTGGCTGCGAGAGAGGCGAACCTGAGATGGAATTCCCTAGGAAATTGCAAAAATGCAAAACAATTTTGGCCAACATTTGACAAAGCAAGGACCGAGAAACTTATACTACTTGTGCGGATCCTCACGGGTCACAACACTCTGCACCGTACAGAGGAAGAATTCTGCAGAGAATGCGGAGATGAGGAGGATGTAGAGGACACCAATCACTTCCTCTGCCCGTGCCCTGGACTCCGACATTCCAGGTAATAGCTCCTTGGCAAACACTTCATCCAGGATGTAGGAGAAAACTCCACCGCAAACACTGACATGCTATTGAACTTCATCAGATCATCAGGGTGGTTTGTATATACTGGAAATAAGTATACAACCTTAAGTAGTTTTTTTTTTAGACAATATATCGGTTAAATGCGCAACGGAACACTTCTCTACCCCACAATGTCCTGAGTGCGGCGGAAGTATTTCTATTCTTCTGCCAACCCGCAAACATCACCTAACCTTCGATCCTGAATTCACCGACACTCGTAAGAACCATTTCGAGATTCCTATGAAGCGGAAGAGACTTGCTTGTCTACATTATCTAGATTATAGCATGAAGCTTCCTTCTACGGGAGAGAGCTAGGCAGACACAAAGATAAGGAATAGTCTCTTTTTCATCCTCATCCCTGCAGCTTCTACATAATTCGTTTGCGAAAAGATGTAGTCCAACACAAGTGGATATTGAAAAAGACGATCGGCAATTGAGGGCTTCTAAAGAAGATATAGAGATCGAATCCAGGGATTTGATGGCAGCTTGACGGTCTGAAAAGGTACGGATGTCTTAAGCGGATGTCAGGCTTTAGACTTCTTTAATCGCCATAATTTCCTCCTGGAACACGTTAAAATTGTTTGGAAGACGAAATGAGAACTAAGGATTAAGACTGCAAGGGAAAACACCGCCCCCAACTCCATCCTTAGCAATCAATTGATTTCTAAAAGAAGAAAGTTACACAATGAGATGAGGTGAGACCCAAGAGTAATGTGAGCAGTAAACGCACCTTCTAGATCATACCCAATTAAGGAGCGATGGACAAAAGTTTTCTCACAGCATTAGGTTCCATTTTGGGGAAACTGATCGAGAAGAAAAGCCATTTTTAGAGCATTGCAAGGCGTCAGCGTGCTGGCAGGATGGCAGAAGGGCGAAGAGGTCGATGAAAGCCCTATTTTCAAATAAGACTGGAAAAAAGACCCTTCTCCAAAACACTTACCAGTATGACTTCTGGCTCGACAGATCGACAACAGATCAAATTTTTACACTCAGACAAATCCCGAAAAATGCTGACGAATTTCAAGTCGAAACTAACCATCGATTCAATGACTTTAAAGTCGCTTAGGACAGCATTCGTTCTATCGAGCTCTATCAGCTGATGGCCCGATTCGGGATACCGTTGAAACTTATCCAGTTAAGCGACACAAACACTGTGCAACTTGGAAACAACTCTTCTGAACTCTTCCGAATGTGAATTCAAGACGCGTTGCCACGATGTTCACTCACCTTGGATCCTAAAAATGAGTGAAGATGGAGATCCTACCATAACGCAAACAAAAATGTTCCTTCACAGATTCTTACTGAAGACTCAGCACTCTACAAAGGGACAATTAGCGCAATTGTGGATAAGATACACCTGATCTGTCCAGTCTACGTCAAGCAGAAATCTACCAATCTTGTCAAATGTAGGCCTAGAAATAGCCGAACAGATGTATGAGTTGGGAACATTGAGCTAATCCAGATTATATTCCAAAAACATAGATCGAGGTGTGGTCGATTACTAGAACTAAGAAAAGGCTAAGAATTAGTTACTTTGACGGTCGATCACGCAACCAAATTGATCATATGCTAATCGATGCAAGGCAGGCCTTCAACATTTTGTGAGCATATCCTTCAGTGTGCCCTCTTACAGCACTCTCTGTTGCAGAGAAATTCAAAACATTCACTGTCCAACTTTAAGACGTTAAGAAGTAGGATTCTCTGGCACATTGCAAGTAGTTAGAGTCAACAAAGAGGACCTGACTGCGGTGCATTCGCCTACTACAAACACCAATAACCAGTAGACAGGATACTGCAACTTTATCAAGGAGCTGAATGACAGAACAGTGAAAGAGATGTACCAGATGAGCATCCTCCCAGCTCGAAGAAATCGAGAAGCCAATCAACTGCCCTCAAATTCGGGTCCTCAGAGCTAGTCGACGAAAGGAAGCGAATCGTTCATGTGCCGATGTTAGTTATGAACCAAGTTATGAACCAGTTACCGCGGCTTTCAGAAAACTGAAAAAGGACAAAGCCGCAGCCTATAATGTAGCCCAAGCCAAACTGTCTAAATACGTAAGAGATGTCTTGGTAGGCAATATGCACACGGTCATCATAGGCATACTGTCGTCGCTCCCTACGTAGTTTCTCTATTAGCTCCTTAGCTGATATGAAGGCTGCTTGATATTTCAGATTTAGCTCCATGGAATTCATGCATGGGGTAACCTAATACCCTTTTTAACTTAGTCCCTATTCGTTTACCTTGTTTCGTATGCACTAACCGGGAACCTGGACGTTGAAAGCCCTTCTTGTAGCGAGCCAATGGAAATCTTAGGAATTGATCGTTTTCCTGAATGGCAACAATATTTTTACAAGTTTTACGACTGGAACTTAGACTGTATATGTACATATGTGGGCTGACGGGAAGACGACTCTCTTCATCACACTCATTTTAGTTTCGAGCTAGTGTGGCCTTGGGCTTCCTAGATTAAAGATCAGCCAAAACATGTCCTATTTTCTGGTGCAGGAAGTTCGGTTTTCAGATAAAACAACGAGCAAAGAAGAGTATGGCTTTCTAATGACAATAGCCACTCAAACACTTCTAATTGCTTCTAAATGTTAACCACAAAGCCGACCTAACGCACATTTACTATTTAATTCACCACAAATTGACATGTCAAATTAAAACCGAACGAATGGCTTTAGTCCGATACAATATGCAAATGCCATTCGATCAACGAGTAGGTATCCGTGCCTGAAATGTCATCGCAACAATTTATTCCGCGACTCTTTCATAATAATACCCAGCATTTGCATGCAGTCATAAATTCATCCATCACTCCAGGTGAACGTGTAGGCTCGTCTTACAAGTTATAAGCAAGAAGTGAATCCTACCCTTAACCAAAGGGACTTTATAAATCCATCTTGAGCGCATGCAGATGCCCGAAATAGCAGCTTCAATACAACCTACCCAAAATGTCAGAGCGACTCATCTGATTGACACGATTGATGTCTTGTGATGCTTGACGTTGCCAGCATTTACTTGTCAGTCAGTGTGCATAAACTGAATTTGAATACAAAAAAAAGAAGAAGAAATTTTTCACATTTTTCCATCATTACGCGGAAAATTGAGGGAAACAACGCGATAAGTACAAATTCAAAAATTATTCCATTGAGATACTTATTAGGAAATTCTCGATCCTAACTCCCACGTTGGAATTCCTTTACCACACTCCAAGGTGGCCACATGACAGGCGTGTGTGGTGTACCTAGCCTCCCTCTCAGATTCCTTGTTGAATCGGCTTCAAAAAATTACCATTCATTGCTTCAACGACAACGACAACTGGTTGTTGATGTCTTCATAACGATCCTGCGTGACTCACTCGTCGCTCAAAGTCGCTGGCAATGGGACAGAATCCGTCAGCGGCATGCAACATGGCCAATTGATATCCGTGCAGCACAAAATAACGCTAAAAAAGGAGTTCGTTATTTCTGTAATGAACGATTTTCCATTCGCATTGATTGAAATTGAAACTATGCGCGAGGGTTGACTTCTCAAACTCCAAGTTTCCTCCTCGAAGGAAGCCGCATTTACGGACCTCATTTCTTGCAATCGTACTATTAAATTTTCCACGGGATTGAATTGTTGCATTGCAATGCGAAAGCGAATCTAGCTATCCGCCATTCGCTGGGTCGTTGTCATTGTCCTCACTCGCTCCTCTGCAAATGATTCTTTTCGGATGATGATTGGACTTTTGTGCGAGTTGGAGCAGCAACAAACCGATGTCTGATTGCAGTTTAAATGGTAATTTTGTGCGAATACGGAATGTCATCTACCGAGGAGAGGATATGTGGGGTAACGAGATTCTTCTTCGTGTCTTCTTCTTCTGGGAATCAAGATGCGTTCCGTTCCAATCAAAATTTAATAAATATTTAATTTTTGTCTTATTCCAAGGGTTATACTGCCAGAGCAATGCATTGTTGGTAGTGTATCGGGACATACAACTGCCATAAATGAGGATAATAAAAAGTATGCGGAGGAAAATTAATTCCAATTTGTTATGAATTGAAATTGCGAACGTTTTTTATACACATTGGTAACGTTTGGATTTATAAACGGGCTTTGATGGGGTAAACAGTGCTCATCAGGTTGGAGGAATGTTAATGAGAGTAATACAGTCCGGGGCGATGTCTTGTTGGTATCTTAACTGTTAACTCTTACTTAAGAGAAGTGAATACCTTCATAGGTGGCACCATGTTTAAGCACAAGGCCTGCCATAGAATCAGTTGTATGTCAACTGACAGGCGTGCAACCTCCAACCAAATTGACCATTTTGCCATCAGTTGGAGTTTTAGGAGTAGTCTTCTAGACGTCCAAAAAGATCTTCATTTTATGGTAGCTACTCTCCGGTTACGCACTGCTGCCCTACGCAGATCTAACGACAAAAGAATACCTAGATTCAACGTAGTCCGACTGAAAGTTTCCCCAGTGCGCCAAGAACTAAGGGACCATCTCTCACGTGGAGTGGAAATAATCAGCAGCTTACGGCCCGCCATCATCCAAGCCCATTGGTGAGCTGTGAAAAATGTGTTCACATCAGGTGCTGAAAGGATTTTCGATCGATCGCAGGGAAGACGTAGGGCGTGGCTTTTATGAGGATAACTGGAAAAGGATCAACGAACGAAAACAGCTAAGAGCTTGAATTCCAGCAGCTCCAGCAGCAGGGAGGATCGAGCTAGAGTCCCTATATCGCATGAAGATGAGAGAAGTGCAGCGTAGCGCGAGACGTGACAAGCGCAACTACATCAATGCGGTGGCCACTCAAGCAGAAGAAGCAGCAGCGAGATACGACAGCAGAACAGTTTACAGAATCACCAAAGAGCTTATAGGCCGAAGCTCTACTCAACACCCAGAGAATGACGATTAACTGAAAAGATGGAAGGAGCATTTTGCTTCGGTTCTAAACCGAGTATTGGCCAGCAATATGCACCCAAGTCAGACTGAAGTGTCGTGGAAAGAAGGGTGAGATTATTACCCAGATCAAAGCAGTGAGAACCAATAAGTCGGTAGGACTTGACGGGATACCTGCAGAGCTATGTCTTTCAAGTTGTGCCAACAGCATCAGCCGAGCTACAGTTTCCACTTTTCGGGAGGACATGGGAAGCCGAGATTTTCCGGATTAGTGAAAGAAGGGAATGATCGTCAAGCTCCCTAAAAAAGGCAATCTAATGCTGCGTGCTGGCTGCTGTGACCAAGATAATAGCTAGAATCATCCTGGAGCGAATCAAAAAACACAAAACTGGATGCCTAACAAGCAGGTTTCCTAGATCTAGATCTGGATCCTGCTATGTCGACCACATCAACACCTTGCGGATCTTAAATTCAAGTCTGTCATAGTAGACGCATTGGGGTTTTGGTAACCTGTGGTCCTATATATGTAGAGATGGCGAGTGATGATGTATACAAGCTTCAGCCAAAATCTGAGACAGAAATGGAGTGTAGTTGGAACTCGTTCTAAAACCGATCACGAAACAGAGACTGGTTTCTATGTGGCATGCGACAAAACACAATTGCAATAGTTACTGGGCAAGCACGTCTCTGACTTCCAGCGTGTACCCTGTTTTGATACCCACGAGAATGGGAATGGATTCCTGGTCTTTCCGAACAAGTCTCCCGGTTCTTGATTTGTCATGAGTGGCCCATAGTTCTTTCCTTTTAACAGTCAGTAGGTGACGAATGGATCCTTTTCCCCTTTGTCTCTACACCAAGTCGTGCTGCATGATTGCCTATCACGCAGTGCCCTGTCCGGTCTCTAATGATGTCTCTGTGACTAGGTGAAATTTGTAAATTTCCCTTTATCGTAGACGGGCCAGAACGAATTGGCTGTAGTGCACGTAATCGTATATTAGCTTCCCCGCAGGCTTCAGGAAGGGCACGCGAAGAGCTTAGATGTGACCCTTCCCCGGCCGAATTATCCGCCCTTTTAAGGCCACACTGTGATGCCTAAGATTTATGATGATAGCAAGCAGTACAGAAGAAAGCAATGGATCACAAATCTCTTTTCGCAATCTTTTTGCGAAGTAGGGTGGACATAGCTAAGAAACAAGAAATGAACTAGGGCCTAAAGTCGGATTGAGCACTTTCCTCACATATCTTACAAGAATATTGACGAAACAAAAAACTACTAGTATTCAAAAGAGTTCCGCCAGTTGAATATGGCTTCGATTAGAAAGATGTTCCTGTAAAGTACTTAAGTATTGCAGAACTTAAGTCTTTTCAAGTAAAAGTACTAGGTGCTGGTGCTTCTACTTCAGTACCCTGGTTCTGTTACTTGAAAAGGTGCAAGTACCGGAGCAGTACTTCCAAGTACTTTCAAGTATTTCCAAGCACTTTCAACTACTTCCAAGTACTTGAGCAGTAATTTCTAGCCCATGATTCAAACGAATGGAAGTACTAATCAAGTACTTGACAGTACTGCTCAAGTACTTCGAAGTATTTACTTAAAAATACAAGTACTTTGGCACTTAAGTAGGTACGAGATACTTGTACTTGCGACGAAGTACTTGAAAAATATTGGTGCTTGCCTTTTTGCAAGTAGGAATTAGTACCATAGTACTGAAGTACAAGTCCCTGTCCTCGTATTGATACTGGTACTTGTCCTTGAAATTTTACACTTAGAATTGTAAAGCTAGGTCTTGGCTTCTGTGAGCTACTTTAAACTATTTCTAGTTGTTGGTTATGTTGTTATGTATATCTAAACAGAACACGTAGCCCAAAACGAGTGTAAGTCCATTATCCTTTACAAAGTCCGTGTTATGTACAAGCGCCATCGTAAACTTTACTATCGCACACAATCGCGAATTGTTTTCAGCGATTGTATCTACATAACATTTACATAAATCACACACACGTTCGAAATTCACAAAAAATAACAACCAATCGATCCAGCGATGGAATTCCATGGAAAAACGTCAAAAACCGTATCTCAACTCATTTCTCTGATTCGCTTACAATCGCGTATGCAAATTCAGGACCTCGCCTCATTGCCAAAAGAAGATTTTTATCTCGAAGAAAAAAAAACTCTTTTATTTCACGTTCTTCGATTTCGACAACGATGTCAAAATCTCCAAAGGATATGCCATTGAGCGAAACCAATAAAAGAAACATCTAAATGGAAATTGACATATCCGTTCGATTCGCAATTGTTCGCTTCGCAATAGATGGATGTGGTGCAGGAGGTGTGGAGGCGCCATTTTATGGCCGCCTTGCAACACTTTTTTTTTTCATCTCTTCATCTCTCCATCTCTCCATCTCACCCAATTCAATTTTATGTCCTTTTTCGTTTGAAATTGAACGATTTTTTCCTCTTTTTTTTTTTTGTCAAAAAAGTGCACATTGCGTTTACTCAACTGACAATCAAACAGTTTATATGCAAAAACGTTCTCCTTCTCTGTTTATTTTTTTTTTTTGAGAATGGGTAGAAGGACTACAGGACATGGGGATAAGAAGAGAAGCCATTGCAAACACGAGGACTATAATAAAGTGGCAATGTACGTGATATCGCGCCATTTCTTTCGAAATTGAAAATTGGAAAATTGAAGAAATTCACTCCTATTGGTCCTTTGGAAAAAAAAAATTTCACAAAATTTACATATGAATACACCTTCCCAAAAGACCTCGGGCGAAAAGTATAGACTGAGCGGAGCGCTGCTGAGGAGAATAATAAAATCGAAAAAGGATAAAATGTATTTTCACTCAAATTGAGTGATTTAGATTCAAATCTGCGCTTGAGATTTGAATATTTTCTCCTCCTCAGCTTCGTGTCGTCACTAAGAGGACATCACAGTTAATGGCAGGATATTTAATTCGGATATTTCACAATGATCCGGGAATGAAATGAAATTTAAGAATTCTATTTGCACAGTTGAGAGCAATTGAATAAATAAAAATCAAAAAAAAAAGAAAGTCCTTTCTTCTTTGTCGAAATTCTGAATTGTCGTTAATCGGTGTTTGGAAAGTGTTTTCCATTGATGAGACTGATTGACAGATGTTTTTTGGTAAATGGTAAATATTTGTTAAGGTGCGTTTGATGTCAGTTACAAAAAAGAATACGAAAGTCGGCGCCTTTACAGTGACAGTGACAGTGAAGGAAGCAATTGAGGTGTATTTAGGGCATCCGTGTGCTTAAAGGATTACTTTTGATTGCAGATTAGTTGACTTAAGTAATAGGACTGTGTTCTTTTGTTCTTTGGCCCATAAAGCTTGCTGATCCAAAGTCACATTCTGACAAAGGAACTGATTTAAGACATCAGTTAATGGCTGTTAGGAAATGATAAATTAAAGACATACGTGTTGTGCGCGGTATATATTTCTACACTTATGGAAGGGACCTTGAACTTCATGCCGTTTCTGAAAGCCAGATGGTTTTTGAGATGCTTTACTCTTGGATGTTTGTTAGACGCTCGCAAGAGATCCCCACCTCTTTTATGGAAGTTTCTGGGATTCGAACCTAGAACTCCATGCACCGCTGAGCCACCTACTTCTAGAATGATGGAGAATTCAGAATATAATAGGACTTTGCAGCCTGGCACTTAGGCTCTCTGAGTTTGATTGCCCAATGCAATGTTTGTAATATTTAGTAGCAGGGGTTGGGAAGATGCTGAGAGACTGTAAGCCATCTAGGGGAGTTGTCAGTTGTGTCACCTTTGGTGACAATACATGCTGATTTTTGAACCTTATTCTTTTTTGTTATGTCATATGCATTCATTAGGAGGCAATATCTTAATGCCTAAGGTTCTGTTGCAGGATTAGAAGGCTTTCTTCGCCGATCTACCTTAAGTTACCAGTTTAGCTTGAAATCAAGGATATCTCGCAGGTATTTAGCTCAGGACGATAGAGAGAGGAGCTTGGCTTTGGTGTTGAATACAGTTTTGTTCAGATTGACGTCAAGACCACACCTTTTGGCCCTCCTCAGAGCACTTTCCTTGATCTCGCTAGAACTCGCACAGTAAGTAGGACGGCGTTTGGCCTCACTCACACTTTTATTGCCTTAGGGTAGGTAAGGTAGGTAGGTAAAGTGGTGGTTCAAAAAAGAACCCAATTAGTGCTAAAGTGTACCGCTTTGATGCCACAAACTCGCGCTAACCTGTTTATGAAGGATGTTATTGGCTATAATTGTATACAGCTAAGCCCAACCCGTGGAGTGCAAATAAAGAAAAGGGTCTCCAATCTTTATGTCGCTATCTCGCTGAGATCCTTGAAGAAGGGCTTACCAAGCGTAGTCAGCCTAGTCCTTGTGAGGGCCTGACACCTACAGAGGAAGTGATTCTTTCTTATTGGTATCCTTGCAGCTTCTATAAAAGGAGTTGTGTGGGATACCTAGCCTAGCCGCATGTAATGACAGCTACAGTTCTAGTGATATCAGGTCTTGATTTGCTAAGTAGCTCAGTTGACTTGTGTTAATTGTAGCTGGGCCATGTCTTTATTGATATGGCGCAGTTAGTAAGACCATTCCACTTTTGATTTTCAGCCCTTCACAAAGCCCAGCGGAGAATCCACAGTTTCCCTTAGAGAACCATCAAGGGCAGATCTCGTTCTGGCCAGCTTGTTTTGGCTGGAGTCCCCATCTTTTACGAAGGTTTTATTAGAGGCGTAAAAAGCTATGCTTGCTTTCTTTACCCTTTGTTCTATATTGAGTTTCCAACTAAGTTTCGGATCCACAATCGTATGCGACCACCTTGATCCCCTCTCCGTCAATTCGTACTGTTCATAATGGCCATAAGCTATAGTAAAGGTGAAATAACACCTCCTTGCGGAGTGCCTCTGCTGACCGTTTTAGTTGAACAGTGTTGCCTGAATAATTCGATTTCTTTACATGGATACCACACATAGATTAAGGAAGTCTTCTAAATACAATTAACTTGGTGAGGGCTTCTTGAATAGATTCAGTATAGATGTTGTTGAAGGCTCCTTCTTTGTCGAGGAAGGTGGCAAGAGTGTATTCTTTATAGTGGAGGGCCTTCTCTGCCGTTTGCACTACTACTTACCGTTCCTTTAGGTCACCATGTTCGAATTTCGACGGTGAAGAACTCTCCAAGGTTTGACGGATATGAAAATCTAGGATCCGTTCTAATGTCTTCAACACAAAGGAGGATAGACTGATAGGCCTGAAATCTTTCGCAGATTCAAGTCCACGTCGACCCACCTTTGGGATCAAGGCAACTTTGACACGCCTCCACGATTGTGGAACATAGTTTATGTTTAGGCAGCTCCTAAAAATCGTAACCAGTGAACTGTTATGTATTGCGAGTTCTGTAGCGTTATTGGCATGATGCTATCTGGGCCAAGTGATTTAAAGGGGGGAAAAACTATTAAGGAGAATTTATCTTTCTTGTTTATAGTAGTGATCTTATTAGAGTCTGCGGACAGCTCGCATACAGAACTAGCTCTTTCCGAAAAACCGTCGGCACAGCTTGGAAAGTGAGTATTCAAAAGGGGTTCTAGGGACTCCGCAGTAGAAGCCGTCCATGCTTCGTCAGGTTTTTTCAATAGATTCTGATTGCTATGTCCTTTGGACAGAATCTTACTTATTGCGGATTCCTTCAGGGTCTCGATGGATTGGCAGTATTCTGTCCAACCCTGTTTTTTTTTTGGCCTTTCTTTAATTACCATTTTGATATTTATTTATTTACATTTCTAAATGTTTATATATATTGCTAAAGAGACTCATTTATAACCATTGCTTAGGGTCACTATTGTCCAGAGCAAAAAATATATAAATTTAAAATTCATAACGTGAATAAAAATCACTCGATCACCATTCATTGTCAAAGAATACAATAACAACTCACATTCGGTCAATTTCCTGCCAGTCCGAATCCCTGTCCGAATTGTTAATTTTTTGCCATTTCCCATGTCACTCCATAAATAAGTTCCTCCTCAATATCCAACACACAATGGACCGCTGCGCTGTTACAAACAACACGAAATAAAGGAAAAATATTTATTTCACTTTGCACCCTTTATCGCACCCCGACACATTACACCACCATCCCACCACCACCCCCCAGTCATAAGACACAATAACAATATGAAAACAGATTAACTCGTCAAACGGTTTTTGACTTTTTTTTCCCATTCCTATCTCCTGACTTGAGGGTTGATTTTGGGAAATTTTTTTTTGTTCCCAGTCACTTCCGGCTGTAGCAAGTGACTGTGATTCGTTTTGCGGCTCCAATCAAAATTCTATCCTTGTACGGCAGGGTTTTCCTATAAAAGAGGAAACTTCCTTCTTAGTAGTGGCAGCATCAATCTGTTATTCGCTCTATTAACTGAGGGTGGATGTGATGCATTGCTAACATCAAGCAACTTTCACCCTTGCAGATTGTTCGTGTCAATTGTTCATCCATTTGATTTCTGGCCTTCTCCCCCCACCCCTTTGGCTTTGGTATCACATTACAAGTGAACGCGAATACCAACATCATCCCCCTATTACAAAGACTTAATCATAATCCCATTGTGTGCCCGCACTCCTTTCAATAATAAAGAGGGAATATGTATGTTTTTTTTTTTCATTTATCATGGGTTAATTGGTTTTTATGATTTGGCAGGCAGCGCGTGCTTGTAAGACCGACTAATGAATAGTTTAATCAATTAAAGGGAGACATGTTACAGTTGCACTGAATCGAATGAGGAACCTATAACACGTTCCAATTTTGACTTGGCTAACTACTTAGGGATTGGGCAAATATCCCAAAATGAAAAAGAAGGGATGAGCAAATTGGAGCTGCAAAAGGTGCAGCTATGAAAGCATGCGATATTACTGACAAGCACCTCATCAAACTAGAAAGTGGGGTAGAATTTGAACACAAAAGAGAACCCAGTTAGCGTTCCCCACAATAGCATTTGTAAGTACTAAGTTTTACTCTAAACCTTACTGGTAGTATCAATTCCATCTCCTATTTAACTATGTACCAGAGAACTGCATTCCCATTCATATACCATTGTGAATCATTCGTTAATAAGCGAGCCTTTCACAGTCTTACGCACAGAGAAAACAAGCAAGTATGAAACATGTAGGAAACTATTGCGAAACGAAATGGAATCGAATAATTATGGTGTTGGTATTCATGATTCTTTGAGTGAGTAGTAGGCGCACATTCAAAGTATTCATTGAATCAAAGTATTCACGACACATCAACACAGGATTTACGAGCTTTAGAATGGTTTAGAAGTAGGTTGAAAACATAGAACAGTACAAGTACAAACAACAAACATCAGGAAAGAAGCAAAAACTAAGAGCACAGCACGAGCCACTCAAAATATTTACTTGCTTTTTCCAAATACAGTGCCAGGCAACAAAGTGGAATGAATGAATGAATGTGAATGGAAGCTTACTTCAGATTTATTGTATGAGAGGTATGAATACTTGAAAAGCAGTGAATAATTCGAAGGGCTCACAAAACGAGCTTCTTGCTGCAAGTCTCTGCTATGTACCTTGCCGAGGTGTTGAAGTTTAGTATGTCAAAGAATCTTGGAATCACTCCCCAGATAAGACACGAAACTGAAATGTAGTCATCCCTACTTTGAGAATCAGCCTGGTCGGGGACCCAACTCTAATACCGAGCCATGAATGGACGATTCGGATACTGCCCTCCGGATTAAGAAGCCATGCTTTTATATTGCGGACCTTTATTTAAATTCACCAAAATAGTACTTCAGGTACTCGACTTAATATTCAAAAACACAGAACAACCAAGATCGGAAAATCAGCTAAGAGTCGCATGAAAACCATTATCTTAGCTTTTAGAGGTGGCTTTGGGGAATGGTGGCTTAATGACGAGCAATGAATTCATTAGTTTGGTCTGCTTCAGTTTGAATGTGAGTGGTCTTATCTGCTTACAATCCGACTGATGTCTGTAGTACTTCAACGAATTTTCGTGCCTTTTGATGTGAGGTTTTCTTTTGCGCTGAAGAAGCCCGAATCTCTTTTGCTTTTCTTCTGAAGGAACTTCAAAAAGACCTGTTGTAGTTTCTCATCCTCTTGTAATACAGGCCCTATGTCAAGCGATTCGACGAAAGGAAGATACTTTGCATCATGAAATGGGTGGTCTGCCCTGTTAGAGCCAATATACATACCAGTTTGAGGCAAGTTGTATGACAGACCTTGTATGGGTATCATAGCTCATTGGAGCCTTCCATTTCTGGGCAGGGATTATTGCATTGTATGCCCTAGCTTAACCACTCAAATTGGGTATCTTATTCCTATGATAAAGCTTCAGAAATTAGGGGTGAAGTATTGAGTAATAAAGCAACACTGAACCACTGAGATCCTAGCTAGCTACCGTCTTGATTACCAAGCCTACAGCAGCAATTATTACCGGCCGGTAGACCGATAAGACTTAGTTTGTTTCCTCTATTGGCAGTTATCTTCAGTCATATCCAGCATGTAGGGCCATGTATCTTCTTCATTTTTCCCTAATATCCAAGGAAGTACCTTTCTTTAGAACAAGACTAATACAAGACTGTAACGTAACCCGTTAATCTCTCTATGGATTATCGCACAAACCCTAGATATGAAGTTTGATCACAATCCGTCCACTCGCTTAGGCTGTAGCTTCGGGCACAGACAGACAGAAGAACGGCATTGGCAGACCCACGTTTTTGGACTTCTCTATAATAGTACTGTCCAAATTCATCAAAATCTCCAGATCTGCATTTCATTTGAAACTTCACCTTGTATCCCAGGACTACAAATATTTCAATCTTTAGCGTTGGGAATAGCTTCACTCACTTCACCCCCATCAATCTGGTGTAGATACTTCAAAAGTTTCTAACCTCTTTTATTAAGCTGATACTTCAACATTTGACACGAGTAGATAGACTTGTTCGATATGACATCACAAATTTTACGCTTATCTGAGAAAAGTTTACGAACCTTTCAATAATTCGACTTCCTTGCGTTCATATGTGAAAGTTCCAATTTGCAAACACACACAAACATACCCTCATCATGCATGTATCTGTATGTTATCAGTAATTTCAGACATCAAAACAAATCACTTCGTATACCGATATAACGTTGCACAAATCAATAAACACTTTCTGCCATCAAAAAGTTTCCAACATCACTTCACAGTCATCATCATCATCACCAGCATCAGCACCAGCAGCAGCATCAGTATTGGCATCATCATCATTGGCAACGACGACATCGTCATGAATCTATCATGAGATTTTTATTATTTATTCGTTGACAACGAGAATCATGTAGTTCGTGATGTTCCTGTTGAGGTCTATAATACGACACCGACACCACCGTTTCGTTGCCATCGGAGCGCTGTCGAATGTGAATGAGGCAGGCAATTGTCGTGGTAAAAACTTTTCCCAAGCTCCAAAGCGACTTGATGTGTCATTTACGAGCCGACATACCACCTTCATATGTACCAAAGGGAAGGAGTGTAGTATCGGTTACATTACTATCGCTACGAGTATGAGTATCTCAAAGATACACACACGTTCGAATCGGAAGTTTTGCAATTCAAAAACGTGCGCATTGGCGCGCCGGATATTGATACTCCTGTAAAAGGATTTCCCCATTTTCGCATAACGAATTCGCTTGGCAATAAAAAGAAAAAAAAATAATAATAATTCCCACCTCCAAATCCATTTATCACGAACGATTTTAAAACCCACAAGAACACGGTTTCGAACAACACAAAAACGATTTTAAAAAACTCATTACACGACAAAGGAATATACTCAAAAAGTGCACAACGCCGAAACATAATCCTTGCGCGTTATGAAAGGAACACTAATAGGTTTTTGTTAATCATAAATGACGTTATCCTTTCTGTTTTTTTTTTAGCTCGTTGACGATAAAAACTTGCGGAGCCACGTGACACACCGTCGGTCGATCATTCGTCAAGATAATCACAGGAGGAAATTAAGCCTATTTGCAGCGAACAATACATGGTTGTCGCCTCTGACAGCACACAAACACTGTGCGCAAGGATGATGCGTCTGGTGCAACTATGACTATGACACTACTGGTGGTGGTGAGGATATGATGCATGTACAACCGCATGGTTGTAGCAGGGTACCACGTGTAGGTAAACGTTGGCTATGATTCGGTTGAATTGCTAAAATGAATTCCTTTATATAGTTTATCCGATTAGGATGTTACGTCGTCGTAAGGATTTTATTGTGGGCGATAGCTGAACGTCAGTTCTGAGCGAAGGATAGCCACAGTAGACTGGCCAATTTGAAGTTATGTGAGACGGTTCTATAAATATAAAATGCTCAGTGGGATATTTTTGTCATGGTTCTAGTTAAAGTGGACTAGTAGTACGTTAACTGCTTATAAAACAGTATTGCAAAGCTGTTGTCCACACAACGAAGGCTACATTGTCTTCAAGAGAAGACTCACCTTGACTACTACATATTAGACTTCCGGTCATACAGAAAAAGGAGAGAGGAGCGAAGACAGTTGCGCAATAAGGGCTGGAAACCACGCATCATCCAGCTGACGATGGAGGATACATATGTATATCATTGATTAGTTGCCGAAAAGACAAAGCAGCTTTTGCAATTCTTCCATGGAACCACTTACCACCAAGAGAGTGCTGGAAAAACCGCACTACAACACCGATGGCGGGATGAGGAAGTATAACGTCTCAAGCGGTGTCCCACAGGGCTGCGAACTAGGTCCCCTACTATAGAATATTATTTAATACGATGTTTTCAAACCTTCGTCGTTGTACTGGTCAAACTTCTTGAAGAGCTAGAGCATGTATACAAAGAAGCTAAAGGAAATGTACAGGACTGGCTAGTCAGCATGGACCTACGACTAGCAGACGAAGTTCTTCTCTTTAGATAAGGTATGGAGACTGTACGAATGACCGTTGTAAATCATATTTTAAAGTACCTTGGTGTTACTGTAGGTGCAAGGTTAGCAACTGCAACACGCAGCGGGGAAGGCAGGAGAACAACGTCTGTCCTGACAAGAATTATGGCAAATATTGACTGATCTAAACAGAAGAAGGGGCTAATCTTAGTAAGAGTTGGGGGAAATATGGGCTCGTGAAATCATACAGCACAAGGAGAGAGGCAGTTTACTGAATCAATGCTTTGAGAATATGTGAAGTCTTATACGGAGCGGTCTGCGTAATGCCTGGAATGATGCCAATAGATCTCCTTCTTAGAGAAGCCAAACAGAAAAATCTTATTCACGCAGGATAACAGTACAATAATGCTTAAAGCAACGAATCGAAGTGAGAGTGAACCTCGAAGAATAGCACGACAGATGGAAGGAGATCTTCTAAAGAAAAAGGGGGCAGATATTGAGCTCCAATATAGACCTTTGGATCAATAGGAATCATAGAGATCTAAACTTCTGCCATGACGTGAAGACTAAGTGCCCTTATTGTCCAACGTGCACAGAATCAGTCAAAAATGTAATATTGCACTGCCCACGATATCATGATGACCGTAACCTGCTGGCGAAAAGACTGGGTCGACTAAAGCTCTGACACGTCAGCAGGTAGATCCTGAGTACGCAAAAATCCTGCGAAGTAGTCAGTGAAACCGTAGCTATCATCATTAAGGAACAGCGGAAAAAGGAGTGACAATGAAATGCAGCGCTGGTGGGTGCCAAAGCGATACCAAAGGCGAGGAGGATGATGCAAGAGAATCAAACCTACCAATCTGCACTCCAGAATTCTCCTTGCCAATTCATTCCCGCCGACATTTGGCAATTTAGACCTGACCGTCTAGTTCCTATTGGCACAGCTTCAGTCATCAGGGCAGTTTGTTCAAGGCCAGCCGAGTCTAGCCAATATTTTATCATGGTGATTACTTTATGCGTGGTGGAGTCTATATCATGGATTTCCTTGCACCCAGTCGCAACCCAAATCGCCAGTGATTTGCTAATGCATGTCCAGTTCACAGATTTAAAGGCGCTGGATGATACGAACGCTCTCCAGGAAGCTTGTTTCCGACAGTAAGTGCTGAAGTTGCCACGATACAGGGGATATCCACTCCCCAAGGCACTTTAAAGGTTCAGTCTCTTATGCAGACACTGATGAATGATTTTAAGACGTCTGAAGTGCCTAGGGTCTAATAACTCTTTGAATCATCTTGGCTGATAGATTTTTCTTACTCAACCACTTCCCCTTATAGGAGAGCTCTTAGCAAACAGTTTTGGCTGACTTCTCCTCCCACTTTAGCCAGTACAATTGAGAAAACATTCAGCTTCTATTCTTAACTTCCAATATCTTGATTTTAAATCTCATTCAACCTCTCAACCATCAGCGATTTTTCTATTCTCAAATCACACGCATTTAGATGTAAATAAATGGCTTTCACTTAACACATCGCCTGCACAAGAAAAAAAAAAAAAAACCTCCATCCGCAAGGACCTGTCCGCCCCCACACCCAAAGTGGATCATTATATTTCAATAAAACTCAGCCGGAAACCATTAAGATAAATGAATACGCGCACTTCGCTCATCCTCTCCCCCATTTTAAGAATCCATCCACACTTTTCATGCCAAGAAAATTCGTTTAAATCCTCCGCCATACCACTGAGCAGGTCCTTCCTGCGCTGCTACACACCATCCCCACTCAAGATGCAGCCTCATTCGTCGTCTTATCTGCGAATATATTTATTTTTATTCGTTTTATCGTATTAAGGCCGCAACCGAGAGAAACCGACAGCAGGGCGTTAAATCAAATAAATTGCATCCCCGCCGACGCTATATCGGGGAACGGGCGATGGCACAAAATGGTGGCGGCCATGATGATGATGGTGGTGGTACCCATTTGGGGTTGATCCATCCACCTAATTTACACAATTCATTCCACACAGATAGTGCTGCCTCGTGGAGAGCTATTTTATCCAGAGAGCCGAGCAACAATTTCACTCGGTCGCCCACTGTAGCACCCTCCTCCCCATCCTGGAGACTCTTGCAATGTAAAACTTTAATGGCTAGTAGTGCAATTAAAATTTTCTGGGTAGGAAATATCCATGCCACGGCAATTAACTTTAACACCCCATTAATTCTGACACCTTGCGTCGGCCGCTGCGAGTGAAACAACGAAAAGAAAAACGAAACAATGAATTAATTACCCCCGGAGCAATTGTTGCTATCAACATTCTCCTCCACCTACCCCCGACGGAGGAGGATAGGATTCCATGTTGGGGCGCAATTGGAATTTCATTCATATACGAAATTTCATCTTAATTACTTTATTAAGGGCTGTGCAGCTGTAATTCATGAGGGAAAACTTCGACACAGCATGTTATCTATGCTGGGGGTATATGTGGCTGCTGACATCCCCTCTACCCCCCAGTCGGCACTTCCAAAATGGCTACATAATGGAGTGTAATTCTCATAACGGACGAATGAGCACGGGAAAAGCGTTTAAACGTAATTAAGTGTGCAGAGATAAGGCCCAAGCGCTCCAACTGGTGGTGTCGGTGTTCCGTAGCTAATGGGGGTGGAATTCCCCAAAAAAAAAAGAAGGTAACTTTGCTGGGGTTGTTCATACACCCACACGTTCATGTGACGAGCATAGAATCTTGATTGGAGTACATTACATACATATAGAAGGGTGAATAGATGAAGATATTTTCTTTCTCTGTGGGGTTTGGGGGTTGCCATTGTTTGGGGGACTTATTGAGGGGTAATTTTTCCGTTTATTACGTTTGAATTGTGTTAGACACAAACTCGTATGTGATGTGATTAGTAGAAAGTGGGGTAAGGTACACTATTAGCTAGCATATTGTCTCTGAAGTAATGAAGGGAAAGATGATATATTAACGTTGAGCAGACACAAGCTTGCAATACGGAGTATCAGTTCCAGACAATGCGCAATTGGGTATGTAGACGTGTGTATTTACGTGAGGTGTTTCAGTAAATTCAAGGAATTTGCCCAATGGAATGGGAACTCTTTTAAAAAGTAAATTTAGATTTGTAAAGGATTACTGTGACTGCACATTTAAGGAGTTTGCGAGTCCCTTCAGAGTGCAAAATATCTTTTAAGTCGATTACCTCGAAGAAGATTACACCTCCAAGAGTACCACTGTCCTGATATCAATTTATCTCTTTCTTCTTATGTAAATGAAAAGTTTCTTGAGTTTCATGATTAAAGGTCTCATGCTGGGCTTATACGAATGACATATTTGTCAGAATATACGTCAAAAGGTGTCAGCAAACGACAGTAAATGTCAATATCGATTAAACTGCTATACATACATGTGTCAGAAAATGTCAGCAATCGTCAGTAAATGTCAATATCGTTTAAACTGCTATACATGTGTCAGAAAATGTCAGCAATCGTCAGTAAATGTCAATATCGTTTAAACTGCTATACATGTGTCAGAAAATGTCAGCAATCGTCAGTAAATGTCAATATCGTTTTAACTGCTATACATGTGTCAGAAAATGTCAGCAATCGGCAGTAAATGTCAATATCGTTTAAACTGTTCTACGTTTCTATTGATTTGATTTTTATATTCTGACAAGCTATGAAAAAAAATTTACTTTTCTGGCAGATTGTCAAAATTCTTCGTTGTTTATGTACGAAATGCGTTACAATGTTTTTAATTTCGCTGTTTGTTATTTCCCAAGTGAAAAATTCTGACAGTATTTGACGTTCAGAAATTCTGACAATTATGTCACTCACAGAGGTATGTTAAGTATAACTCTAGAACATAAATGCAAAGTCTGGTGTTCCTCTGACGATATACATAGCATATCAGATCGATTTTAGTTTGAAAAGGACTCCTATGTTCCGACGTTCATAACCTGTCCTGCAACGAGGACTATGCGGAAAAAACTTGCGTATACATATATCTTTAGTAGAGGACATCGACTATTTCGTGCTGTTTGAATCCATCTCATCATCATCATAAAGAAGATGGATGTGACAGGTGTCAGGAGAGTTGTTTGTATTAGGAGCCACAATATGCTGATTAGGCACTGCAGCTCCATCCTATGCCGAGTGGATAGTTAGAACTCGGTTTCCAACAACGTATCCCCGCTAGGGATATACATATGCTCAGATCAGACTAAAGTGCACTTTTACTGTGGAGAACTATGTGAAACTATACCATGACTTCCACTAGGTGTGACATCTCTACCACTCCAACAGCGTCTGAAGGACGTTTGTTTATTGAAAAGCAAGGAAGATCGTTAAGCTTGCCTAATGCAGTGCGAAAAGTAAAGAAATAGTTGTGTGCTGTATGTCGTCGCTATGATAGTGGAACTGAATCCTTTGACACCGGTTGTCATCAAGGGCCCATTTTATCTAATCTAACCTAAAAGAAGATTTTTAAATGGACGGGGACAAATGCGGAAAAAGCTAAGTGAATGTAATTCCGACTGTTATCCTTTCAACTTCTTTCCAACATCAAAATACCATTGAACTCATCTCTCCATTGCGTGGGAACGCTACACAAATCCTAGTTAATTGTAGCAATTTTTACTAAATACAATAATTCGCTGGCTACTATTTGCGTTTCTCACAATCAATCGTCTAATTCTATAATTTCCTAGCAAATAAAACCAAATAAAAAAATAGTACAAGCAAACAACAAATAAATCCTCCCTGCAGCACTGTCTTCGCTATAAACATTGCACTTTTTCCCTATGGACATAAAAAAAAGGACGAATATGAATATACCTAACTCACGTGCACAGACATTCGGATTTTCATGTGAAAGTCAACAGGATGCAAGGACTAATCGGCTTAAAACATTCAGTAAACGAAAAAGGACTTAACAGAATGGTGGCGATAGTAGTTAAAGTTACCCTCGATATGTTGTAATTCCCGCAGGACCTATGCTCACCTAATAATGTGCACACGCATGCGAGATGTTTTGTGTAAATATTTGAGTGGCCTCTGATGTTCGGCAAACGATCTAAATGGAGAGCGGTGGCAGCTTCATCCCTAGGGGATGAATATGGTTCTATGATAGTAATTTCTCTTAATTACCTTATCCTTATATCAATTGAACTCAGAGTACCTAGTTGTATGTTTTTTTATTCATTTATTTGTTTGTAATTGAGATTGTATGCACACACCGCATGTTGAAGGGCTGTTTTGTTGTAAGTGCGTCATTAATTGTATGCTCTTTGTGAACTTGAGTGGGAGCATACGTTTGCAAATAGCGGTCTTATACAAAATTAATAAAAAAAACAGGTTGTCCTTCTTAACACTTGAATGGCTATTTCGACATATTTTTGACTTATTTATGCTTTCTGATGTAAAATAAACAAAATAAATATTCATCCATAAGCAGCCCAACTGTACGTGTTGTATTGTCAACTGTACGTGTTGTGCGAGGTATAAGTTTCTACACATACAAAAGGAATCGTATCAAACGGTCAGAGGAGTTTCTTGAGAAGCCTTCTATAGCAATGCTGCTCTTGGATGTTTTTCGGATGCTCACAAAAGCTGTACCGCTGAAAAACCTTTGGGACTTGAACTTGGAACACAGTACTCCAAGGCCCTAACCACTGAACAACAGCACTTTTTGATATAGCAGAAATAAATAGGCAAAATCACTTCTTGCGGACATCTTCTGACAATCTTCTGACTGACTTCAACTGTTGTTGAAGGGTCGCCCCTTCAATGGAGAATATTTTCAGAACTGTTTCCTTAAATGTCGTATTAAATCGCGAATTGTTGGTCTATCGGGCCCCATACTATGAAAGGTGCGCTTCAATGACCTGCAGCAAGTAGCTCATTCCCCCACATTCGTATTTCTTCACTAGAAGTATTCACTGGACTC
This sequence comes from Chalcosyrphus nemorum, assembly GCA_949716465.1. Lineage (NCBI taxonomy): Eukaryota > Metazoa > Arthropoda > Insecta > Diptera > Syrphidae > Chalcosyrphus > Chalcosyrphus nemorum. The sequence goes on from OX454333.1 coordinate 6,413,498, forward strand.
ACATTTCATTGCCTCTCTTAAAATTAACCTGTTGCGAGCTCCCATTCACATTCAATCCTGAAATGATAAGTAACCTTACACTTTGCTGCCTGGCACTGTATTTGGAAAAAGGCAGTAAATGAGTGGCTCGCTTTATTTTCTATGTATATATGTATGCATTTGCAGTGCTCTTTGTTTTTGCTTCTTTTCTGTCGCAGTGTTCTGGGTTTTCAACCTCCTTTTTAAGCCATTCAAAGGCTCGTGAATCTTGTGTAGATATCACTGCCTTCGTGAATACTTTGATTAAATGAATACTTTGAGTATTCACTCAAACATTCATGAATGATTCGCACCATGATGATTCGTTTTCATTTCGTTTCGCAAAGTGAACTTCTATATCGTTTCTCTTTTGTTTTCTGTGTTAGCGAGGCTCTGAAAGGCTCGCTTTTTAGCGAATGATTCACAACGGTAATTGAATAGATTCATGCAGTTCTCTGGTTCGTAGCCTGAATTTGGTAACTCCACCTATTGGCTATCTTAACCGATAGGCGCTTTAGGTTGAAGACATACATAAAAACAACACATTCTTAGACGTTGTCCTCAGGTAATTTCAAAAACTACTGAGCCCATCAACGTGAAACAGATTTTATAATACTCGTTAAATTCATGAGAGTGACATAGGCAATTTTTTTTTGTCTGCGGATAAAGTATTCTTGTAGAAATTTGTAAAGCTATCGAGACTTATAAGAGAAAAATTCCAACACATAAGCTGGACTGGACAGTAGATACACATGGCACTTGAAATGCACTCTATTTCCTGTTTGATGTTAGTGAACTTACAAGGATGCTACTTGTTTTAATCAAAGGATTATTATATTACAATTGTAACAATATCCAATCAAGAAAATAACAACAATTTGAAGCAAAGTGTCAATTAGCATCTGCCAATTGTCTCCGTACAACAAGCCTTTCGAACTTAGCACAATCAACATTCCTAAAGCCCCGAAGCACCGCGAGGCTACCAAACACAACGCCTAAGTATGCGACGACAACACCAAAGCGAATGGCACCAACGCTAACTCCGACTACGGTGATGACATCGGTGAATTAATTTGTTTATAAGTCCATTTCGATGTCAGTCAGAAATTTCCACGAAATAAAGTATCGCCAGTCGACATGTCGATGCATCCCATTAGCTGGGCTCCATCGGTGCACAGGAGTGAGAGCCCAAAGCGCCCAATAGAAGTCACATTATATACTCTCAGCGCATCGCTCTAGGTTTGCGACTGCTGCGACTGCTGCATCGTGCCACGACAACTCAAACCGCATTCCATACCCCTCGATTCTCTGCCGTGGATTTAGAATTGTGGTATGGAAATATGTACGCGCGGATGCACATACACCATTCGGAGTTCTCGCGCGGCGCGATCCCTTGGATTGAGACATCAACGACAGTCAGGCCAGCCAACGCGGGACCATTCCCCGACGACAAGCGAGGGTCAACTCTTCTTGGAAATCCAACGGATGCATATTGTTAATTTGCATATTTACATCCGTCGTTTGCATGGTCATTGTGCAGCGGTCCCTGCCTTCAGCGATTGTGTTGTGGGCTAGCGCCTATAAAGATGCTCCAAATTGACAAACAATTCCCTATGTCATCCTCCGCCTTCCCTAGCTAAACACAAAGCCCGAGATCGGACGAATTGAATTTGTGGTATGATGATGTCCATGATGCTGATGATGATGATGATGCATGAATGCTACGCGCAAAGGTCCAAAATATTCATTGAACGCCCATATTCGTGATGATGTGCTGTTTCCTCGCTGTTTCCACCCATCCTTCGTCCTTCGTATCGAATCCAATCATCGTTTCTCACTATCGGTGCGCGAGTGGAACATAATTTCTGTCCTTGCACAGCGCAAGAGGTTGGTTGGTATTCCGAGGTCCCATCGACTGGACGATTGTTTTCTCGGTGATCTTCCATGGAAGCGCTGGCACAAGGCATCTGAGTTTGATGTTAGGCCACTTGCTGGATGGTTTAACGAACAAGAAATTGCGAGAATTTTAGCATTTCAACCGAAACAAACGAGCGACACGCCGCAACAGAATTTTAAATTAAAATTTTTCGAATATTTGTAGATGCTTTTTGTGTTTCTATTTAACATTTGGCATTGTAACTACTGGAGTATGAGTTGAGTCTTTGTTAAGACAATGTAACAGCTGAGGCATTTACTTATAAATTTTACAATCTATTTGAAATGCTTTTGCGTTCACAGGAGAGCCCAGAAATACCTCAAAGAGAGTTCCTAGATAGTACAAAGGTTGTACAAAGTTTCTTGCAGTTTTCTTTATTTTTTAACCGAAGATTCGCCAGCAGTATACACCCACTCCAGTCCGTGGAAAGACATGTGAATTCGCGCCGCAGTTCACAGAAAGATTGAGGTTATTACCGCAATTACTGCAAATCAGTAAGACGAAGTAGCATTTGATGTCATAACCGAGGAACTTTTTCGAGCTTCACTTGCTGGGAGAGCCTGGTAAGCGGAAAATTCTTCCAGATGATTGGAAGAACGGAATAATCGGCACGCTAAAAAGGGCAACCTTATGCAGTAGGAAAACTGGAGAGTCATCTGCATGCTGCTAACAGTGACCTATAGGTGATTCAGGAAACTCCTTGAAGATACAAAATTTCAATATTCACTTAGAAAGTACTGAACTATTTCAACACGATCTTGAAAAAATACTGTGAATTACGAACGAATGCAAAAAAATCACACACAACTCTCTCCATTAAGTTTGGACACCAACCTATCTCTCCTATTCCTTTGTCTCTCTTTCAATTTACCCACTACCATGGCCCAAGACTTCTTTTGTATACTCAAAAGAGCGAATTGAAGCTTCTAATGAAATGCATGGATCCCCTAGATACTGGCCCTATGCTGACCTATGGCAGTAACCTACTCCACAAAAGTACAATGACTGACGTTTAATAAGAACAACACTAAGTCCCGTCTTAAGGCTATTAGTTATGTTCTCAACCACGTATCTGTCATTTGGTAAATCACTGTCACTTGCCATTCGGGTGATCATACACGGCCTTCCTCCGCTTCATGTTCGTTTAGGATCAGTTCAGTTTGAACCTTTGAACAGAGCGGGTGTCTAAAGAATTGAGTTGTGTGCAGTTTAGATATAAAATGAATTGTCTAGTTTGTGATGAGAAAATTGATAGAAACTCTATATCAAAAATTTCATGTGGTGACTGTAAAAGCTACTTTCACGCTTCTTGTGTCAATATTAAACAACAAGATGTGGATTATTTTAGAACTAGTGGTATATCCTATCGGTGTGATAGATGCTCAGTGCTCCGGCGTAAATCACTACAAATGTGTATTTCCTCGAAGGATAGTATCCTGGGCCAGTCTAATCCCAAGACTTCTGTACAACAAACTTCTCCCCGTTCTAAAGCAAAACGTAAACGTGGTGATCTTGTTCAAATGTCTCCCACTGATGCAGCCGCCCGCGAGCAAGATGATTTGGAGTTCACTCCTCGTATGGTTTACCAGAAACTTGCTGATCTGGAGAATTTAAATAAGCAGTTTCTTCTTAAATTGACCGAGCTGCAATCTGAGAATCATCAATTGAAATCTAGAATTTCTTTTCTGGAAAATAGACTAAACTGGCAGCAGCAAAATCAACTAAGCAACTGCATTGAGATTACTGGAGTGCCCCATGTCAATGATAAAAATGCGAAAGGCATAGCACAACAAATATTTGAAAATGCATTGTCCGTGAGTGTTCCTGATAATAAAATCAACAATTGCTATGTACGTAAGCTGCGAAGAGAAAAATCAAAAAACAATTCTCATTTTTCGGTCATCTGTATTAACCTCTCTGATTCCTCTCTCAAACAACACATTATGAAAGAGAAAGTCAGGAATAGTAGTAAGTTGAATACTGGGCTATTTGTCAACGGGAGCGATTGCGGTGGAAGCAGCGATATTGCTGGCAGCGGTGATGGTGTAAGCGGTGTTGATAGCAGCGTTGTTGGTGGTAGTAGCGGTGGAAGCAGCTCAATCAAGAAGACATCGGCTATATACATTAATGATGCTCTCACTAAATTCACTCGAGCATTATTCTCAAAAGCGAAGGAGGCAAAGAAGCAGAGAGAGTACAAATACTTGTGGTTCAAAAATAATAATATTTTGATGAGAAAGGTTGACGGTGGGAAAATCATTTCTGTAAGATCATTTAATGATCTTGATCAGCTGTAATTCTTCTCTTCTATTTTATTTTACTTTGTTTTTACTCTTTAATGAATTCTCTTAATTTTTACAATGATGATTTTCCAACCTACAATCTTAAATGGTCTAATTGCGAAGATGTGTTTACTAATAAGTTGTACTGCTCTAACAAATTATTTTTTATTCACCAGAATATCAGAAGTCTAAGGGAGAATTTTACGTCACTGGTCACTCATTTGGATTCTTTTGTATGCATTCCTGATCTTGTTGTTGTTTCAGAAATTTGGATTTATGATTTTGAGAAAAATGATTATGAATTGCCGGGATTTAACTTTTATTTAAACGCTAATGAGACTTATGCTTCCGGAGGCGTTGGTTGCTTTGTAAAACAATGTCTTAATGTTGTCGATACTTCGCAATTAGCTTTTAGGAGCGCTGATATCTTAAGAATTTGTTTTCGTTATAATGGTGAATTGTTTGTGTTAATTTGTGTATATAGGCTACATTTCTTCAGTGTCTCTAACTTTGTGGAAGAATTTTCAACACTTTTAGAAAATGAAAACTCTAAAAATTTAATCATAATAGGTGATTTAAACATTAATATATTGGAGCATAGTGAAGCTAATTCTAGCTATTTGGATCTGATGGCTTCATTTGGGTTGGTCTCTTTTGTCAATGAAGTTACCAGAGTTGAATCTGGCAATTGCATTGATCATATATTCGGCCGTTTTGATGTTTCTCCTAATTCATGTGAGAAGTGTGTTTTTGACTTAGCGATCTCTGATCACTGCATGACTGGTTTACTGGTTGATATATCTTCCAATAACATTTCATATAGCCCCAACTTGCATAATGTAAAAACAAAAATTGATTACACAAAACTTAAAACCTGTCTTACTCTTGAGTGTTGGGAGGAAGTATTTGCTATAAGTGATCCTTCAGCTTCCTATGACGCTTTTATCGAGATCCTCTCGAGGCATATATCTAGTTGCGCTTTTGTAACTCGTCTAAAGAAGTCAAACTTACGTCTTAAGCCTTGGATAACGAGTGATCTTCTAAACAAAATTAAGCGAAAAAATAAACTAAGAGTAAAATGTTCGAAGCAACCAAATAATTTGCACTTAAAACAGATGTATAAGCTTTTGTGTTCAAATTTAAAAAGAGAAATACCTGCTTGTCGTGATAACTATTACTCTAACAGATTTAATCAAACTAAAGGTAACTTAAGGGGTGAATGGCAGTTGGTTAACCGCATTCTCAATAGAACTCAAGCTAATAAAAATATAGCTGCTGTGAGTAATGAAAATTGTGTAATCACGGACAATCTTGAGATAGCTAACGTATTTAATAATTTTTTCTCGAAAATACCCCAGAGTGTAAATATTGCACCTTTTCATATTGATTGCTCGGTCTGTTATCCTTCTTGTAATCCTTGTGAACGAACGTTTGTCTTTATTCCTTTTGATGGTTTAGAATTATTAAAAACAATTAATTCACTAAAAAGTTCTAATTCAACTGGTTTAGACATGGTTTCTAATCGTTTGCTAAAAAATATTGCTTACTTCGTGGTTGATGTTCTTACTCACATTTTTAATAATAGTGTTTTTTCTGGTGTTTTTCCAGATGCTTTAAAAAGTGCTGATGTTTTACCTCTCTTTAAGAAAGGTGCAACTGATGAAGTAGGCAACTATAGGCCTATCTCTCTTTTACCCTCTATTAGTAAAGTGTTTGAAAAGCTTATTAAAAGAAGAATAATCGAATTCTTAAATAAAACAAAGTTTTTCAATGCAGCTCAGTTTGGTTTTCGTGAAGGTAGATCCACCGAAGATGCTCTGCTGAACTTTTGTTCTCAGATTTATAGTTATCTGGATAGCAAAAAATGTACGGCAGGGTTGTTTGTGGATATAACCAAAGCGTTTGATATGGTTAACCATGGATTATTATTAGATAAACTGGAAGATGCTGGCTTTAGGGGTTTTATACTCAATTGGTTTAAGTCATATTTAACTAATAGAAATCAAAGGGTAAAAATTAATACCGTTAGGAGCAATTTAGCGTTTTTAGATATGGGTGTACCTCAGGGGTCTGTTCTTGGACCTATTCTGTTTTTAATATATATTAATTCGCTCTTCAGTTATCCATTTAAAGGTTTGTTGACCGCTTTCGCTGATGACGTTGGCTTTAGTTATGGTTCTAATAGTGTCTTGGATCTGATCTCTGACTTAAATTGGGATCTTTCTCTATTAAGAGTCTGGTTTGCGAAACATTGTTTATCAATTAGCTCTAAAACTAAGGTTATGTTTTTTAGTCTATCCACGCAAAATATTATAGAGCCTGTACTTTTTTATCATGCACCTGATTGCCTTAAGTATCCACTGTTAACTTGTTTTTGTGATTCACGATCTGTATCTTCTACTTATAGGTCTGGTACTTCTTGCAACAATAAGTGCTTTCAAGTTGATTGTGTTAGTGAATTTAAGTATTTAGGGCTTGTCATTGACTCTAAAATGAATTTTAACTCCCATTTAAGTGTGTTAAGAAACTACTTTCGTGGCACTGTCAGAAATTTTTATTTTCTGAGGAAAGTATGCTCTAACCAACTGCTACTAAAAATATATTATGGAATTTTTCAATCAAGGTTGCAATATGGGATTAGCTGTTGGGGAGGAACCTCATTTTGCAAAATTCAACCCCTTCTTACACTTCAAAAACATGTCTTAAAAATTATTTGTCGAAGACCTCGTATTTTTCCTAGTTTTCCCTTGTTCCGAGTTTTGAAAATTCTTCCACTTCAACATTTATATTGTTATAAGGTCCTAAAAATTTTCTTTTTAAGATCAGGAAACACGGCTTTTAGACAGGTTAACACTTACTCTTTACGAGGCAATTTCTTATATCAAGTCTCTTTACCCAATTTTCGTACATCCGCGTTTCGTAACTTTTATAGTGTTGCTTCGTGTCGCTTATTCAACAAATTACCAATTTTGATCAGAATGCTTACTTCCGCTAAATTATTTGCAAAATGCGTAAAGGATTGGCTTTTCTCCTTTGATCTTATTAATATTACTTCTCTCTTTTCTGTACTTCATTGATATTTTGGTGAAATATTCATTTTTCTATCAGAATAAAATGTAAAGTTAAAGCTTTTTACTGCACATCACTTAAATTTTTTTTACACCCTTTTTTATTATTTTGTTATTAATTTTGTTTAAGTCATTTCTGTGGCATTAATTCTATTTTTCTTTAAAAATACATATGTCACTATTATTTCACTTTTTACTTGTTTATATTTTGTATCATTCTTGTTAATATTCTTATGATTTTGTGAAATAATAAAAAAAAATACATTGAATTGAATTGAATTGAATTGATCAGATATTCTTCTTCGTAGTGCAATGGCTTAGGATGCCGTCCGATCATATCTATTCTTCTGGTCTTGTTGCACTTCCTGGGTATTTCGGGACAGCTGAGAACCCGAACGCTGACTAAATGTCCCTGAGTGTATACATGAAGAGCAGTTCATGTGGGCTTTTTCTCGTAGTCGAATTCCGAGCAGTATTGAGCCCCCACTGAATTGATCTCAACCAAGCTGCCCAGTCCTTCTCTGCAGAGTGTGCACATTTCAACGCTGTCAAGATCGTTCGATTGCAGCGCTCTTCTTGTCCATTCGCAGGAGGGGTACGTACCGCAGTTTTGACGTATTGAACTCCATACTCTTCACAATAGTGATCAAATGCCTTTCCCGTAAATGTGGTGCCTCAGTCCGTGAAAATCCGTCTAGGTGCTCCAAAATACCCTGCGACTTCGTTGATCAGTTCTAGCATTCCCATCGTAGGTATTTGCCGACTTGATTGCCTCCAGGACAACGTACTTTGTAAAGATAAACCGTGTGTTTTATTTTAAATTCTGTGGTTACTAGCCTTACGCGTTCTCGGAAAGAATCTGTGATTTTTAAATAGATTGAGGAAGATGTGATCGTTCCAGAAACCGATCGCTTTCCTGTAAGACTTTTAACTACTAAAAAGTACGATTTTGTTGCTTCATCCGAGGGGAGGTTCGAATTGCTTCTTTATTAAAAGTGGCAGTAGCAAGAATGCTTCTCTGTCTGATGTTCTTGGACACTGCCCTACTGATCAGCAGTCGCTTCTCCTTTTCCGTAGCGCTTGATCATATTGCCTCTTTGGATACGGGTTTGTGTGGAAAGGTACTGCTGTATATGTACATACATATATATAGATAGGCAGGAAGCCGTTAAACATACAACCTGCAATGTTTTGCATGCATTTTAATAGCGTGGAGAATTCAAGCTGAATTGAAAGCAGCTCTTCACTCAAATCTTTTCCATCAGCTACAAGTCTTATTTAAATTGATCCACTTAGTTAAATAAGAGATATCACTCAATATGCACATTGTCAACGTTAATTATAGACACACACAGGTGGAATTAATTGAAAATCCACAACAGAGCTGCCCAAACAACAACTTGATCCTTCGAACCGCATTCATTGGGACAGGCGCCTACTCAAGCAAACAACCTCCGGTTGAATAAATTAATTTAAATGATAAAAAATTACAAAACAACCTGTTGTCCCGTTGTTGTTATTCAGAATTACTCTTAAAATTCATAATTGAATTTTATAACAACCTCATTCTGGGATAAACAAGCAAACAAACATGTCAGCTGGAATTTCAATTTAAAATTTACATAACCACAGCCATTTTACAAATCAATTTGTGCGCCACAATAGACAACACAAGGATCCATTCGTTCGTTGGTTCGTTTAGTTTGTCGTTTGTCGCGCTGCAAATGTGCCTCCTGTCTGTCTGATGTGAAACAACGCGGCAGGATCTGTCGCTGCCATGCCACACAGCAAATGATGGGGAAAAAGGATTTCTTTGTTTCTCTCTCAACTGTTTTTTTTTTTATGAAAAATTGATTTCCTTTTTTCCTTCCAGCTAGAAACCATCAAAGGAGCAACAAAAAAAAAAAACATTGCATTCAAACAATTCGCTGGCTGCAGAGAGAGAAATTGTCATCCAATTATTTTTCCACTCGGAATTGGTTGGATTGGAAAAGGGGGGGTGCAGAGGACATTGAGCCAAGTTTTGCCATTCAAATGGGAGTGTACAGGGAGGTGGTTAAAGGACAACAACCTCAAACTGGGTATCCATATACCATGCCACCGTTCCATTGGACGTGAGCAGAGAGGTACATAGTGTGTGGAGGTGCTCTTGTTTTTTTTCTTGCTCTTGGCACAGGGAATAAATCCAACTAACAAGCCAACTAAAGTGGTTCAGAAGAGCAAACAAAGCGGAATGGATAAAATATAATAAAAACATAAATGTCAATTTAGCATACGTGCGCCAATCCATTACGGCGGCATAATTTATGGATTCCCATGTTGGTTGGGTAATGTTGCACAATTTGGTCGCATGAGAGCAGGAGTGTCGGTCGGCAGTGCAATTTGCACGACAAAAATGCACGGCTGGCTGGCCGAGTGAGTATTCAAATGAGCCACAAAGTGACGGGCAACGAGGCTCAGCCCACTTTTGGATGTGGAAAAAGTGGTGGGAAGTGGCAGCAGTGGCAGTGGTGGGAAGTGGCAGCACCTATTAGAAGCCTAGAAATTAGTCCATGGTTCTTTCTTTGATTTCTTTCAGACGAATATCTGTGTTGATGCTGCGAGCCACAGTTGTGCAACGATCCTTTCGTAGAAGAGAAACAAATATCAAGTATAACATTTGCTATTGGAAGTTTACTACACAGTTCTTAAAGTACCGAGTCGAAATCTTTGTTATTCCACATAAAAACATAGCAACACATTTCGTGCGAAAAAAATTTTGATCAAATTATGACATTTTAACGGATACTAATGAACGAGTTCTAACAAATACAAGATCATTTATCAGATACTGACATTTACTGACATGAATACTGACAGATATTCGAACGAATTCGAACAAATATGCAGCCATTTATCAGATACTGACACTTACTGACATAAATACTGACAGATGTTCGAACAAATACAAAATCATTTATCAGATACTGACATAAATACTGACAGATATTCGAACAAATATGAAGCCATTTATCAGATACTGACACTTACTGACATAAATACTGATAGATGTTCTAACAAATACAAGATTTTTTATCAGATACTGACTTTTACTGACAAATCTGTCACTCGTGTTGATTTCGGGACTCGCAAAAATTGTACATTTTTTACATGGAATTGATTGACTTAGATATGGACGATTGCGGACAAATTCAGAGGAAAGCGGACGGAAAAATGAGTACAAAAATGGACGGATACGGCATTGTGCGTGCGGATGCGGATTGTAGCGGACAGAGTCTGACGAAAACTGGTGGATGCCGGTGAAAACGTGTAGATGCGGACGAAAGCGGATGGAAATGGACAGATGGGGTTGAAAACGTACTGATGCGAGCCAATATGGACAGAATCGGACGGGATGTGGACGACGGAATGGACTAATGAAGAAATAATATATAAAGGAAATTTAAAATGAAGATGAAGTGAACAATTTCCGCAACAGTGGAAAGGTAGGATTACCTTTTAGCTTCCGAAAAATGGAAATACAATGGAACGTGCAAGTCTGGAAGCCGTTGGCAAAATACTTAGTTCTCGACCGAGTCAAACATTTCACGTAGAATTCAAGAAGTCTTCTGACAGTTAGAATAAAGGCGAGGCAACCTGCTCCAAGTATCACGTCTTGCGCTATGCTAAGGTATCAGAAGAATTTAAAGCTCAAGGTGGATTACGTCAAGGATGCATACTGTCAGCACTATTGTTCGTGGTGGTTATCAGCGAGTTATTCCGTGCAGCATTGAGGGAAGGGGACTATGATATATTACCTTAAGCACCTAGACTACGCTGATGATGTTTGAAGGCAATCAAAATGAGGCTCAAAATAAAGGCAACCAAAGCAAAAGCCCTCAGGATTTCCAACACCTGCGCTCGACTCACCATTGACGAAGCGGTAGAGGAGAATCTTGTCAACTTTCTATACCTGGTCTCGGCTAACTCTGGTTGATGGTTGCGGCAGAATCAGGAGAACTTAAGCTGCATTTGGAATGCTATCCACAATCTGGAAATGTTCGGTTGCCAGCTTAACAATACATACCAGCTCATAGGTTAAAAACCCTTTGAAAGTCTAAATATATTTCACCCATTTGACAAACCTATTGCAATAGAGGTACTAAAAGCCTCAGCTCCTGGCCGTATAATTGAATTAATTCCATCTGAATCCGCAACGTCCACCCTCAATAGGCTTATAAAACAATAATCACGAACCGGCCTTCCATATCATTGGATTATTAATATCACTATGATGGGACTTAACCAGTCAAACGGTAGTAATCTCCCATATCCACCCTCGTTCCAGTCCCTTTTTCAACTCTCTGGTAAAAAAACAGCATCTCTCTAAATATTGTTTTGTGGTTTTTAAACGTTCCCCTAGGGATGCTTTGGATGCTTCCTGCATTCGTTCGCATCCTGATGAAAAGGGTGCGCGCAAAAACATATTGCATAAACGAATAAAAAGGATGCGGCGGGATGTTTATGGCATGCCCACGTTCGACAATAGCTGAGGGTTGGTATCATTATCCTTTTTGACACACACACACACAAAGAGACTCCTTTTGATGATGAGTAGGAAACACAAAAAAAAAAAAAAAACTGAGTCCGTTCCCAACGATTACATGATGTAATCCCATGCGCATTCCAAATTTATTCATTGCAACAAAATTGCCTCGTCCTTGTTTGCTTTCTCATGTAATTGAGAGCGTCGCCAAAGTATTGTCACACGACACTACAACTGTCACGAAATTTGCATACATATTGCACACAGGATAACGCAGCACAGCCACCGACGACGGGTGTACGGGTTTTTAATTAAAAATTTATCACTGCCTCCAAGGATGCTTTACCATTTGCATGTGTATGTGTGTGCGAGGGTATTTTGTGTTAAATAAATCGCACCCCAAAGAATTATAATTTAATAACCGGCGATGACGAGAGTGCGGCACAATGATAAATGGGTTTCGACACACACAACAACAAAGTGCCATCGAGGATCTCTCTTGCTTTTATGGGACTAATTTTAATTTGATTCGGTTTTTATTGCGAAGGATATTTGCATATTATTACGTTTTTATTACTCCGCTCGTATGTGTGGGAAGCGACCTTTCACCTCTCGCTCGACGACGGTACCCATTATCAAAATTTAATTTTAATTTCACGTTTATTGCTCTGCTCTCACCTGGAGGTGGTGTTTAGACAGAGGGGGTTGTGTTGCACGGTTTTGTAGAAAGTAAAGTGACATTGGAAAATTTCCTTTGCTCGTAAAATTGTTGATGAAATTGTTGGTGGTTGTGAAAGGAGCAGATCCATGATCTAATGAGCGAACACTTATGAGTGGAATAATCACCTGAGCGTGTCGTTGAGAGAGGGAGAGAGGGGCTGTTTTATTTAGCGGTTTATAGACCTTCGTGGAATCAGGGCTTGAGTGCTTCTGCTCTGCATGGAGCCATTAACAGGTCGTTGGTTTCATGGTTTTTAATTGCAACTATTTCGCTTCTTAGTAATTGTAGTTAGCTATATGTATGTGGGGGGCGAAAGCCGAATAAATTGTATATGCGGCCATTCTTTTGGCATTTTAATTTCATCATTTTGCTTGGTAATTGCTTTCAATTAACGCATTAAATGGTAGTGAGCAATGCGATTAGTTGCGTGAGAAAGTTTTTTAAAAAAAATGTTCAGTTCAAGGGTTTGAATGTTTTAATTTTCGAAATTTGTAATGAGAACGTAGATGTTTTCTAAGAAAGGCCTTAAAGAACTATGAGACTGAACAAATGGGGAGGTATCTGCATACTGCTGCCTGCTGTGGCCAAGATAATAGCTAGAATCATCTTGGAGCGAATCAAAGAACACCTCGAAGACACACAGGATGCCGAAGAAGCAGGTTTCCTGGAATTGGATCTGGATCCTCCGGTGTCGAGCACATCAACTTCGAGCAATGTGTTGAATATAGAACGTCACTTCACAAGCTGTTCATCGATTTTGATAGTGTCAATCGGGAATTTATTTGGCGTGCCCTGCGGAGGAGAGGTTTTCCTGATAAATTAATAGAAATTATCAAGGCTACATATGATGGGTCCACATATTACGTCTTCAGTCTTGCACAGAGAAAGCTGTCTGAGGAATTCAAAGTCCAAAGAGGGGTTTCGCAAGGCTGCATACTTTCACCAATACTATTTCTATTGGTGATTAGCGATGTGGTCAATGCGGCTTTGTCAAATGGAAATGGAGGAATTCGATGGACTCCTACATCTGAACTCAAGCACCTTGACTACGCCGATGATACATGCCTTCTGTTTCACAGAATAAGGGACCTTCACCATTTGACAGCAAATGTGAAAAGGGGAGGCAGACGTCGTTGGGCTAAAAATTAACTCGGAAAATTCTAAAATGATTAGCCTAGGACCAAACTCATCAATTCATATATATACATATGTATTGCTAGACAAACGGTTGAGAGAGTAGAGAGTTTCCAACACCTTGGGAATATTGTCTCGACCGATGGACCTAGCCAGCTGAATAGGTAAAGCAAAATCTACAGTTTGGTGAAGTAATACAATAAGCTTAAACACCAAGCTACGACTGTTGCGTTCCAACGTTGAATCCGTCCTGCTATGTATATGGATGTGGTACCTGGAGGGTGACCACCACTATCACGAGAAAGCTGCACACATTTGTTAATAGGTGCCTACGCTACATCTTAAGGATATTCTGGCCAGAGCGTATCTCTAACGAACAGCTTTATCAGAGAACGGGCCATGATCCTAAGGGCACAACCATACGACGGCGTAAGGGGCAGTGGATTGGTCACCCTCTCCGAAAGAGTGACAGGTCCATAGCTGCAACTGGGAAAGAGTTGGAGAGAGCTGAGGTACATTTGCAGAAGTCGCACACGATGGTGCGTAGGCGTTGTGGAAGCCCTCAATTTGTGTTCCTCTCTCCTTGAAGTAGATGAACACTTAGTATGTAATACGGAAGGCAAACGGCTTCAATCTGAGGACCTTTGCTGATGAAGTAATAGAAACCATGCCTAGCTTCACTCCGGTTGACTGTAGTCTGGCGGCCAAAACCGCTGAAAGACTAAGAGAAGGCTGATTGTGCTAATCAGACCTTTAAGGCCACGCCTAGATTTTGTACCGATGAGAGACTACCTGGAATTTAAGGAAACTTATCTTATATCACTTGCTGGGAAAAGATCAGCGTGTACTACGCGGGGGTCTTCCCTTTTCTTAAGGGAACGTTTCCAACGTTAACTGGCTGGGCACAATGAACCCTAACTATTGTTCTAAGTTCTAAGTGAGTACCTTTTGTCACAAGGTACCCTTCTGGGTGGAAGTTTTATAGCCAGTCCAATATGAAACCCTTTCGTTCTGGATCGTCACCAAGATTTTACACATATGTACCTATCTTAAACTGAACTGCATTCTTCTGCATATCGGCTTGATGCCTAATTAGACCATATATTGGACAGAATATCAATGCAACACTCCGTTCTGTGGAAGTACGAATCACATGATCCAAAGCATAAACGTGTGGCTCATAAATGTCGTTATGAACGCTCCTGAGTCTTGTAAGGTCCTCCAACCATTTCGTGCATATTCCTTAACCACTATGTAGGAAAGCTACTATCACTTTGGGGTGTTCTTCTACTTACCATCTTTCTTCTTCTTTCACACCTTCCTAATAATGTCTACATAAATGTAGACTGCTAGCGTAAATAATACCCACTGGCTGATGTAGTCTACTACCCCTCATTCGGTTAGAAACTTTTGAAAAGCTTTAGTCCAGATATTGTGTACAAAATTGTCATCATTGTGCAGTTTCATTGGTAATATGATTTTTGAAAATAAAATTACTCTCAAAGCCCTTAATTTTCTGCAACAAAACTGTCGAGGTATGTGGAATCCATATACAGTAACTACACATCATATACCCACCCCCTGTCATAGAAAATAATATTAATATAGTCGAGGATAGAAATAATCATAATCATACAAT
This sequence comes from Chalcosyrphus nemorum, assembly GCA_949716465.1. Taxonomy (NCBI): domain Eukaryota; kingdom Metazoa; phylum Arthropoda; class Insecta; order Diptera; family Syrphidae; genus Chalcosyrphus; species Chalcosyrphus nemorum. The sequence continues at coordinate 6,428,821 of OX454333.1, forward strand.
CCCAACAACAGTGACTTTGGATTTACACTAAATTCGAATTTATAATATGACGGCATGGGATTTGCGCCACAACAACACAACCGCACACTAAAAAAAGTAACATCCACCTCCTCAAACTCTAACCACATACTCCACAGAGCACCACAATAACAATCAACAACCCCCAACACAATCTGTGTACACATAGTCCATCCCCGCAGTTACTTCCTCTCATCCGATGATGATTTTCGCAACATCATATCAGCGTTATTATTACTTTTATTATATTGCATTATTATGCTCGACATCATCGGTTGGTCCAAGAACCACCCCCAACCCATCCATCACCCCATACTCACTGCCAAAAGGGATGGAAGGACGAACGACGAGCGCACAAAAATATAAAAAAAAAAAGTCGACAAGAGAGAGAATAAAATCAAAACGGTTTTTATGCTAACAAAAGATACTTAAAAAAGTATCTACGATATTGCGGCGAAAATAGGCCGGATATTTGATCTTGGAGATTAAGGGATTGTCGCCGTTTTGTGCAGACTCAAGAGAAAATTGGACCCCATTGTGTTCCATTGAAGCGGAGAATATGCTGCTGCTCTGTTGCTAGTCCTGGTAGCACTATATGATGGTGTCCTTTTTTTTTTTTTTTGCTATCCCATTCATCCCCATGCTTTACTACATAAACTGTGTGTGCAAAAGTACATAGAAGGATGTCAAACTGAAATTTTATTTCTCATATTTTTCAAAAAATGGAAATTAAGCATCCTTGAAGCGAAGCATATTGTGCACACTCTCATACACACACACATAGAACCGCAGGAAGAAAAAAAAACAGGAGAGTGTATCGTTGGCATATAAAGTGTGGGTGAATGCAAATGTGAGCCAATAAAATGAAGGATCAAATGAAGAGCGCATGAAATTTATTCAACTGGAGGGTGTGGGATATTTGAAGGAGAAATTGAAATCTCTCTGACAGGATGTGAGGAGATGGTAGTTTTTTTTTTTCCTTGTTGAAGGACGCCTTCATAACTATTTGAATGCAATTTTCAGCACGCGTTGACAATCAAATTTGATGGATATTCCTTGAAGTGTCTTATTTTTTCTTTTCTGGACTTTTTCTACAGGATACAGATTGTGCAGAGATCTTGGAAAATTTCTTGACACTCCGTAGAGGATTCGAAAATGACATTGAAGGGAAACTAAGAGGCTTCAAGTATCGCTTAGCATACAGATGATTGATTTTTAGACTGCTTAAATAAAGTTTACCTTAGATGCAAGCACTCACATTTCTAGAATCTGGATAGAACAGCTCTTTTATCAGGCCCTGGGCCAGTGAAGATATATGAAAAAGGCAAGCATGGCTCACACATATTTTACTCTCACACGGAAAGCTACTCAAGAGTTACTCTCGACAGTTTACTAGCGAGAGTGCTCTCAAGTGGACAAGCAGCTTAAGATCTATCTTATCATGTCTTTTATGTTAGGCTGAACTCTGGTAGATGATCTGATGATCATCGTCTCGTCAGACCAGCTCATCAGATGGATGTCATTCTCGAATAAATGATATGTTGATTGATTTCAATCTTTTTGGTCAATGCATCAATTGCCATACCGACATGGCGACATGGTTGGATGCTGTTTTTCTTAAATCGCGACAAGTTCCGAAAAAGCACTGAATCGAATGGATTGCTGTTTGGTGAGTTAGTATACATAACTCCAGAACTCTTGGTCCATGAGTAGACGTTACCTCACTCTCCATGAGTTGAAACAAGAATTTGCATATCCTACTTCATCTATGCACCTTAGAAACCATTCAGAAAAGTCGCACCAATAAGGCATCGATTAAGAGAACTCTATGTTTCTAGTGTTTTTACAACAGGATATTGATGTCATAAATGATGTCCGGGCCGAGCTCCAATCTCACGACTAGGGTTAGGGTATATTCTCGTTTGGTAGAGGATTCTTAATGTGGTTGTAATTTCTAAAGCTTGTAGCAGATCACTCACGTCAATTCTGATATGAAATAGCGCCTTATTGGAGCACAAGCTGTAAACTATAAACAGTATCAGTAACAGCTTCAGTAGTATGAGAGGCTAATCATCAATGGCACCAACTAGCTAGTAGCAGACTGTGAGCTGCGGGTTTGCAAGCATTGAGTCAGAAGCGACCAAAATGATTTTAGCGATAAATGAAGGCAAAAACAAGCACAGGAAAGGACAATCAACACCACAGAACAACATAGTGGTAGCTATGCCTTCAAGATAATAAGGGACTTTGACTGCATTGACTCTCAATTGAAGAAGAGACCAACAGCTGCTTTGCAACTCAACAGTAAAGCCCGACGTCGAAGCACTAAGAATACTCTGTATAAGACCCTGATCATCCCAATCCTCCTTTACGGCACTGAAACATGGACTTCATTGAAAGCGGACTAAGATATCCTTGGCCGCTTCGGGAGAAAATTTTCGTAAAATATTCGGTCGAGGGTAGTGGGACAACGCTGCAGACCGGAGTCGCATATCTAAATTATATAAAATGTCAAACAAAACTGCACTAAAAAATTATGATATATTAACACAACTCAACCGTCATCTGTCAAAAAATTCACGACCAAAAAAGTACATCTGCATGAAACACCCTTTAGTTTCTAACCCATCAACGAACAGTAATAGCACTTCACTTCTTGGCTGAAAATAGGTATCATGATACCATTATCACATAAGGTCATAGCTCGGCGCTCCTTCTCTGTCTACAACGTGTGTGCTGTGCTTTCATATTCTCAATGGATGGTGTCCAATTTAACTGCGGGAGGTTGTATGTGATTTTTGCCTTCGTTCGTAATTCACAGTATTTCGTATTGAAATACATTACGTCGTCTCCGGGCGAATTATTAAGTTAATTTACTGTAAAAATTGAATGGATATACTCTGGAATTGAGCATTCAATGGCCGAATACACTATCACTACACCGTCCCAACCCTGTCCCTCAGTGTGTAGCCCACTGTACAACAGGGAATTGTACTACAATTGGATTTTGTTGCACACAACTATCGCTCAATGCTGAGTTGATAGTCTTCGGACCTGAGGATGCTACGGTAATAAGATTCCTGATATAGTAGCCAGATAGCACTCTCTCTCTCTTATTTGGGGTCTAAAAAAGAAGACATTGTAAGAACTTGATGAAATTCTTAGATTCTAGACCGTGCTCTCTCGAAGGGAGAATACTTGAAGAGTATGTCTTGAATGTGCTCAAAATAATATTATGCGCGACCATTCCTGGCACCAAATTGTAGCATTTTCATCCAATCCTGGATGTCGTCATAGATCCTCCAAAGGCTCTCTTCACTTGTCATATTCACCTTATGTTAGACAATGCCTTACAAAATCTCAAAAGACACATCATTCAAGTTGAACAAGTGGTTCATCAAATGCAGAAAAACTCTGAAAACACCTGGAATCTAGCGGTATACCACAAGAAACAAAATAACAGATCTATTTCACCCCACCTTTCGATCATAGTTGAGCAGTCAATTAAACTGTCATCCGTTGTCAATCGCACAATAAGCCACTATCTCAAAACGTAATTACTGTCCGCCACATATGGTTTTGATGAAGTTCTCAAAAACCTAAATCCCACACCTTTACACGAGATATCCTTCCCATGCAAATATCACCTTCGTCAAGCAGCAGGTAATAATCACCCGAACAGCAACAAAAGATAGATAGAAATCGCCTTAACTCAAGATATACTCATCATCACAAAACGCCATATTTGTTATCCTTTCTGCAGGTTGTTGGTAGTCTTTTCTTGTTTTTAGAAAGAAAAAAGTCAAGTTGACACAAATTAAGGACAACGCACAACAGAGAAAGCATGCGTGTGTATCCGTATCTATGTCGATGGTCATTGAGTTCACATCATGTTTCCCGTGTTGCTAGTGTGAGAATGAAAATATCCGTTTTGTATACAAGGATTAAGGTCCTCCTGACACATGTCACATTTTCCGATTGACGGATTGCAATTTTCCAAGTCAAAAAGGCACACTCTGTCCCTGATTTTCGAAACACACAATCGATTATGGGATTTGAGTTTATTTATTATTTTTAGCTTAGAAAATGAGATTATGTGTGTGAGTCCTTGGGAGTTTTTTCTTCTTCTATTTTTCAATGAGAAATTGCAATTTGATTGTTTGTTTGGTTAAGCGTATTTGAGTCCTTGGAGGATTCGGATTATGAGCTGATAATTTTTTAATCTAATTGTATTCGCTGACGTTGATCGATTTGAAAATTTGCGTGCAAAATTTTTGTGAAATTAAAATAAAATGGCAAAATGATGAGGTTTTCAGGGTGCGCAGGTGTTAAGTGGTGAATGCCTTTGTGGCTTGGAGTGTAGTACTTGAGATATAAGAATGGAAAATTATTCACATGGGAGTGGGAATGTCATCGAAACAAGTAAATGGGAGGTACTTTAGGATGCTATGGATTTATGCTACCACCCATCCACAATTCATTTTGAATTACTTTCAAGATTCTTTGGATGCTAGACATAAACGCTCAAAACTAGCTTAGACTTGGACAAACGGAGCACGATTACACTAACAACAACTTCAACAGCAGATTTAGGACTTAAGTTTAACGTTGAAGTTGCTGTTGCTGTATCAATGTGTTTCAAAGTAAAAACTAATAAAACTACGTATGCCAAATCAATTAAATAATGCAGCCACCCTTTGTGCCTTGAATCTTACGGGATCGAGAAGGAGGACCCCTCTAAAAGGCACCAAAATTCTTGGCTTATCTAAGTCATTTGCGTCCTTTCCCGATATCGTCCACTGTACCTACTACGAGCGACAAGTCTCAGGTGTAGTCTGGTCAAAATAGAGGAAGGCTCCTTGAGGAACAAAGCCGTTAATGCACATCTTCTCACGATACATGTGATTTGAGTAATAAGCCCATTTGATCATGTTATTCATCGAGGCCAGTCCTCTTGCCATGTATCTATGAGTCAGGACTAGGAAATCTTACATTCTAATTAGAACCAGATTGGAATATAATTACATAGGTATATGAACTGAGCTGAGACTGTGATGTTTCTTAATACGTTGTCCATTGGAAGGGTCCATTGGTCCGGGTCCAAAGAACAAAGGACAATGTCATACATTGTCACGGGTGATACAAATGCAGCCACGAACATTTTTGAATTCTCCAACTTTTCACTAGATCTCTGGAAATATGATCTTAGAAAAGATTGTTAAACAAACTCCAGCGGGAGAATTCTCAATAGCATGGATACAGCCAAACTAAGAGACCACTAACCCTCAACATGCAGAATGTTAACGAAAACGAAATCCGCAACACATTTTCCCTAAAAACAGAACATGTCTAGGTGTTTGGGCCTTAGCGCTCCAACTAAAAACTAACTTATGGCTAACAGATTAGTTTTGAGGGAGAGGTCAGGAGGAAGAGAGTGAATTTCTAATCGAGGATATGCTGTAATGGAAGTCGAGGAGATTCTAGGCATTGTTGGCTAATCGCAGCATTCTGGAGACTGGTTCAAAAAGGCCGTAATTAGTGCGGTGGAGAGCGAGACGAAAGAGAGGAAGAGACCTAAAAAAGATAGAGGGTCCGTCTGGGTGGATATAATCTTAACTATTTCCATGTCATCCGCGTAAATAAAAAGATCAGAGTTTTTAATGATTTGCCCAACATCATTTGTAGTTAGGACGAAGATCAATGGACCAAGATGACTTCCTTGTGGGACCCCTGAGGTTGCGATAATGGGAACGGAGACTTAGAATCTAAGTAGAACTCTGTACTGGAGATTCTCAAGGTAAGAAAGATGGTGGAAAGCCAAGAGCTTCCAGTTTGAAGTAAATTGTAGGGTGACATATTTTGTCAATCGCTTTACTGAAGTCGGTGGCAATGACGTAAACTTAGTTACCTACCTCCAGTGCCTGTAGTGTTCTTGAGACAAATTCGGTTAGGTTATTCGTAGTGGATCTACCTTTTAAGAAACCATGCTGCTGGGGAGAAAAAATAGATTTGCAGTGAAAATACATTGACTCGCATACAATGCTTTCGAAGAGTTTAGGGACCGATGACAGTTTAGGTAGTTAGATCTATAATTTTTGCTCCCTTTTCTATGGATAGGGAAAATAAATGAGTCCTTCCATCTCAGACAGAGTACTCTTCTTTGAAGTTGAAATGTTCCACATCGGCAATTCCGACAACGAGAAGATCCATCATCCGTAGATGATTTCCGGTCAAATGAAATTTGGATGACAATATTTAGAATTTAAACGAGACAAGCTCACCAGAGCTATAGAAGCAGGTGACAGGAGATGAATATAGAAATGTGGTAACCCCGGAAAGTCATGCTTGTCGGCTGCCCCGTTGGACTGGTATGTACAGGTCTATTCCTCCAACTGACTATACTGCTTTTCTGGCCGTACGAAGGCAACTTGGATGACTGCAGGATTGTACATAATCAGTGATAGGTATCTTGCTGTATCTTAACAGAAAACAAAGTAAGCAATGGAAAGCAATGAGATTAGTGACTTAACTACCTGCTTAATCGTGAAAGTTCCTACTAAGATTTCTTAAGAGCACTACATAATAGAAAAGAAAATGGACAATATAAGGCTTAATTCCCAGATAGTACTTTTAGAGACTAAATGTTAAAGTGGAGTGTTTCCTATCCCCTACCCAACTAGTGTAACAATTGGGTTTGGAGGGTCATCGGGGCCTTATCCTTTCCAAATTTAGCCGGGGTCACCATTCAAATGAAATGGTTCGCGAAACCCAAAATTTTGAACGAAATTTTGACCTAAAATTGAGCAACAATTGCATGATCTTTAATTCTAGCAGGAAGGCAGTTTGAGCTTCACAAGATGTGAAACATTTGGGCGACTAAAAGCAAGAATTTCTGAAAATCTAGCTGCAGTTTTACATCGTATTAAAATTCGCCAAAAATATAAATTTAGCTGTAATTCTTATTGAATTGATTGAGCTCAATATATCGTAGTAAATTCCGTCGGCTAAGTAAATAGTCTCTTGCCTTCGTTTCCAATAATTTGGAGGCCCTTGCAATTATTTTCTAAGCTTTTGTTCTCTAATTTTCTGTGGTGAAGGTTTGAGAAAAAAATATCAAAAATAAATGTATAAATCCGACTTCAGAGCAACCTAGCCATTTGATCTCTCAACTCATTAACTTAAATAAAATGTAAACTCAAATCTTCTCCAGCTTACACGTAAAATCTGGCCGACTAATTCGCACAAATTTCATTCCCATTACAATTTAATTTGCCCAATGCGCAACTTCACCCCTCCCGATGTCCTTACAAAGTACACCTACTCCTGCCTTGTTGTCCTTAATTAAATAATTTTTAATTATTGTTAATACACTTCTAATTGCACCAGTGTAGCCTTCTTCACCCCGCTCGCTATTTTATCCACCCCGCCCTCTATGGTCATCCTCAAAAGAAGAATATCCTTTCACAACCCTTTCTTTTTTGTGGGTCCTTTAGGTCATTTGTTCGTATTCACGAGAAGAAAATTGACCGACAAAACGATAACTACCCCCAGCATCCCTAACTAACTACATAGTTGCCTCTCCATACTAATTTTTTCATTTTGACTGTATGTGTGTGTGTATTAGGTAGCAAAAAGGAAGAAGAAATAAAAGTCTGAGTCTAAATCGATAAGAGCCTCCTGCGTGTTAGTTAGTAGGAAATCCTTGTGCGAAGGGGAAATTTCAACAAAGTCCTGCAATTGGTGTAATTTTTCCATGGGGAGCAGCATGCGCTCTGCGAGTAAATAAGGACTCTCTCAAGCATATAAGCGAAGGAGATTTGTGGTTGTAGTTGTAGTTGCCAACCATCACCCCCGTTGAGTCGTTTTTTTAATGGAAACCATATCAATATGTCCAATTGTGGAAAATAATTACATTGTAACAAATTTCTCTCTTTGGGTAGTTTTTTTTTTTTTTTTGTTTGCTTCGCTTGGTGACGATGATGGGTGGTGGGTTGGGGTTGAAAGGATTGTGGACAACAGTTGGGGTGGGGGTTGCTTGCCAGTTGCCGCACACACATGGAATAGACGAGAGATACGTGGTGTCGCCTCCTCTCGACTTTGTGTTCGCCTGACCCCCTTGCCAAGGGATCACATAAATAACGGTCCATTTGAATGGGAAAAAGTTCAAAATGGCGTCATCGTCACTGTGTAGTCCTTGTTGGCATTGTCCTCGTCGTCGTTGGTCGTACAATTAAAAGTACTTGAGCTGTGCAACAAAAGTGACAACGATTTAAGGGCGAGTGGGGATCAATACATGGAATGATTTTGGTCGGGGAGAGCGATTCTGGAGAATTCCTTTTGTATCTCTGTGTGTGTGTAATTAAATGCCCATCGTTGGGTAAAATTGCCAACCATTAGCTGAGGCTCCGCGCGCACACCGTAACGCCGCGCCGCCAGCAGAGAGGGAATTCAATTTGAACGATAAAATTAAAATTTTATTGATTTTCTTTTGCTGTTACAGTGGTGGCGCGACGTGCAGGAGCGGTCATCATCCCTTTTAGGGGCTCATGCCGCCGCCATCATGGAAGCTCCTCTCTGCTCTCCCGCACGGATGGCCATGTTTTATTACTACCTAGCGTAGTTAACTTGTTCGGGCATTATGTAGCATCGCTGAAAATTGATTTTAATCATTAGCGCGCGCCCTACTATCGAACCGTTATACAAGGTGAAGTGTAATTGTGTAATTTTTGTTGCTCTGAGGCGAGCGGGCGATGAAGAACCTTAATTAATTTTGTGGGGTGGCGGAAAGGTCCTTTTTGCAGTTAATTGCTGACAATGGGAGTAAAAGTGGAATTTATTTGACAGCGGTTCCAAAAAGGAAAACGACGACGACGCCATCCTTGAGGGCGACATAGAATTTCTAAGGGAAATTAGTTTTTTCCCGTTTCTTTTTTTATATATCGAGGACGTTGTATGCCAAGATGCCGGTTGGCTTATCAGTTTATATTGGACTCTTCAGTGTATTGGAATTTTACAATGTAATAATTGCTTGGGTGGTTTTCAGGTGGAAATTTGCGAGAGAATTTTATTTGTACAAAGGAGTGAGATCGATTTATTGATTTGGTTCAACGGTATTTTGAAATCTAGACTTTAGTGCTTGCTAATTCTTTCCGTTTTACAGATGGCTTCAAACTTTCCTTCGAATTGGTCTTCACGTCCCAATCGAGTCCTTTCAGTTCTTCGCAGTAACAATGTTAAAAACCTCGCTCTGCATTCCTATTTTAGGACAAACGGGAAAAAATACTGTGAATTACAATCGAATGCAAACATTATATACATTTCTCCTTAATTGACTTGAGTACGACTGACATGTTTTTGAAGCGTCAATTCAATATAATTTTAACCATAACAAAAAAAAAGATGGTGCACACTGTAAATATATTCCCCGATTTATTGTTGAAAACACAAGCAAGTAACCTGAAAGGGAGGTCTTCGTTCGCGCATTTCCACCTCGACAGCTGACACTTAATACTCTTGTATCAAACCTTTATAACAGTTTGGAGCAGCTATTTGTGGTCTAACTCTTTTAGCCGATATTCGAGGGTGACGCGTTAGACTTCCCTTGTCCTCCAGTCCTGAAACCACTGACTACATCCCAACCTATGCCAGGCCACAGAGATATTCCAGGGAACTGTAAGGCGTATGAAATTGTCAAACTTGGCTACTTGTAAACATCTGCTCAAACTGGATGCTATAAGGAAGGCCAACATTCAACAATGACACAATTTTGACCCAACCTTAACCTGAAGCGCTCAAACGAACTGATATCTCTAAAGCGTTCAGACCTGACCATCATTTTCAGTGGCAGTGCCTGATCGGCCTACATGGCAGACGTTTACGTCCTTCAAATGATTTCTGCAGGATTTGCAGGGACGAGGAGGAGGAGGGAAGGATCCCTCATCTGCTCTGTAACTGCCCTGCTCTCGCATCAAGAAGCAACGCCCACTTGGGATCCTATTTCTTCGATGATCTTGGTAACCTGACGAGTCTACCCATTAGGGACCTTCTAGGCTTTATCAAAAGCTCCGATTGGTTTTTCTAACTTATCAGCTTAACCCCCTACTAAGTGTCTCTGTTTGTTTGTAGCCTCCTTTAGTCTGTCCTCGTAGTAATAGTAGATCTGAGTTTTTTTGTAGATTCAGTGATACCACAATGGACCTAAGTGAGCTAGTGCTCATCTGTATCTGAGTGCTAGTAACCACTCTAACCTAACCCAACCTATCCTCCAGTCAAAACGTCCGCTCAATTTTTTTGATTAAAATAGATACTAATAGCGGATCGAGGATGACTCTCCATATGGTCAAGTAACTTGCAAGTTATCATCTAAGAGGAAAGTTCGTTACGTTTTAGCTTATAGATGGCGTTAAATCCAAGCAACTTAAGAGTAACTGATCGCAATGACAATTCTGGATGAATCAGAGTCCTTCGCGCGGAAATGCTTATCTGTCCTTAGTTAACCCAACTTGTGTCGCTCAATCACTGCAAAACTTACGAAAATTGTAAAAAAATCGAGCACGAAAACACATGTCATAGAAATGTCATGAGTTTCCCATAAATTGAGGGCGAAAAAAATAATGGATGGAGTTTCTGAAACAAGTCATATCCAGTGATGAAAAATATGCCACGCAGCTTTTCAGCCCATGAGGCAAGTGAATTGATGTGTACCTACCGTTTGTCATGTCTCACATTGCATTTCGCTTCTTTTTTAAGCGATATTAGGCTTTTAGCTCGATTTTCTCTATTTTAAGGCCACTGTATGTATTGTAGGCTCATCGATCAGCCTCTAGATGTCTATTGATGCCCATGTGTTGTGACTTTTCTGCCTTTTACCGACGTAAGTGCTTGCAAAGTAATTCAAATATGCTGCTGACTGTTTCTACTTCTGACGCAAGATGGTCTCGTCAGAATGGTTGACGCACCTAGGGATCCCAAGACCTATCGGCATTGAGCATATTTTATTGGAAGTTTGGGTGGTTGCAAGCGCGTCCGAGTCCGAGTCGGTTTCCTGTCTGTTTTGCGTCTGCTTCGGACGTCCAAGAGACAACATCTAGAACGGCAGCTGATAGCAATGTGATCTATCTGGCCTATCAGTTGAAACCCAATTCATCTTGTGGCAGGTCTTATGACGGTTGGTTTTGCCAGAAATCCATAAGCCTCTCACCGTTGTTCCATTACGAGCTTAAACATATTGTTACCGCTAGCTACCTTGGCATTGAAATACCCAATCACCAGTCCCATGTCCTCATAAGTAATTTGATCGTAGACGAGGCCTAAATGGCTATAGAAATTGGCCTATCGAAGCATAGCACTGATTGATAGTAAATTTTCTCCACTCCACTCTAAAATCTATCCTTCGATATCTGGTAACTAGGTGTCCCGGATATCATATTGCTCTTGCTTCAGTTGGTTTGTCTGAGTAAAGAATGGCAGTGCTTCTCTTGGAGAGTGATATTTACGAGCATTGAACCATCTTATCTCGTTCAGCACCGAAATACCTTTCTTTTAAGGCGTGAATCGACGCTCTAGTCGAAGGAATCTGTCATTATTTCTGAAGAGAGTCGAGGAGGATCATTCTAGATCGTTGTGTTTCTCCAACAGCCATAGTGTTCTTCCACATCCCAGGCATTCTTTCAAAGGACAAATATTCGATTCAAGGGTGTTACAGTGGATAGTGTGTTCGGTTGTAACCCAATTCATGAAAGCTCGACTCCCAAAGAAATTCCTAGATCAGTAGGAGGCGGAAATAGGGCATACTAACTGAGCTGCTAGGTTCACCAGGCTGCAGTGTAGATTACTCCCTATTTAGGTGACCAACATGTACCGGAAGAAGCTGCTCCTACGAAGTCATTTGCCATCCAATTGAGAACACGCTTTAACCCCTTCTAACTGGAAAACGTGGGAGCTAGACTTCGACATGCCTTGCGCTATCAGCTCTCAGACTTCTATCTATAACTGATAAGTTTCTTCCTCTTGTGAAGCGAAATCATTAAACTTTTTTACTGCTACGTTGGAAGTATGATATTTTTACTACTCAAGACGGTTGGAGATTGTTTTATACTTGATAACGGTCACTAATTCACGTACGCCACATCCATAGAGCAATGAACCAATATGATTGCTTGCACAAAAATCTTCTTCAAGAAATTTAGACAACTTGTGAGACCTTACGTGCGTACATTGTCTTCAAGTAAACACATTTTGTTTCTATATTTAAAAACAGATGCTTTCCATGAACTTCTGTCCCCAAATAATAATCTATCGGAGAAGCGCAACATTGTTCCTAATAGCACAAACGTTATCAAAAAATAAAAAAATAATTGTTCTTATGTTTAAACAAATCATCTTCCAAAAAAAAAAATATTCTATTTGTTCGTAATTAATTTCGTTGGAATTTTTGTGTGAATGTCAAATGTAGGGTCAACGCTGCTAATCAGTAAAAATTAAAAGCCAATTAATTTAATTACAAATCTGAAACAAAATACGTAATCAGAAATGGAATAAACAATTTTCCCCCGAAGCACTGACATATTGCTAATGCTAATAATGAGAAGTGCCAGATAAGGAAGTGACATTTAGCTGACACTAGTGTATTGTAAAAAAAAAATCCGCAAATAAACAACCGGGATGATATGGCAAATGTGCCGAGGGGAAAAAACGTTTCAATGATACACTTTGATTGGTGATTTACATTTTCGCTGAAAAAAAAAAATTGAAGCAATAATTGCATATCGCAATAAGGAATTCGCTCTAAGTGCGATATTAACATTGACCTGTCGTGATATTCGTTCGATTGGAAGGTTATCAGTGCTTGGCGATCGTAGGCGCAGTCGGGTACAAGTTACAATGACTGCGCAGTCATCAGTTTCAGACATGCATAGCGCTTTTTCGTAATTTGATGTCGCATAACAACCCCTAAAGATTTGAGACCTATCAGTCTCACATCATGTGTTCTAAAATCTCTCGAAAGTTAGTTTAGATTATCGCATGTAGCACCCATAATGACTTTTCGCCCAGTTTCGTCGAGTTTTCGTTTACTTTTTGCTCCGTACCTACACCACGTTTATATGGCGGATTGAAGCCGGATTCAATTCTGGTTGAGTGCCAAATAAACGCAGATTGGATTGAAAACGAATTGATCTGCAATCGAGTTTATCCATATAAACGCGGATCAAAAGATTGAGTTTGACAGATAGAGAAAAAAAGATAAGACAGGTAAATAATTTACTTATCATTTTGGGGTTTTTTTGCTTGTAGTGTCCAAATATTGTGTGGAGTAAACTAAAAAGTAAAAAATGAGTGGCTGTATCAAACGCAATCCTCTCTCGATTCGGTTCTAGCTCAATCCCTCAATCCGGTTACAGCGGAAACGTGGTTTCAAGCTCAATTATTTTTCAATCCGGTCATATAAACGTAGTTATTGAGAGGGAATTCATTCGAACATTGCGTAAACGTTTTGACTTCGGCAATAAGACTTTGAACTCTCTGTGTTGCTCCAGATTGAGCCACCTGCCATGTAGCCATGTATTTATCAAGGCTTCATATGATGGGTCTATATGTGACGTCTGACACAGAAGAAGGCTGTCTGAGGAATTCAAAGTCCAAAGTGGGGTTCCGCAAGGCTGCATACTTTCACCAATACTATTTCTATTGGTGACTGGAAATGGAGGAATTCGATGGACTCTTACATTTGAACTCAAGCACCTTGACTACCCCGACGATGTTAGCCTTGTGACTCACAGAATAAGGGACCTTCACCAAATGGCAACAAATGTGAAGAGGGAAACAGACGTCGTTTGGTTGACAACTAACTCGGCAAAAACAAAATTGATCCCGTAGGGGAAGTTCCGCGCTTTTTGCTCAGTCTATCTGTGCATTCATCATTGTAGAGCTGTCAACCTATCTGCTATCTGAGGTAAAGGAGTTTATCTACTCCAGATTAAACATTGCAGCTTCCAAAGGTAGTCCGCTGCTTCTTCGGTTTAGGAAAATAGCTTAACTATTCTCTGCCTCGAAGGACCTTATCGTCTATCAAATACTTATGCTGGCGAGTACTTAAGATATTCGAGAGCAAACTACTTAGTCGGATATTTGGTATTGTGAGCGAAAAGGACTAATTAGAAAGGAGATACAATAGACGGGTATACATATCTGCTATAGCAATGCACAGCGTCTACATGTCCTGGGCCTGATTGTTTCAATGGACAGCAAGCTGTAGACGAGCTTCTATAGACAAGTTTCTACCTTCTACCAACTGTATGTGTTGTGCTATAAGTGATGATGACCCAATGATGTTGCCCAGATCACCAAATGTAACTTCTGAATCCTAAACAGTGACTAATTAAGTAAATTGATAGGAAGACGGATGAAATACAATCTGAACTGAGATAGTACTCCAGTTTTTGAACTGTAATACGACCAAGATACTGCTTAAAGCAAGGAACTGTGTCATTGTTTACTTGCCGTCAGTTTGCTTTAATGAACATCCAAGTTGTCATCTTGGACAAATTCAAAAATGTCTGGAATAACAGAACACATCCCACACTTTTCACTTGGCACATTTCTCAAGTGAAGACATCTCATTCCAATCCAACATCGCTTCGCTGGCATCCCCCAGTAGTGCAGCTCATCCACGCAAATGTCCTGTCGCCTTTAAGAGGCAAAAAGAACAACACATATGTACGAGTATCTTTTAATTTCGTGGAAATGCCACTGCACGAGCGCATTTCATGTCTGAAGATTTTTATCGCACTTTGTGCATACCTATATGAACGCTCGTCCAATAATATAGCCTACCCCCATTCAATGGGGGCTGTTGCACCAAACCACATATGTAGGTACTATATGAATTCCCAATGCAACAGAAAATTAAGTAGCAGGCAATAACTAATTACATTCGCAATTATTTCATGTTTCGGCCAATTTAGTGGGACAAATTTATCAGTGCGGTGTCATCTACTTAGAATTGATTGCGTCCGACCTACGCGTGGCTCACATTTGCACTGAATGGAAGAGGAATGCGCTCTGTACTCTGCTGTGTTTCGTCGTGGCGGTGGCACTATGCCACGTTGTCGTCATCATGAAACATCACCATGACTGGCGATGAACAAACAGCGCAAAATTTCAGCATAAAATTTATTCAAAAATTTCATTCTGCCCGGATTCAGATGAATTGCAAAATGGGAACAATTAAGATTCGTAATTTGATTGTGAAAGAGAGAAGGCCTTCAGTCTCACAGTTGAGGAATCCATTTCCATTGTAGACAGGGATGCTCTTTGTTTGGGCATAGATACGAGTACTCGCATTCGTATGTTAAAATAATTATTTTCACACAAAGTATCTCAAGTAGGACGATCACTTTCCCAAGAGAGGAGCGCGCGCTCTGCAATTAAAAAAAAAAAAAAAAAAAAAATCCGGCAAATTAACCTCGTTCCACAATCTCGCTCTCGATACGCTCAATTTTTAATTGTGCTAATTAAAATATTGCCCCCGAATAAATACGCACCTCTCTTCTGGTGGCAATTAAGCGCACTTTTGCTCCATCGCACACTCTGTTGGGTAATTTTTTAATTGCAAATAAAATGAATAGAATTATCATTATTAACCCAGTCCCGTCGCGGTCCTCAGTAGCAGCAGCAATAAGATGGAGATGCATTTCGATACGTTTATTAATTTTTCCTCGAATTCAAGCACAAGCACACACACACACAAAACGAAGGAGAACGCACTAGGGTTTTTTTTTAGCCTCAACACCCACAACCATGGCACACTATTGCCAGAGCGGGTGGGCAATTAAAACACCCGACTCGCAGCAGCAGCTCCATTGTTGCAGCAATAACTCAATTGAGTCGGTTTCAAAGTAGCAGCATCTAATTACACCTCTGTGTGCTCTGTGTGAGGTGAAATTTCATTTTCAATTAAGATACTTTTTTGAATTAATGATTTTCTGAAATTTTCGTGGAAATTGATCATAAAACGCAAATTATATACCAACCACCACTCACAGATAGAGAGAGGAAGAAGGTTGGATGGAAAAGTCAATGCACGGCGCCAAGGTGCGAGTAGATACTAAAACGTGAATTTGATAACCGGATACAGTGATTCGTTCCAGAAATGAGAGTTCTAATAAAATTATTTCATATTTTATTGCAACGAATTGCAGGAGAGGAGGTGTGAGATGCAAGTGCTTTGATTTGTGGTGTTAAACTGACACCAGGGAGAGTAAGTTTACTCTGGAAGTTCTAAGAAAAGTTATTAGATATCACCATCGCTTACATCTTCATAACCACTTAGGGTAAAATATACCTATTTACTGGAAGCTGATCGAAAAATCCATCAATTAGCAGAGCGAAACGTTTCTGAAGATGTGTCCAGACCGGGGAAATACGACAGCACTCTATTTCCTGCCAGACTCTTGTCGAAACCAGTCCTTAATATTAGGAAAGGTTTCCTTGTAACTTGTTGTAGTCATTAGACGGATTCATAGGATAGGTGCCGCCCAAGATCATCAAAATTCCAGTGCAGCTATTGTCAGCAGAGAGTCTATATGTGGACACCCTTATTTACACATATCGGCCACTTCTACTAGCACTACCAACGTTCTATTCATTAGCATTGACTTTATCAGCTTAATTATGTCCTGTATCCCATATTGGGTCCTAGGGCATCTACAACGCATACGCGCCATTGTTTGCGATTTCTGGAAATGTGCCTCAGGTCTCCCCAAATCTTTCCAAGTTGCCGTGCTATCTTCTCCACTGTTCTGCGCCATGTAAGCCTAGGACCGCTTCCATCCTTGGTAAACAGGTTTACTTGCATTGCTTAACGATAAGCGATTGACTTTATCAACAGTACCAATGTTTCATCTACACCATGGCGCCTGGCCAAGTCGCACATCCAATTCATTGTTTCATTGCCAAAAGCCGGCCTGGGAACCCCTAAAGAAGCATTTGATTAAGCTCCATAGAGCTATGCGGGACTGTAACGCAAATGTAGATAAGGATACTCGTACAACCTACCGCTTATTTAGTAAAAGGACGAAGGGAGAAAGAAGAAGTCGAATCTACTATCACCTATTGCCTGACCATCCTATCCTACCCATTAGAAGAATGAGAACTCCTGGTAGTCATTTCATCTCGGAGCTGGAGGACTTATGTAGGTCTGAGCTGATATGACCTCATAAGATGAGACCCTTCTTCTTTATATCGTTTCTAGGATTAGTCCAAGCAAATGAGTTGATGGACCAGGAAAGCTCTTTTGGAGATTTATCTTTAAGATCAAATACATAAAAAAGCCTCCTTAACTTATTTACTTTATGAATTTCTTACTTATGCTGAGTCTCTGCTTCCAGTTACAAACTCAAACTGTCATCTGCTATTTTATTCACTTGTTTATGGTCTTTATGTCATCCCTATGCTGTGAGCTTCATTGGATATGACACTCCTAGCTTGATTGTGCCAAGATAGTCCATGTACGCTGACTTTCTGAGCTAGGAGTATGTGAAGAGAAGTTGCCATTGAAAGAGGCTGTCTAGACGAAACCAGCAATCATGGGTGGCGATTTCTCTTAGCATCAGGACGCATATAATTGGCATGAGTCCTCTTCTTTTTTGAGGTGCTTTGGCCAAGTTTTAGGCTTCTAGTGGAGCTTGATTGTCATAATAATACATACTGGCACTGTACTATTTATGCAGAGCACCTAGATGTACAGCACAGCGATTGCTGCAAAAATGGGAGAGACGCTACATATCCTGCTAAATTGTGTGGTGTTGCTTGCCCATCTTCTCAGCTGGGTAGCCAGCAATTTGTGGCCTTTGAGGATTCCTTTGATGAAAGACAGTTGTGGTCCATTTCGCCCCAGGGGTTGCTTAGTCCTCTTTATGTTATATTGGGCCCAAAATGTTTTTCAAACATATGAGGTGAGTGCACGCCTCCTTTCGTTGCCTCGGTTGTAAGAGTGCTGAGACCGTTTTGTCTGTTCCTGGTTTGACTTTGAACCTTTTCCAGCTAGCATCTCATTCGCGAGGAAGCCTTTATGTCCTGGGATCCAACAGAACACTAAATGGATGACAAATTACTGCAATTGATAGCAGAGTATAGCATTACTATGTTCTATGCCAAATGTCTGTCAATACCAACTTAAGCCCTAGTTTACCACAAAGTATTTATGTTATCGTCATTCACAAGTCTTTGGTGGAGGTAATTAGACTTAATTACTTTTGTTTCTGCGAGTAACTAATATAACTAGTGTAACTAATGTAAATAAAGTAACTGAAGTAACTCGTATAACTAATGTAACTAATGTTACTAACATAACTAACGTAACAATGTAATTAAAGTCACTAATGTAACTTAAGTAACTAGTTTAACTCTTTTCCTTATGCTCAAAACTCTGAGAGTCAAATACTAGTTACATTAGTTGCATTTATTACGTAACTAATTCATTCCATTGCTTCGGCTTTTTCTACTGATTGCAGTGCCACTTTTTTTCTGTTGGCAATTCTTCGTAAATTCTTTGAAACTCCAAAGATGGTTATTATTCCTACTTATCCAACTTCAAATCAAGGAATTTTCCTCAAACTGGCCACAACCTCGTTCTATAGTAAATTTCTTATTAGAAGCAAACACCAGAACACCATAAATTTTTAACTATCGTCAGAATATTAATTAGATCTCAATAATCTTTTCCAATTGTTCGCATCTTAACAGTAAATTATTTGGTCCATTTTATTAAATATCCCCTCTCCGTTGGTCACGCATCGCCTACATCTGAATATCAAGCTCATGTTCGACTGCCTCCTGCAGTGTGTTTGGGAAGCAATTAAGCGATATTTCCGCCTAATGGAGTGGTGATTGCGTCCATGTCCATTCAGAGAACGAAGCATTTAGCTAGTTCCGCGCGAATGCTCAACGCATTTGTGTACAGAGCCATCCTCGCGCCACAGGATACCATCACCCCTGCCGTGGTGTGTGTGGGTTTGCTATCGAAATGAATCTTTCGCTGTCGATTGTTTTTATATACATTTTGACCGCCACATATACATAAGTGTCAGTCATTTGGTCGTCGTCGCCAACAATAAAGTCGAAGACCAACGAAAAGGGGGCGCATTTCGTATGCAACGGCCTCATTCAAATGTGATTTCTCGCTCGGCGGGGCGCCCGCCAAAGGAAATGGGGTGGCGCACTTGTTGTGCCGCCTCCTGTGGCTTATACCCATAGTCTAAAGCCGAAAACGATTATCCCAAAACAAACTTTTTTGATTACACCCAACCGGCCGCTTCGAAGATATTTCATCCTTAAAGGCCTTCCAAGTGTTATTGCGTTAAATTACTTGGTCCAGACAATGGATGCCAATGCCAAACCGCGTTGACATATAGCAACTGTCATCCGAAGACAAGTTATACGGGTTTAACTGCAAATGAAACAGAATCCACAATTGAAATTGACACATTACAACGTCAAACTTCAACGCGCACATAATTGAGTTCCAAGAGGCGCTTTTCCACAAGCGATTTCTCAACGAACACGAGTGATGTGTCCCAATAATAGATTCAGCAATTTTTCCTCCACACCATTGGAATCGATGAAAGCGCAAAATTTATGCGAATCATTTGGTTCCTCCAACAACAACTACAACAATTGTATACAATCCGAATCCGACTGAACAAAGAAAATGATTGACCTTAACCAAAGGCTGTTGTCAGATTGATGTCTCAATCTGTGCACAGGGTACATCACTGGACCTGGCTCTGGAAGGGGGGGACAAAAACAAAGTCCCAGTTTCACTGGAAAATATTGTTAACAATTTTTCATTAAATTATACAACTGTTTGGCGAAATACGCGAGAGTATACTCGGTCGACCCTGCCCATAGGTGGACGTCGTGGTGCAGACCACTCTGAGGTGTCATGAATTATTCCACAGGGTTTTTTGTTGGGCTACGCGTTGGGGCCTATAAAAAGGCGAGAAAATTGAATTCCTTGGGACGCCAGGCACTTAAGTTGAGTTCGAGAAAAATTACCGCACAAAAAAAAAAGGAAGAAGAAGAACAGAGAAACAAGTGATGACAGCTGATTACAAAGTGAGCTCTGAAGTGAGAATAATCGAGATGCATCCAAACAAAAGATTTTACTGCGCCGACCGAGATTTTTATTTTGATTCGACTTTTAATGAGACTCTGGTGAATATTTAATTTGTTGTTTAGTCAAGTAGGTGGTAGCGATGTTTTGTTTTTGTAATGCGAAATGGATATGGACGCATTCCACAAGCATTTGTGAATGGAAAAGAACACAAATGGAGTTGTACTATGAAGGAGGATGTTGCATATTAAAATAACCTGATTTGATTGTGTGAATGTGCCATGAGAGCTGTACATAGATCCACAAAGCATACATTGCAATCCCATCTAATCCCAGTTAGGAGTTTTTGAAGATTCTTTTGAATACAGATCGGTGAATAGTCTGTTTAGGTTACATACTTACAATGCTCGTCGGGTTTCAAATAAGTAGAATTAAACATATTTCTAAGCTGAGGTCCTCTCTCCTTTAATGTGGCCCATCGAAGTCAACGAACTTCTAACAATACTCAGTCACAAAGTTTTCTATGTCCAAGGCTACAGAGAGAGACATCTCCTCCAGAGAGTATCAAACCTTGTGGCAGACTGGCAGGTTCGCCTTAATCTCAGGACCGACGAAAACAAAGAGAGCAGCATATGTAGTTGTCTTGAAAGTGGGGGACTAGACCCAAACATGATACCATGCCTCTAATGCAGCGATAGTAAGACCAATTGTAACATGTAAAGCACATGGAGCTCAGATGATCCTCAACAACTTATAAAGACAAGCTTGTGACAGATCTATAATCAACAAGAACCTCTATATCCTGTCGAAGATGTATGTATGTATATACGAATAAGGTAAGCAGCACATAGAGAGCCATGGACTGGTTCCTACAGTTTTACAACTTATCCGAAGGGAAAGGGAGGCTTTCTCATGACAGTAATACTCCAAAGGTGAGAAAACTTTGTTTTTTAGATTCGAACAGCGAACACATACACAGTAATTAAACGCACTTACAACTGAGCCACGGCACCCACATCCTGTCGAATAGCAAAGTGGTTCTTAAGACTATTCCGGCGCTACCTTCAACTAATAAAACTGATAGCTAAGAGTTAATTTCATTTGAGTACGTGGAGAGAGTGGCCATGAAAGAAATGAAGTAGCTGACTGGCTGTTGACTGCCAATGGGCTAAATGATAAAGCGTACCATTACTGGACGGAAACCGAACGTAACTGACCTCTAGAAAAACAATTAGCTGCCATAGGGATAGACGAAGAAACATATACTATGTCACAGTGACTGTTTAAGTAGAACACTTCTTTAAACAAAACTAATATTTGCTGATGCAGGGACATTGATGATTTCATAACCCTTACATGCATCCTAAATGGTCTTTAACACACCTTTGAGGAAGTCACAATAGAGACACCAGATCTCACCACAATCTTCAATTTATGTACCGCGTTCATCCTTGGCGATGGTCAAGAACTTTCAAATGGAAAAGTCTTAGTGTTCTGTCGAAGGCCGAAAACAGTTTTTTGGATCTGGTGACAAGTATTTAGTTTGATCTACTCTATTGTAACGCAATTTGAGACAGGATCATTTTTCTGTCAAGTATGTCGTTTGATGTTCCATTGACAGTTATGCACGACGGCATACTTAAGTCAACTTTTTTTCAAAGTTGGATAATAGAAAGTTTTCATGTTCGTCTGTCCAGTCACAAAGTTAATAACAAACGTCAATGCAATCTGAACAATTTCTTAAAAAAGTTGCTCATTGAACTGCACCCGCACTTCATATAACAGACCTGAAGATTGTTAAATTCTTTGCACTCGAAGTGATTACTTCCTTCCTAATGGTAATTCTGATGAGTATCGTGGCTTATTAGATACTGCATTAGACTACTATATGATTCTAGATTCCAATCCCAGAAAATACTATCAAAGTTTGTTCACAGCCCCACCTCTTGCGAGCGTTAGACAAACATCCAAGTGTATACTGGTTTACTGCCTGGAATTTCATGCTCAATAAGGTATGAACCATGGACTTCGGCACGCAAAAGAGAAAAGCAATCAAGCATATACATTCTGCGGTATAAACAGCTCAATTTCAGGAATATGGTATTAGACTACTCGTTTGAGTTGCTAGAGCATCTCGGGCTAGTTCACGTGGAAAGAATTAGAAAAATGCACACGAAGAAGTTAAAAGAGGCGGTCCTCTTCAATGTTTGTCAATCTGTTTTGTTACTTTGCTTGCACTTCCTGCAAGGTGCCCCAAGAGCTGCCCGCGAAACAAAATCCTTTGCTGGCACCACAACTTTCACAGCTCTTTGTCAAAGAGTTTAGAAGTTATAAGGCTGTACCATACTGACTCCATTAGCGTGATAGACCTCTCTCCAAATAGTTATGTGAATATCCTAAATGCGAGATACTCCATACTCCTCCAAATCCTACATGTTCGGCGCCTACTTCAGCTGATACCAAAATACTTTTATTTTGCAATAATCTTTATCTTAGACATCCTTTCTCCTGTTTCTTACCGTCGATAGTCTTGTGTCGTACAAATTTGTGAATGAATTTGCCGACGGCATTTGAAACTTTGGATTTCTACTGGAAGTTTGTTCTTTGAAGATCCTGGGGATAACATTGCTACTCTGTGTTGATTCTCGTCTTATCTCTGAAAAATATAGATAGCTCCTAGTATCTATATGGATTTGTCCGTGTAATGCTATACTCGATCCTTATATCGCATCATTTAAGTCATATTACGTTTTACAAAATGCAGATTTTACCAAATTGTTCCTTCTAATATCCCTCAAAATGGATTTCATCATAATTTCTGTTACTCTGTCTGTCATTGCTATTACTAGTTGAATTTTAAGCTTTCTTTTTCAGTTTAAGGGGATATTTAATTAAGAAACCAGTAAAAGACCATTTAAGTTACCAAGCCTGGCTCCTCTATGTGTTGTGCACTAACAAAAGGAATTAGAAGGGACAATTAGAATTAAGAAGCGCTCTTTCGATAGTAGTGCTCTCGACTCTAACCACAAAGTCACGGCAACAACATTTGTGTAGAATGAGAAATCATATTTTAAGTTCTCTGTCGTAAATAGTAAGAAATTTCAAAAATTGTAATTTAATAGGTAGGTACCAGAGACCCGCAACAAGTGACTCGGCTTGTGAGCCATTCGAAATATTCACTGCTTTTTATGTATTCACACACATTCGTATTCATTCACAACACAAGTATTCTCTGAACTCAAATGTGATTGCCTCTCATAAAATGAATCTGATGCGAGCTCCTATTCACATTCATTCTAAGAAATGATTATCTACCCTCACACTTCATTGCCTGGCACTGTATTTAGAAAAACGCCAAGGTTTCGAGTGGCTTGTGCGATCTTTTATCTTCTTAAATAGCAGTGCTCTTTATTTATGCTTCTTTTCTGTTGTTTTGTTGCTTGTACTTAGTGTTCTGCGTTTTTTACCTAATTTTTATGAAACCATTCGAAGACTCGCGAATCACTTGTACTTTTCACTGCTTTTAAGAATACTCTGGTTAAATGAATACCTTGAGTGTGAGCCTACTACACACTGAAGCTTCCATTTCGTACATGATTCATAATTGCTTATTTTCTGTGCCCGTGAGACTGTGAAAGCCTCGTTTTTTTTAGCGAATGATTCACAACGGCAAATGAATGGATTCATGCACTTCTCTGGTAGGTACCGACTTAGTTTCAGATCGCACTACATTAAGGGCCTCACTATATATTGCTATTCTAAGTTCACATTTTTGCCACTCACAAACTCGAATACCAGGTTTTCTAACAATCCGTAGTTGCCAACTTTAATTTTGATTTCTTTTCGCAAAATCGGTAGTCTTTATTGCGAAATTAAACGTCAAAACGATTCGAGTGCTATTCCGTTGAAAGAAACTGAATGAAACTGTTCAGCATTTGTTGAATAGCTTTCGATACTTGAAATTAAATTCCCATATTTTGCAACGCCAATTGGGAATAGTTACATTCGAATCTACGTTGTAACAGACTGCCTGCTTAAGTTATAATTGCAAGTCACTTTCGCAGATCTTTGATATTAGAGTAGCAAGGCAGAGTGGGGCCCCTATCGCTTCCACTTTCTTTCAATTTTTCAATAGTCCGTGGTCTGCTGATTATCAAAATCAAAAAGTGTTATACCAATATTTATAGATCTTGTATGTTAAATTTTTTTAAAATATTCATCACTTCCCACTTCTGTAAAACGTCTCCCTTCTTTGTAAAAATGAAACACTTGCATTTAATTTTTTCTTTAAAAATGAATTTTTTATAATTTTTTTTCTTCTCATATTTTCAAGAATTTCATTTCATTTGTTTTGTTTTGTATGTGTGTGTTTTTTTTCTCATTAAATATAGTTTAAAGTAAATATACAATTAGCATTTACGTTACAATAATACAATAATATTTTTTTCTTAACATTACGTTTACGTTTCTATCCATATACTTCTATAATATATAATATATATATTGATGTATGTATTTACATAATAATTACTTAAACTTTCTGCCCTTAAATGAATTAAGTACAAAAAATTCATCATTTTTGTTGTTCTCTATGCAGTTTTTTATTTTTTTTTTATTTTTGTCTTTGAAGTTAAATTAAACAGAAATAATAAATTATTAAACATAAACTGTTTGCATTTATTAATAAATCTTTCGATTTAATACAATACACATATTGCTGCACACAACTTTATTCTTTTACTTTTTCATTCTCAAAACTGAATTCATCTAGATTTTTTTTTAAATTTTTTTTTTTTTGCTTTTTTTTGAATATTTACAATCTTAATAGCTCTTTGTGTTTTATTGTGTTTGATTAATTTGTTAATTTAATTTATAATACAACCACGCAGTGAATAATACAAATTATAATTAGCCACTAAAAAAAAACAGATATTTACATTTTTTTTTTCTTTAAAATTTTGACTGCAAATTTTGTGAGTTTTTTTTTTGTTTAGTAGTTTTGACTTGTCTTCTTTGATAATCAGGAATCGAGGATAAAATTAAGAAATTTTTATTTATTTTTTGCAATAAAAATTCAATTTTTTCTTTTATTTAATACTACACAATGTTTTAGCGTTTAAATTTTATTTATCATTAACTGGACATTTTTGTGTGTTCTTAAGAATAGTTTTAGTTTTGATATTTACAAAATGCTCTAGCATCACAGCAAACTTGGGGGTGGTGGTGGTGAGGGTGAGGGGGAGTCGATTTGGGACAGCCGCCTATCCTAAATGCATCAAATTCGGATGGAAGTAGCCCATGTAGAGTTGCGCTCCGGGGGCACCACGTCCGAGGGCGGCCATTTTGATCTTTTCGATTTCAGCTTCTTGGAGGCGTTTCGCCTTGGCACGTCGATTTTGAAACCAGATTTTCACCTGAGTTTCGGTCAGCCTTAATGATGAGGAGAATTCAGCACGCTCAGCGATGCTAAGGTATTGTTTTTCGCGGAATTTCTTCTCTAAAGAGAGTAGCTGTTGCGTTGTGAATGGCGTGCGGGGTTTTCGATTGGGCTTATGCTTGCGGAGGTTGCATTTGATGCGTGGTGGCTCGTTGTTTTCTGAAATAAAAGGATACAGCACTATATAAGTATCTGTTGTATTAATTGTTTAAAACTTAAATTATAAATTTAGTTGGGCTTAAGTGGGGGGTATTGTTTAGAAGGCGATTTGATCCAGATCAACCTAAGGCATTGTTAAAGATTAAATGCATTTGCCGTCGGTATATGGGAATCATTCAAAGGAAATCATTGGAATCGTTAAATAAAATATGATGTTTAGATCGAGTTAATACAGAGATTGATATTTGATCTGGATCAACTTATTGATCGTCAATATACGGAATGCTTTTCTAGGAAGTCATATGCGTTTCTGCTGCATTGGAGAGTAAACGGTAATCTGACTGAAGTTAGCGACGGAGGATGTCTTTTATATTTTAAAAATAAGACACCCTGTGGTGTGGAACATGTGTGGAACCTAATTCAAATGATTAATCACATTTGAGGCCATTTTGTAATAAAACTCAAAAGATCAATCTCAAAAGAACCCACCCTTGTTTGGAAATATGTTTAGAAACTCTAACCACATTTGACAGATGTGACAGTTGACATTCCCTCATTTGCGACTCATTCATTCATTTCCAAACACAACCCCTCAAATTGAAAGGCATTCCAAATATTTTCCATAAATCTTTTCAACTCCCATTGGCGCGAAAGAAAAAATGTATCTAAACCCACCACTCAAACACATCACTTCGACTTTAATTGAATGCCACAAATTGTGAGCTAAAATTTATGTTGACTTTCCGTCTTTTCTTCTCCGAATAAGCGTTTATAGTAGACAGAGCATACACACTCTCTCTCCCTTCCAAAAATGGAAAACCAGAAAGATATCCAAAAAAAGAATCGTATTCGAAATACATTCCAGCCATTAATAGGGTCTCGTTTAATGATGCCCTACTATACGAGCAACTCTCTGGTGGTGGCATGGACTATTAACTCGACTAAATGAAGTGAAAAGTGTTAATTGAACGCGAAGTAACATAAATTAATGCACCGAATTCCAAATTACAGCCATACACAACACAGAGACGATCAGAAAGAGATTTAAATTTTAGACATTTGCCAAATGACTGACATACAACATGGTATAGAGCTTGCAACATGTAGCCAACACATCCAACATGGCATGAAATCAATCAACACCTTTTTGCCTTCGTCTTTTTATTCTCAATCTCAACTCAATTGGCACATTGCGGATAGTAAAAATTTGTTTTACTTCAATAGGTAGAGATACTAATCTATCTATAGAGTGCGTCTGTCTGTGTATAAAATAAAAAGTAGCAACCACAAAGTGACAAAGAATTAAACAATCTCCAACAATAATTATCTAAGTGGCCAATAAATTCGCTGTCTAAACTATTTGTCAGACATTAAAGAAAAAGATACACTGTGCGCCGCTAAACTCTTTTTTCTTTTTCCCTAGTCCTATAAATCCAAAAGATATCTACGTGCGTGTATTCTCCTGTGAGATACAAAAAAGAAAAAACACAGAGAAAAATTTTAATGTTGCCTTCGGCGGAACATTGATTTTACCACAGGCACAGTGTGTGCGCAGCCAAACAATAAAAAAACCAGTGAAAAATGCTACAATCCGCCTGGAGCGAATCGTATGATACCCTATCCCTATCTTATTTGGTCGTTTCAGTGGGCGGTGGAAAAATTATTCACAAAATTTTCTATTTTGCCCTATAAACTAATATTTTTACTCGAAAAAGAATTTTTGAAGTAAACGCCCCTAAAAAGTGGGCGTGGCCATATACAATGTATAGACGATTTGTAGATTGAGTGGATATCTACATATTTGCCTAAGTAAGTTTTTTCGAGTTTCATATGAAAATAGTGAAAAAAAGTGATTTTTTGAAAAGTGGGCGTGTCAGTGGGCGGATTTTACAAATTTTTACACTTGTATTGCTTACTTTTCCAAGGACCTCGTATACAAAATTTCATCAACCTAGCTCAAAATTTAAGGCCCAAAAACTGGTGACACACGGACGGACGGACGGACGGACGGACATGGCTCAATCGACTCGGCTACTGATGCTGATCATTTATATATATACTTTATGTAGTCTATCTTTAATATTTCTCTATGTTACAAACTATGTATCAAACTTAATATACCCTTAGGATAGGGTATAAAAAACGACATACACTTGTCGAATATCTATTTCCAGATTAAAATGTAATTTAAGGGATTTTTAGGTCTTTTGTTCGGACATTTTTCGCATTGATTCTCTGCCGCAAAACAAAAACGATACAAGATACTCGTATAATGTCACACTAGTGGTATTTTAAGTGATTTTTAAATAGGGTCAGACGAGATCATACATTCAGGCATTCTTCACGATACTGATGAGTGATTTATCGTACTCGTATCTATGGATGGAAATTTAATTTCAGACTTGACTTAGTGTTGAGAAAATTTAATTAAACGCATCGTTACATGTATTTTTATACAAATGCATGCTGCAGATACATCCTTAGACCGTGCAAGAGACTAAAAACAATGACAATTTCTTGGTAAGAATATGCATTAAACGGATTATTACCCACCAATTAATGTGCCATCAAATTGATATTTATTTTTTGTTTTCTTCTTCCTCTCTCTCTCTAAAGATGGGGACACACTATGGAGTATCTTTTTTTTTTGCTTGCTTACAAAATTTGCATATGAAATTCATTCATAAAGCGAAATGAAAATGTTCGACATGGCATTATGACGATGCTGCTGCTGTTGTTGTTGAAACAGGCTTCCAGGAATTCAAAACTAAAAAAAAAGGAGTATCTCTTGGGATCATTTCTGTAATTAGTGTGACATGTTGAAGTTACGTTTCTGTAGTTGGGATTTTTATTTTATTTTCTGATTTTCCAACGGACCTACTACAACTGGTTTTACGTTCTGGGATCGATTTCATTGTTTAAATTTATTCAAAAGCAATAAAAGTTGAAGATAATTTGATATGAGTCTAGAAACAAAAATACACGATATCGATGGTATTTAAGGTGCTAAACAGACATCATGTTAGCAAATAGATTTGAGATAAGACTTTAAGATAGATCCTGGGCGATAGGTGGTCCGTTGAGAATGATACTCTTGGCAGTGGCTTGGATTTCATTTGGCTTTTAATATTCATGGATTGCGAGGTGTTCGCTGAGATGTGTACAGTGATACTTCTCTCACATTTGCGCACGTTTCTGTATATTGGCTTCAAAAAATTTTATATAAGCCATTCAAAACGCCAAAAGGAGTTCAAAAATACTTTCAAACCCAATAACAGAGGTCTATAAGGAACCAATAACTAAAGCAAAGTATCTACAAGTAGATTACGTATCCAGAGTTCGTTTATTGATTCTTTCTTTATTTTTAAATATCCATACTTTTGCAAATGCCCTTAAAAATCTATGAATTCATGACCGTTTTCTCGGCCTTAAATTTGCTGAAACTCGTCAAATTTTACCTCTACATCCGTGAGCAAAGCCAGATTCTCTTTTCTCTTAATTGTGTGACAGATTATATCTCGAGAACTATAAAATAAAAAATTCCTAAAATACCTCCGATATGTGCATATGTCCCATACGCCCTGTGGTGAGATGTGTCATATGAAATAAAAAATTTCCAAATCACCTACAGCTATGGCGCATCGCATCCGTAAAGTGTTGATTACTTTGGACTTCTGTTCTCTTTGTTGTATAGATTTACACAAAATCCAAACAAACACCTATCCATAAGGAGAAGATACTAATCGGAATTAATTAAAGTAAAACGTTTTTATTACCTCGATCATTATCCACACACAATACAGAGAGGAAGAGAAAGAGAGAGAAAAGAAAAAAAATCTGAATAAAAAAATACGTTACCCAGATAGTTGCCTTGTGGTACCCCAAGCAGCAGCATTCAAAATTTATTGAATTTCTTTCAACAAAAAGTCCTTATCTGAGCTTACAAATCGGCTTGCAGGAAATGATATTTCACCCGCGATACCAAATTACAATATAAACAGAAGCGCATCCTCACCATAACACATGTTATATCTAGATAGATACTACAATCCTTCTGCTGTTGGGAATCCTTTTTTCTGTTGATTTTCTTCTCACATTCGTTCTTTTATAGTGAGGTTAGGAAATTTATTATATTACCGATTATTTTTAATGTTACGTTTAATTTGGATATGACATTTGTCAGTTGTGTTTGCTTGAGACAAAACAGAAAACAGATACAAGAGATACTATACAACCCACACCACATCGCACACACACACCATGTGTTTAAAGTAACTGAAGTAGAAGACGAGGGGGAGTATCTCATTAACTACCGGTTTTTCAGAGTCTTCCCGAGAGATGATGATACTCTTGTTGGGTGCTCTTTGTTACCATATCCACTCGAATGGATAGTGTGTGTGGAGTTGTCCGAGAACATTTAAATTGTAATTTATCTCAACATTCTTGTTAACCAATTGGTTGTTTGTATCTTTTCTTTATATTCTTTCTTCAATTCTTCTTTTTTTTTTGTAAATTTAACTGCGGCCCACATAAGTATATATACATATATGTATCTATAAGAAGAGAAGATGCTAATTTGAAATCCATATGTCACTCGAATTTTATTGTGACTCCCATATCTTTTGATATGTCAATTAAGTTTATTCAGTTTATTTTCTCGCCAGGGCCCCGGCGGTAATCAAATTCAATTTAGTGGATTCTGTTTCGAATATCGTTTGTATTTAATTAGTATCTACATAGAAATCAAATCATATAAATTATTGGAATGTGAGAACAAATGTGTGCGGACAGTGAGACTGCTAACCGCGTGCGTACGACAGAGGTGTGGTTGGTCTGCGCTGCTGGGAATCGCTGAATGTGCCAAATTTAATTGGGACCACAAATTATTTGATTTTTATTACCCTTCGGGTGGTTACTCTGACTCTGACTCTGAATCTGAATCTGAATCTGACACAACACAAACATTGAAAGAGAAGGAGACCAACAACAAATTCGATTTAACGACCAAAGGAAGTGTGTGGCTGCTGCTGTTTATGGCTGTCGATCAGGACATTTTGAATTCATTCATTTTATTCGAAGGTAATTTGATTTGATTTTTTATCCTTTACCATCGAATTGTCGACTTTGTGGCAACATAACTCAATTAATTAAATGACGTGCAATAAAAATGAAATAAAATAAGGAGAAAAGGCCAAACATGTCCCGCTGTGATTGTCCCATATGTGACAAATTTGGCTCTAATTAAAATTGCAATACAAAATAATGAAAACTCTTTTATTGTGAAATGCCCAGTGCGCCCCATAGTTGTACATCGAAGCGAATAATTGCTAATCGATCGTGGATACATGCCTACAGATACACGCACAGAAACACAGAGTCTGTTCAACTAATTGCCGAGATACACTCAGCGGGGGGAGATACACACTATACGATCTCGTATACGTATTTAATTTCCAACAATGATCGAGGGAATTCGCAAAATCAATGAAATCAACACGCTTAGAGTAGGTATACGGCGAATTAAAAAAAAAGGACATGTATCTTAAAAGCCTGATGGTGGTGAACCTGGGATTACCAAGTCTGTCTTCGCCATCGCACACCACAAGCATCACCATATGTGTTTACACATTGGCTGATCCCCTGTTGGGAGAGCAATAGATACAAAATGTGTACGTATCTCATATAAAGACTATTATGGTAAAATGCGAAACCTATACCAGCAATTAGTAACAAATGATCAATTAATTTTGCAATAAAAATTACTAAAACACGAATTCACCTCCTGTGTTAGTGCGCAGCGAGAGAAGATAGACCAAAAGGAGTTCGTTCGAAAACAAAAAGCAAAATAATTCGCAAAACAATCTAAAAATGGGCAAAAGTATCTCAACAGAGGACTTGTATTTTTTTTCTCTTTCTTTTGGAATGAAAATCGTCGGTGTCAGATGTGATGAGCAGTGACAGATACGCGTGATGTTGAAGGTGTAGTTAGAGAATTTCTCTTTTCTTTATTGGAAAGTTGATGGAATTTCTTAGCTAATTAGATGACAGATGAGAATTTGAATTGAAGATTGATGTCCACTCAAGGAAAGTGGAACCACCTTCAAATTAATGAAACACTTTTTTTTTCATCCGTATCAGAAACCATTGATTGGTTGTGCTGAATGTAAACGAGTTTCTCGTATTTAAATTGCACCCGTGCACTTGTGGATTGAATTTGTCTTGAATTAAATGTTATTCGGTAATTGCATTGCGTAACGGATCGTGTGCAGACAGCAAAACAAACTGAAAACGCCAAGGAAATTAGCGATTTGCAAAAGAAAAATTGTGCATTTCAAATCTTAGGTTTCAAATTGAGTAAATGAAAAACTGAAGACTTATCAAATTTAGGTACACTGTGTCCCAAATTAGTTTAGACACAATCCATGTGGTGTACATTGGAACCTATTTGTATCCAATTTTCGAATCACTGAGCCTTGGAATACTCACATTTTCAAGAGTTTCTAGAGAGAGAGAGAGAGATAGAGAGAGAAAGAGAGAGAGAGAGGGAGAGATAAAAAAAGAAAGAAAGAGGGAGAGGCCCATGTCAAGAGAAAAAATTTAAATAAACTCGAACTTTTGGAGGTAGGATCCACATTGAGTAGATTCAATGAAGACTGCAAGAAGGCTAGGTATTTTCAGAGGAATAGCTAAAAATGAGTTGTAGTAGCATCGGGATAGAAATTTATATGTTTCTTGTAGAGTTCTACTCAACTAAAAACCAAGTAATGGGTCAAATGGGAAGCAAATGCGATCGTTCCAGAAGAAGTATCAATGAAGATAGGATCCACAAGGAAACCTTAACCACAATCACGACATTTACATAAGAAAATTATGAGCTATCAAAAATTAGTAAATCCCAACATAATTGAAATAAATGGGGCACATCCAATAAGAGCTAGGCTCCAAACCATATATTCAAATAGAAGATCAAAAAACGTTGTCCCCAGGTAATTTCAAAAACTACTGAACCGATTAACTTAAAACGAATTTTATAATAATTGTTATTTTCATGAGAGTGACATAAGCTACTTTTTTTTCTTAAAATCTTTTTATTTTTATTTTTATTTTTTAGTTTTCTTAGATCTTCGCGAAGCAAGGTGAGCCAGTTAAGGATATAGCAGATCTATTCCCTTCGTGCTATGCTGAGTTGTACGTAGGAGTTGAAACTCATTGTGTGCGTCGATATCTAGATGGGTTGTAAGTTAGCTGGCGCCCTGCTCCGGGCTATGGAACATAAGCAAAATCAAATGCTTTCTTCCACATAACAAAACTAACTTTATTTGCTTAAAGTCATGAATCAAACTTCTCAAAATCACGAAGGTCATTGCGAATGATCACTAAGCCACTAATCATTATAATTGAAAGAAGAATAAGACACAATTCGTGGCGCCCCTCCAGGTCGTTAATTGAATTGTTTTCAAAGAAAAGAAACCCCTCGATATGCAATCATTGATTCTCTTTAAAAACAATGTAAAACGTTAACTACTATCAATTATCGTATCGACAGATATCAATGCGATGGTTAACATGCCTTTCTGATGCAAAAAAAAAATAATAATTTACGATCCACATGCTAATGCTTGCACTCAACAATGACAATTGTTGAAAAGTAGCCGCCGCTGACAACCTAGCACAACATGGAAAATTAATTAGTACCTGACTATTGAATAGATACAAAAACAGCCAATTACACAGATGTCATAACTTACTGTAGTCGGCGTATATCACCCACCAAACAAAGAGTTCGCAAGTATCTAACATCACGTATCTAAATGAAAAGGATTCGACGAACAAACGAGTGCTGAAATGTGATCTATTAGATCTTTTGACTCAATTAAATGAATGGAATCTATAGTAAAATTAGCGAAAAGGCCAATGCACACCAGCGCCAATGTGCGCACACAATCACAAGCAATTCAAAAGCAAACTCCTAATAAATGATATGGTAATTTATTGCAAATAAATTACTGCTGTTGAACATTAATCATTCGCTTGAACAAATAAACGAACAAATGTGCAAAAAAAAAACAAAAAAAAAAAAAAATAGAAGGTGCGAATGTATCTAAAACTAAACATCTACAGATAAGCGAAAAGCGATACTCGTGCGTTCTACAAAAAAAAAATTATGAAATACTAAAACGAGCCCATTACTTGGTTCGGTTGAAATGGCGTGCAAAATGCATATTATGAGGTTAAAAGTTGCATGCAACTCTAGACACACCTAAAAAGGCATTTCGCAAAACCAACTGAGTTCAACAAACAATTCGTAATTAATTTCCATACTCACTCACAGATAGACAGATACTTTGTCTGTGTGAGAGTACAATGGAACAAATTAGCAACTTCTCGTAACGATTAGCATTAGAAAAAAAAAGAGGTGCTAGAATACGATTTTGATTATCTGTTTCTGACTTAAAATAACAAGTAAGCGGCGCTTGCTAATAAACTCGACGACTGATTGAGGAAATTATCTCTTAGGTCGACAACAGCATTAAATATACGAGCCCGCACAGCACCAAAGATACAAGGCAATCTAAATAAAATAACAATTTTACAATTTTTTATAATTTTACAATTTTTCAATTTGCGCGGCCCACCGCACCGACAGACAGACAGACAAGTTTGCGCGCTGATTACGCGAAATCGTTCTCTTTATTATACTATACGTACATACGTGCCAGAGCCCCCTCATCTTGTTGTGTGTACTCGTATCTATGAGACTCTAGAGCAATTTGTATGAGTTTAATCTTTTTATTAGCACTTTACTACAATGCGTTTAGTGTGTGCCTCTTTTGCTTGTTTTTTTTTTTTTCTTTTTTTACTAGAACACGCATTAGAAACGGTGATTAAATGGCCAAGATAAAAATGAATAATGTTCATGTGCAGAGAATAAATTGAGTTTGTATGGATACGTTGTGTGCGCGGGTTAAAAAGATACACTAAAACCGAAAGTGTATACAGTCCATAGCCATGCTTGCGGCGGGTTGGCTAGTTGGAGACTATATAAGTCTAGAGTGAGTTGCTCAATTTATCAGTAGTTGCAATGCAGGGCGGCTTAGATGGCAACACGACGGCACAAAGAAAAAGAGGAAGTAATTATTTGACGGGTAATAGCTGTTAATTTTATGAGCCTCTTTATTGAGATTCCGCGTTTTACATCGCCAATGGGGGAGAAAAAACTTGATTAGATAGTTTAGTTGGATTTGGTTATTTCTTTCAATGAATGCCGGTTTGATCGTTAATCTATTTTTGGTTCAGATATTGGATAAATTCGTAGCGGAAGAGAAGTATTCGCGCGATGTTCCCTGAGCTCTGTCAATAGGAAATGGACAAATTGTGGGTCTCTGTAAAGGACATGCAAGTATAAGCTGCAGTGTCTTGAAATTGGGAGATGAATCTCTAAGTAAATTTCTGCAAAATAGGTTCCACTAAATTCGTAAGGGATACCTAGTATTCGCGCGGTATTCCCTGAGCTCTATCAATAGGAAGTGGACAAATTGTGGGTCTCTGCAAAGGATATGCAAAAATAAGCTGCAGTGTCTTGGAATTGGAGATGAATCTCTAAGTAAATTGCTGCAAAATAGGTTCCACTAAATACGTAAGGGATACCTAGTATTCGCGAGGTATTCCCTGAGCTCTATCTATAGGAAATGAACAAATTGTGGGTCTCTGTAAAGGATATGCAAGAATAAGCTGCAGTGTCTTGGAATTGGAGATGAATCTCTAAGTAAATTGATGCAAAATAGATTCCTCTGAATTCGTAAGGGATACCTAGTATTCGCGCGGTATTCTTTGAGCTCTATCTACAGGAAATGGACAAATTGTGGGTCTCTGTAAAGGTTATGCAAGAATAAGCTGCAGTGTCGTGGAATTGGAGATGAATCTCTAAGTAAATTGCTGCAAAATAGGTTCCTCTAGATTCGTAAGGGATACCTAGTATTCGCGCGGTATTCTTTGAGCTCTATCTACAGGAAATGGACAAATTGTGGGTCTCTGTAAAGGTTATGCAAGAATAAGCTGCAGTGTCGTGGAATTGGAGATGAATCTCTAAGTAAATTGCTGCAAAATAGGTTCCTCTAGATTCGTAAGGGATACCTAGTATTCGCGCGGTATTCCCTGAGCTCTATCAATAGGAAATGGCTGCAAAGTCAAGAAATTGGAGGTGAAATTAAAATAATTGTGAATTGCTACACAACAGCTTTGTTTGACAACATCCACCAGTAGTTGATAGACGCGATCGTTGTTTAAAAAAGGACTGGGGAGTCTTTCGTCCCAAGCGATATTTATCCTCACTAAATAGATACATACTTGCTGATTGATTTCACCTAAAATGTGTATACAAAGATGCGGATCACTTGAAGTTCAAACACCATTAAGAGTTTCTATATTAAGCAAAAGGAAAAACTGTTAGCAAACACTTAATGTTCCACATGTCTGCTTTCACTGCTGCCAAAAAAAAAGCAAATCTCTTAAGTATCTATTGCCCTCAAAGCACCTTCTTTTAACGACATTTTCTTTTTATTTCTCTTCATCAATTCCAAATTATCACAAATTCAATATAATATACCATTAATCCACTCAATTTATCCCAGATGCATCATTAATCATGTCACAATGGTTTCAAACTTCCCCTCGTTAAATTTCATCTCTGTCTCTATCTCTTTCGTTTCGTATTTTCTGTTTTATTAGCTATTTGAAGGAGATATCTGTTTATAAGGTTGCCACCTTTACGATTATCCATCCCTAGTGTAAAATACCACAACAAAAAAAGAAGAGATGTAATTACCATCATTCAATGAAGGAGATGTTGTTGGTTTTTTTAGATGAGGATAAAAAAAAATATTCTACCAACTGTCTGCAGTAGCAACCCCTGAGAGTGATATCTATTGTCGAACGACCCTACGCCAAGCGGCAGTAGCACGCATTTAATTAGGTAGATCTATTGATGTCGCAAAACGTTTAACCGATTATTATCGCAACTAGGTATTGTTTTTTTGAAGATACGATATTTTTTTTTGGACTTAATTAAGTGAAACACATTTTAGATATCTGCACTATAAAACTATAAAGCGAGCGGCATGAGGATACAATCTTAAAGACAGAACTTATCTCTGACATCGATCTTGACGTGTGGTCTGAACCTTTTTACTCTGCCTTCTAACACCTGAATGCAATGGACGACCTTGTGCCGTGCATTTGCTTGACATGGCGCACCTGTTTTCATGCTACCGGGCGACGATTTATTGGCAGGTTTTGTCTATCTAGATACAGAGTCATCATTTGGACTTTGTTCTTCTCAAAATACCAAAAAAAAAAAAAATTCAAAACAAAAACCACAGAGCAAAAGAAAAGGAATCTGAAATGAATTTAATTTGTCAACACCCCAAAACAAGCGAACACACAAAACAATTTTGAAAATTTAAATACATCTGAGACTGGTTCCCATGGATTCCAATTCAATGGCTACTAACAACATATCAATCCATTTAAGCCCATACTATACACACAGAGCGATACATGTGACATGTCATTCTTTGGTTTGTAGTCTCTTTTATGAGGTAAATAAAAACTTCAACTTTATTATAGTATCTGGTGCTAATGTTGTAGCTGCTGTCTTATGTTGTAGGATTTGTAGCTGATGTTGTCCCCCCTTCTTTTCGAATGAAACAAATAAATGTTAAAGGTGATGAAATTGGAGAGTCTTATTCTTTTCTATCGCTTTTTGTTCTGTCCTTCTCTTTGAGTTGCCTTCCAACGGAGAACACGAAACAAATTGTTTATCTAACATTTTTCTCAATAGGTCGCCTAATTAGTTTGTAGTCTGATCCGCTAGGGGTGGGTGCTACAATCGAATTAATCAAATGCAAATAAGGATTTCTATTCTTGAAGTTGAACAGAGTTTCTGTTTCCTGTAAGAGGTTTTTGTTGGCCGAAAAAATACCTTAACACTTAGATGACAAATTTCTACAAAGGAGTGTTTCTAAATTGAAATTCCTTTTCAAGTCTGGAGTTGTCAGTCAAAGTCCTTAAAATATCCTCTATGTCGGCGGGAAGCCAAATCGATATACAAGCACACCACACAAATGGGTGGCGCTTCCTTTCTCCGCTTGTTTGGGGTTGAATAGAGGCACTCTCGGGCTCTTTAAATGCCAAAGACCGTGACAAAGTGTTTGCTGTTACAAAAACTAGTGCGAAATGGCTGCTGATATTTTATGCTAACAATGGAGGCAAAAAACTTGTGTAGCACTCTGTCGGCTGATGGCAGTTCGTGCAAGTAAGTAAATTTTTCCAAGTGTATACTAATGAGTGGAGTCTTTTTTGTCTATGACACTTTTACATGTTCTGTATGATATGAATAGGTATATGGGAAGAGTA
This sequence comes from Chalcosyrphus nemorum, assembly GCA_949716465.1. NCBI lineage: Eukaryota > Metazoa > Arthropoda > Insecta > Diptera > Syrphidae > Chalcosyrphus > Chalcosyrphus nemorum. The sequence continues at coordinate 6,466,962 of OX454333.1, forward strand.
AGTAATGCATTTATCAAAAGAAATCTCAAAAAATCCCCAGTAGTACCAGATCAAATCCCTGTGGATTGTGTTCAATGAAAATTCTCGTTTCTACCGTTATATGCAAAAACAAATCAAAAGGCTTATAAGCATTTGTTAGGCAATTAACATACCTTTCAAATGAGATATAAATCGAAAGAGAATATTTCCATTTGGTGGGAAAAGATTCATGTGGAACGTATTGCATTTCCTTCCAAAGCTTGAAATTGTCAACGGAAGTCCGAAAATTAACTCAAATTGCATTGAAAATTCCTATTTCACAATCTATCTACCCCATAGCATGCATCTTGTGTCATAGATATTAAGCCCGGCGACGGTATTTTCAATTATGGCCGTCGCATTTCATATAACAACCACAGACAGATAAATAAATTGGAAGCTTGATTGGTTTAGCCACCGTCGGGGATATTTTTTTTTTTGTTTTTGTTTAATATTTGTTCATGATGGCTGCTGTTGCTGCTGGTGGCGGGATTAATGAGTGTTGACAACGGAAAATGCGTAAGAGACAATGTGGATTGTTTTTAAAATAAATTGGATCCATTAGGGAGACGGCAATTATGTGAGTGTGGTTTTGAGTAGGGTGCGCGCCAATTGAATGTGGGCGGTAAATTGTTTGAGTAGATGTTTGTAGAAATGAAAAAAGAAGATGCTTACCTCCACCAGGCCCGAAACTTTGTCCAGGAAATAGTCCAGGTGGTCCAAATGGTGGCATTTGCCGTCCACCTGACCATGGAACACCTCCACCGATGCCGCCCCATGCCGCTGCAGCTGCTGCTGCGAACGCGCTAAATGGTGTCGGCCGAATTGGGACATGTCCCGCCGCTATTGCTGCTGCCGAAGGCGAAAGGATGTGCGGGGAATTTTGCATTGAATTGGGCATCTCAGGCGATTTACTACTGTCGAGACCCGGCGTCGATCTACTATCGTTATTCATATCTTCGATATCAACAATGGAGTCCTCTTCCTCTTGATTGGAGTCATAGTCTACTTCCGATTCGGCGGAACTGTGCGGCGTGTGACGTTCGTTTTTTGTCATCGTCGTCGTCGTGGTCAGACTACTGTGATTGCTCTCCTGATGATGATGCAGCGATGAAACAGGCGACGATGATGAGTTGTTCTGATGATGATTGTTGTTGTTATTGTTATTGTTGGGCAGGTGATTTGTTGATGAGTTGTTGTTGTTGTTGTTATTACTACTATGTTGGAGGTGATGTTGATGAACGGCAGCAATATGTTGCAGATGGGGATGTGTATGCAAATGCATTTGGGTCGCAGGGTGATGTGCCACTGGAGGTGATGCTGATGTTGTTGACGCACCCGATTGGGGTGATGTCGTTGTGGCTGTCGTCACGGCGGCAGTTGAGGAGGAAAGGTTGGTTGGCAGCATCATATCAATGGGTTCGGTGGGGCTCCGTGGCCTTGTGTCGGCCAGCAGAGATGCCACGCTAAAGTTACTCAAGCGGGAGCTGGACTTGTGCATTTGTTGATGCGATGTTGGTGGAACCGTCGGGCTCGTCATCGTTGTTCGTACACCAGTCACAGTCATTCCTGATAGTTTTATCATATAGGGGTGAATTTTTAAAGAAAAACCAACACACACACACACTGAGAGGGAGTACTGTAAAGATTTGTGGGCTTTTTTCACACAGAAATCACTGTTTTGAAGTTTATCTTATTAATCCGTATTCATTGGGAGAGAAAATGTATTTAATTTTCACTTTATTTCACCGAAGGATTATCCTTGTATCCTTGAAGTATCATTTATCTTCACTGGCACATTGTACTATACATATTTTCAATTCGTATCTCACAGAGTAAGTAAAAAAACAAAAATCGTTTTGTGGAACATAAACACGGCAATATGTGCGACTGTAGAAAATAACAAAAAAGTAGATTTGTTTTGTGTTTTTTTCTTAAATTTTTTTAAGACGCAAAAATTGTACGAGAAACACGTCCAAATGAGATCACGACTGGTCTACAACTGAAACATATGAGTTAAGATCGTTGTTCGTTCACTCACCGACAGCACAGTGGTACACAGATACTCTCGCACACAGTCGCAATTGTGGTGGAACCTGTTTTTCCACTGTGAAATGTGAAAAATCCACACCCTTTCCTAGGCTTAGCAGCTACCCTAAAAGATGAATAAGGACCAATAAAATGCGGTTCCACTTTTTTTGTTGCTTTTATCTTACTCTAACTATTCTCATCTTTTCTATTTGTTTGCGACGTGAATGTGTGTTGGATGTGGGTACGCCTCTTGTATCTTTTAGATACTCTCTAAGGGGAATACGAATGCTGCTGTTGGTGAAAAACGTTGGTGAGAATTCAAGGTATATAGCGGAGACTATCTCTTTTTGTCCAATGGGAATTTTGTGCGACAGTGGAAGGTGATTTTTCGATATGGCAGACTTTAGATACTTTTATTTTTTTTCTTCTGGTGTTTTGTCACTTGCGCGGCGTATCTCTATCTCACTTTAGTGGATCTTTAGTGTGTGGATGGTTGTTTTTGTTGAAAATATGAAGATAATTGGCAATCGAATAATAAGCAATGGGGACGTCCTGTCTAGGCAGTCTTCTTTCTCTCTTCAGATACTTTTTTGTTTCTTGTTGTTATTATTTGCTGTTGCTGTTAGTTGTATAGTTTTTTCTCTCTCAATTGAGTTTTGATTTGAGAGTGTTGTACTTTTTATTGTGTTGCTGTTGGTGGGTGCTTAATCGTTTTCTCGTTTATACCCCTTTTTTTTGCTTCTTAATTTGGTTGCAAAAAGTATCTATATACCTTCCTTTTTTTTCTGTGTCTTTGAGGGGATATTTTGGATAAAGTTTTATAAAAATTATATTGGAATCTTATTGCACAGTGATGGTTTGTGAAAAAATGTGGTCATGCAGTAGAGTAGAGGGAGAAAATTAATTCATTTGTTGAAAGAGATTCAAATCTGAAAGGAAATTATGTTTTTCATATTTTTTTTTTCGCTTTTTTTTGTATAATTTCTTTTTGCGCTTAGAAGGAGATACTTTGACTGCGGGTAAAGTGAAGTGGGGTTTTGTGTGAATTCTATTTTGCAAATGAAAGTTCGTTGAAGGGTTCTGTTTGGTTTTGGTGGTCGACTGGAATATTTTTGATTTGGTTGTTTGAGAAGTGTTCCAGCGTATACTAATTAAAAGTGTCTTGTTTACATAATTATTCTTAATGTTAGTAGGTATACACCGGGACTCATTCATAGTGTTTTGTGTCTCTGAAGTGCGACGGCATACTTGTATTAATGAAGTTTTAGTGGGTTTCGTAATAAACTTAGTTTAGTAGGTACCTACAATGTTTAGGTGCTAACCTTAGTGAAAAACAAAAGCCGACGGATATGTATGTACATATGTATGTATGTACCTGGTCCAAACTTGTCGACCAAGTTTTTATAAACTCAATTCATTCAAAAAGGTTTACAGGCTATCACAGTGGCATACAAAATTATGCCGTCTTTTTTACTGTCTTTCGTCTTTCGTACTATCGTGCCTTTTGCCAGAGCTAATACACTCCATTTCATAACTATGAAATGATTTTGCATTTCTCTAAGAGTAAAATGGTGTGGGCGGTTTATCTTCAGCGGGAGCATTACGATTAGCCTTCCCATCCACTGGAATGAATAGCGATGAGTATGTTTGTGTCTTGAAACTCAAATTGTACCATTTTCGGCAAATAATCAAAACACGGAATTGGTATTTCAGCAGGATTTACTCCAGCAGAGCAACCAAATCGCGGTTCAATCAGCATAAAATCAATGTTTTTCAATGGTTTGCTTGCTCACTAGATCAAAACCCGATAAAAAATCTGTAAGGCATACTGTCGCGAAAAGTTTACGCCAAAAATAGGCAGTTTAGCAGCGTGGCTGACCTAAAATAAGCCATAAATGCTTCTTGGGCCACAATCCCTCAGGATGTTTAAATTTTCTTCCTTTTTAAATTCCTCTTTCAAATTTAAAAAGTGTATATTAAAGGGAACTATGTACCTACCTACCTAACGTCTGTTCCCGTACTGACTAAATCTATGAAAATCTACGAAATTTTTTGAAAAATATCGAATACCTGATCCCGTACGTCAAAGTTTCGTAGTTTTTCACAGAGAGCTCACGAGAGAGTAAGGGGCCAAACACAACCAACATTGGGAAACATTAGCTAATGTCATAACTGACCGAAATGGTGCCTTATGTTCTGTCAATTCCAATTACTAACCATAATACTTTTGTCCGCATAGCTACCCGTCAAGACAATATAAGGGAGGTGGTCCAAATAAGGCCCAGTGTGCAAAAAGTGGCATAGCCGACAAGCAACCGGAATTATATTTTAAATGTCCTCATGGCCATCTATGTCTGCCCTAAAATCGATGAAATTACAATTTTTTTCTCTACCGCTGTTGGTGTTTACATTTTATTTTTCGCGTAAAAAAAGTATAGTAGTAAAAAATTTAATAAAACGAGAATGAAAATACCTATAAGCAAAAATGAGAGAAACCATTAATGTAATGCTGTACCAACTGTCAAATTAGCATATGCAATGAGCGGCTGAGAGCGCTCTCCCTAATGTTCGGTATTGTTTCCGAAAGTGACCGAAAGCTGAACTAATCGACGCTGGGCTTATTATGTGTTGGCTCATGAGATTTTGTGTATCCGTGGTCTTACATCTGCGTGCATATGCAGCAAAATGTTGATTATGTTTCTTACTTAGCCCAAGAAATTTATTTGAACAAAATTATGAGTTCTGTCAAATGGTTGTGTTGTTGTTGGTTGGCAAAATAATTTGAAGCTTAGATCAATGTGTACCTACAAAAAAAAAGTGACGTCTAGAAGTTGGCAGCTTTTTTTTGTTCAAATCGTTCCCGTGCTTTTTTGTAGATTTGTCTTTCTCTGAGAGAACTATACACTTTTAGATATTTGAGAAGCTGCGTATTTTAGTAGAAAATTGGAGGAGAGTAAAAAAAAAACGTTGAGAAAACAATTTGTTTTTATTTACTTTTTTATTCAATACCTACAATGTGCTGAACGCTCTCTGTTTGACGTCCTCTAACGCGGCGGTTAGAACGCCTCGTCAAAATAATCTAAACGCCGCGTAAAAACCGCGCTCTGTTTGACGAATCCTTAAGTCAACTTATAGTTCTTGTTGATAATGGTGCCTGGCTTCACATTATCAAGTAATATTAGAAAATCTATAATTAAAGCATTCCAAACTCAACTACCGAGCTACGAAGGTGTTCAGAATGTCTGCCATGATTGTCTGTGCAGAATATCATATCGCTTTACACAAGATGGGGAATGTTAAGACTCGGGAGAAAACACGGACACCTCCAAAAGCAATACTAATACCCAGGCTAATGAAATAACTGATGAAAGGAAGAACCGAATTGAGAAATAAATTTATGTGGACAACTTTGTGATTTTTTTTCAATTCTGATTTCGAGCACGTATTAGGAAAGGGTTCTTAAAGCTAAAGCAAAAACACTTTTGACGCAAAAAAAACAATAAGACGAATAGGTAAAACAGCTCAGAAATTGGAGAAGATTTGGAGCGATAAATCAAGACTAGAAGTTTCGCAGATCGCAGAAAGAAGAAGTTCAATTTAGATACAGGATAATATTTTAGAAGAATAGCTTCTTTTCTTCAATAATACTTTTTACCTCAGTTAACTGAAGGAAAATAGGAACCTACTTATCATGCATAAAAAATTCAAAGCAACAAGAAAAAATATGTCAAAAAAGTCGTCCCAGAGTAACATAATGTCATACAAATACCACAAAATTTCTTCACAAAAAATCTTTCATTCAACAAATTTCTAGTTTTCGACATAAAGTCGGACATTAAGTCTGAAATAAATATGTATGCATGTAAAGGGTTTTCCAATAAGGACTTGACAACTTTTTTATTTTTAAATAAAACGCAAACAATTTGAGATATTTAAAAAACTTTATTATTGGCTTGAAGTACAATCAAAACATTTATGAAAAGAAATCGCGTTCGTTCGTATGGCCACCGCGCGCACTTTTGCAGCTGTCGATTCGTTGGACCCAATTTTCAACGACTCGGCCACACATTTCGGCCGAAACTATTTCGCGTTTAATGTCTCTCTGAGCTCTTCCAACGTCGTCGGCTTGTTGACATAAACCAATGACTAAACGTAGTTCCAGAGAAAATAGTCAAGGAACGTTTAATCGCACGAACGAGGTGGCCAATCGAAAAACAACATTGAGTCAAACATGAAAATGATTTCACATCTTCTCCAGAACCTAATCGGAGAACGTACGTCGTCGCTTCAAATGGTCCATCGGCTTCAATTTTTGAATCAGCTTGATCTTGTATGGGTGTAAACCAAGATCCATAATGTGGTCTGAGGGATGTCCAATTCTTGAGAACGCCGTGGAATTGACTGATTTGGATCGTTTTCTACGAACGCCTGAACGGCAGCGATATTTTCGACCAACCCGTTGTCTCACTAAACTTGTTATTGCCTGTCTACTAGGGTGAGAATTACGACCGAAAATTGGAGTTAACGCTCTTAAAGTTGCGATCACCGACTCCGAATTTTGGTAGAAAATTTGTACAGTTTGTAGACGTGTATTTTTCCATGATGAAAATGTTGAGTTTCCTGAATAAATTGACAGTGACAGATTGATGATTAGTGAAAGAGTGCGTTCACGAATTAAATTCAAAGTTATCAAGGGAAAACCCTTTATATATCGCGGTATATTTCAGATACATTATTCGGAATAAGACAATATATATTTGGGCAGGACTATTTAAAGAACCTCTCAACTATGCAACCTCTCAGGACTCACTATGACTCTCTGGATTGTTCACTGTCAAAGGCATAGGAAAAAATATCAATCACCTTATAACCAAACAATATCTATGATCCATCTTTCACTCATATTTATTAAAGTTGGATCAGGTGTGAGGTGTTTATGGTGAGAATGGACAACCTCTTATTGGAGTCGGTACATGATAACAAGTCATTTATTCAAATAGAGAAATAAATGACTCATCATATTTTGTTTATAGCTAACTAGCTTATGAAATTTGCACAACTGGATGGTATCTACTTGCACCCACGTTAATAGTAGGTTTGGAATTGTTTTCGATTTTAATTGACATAAGTTCATACATTCGCTTTTCTATATGAAGACATATGTAGGCTTACTCAGAATGCCAATCAAGTGTACCTACATTATGTAGACGAAATTTTCTGGTGAAAAACATGAAAGCATTCCTTTAAGAATGTCCTCACAGTTATTTTAGTCATCAGTTTAAGAGTGATTCATTTAGATATACTTTTCTGACTATACATTTTTTTATAGATGCTGCATGAGCCGTGTTAATCTGATATAATATTTGTGTTCAGTATTGTTTGGCAATTCATTCTAAAAAGACTAAGCTTTCCACAGTATCCAAAAATAATTCAGATGTATTACGAAATAAAATTCCACTATTTTCGACAAAAATTTTGTTCACTGAGGCAATTTTCTACCTTAATGGGTACGTCAATAGCAAAATTTCCATATTTGGGCTAAAGAACAACCCGAAGAGATTAAAAGGCTACCATTATAGACGAAACAACTGTTTGGTGTGGTTTACAGGCGGGTGGAATCATCGGTCCATATTTCTTCAAGAACGAGGCCGGCAAGAACCTAACTGTCAATGACCCCGATTATCGTGCCATGATAATGAGCTATTTGAAGCTCGTGATCTCCAGGACCAAATGTCCTAAGGTGACACCATTCGTAACGCGAGAATAATTCGGTAATCAGTTGATTTCTTCCTTCAAACCGGTGAATTGGCCACCTAAGCCTCAAAACATTTTCCTTAAGGCCTATGTAAAATCCAAGGTCCACATGGATAAGTCGTGTACGACTGAGGAATTAGAAGTCAACATTACTCACGTTATTTGTCAAATACAACTCCAAATGGTAGGAAGCGTCATCTAAAATTGAAATTTCCGAATGGACCATGGTAACCATTATTATAGCCAAAATTAGAAAGAAATGATCTTAAAAAAAAATAAATGTCAAGACCTTCTCTTTTATTTGATAATAAATAAAAGTTGATAAATTTAATATTTTGTACTTTGTTTTACTTTTGAAAAAAATACCTCTAAATAAATCACCCATTATTTGAAATGCAGAAAACGATCAATGTCTTGATTGCGATCGCGGCTAGAGCTGCTATACGGTTACACAGTTACTTTAGAAATCACAAACCGAGTATCCTATTTGGAGTTGTTAGCTAAGGACTTTGCGGGTGACTATGTAAATTTAGGTCTAACTTAAATTTGAAGCAAATATTCCTTTACATAGTATGCACCTATATTTGTATTTATATATCTGAGAGTATGAGCTGTATAAAATCATATAATTTCTTTAATTTTTCCTCACGAATTGACGCCCTTTTCTAATTGAAAGATTCAAAGGACTCAGCAATCTCCGCAAGCGAAACTCCAATTTAAATTGATGTTTCACAACCAAACACACACGTGTGCGCTCTTAATAAAACTGATCATCACATCCTTCGCTAACTAGATACATAATTATAGATACGAGTACATAGCAAATCACACAGTAAAATGTGTCAAAGCGGAAATTGAGAAATTTGTGATTTGAAAATGTTTTAAGTTTCCACCCGAGCACCCATACAAGGAAGACGACACCACGAATCCGCAAAAGGACCCACTCTCTCTCCCATTAGCAGCTATACTCGTACGTTTTGAATTACATTCGAATCGATAAGCATTATGTACACATAGGATAGGAACGATGGAGTGTATGGCAAAATGAAAAACCATAGAGAAATCCTTTTGTTATCCTGTCGAGTGGCATTCGGTGCGCGCCATTGTTCGAATGCAATATTAGTTTCTTGTTAAACAAGAGAATGGATTGCGTTGGTAATATTGATAAATGGATTATTAATTTGACACCGAGGGATGGGTGCCGGATCTGACTAGAAACAAAATAAAGGATATGTATTTTTTCAGCTTGAATGGCATAACGATTGTGTGCGCACTAAGTGAGGAATAAATCAAATCCATCAGCTGAGCTAACCGCAAATTAATTAAGCGGGCATTTGTCGCGGGAGAGAGTTAACAAATGCGTCCAGCTCGAGGCATTCAAACGCTTCGCCTACGCATGGTCTTTCATTTTTTTCACTGATTAATCATGCTCACTCGAAAAAGCGTTCATAATTATGATTGTCCGCCCTCATTCTCGCCTAATGGCCCCCCAAAAAAAAAAAAAAAAACACCAGCCATGCTAAAGGTGGACAAATCAGTCGCCCCAGTTGAATTTGTTTTGGGCCCACTACATGGAGGCAGAATTAATGACTTTTTTAATGGAACGTTCTGTAAATTTGTGTAATTAATTATAAAATTTCGCGTTAATTCGCCAGTCAGCTTGCAATTAACCACTGATTATTTAAATCTTACGTTGAAATTAATTAAGAATTATGGCAGCCATTGTGCGATGGATGTTGCTCTGCTCCTTCGGGTGGTTCCACTGCTGGTGGGTGGGATGATGATGGTGGAACACAGACAAAGTCTTTATCCAAAAGCCGTGGCGTAACTAAAGCAACCTCCGCATTCTTCTTTCTGGTGCTCGTTTGTGGGGTGCAAAGCAAAGCAAAGCAAAAAGAGATACCGAGATGATGGGGAATGGAAGCTATAGCGACTGTGATTACAGTGAGATGATGTAATTAAGTCGTTGCGCGAGCCGACGGTTTAATTAGGCAAAACAACCCCTAATTGTGGAAGAGAATTAATTACAATCGCTTGGATGTTTACTGCCTTTGTTTAGATGGTGGAGATAGTTGGCTGCTAAAAAACGACAGAACATAAAGGATTAACTCTTAGCAATGGACGGGTGTTCCAATCGTGCTGTGACTGTGTTTGTGCTGGAAAAGTACATTGCTTCGGTTCATTCGAGAGATTCTTATGTTTTTTTTTTCTGTTTTTGGGTGACGTTCTTGAACATAATCCTTAAGTCTACTGAAGAAGTTTCAAAACGTTGGCTCTACTGGCCCAGAACTCCAAATATATTCGATGGTTTTGTACGGGCTTTGGAACTTCACAACCTGCATAACAAAAGCACAGACCTTGGCGTATATACTGATGCGTATGTTTTTTAGAGACTACTGTGGTTCTCTCATAGTCTGCCCTGGAGCTTCTGGTATGATGACGAGTGCGTCCAGCGGAAGAGGGTGACAGAAGATGTACACAAGCAAGCGCTGCAGCGCAAAACAAGAGCAGCGAGAGAGGAGTAAGTACTGGATCAGAAGAAGGAAAGAGAAGAAAATCCTGCGTAAAAAGAAAAGGGACCACGCAGTTTCCCAGCTCAAGTATATCAAGGAGTCTCATCCGGCAATTTTATCGGAAAACCAAGTAACTGACATCTGGCTACAAACCCGGAACGCAGGCTCTTCGAAATGGCGAAGACAACCTAGTCACCGACGCACAGGGAATTGTTGATGTGTTTAAGCAACAGAGTGATAGGGCAAGAAGAGAACCCACCTCCAATCAAAAAGGATCAATGCCCCCACACAGTACTGAAGTTAATGAAGCTATCAGAAAATTGAATAACAACAAAGCCGCTGCCTCTGATGGGCTTCCAGCTGAACTCTTCAAATACGGAGGTGATATCTTTTTAGGGTGCATGCACCAAGTCTTCAATCAAATATGGATAGAGGAACGGTTGCCCGGCGACTGGAGTATCAGCTCTATTTGCCCCATCCTCAAAAAAGGCGATCCTATGTCCTGTAAGAACTACCGAGGCATATTCCTGTTAAATGTCGTCTAAAACCTTTCTGCAACAAACTAATCGGATCAGTGTGGTTTCCGGCCCAGCGGATCGACAATAGACCAAATTTTCACACTCAGGCAAATCCTCGAAAAGACCAACAAATTTTAAGTCGCAACAAACCACCTTTTCATTGACTTAAAAGCCTCCATTCAGCAGCATTCATCGTCTTGACCTCATCTTACCAGTCTTGCTTTATGGAGCCGAGTGCTGGACAATAAGAAAGAAAGCTAAATATATCCTGGGCACCTTCGAGCGAAAATACTTCGTCCTTTATGCAAGAAGGGCGAATGGAGGAGAAGTTACAACCGCGACCTCTAATGAGCTGTACCATGTTGTGGATGTAGTCCAAAAGTCAAGATATGACTACAGTGGCTCGGCCACATCGAGCGAATGGACAACAATGCTCCAGCTCCCCAGGTTTGAGACGGCGAAGAAGACCAAACCTCCTCTTAATTACGGCCACTCCTCTGTTCTCAATGAATCTAACCTCATTGATGTAACCACCGACTACACCCCAACTAAACTCAGCTTTGGTCGCAACTTCCTAGCATCAATCCCAGCTCGTGACACATGGTCGGATGTGGAGCAGGTGGATGTTGGAAGGATCCACATCTACACTGATGGATCCAAGACCTCAGACGGAGTTGGTGGCGGTGTATACTCCTCCATGCTTAACTTAAGCATTTCCTTTCGCCTCCCTGATCACTGTAGCGTTTTTCAGGCGGAAATCATGGCAATTAAGGAAGCCCTGTCATGGCTGAAGTGTAATGTACTATCCGCCTTGGATATTAGCATCTTCACGGATAGTCAGGCAGCCATTAAATCCCTGGAATCTCCCACAACCACATCATCGGTCGTAGAAGATTGCCGTTCATCTCTGATGGAGATCTCGGAACAATTTAACATTCACCTATGCTGGGTGCCAGGCCATAGAGATATTCCAGGGAACTGTAAAGCTGACGAAATTGCCAAACTTGGCACTGCCCTCCCAACTGGATCTCTAAGGACGGGAGTTGGCATGCCAATTGCTACTTGTTATCACATGCTCAAACTAGATGCCATAAGGAAGGCCAACGCTCGATGGGCTAATTGCCCTTTTAAGATCTCGAGGGAGCTCTGGCCTACCTACAATCAGAAACGTACAAAAGAACTGTTAATTCTGAGGCGTCAGGACTTGAGCACCATTATTGGCGTCCTTACGGGACACTGCCTGATCGGCCTGCACGCTAGTCGTCTAGGCCTCCCATACAACGACTTCTGTCGGAGTTGCAGGGATGAGGAGGAAGAGGAAACGATCTACAACATGGTTCCGAATGATATTTTATAATACCAAGACAGTGAGGCAAAAGATACCAACGAATTTAAGTTTGAGATTAATTTCCCGCTCGATAGCAAACAATTGGCAATTTGGGAATGGGCAGGGCATCAAATTGTAAATGTCAAAATCATATCCTTTCCCATTACACAAAAGTGTCCTGTGTCACTTTGTGATGTTACCAATGTTATGACATTCCTGCTTAACTCCCTACTCCTAGAAGATCCTTCTCTGTCATTGTTAACCAAAAATTAATTAATAAAATAATCAAGAATATTAGTTGTCTCGTTCAATTAACCCTTTCCCTTGATTTTAGATACAATACGTAACACATAAGTTGACATTGAACCACCCTTTCGACCAAAGTCAAAAGAAGTCAACTCATATCTCCTCCGAAGGGATAATATCCCTTCACAAAAGGATGTTATTTTCCTGACAACAGCTACCATTTAAATTGCTACTAATATACCAAACAAGCAGCATCACAAACTTCCCCATTATCCTTTGCAAAGTAACAGTAATTGATTGCTATAAATGAGCATCTACTAGCATCCTATCTCTCTCTCTCTCTCTCTTGTTCTCGTTGCAGAAACATCAGCAACCAACACATATGTGTGTACAGGAAGATGTCCCATCTTGTTGATTCAATTTCGTCGTACCAGCAACAGCAGCAGAAGCAGTATATTAATCGACGTTTAAGCAATTTCAACCCCATTTCATCCCACCTCCTAGCTAACAGCTAGAAGAAGAAGAAGAATCCTTCGCTCGATATGTGTCACACAAATCGCTTTATCGTAGAACAACCCTCCTCACTTGCTGGCTGTATGTATATGTGTAGCAAGCACCCTTAAATGACACTAAATGCCTGCCTAGGCGAAAGGAATAAATACCAGGAAGAAGAACCCTTATTTGCTATTCTATTTCGTCCAGGCGGAGTATGTGTGAGCGAAAGATAACTGCAAATATGAATAGGGGATGAAATTCATTACCCTTATTGTGCGTATAATCGTTTTGTGTATTAAACAAACTTCGGGTATAATAATGGTTTTGAATTAGATTTTCTACCCCCGGAAGGAGAATGGGGGCTGTTATGTCTCTCTCCCTCTCTTTATAGACACATTCCTACCCCACCCATACCAGTTTTTTTTTTGTCCTTTCTGCTTTATTGAATTAAAATGAGTCCTAGTTGACTTTACCAACGGACCGTGTGTAATCGGATATCCAAGAGGGGGATGAATAGATGAATGTTTTGGTTTGAAGTGATTTTCAGAAAATCTGTTGAAATAGGCGATGGTGTGTGTGTGTTGAACACCCTTAGGTTGGTTGTTGGGGTTTTTATTATTTACTCAAGTGTTGGTATAATTCAGTCACTTATTCAATTTGCCATTTTTCAAATACATTAAACGAACGGCTGCGAGGTGGAGGATAAACTGGCGTTTCATCCCTTAGGCGCACTCGGCGGCGGGGAGGTTTGCTTGTGTCGAAGATAATGAATTTTCATTGTTTTTCGATTTATCAGTGGGGGCAGGCGGCGGCGGAATAGGATAGTTTGTTTTGGGCTCCATAGGCAAACAGTGGGGTGGTTGCCTTCTGTGTGGGGTGATTAATTGTGCGGTAAAATGCGGCCTGTGATTTTAGCGTTTTGTTTTCTCAGCAAATTTGTTTTCCGGACGTAATTTTGCAAATGACATTGGAAGTAATGGGGTTGTGTTGTTTGTGCAAATTAACGAAATAAATGAATGTTGATGTTAAAGGAAGTCAGTTAAGAACTTATTTATCGTTTTGATGCTATGCCAAACAATAGGTGGATATTTTTCATCATTTTGAAGTTGGGCTCCAGCTGAAAGGGGTGCGCTTTAGATCAGCATGAGCCTTGTGACAATGAGCTTAGCGTAAATGCCGTTTGAGTAGGTAATAGTTGATATAGACCACAAAATGAGGGAGCAGGCTTGAAGTTCTTGAGTCTTTCTTGGACTGATTTAGAGATCTTTAAATTGTCAGTTTAACGGGACAATTACAATGCCGGAATCTTCAAAATCTGAAAAGAGTGATACTGTAGTGAAAACTCCTGTCCGCAGATTAAGAATTAAGTGAGAAACATAATCACTAATTGCTGGCATATGCACGCATATGTAAACCTACGAGTAGTACTAAAGATCCAACACATGCTGTTCAGGAGAGAGTCAGTCACACATTTTCTACTATTTTATTAAAATCAGACGTCTGGTCAACAGCAACAGACATTTCCAGCCACAAGAGCGAACAACGATCATTGCAAGGCCATCCGATTCCTCTTCTGTTGAGTTTAATGACTTCACTGACTGCAAAGGCTTCAAAGACTTCAGATGGCGTCACTGACTTCACTGACTTCACTGACTTAACAGTCTTCAATGACTTAAGATGACTTCTCTGACTTCAAGGCTTCAATGACTTCAGAAGACTTCACAGGCTTCATTGACTTCAGAAGACTTCACTGACTTCACTGACTACACAGGCTTCAATGACTTCAGATGACTTCAATGACTTCAACGACTTTAGATGACTTCACTGACTTCAAAGGCTTCAATGACTTCAGATCACTTCACTGGCTTCACATGCTTCAATGACTTCAGATGACTTCACTGACTTCAAAGGCTTCAATGACTTCAGATGACTTCTCTGACTTCAAGGCTTCAATGACTTCAGAAGACTTCACTGACTTCACAGGCTTCATTGACTTCACAAGACTTCACTGACTTCACTGACTTCAAAGGCTTCAATGACCTCAGATCACTTCACTGGCTTCACATGCTTCAATGACTTCAGATGACTTCACTGACTTCAAAGGCTTCAATGACTTCAGATGACTTCTCTGACTTCAAGGCTTCAATGACTTCAGATGACTTCACCGACTTCACTGACTGCACATGCTTCAATGACTTCAGATGACTTCAATGACTTCAACGACTTTAGATGACTTCACTGACTTCAAAGGTTTCAACGATTTCAGACGACTTGAGATGAATTCACTGACTTCACTGACTTTACAGGCTTCAATGACTTAAGATGACTTCACTGACTTCAAATGCTTCGTTGACTTAAGATGACTTCAATGACTTTAAAGACTTCAGATGACTTCACTGACTTAACAGTCTTCAATGACTTAAGATGACTTCTTTGACTTCAAGGCTTCAATGACTTCAGAAGACTTCACAGGCTTCGTTGACTTCAGAAGACTTCACTGACTTCACTGACTACACAGGCTTCAATGACTTCAGATGACTTCAATGACTTCAACGACTTTAGATGACTTCACTGACTTCAAAGGCTTCAATGACTTCAGATCACTTCACTGACTTCAAAGGCTTCAATGACTTCAGATGATTTCTCTGACTTCAAGGCTTCAATGACTTCAGAAGACTTCACTGACTTCACAGGCTTCATTGACTTCACAAGACTTCACTGACTTCACTGACTTCAAAGGCTTCAATGACTTCAGATCACTTCACTGGCTTCACATGCTTCAATGACTTCAGATGACTTCACTGACTTCAATGGCTTCAATGACTTCAGATGACTTCACTGACTTCACTGACTGCACATGCTTCAATGACTTCAGATGACTTCAATGACTTCAACGACTTTAGATGACTTCACTGACTTCAAAGGCTTCAATGACTTCAGATCACTTCACTGGCTTCACATGCTTCAATGACTTCAGATGAATTCACTGACTTCACAGGCTTCAATGACTTCAAGGACTTCAAAAGACTTCAATGACTTCAAAAACTTCAATTGAATGCAGTGAATGTTAGGTCCTCAAGGAGACTGCATTTCGAAATGATTGCATGCTTTTATAGCCCTGCCATTTGCTGCTCACAGTTCCTTCTGCAGACATATAGTTTCCAAATTATCCGCCTCATAACTCTAGGTTTCACTTTGTATTTTAAAGTATCGATTCCGTAAAACTGTCTAAGGTTCTAGGTACTTCCATTGTACTTTACACAATATACCTACCACCTACTTTCAAGTGTCGTCATACCTAAAATTAATGAAAAGCTGAATCACGACCTTCTTAACTTGTATCCGCCAAAAGTAATCAATTGAGCAAACAATTAAAAGATCACATCTAAAAGTATTCCAGCGAAAAACAGTCACCGAAAAAACAAACAAACCTCTCAATTAATTGCGGATCACGTCAAACTGCTGCTAACTCAAATATTTATTACAAACTCTCCGCCCTGACTGAAATACGCAGAAGTCTATTAAAATATTTGAACGATCATTTCGATTTGGGCTGGCATTTCTTTCGAAACAAAGTACATATCTCCCGGTACAACTCGCCTCAACCCTTGCGCGCACTTAACAAACAAAATAATTACACATTCAAGTGGGTAATCGTAAAACTATTTTCTGCCAACAAACACCCACTGTGCTCGGGGACAGATGGTTCTGTCCTAGCCACAGGACATTTTAGTTGTTTTTTTTTTCACTCACACTTAGGCCACTTGAATGTAATTGTGCAAGGAAACTGCATGGAAAGTCCAAGTGTCTTAGGGTGAACCGCACACCTTGAGTGTTTCAGGAAAAAGCAAATTTTTTTTTTTTAAATGTTTTTTGGCGCTAACGTGTCTACTAGTGCGTATTGTCCTGCTTCACAAAAGATGCGCACGTTCTTCTTCTTCGATTTGATTGTCTGTTTACCTTTTCTGTTTCAACATTTTAAAAAGCAGAAGGCAAGGAATAGAGAGAAAAAAAGAATCCAATTTAAATAACTGAACTCTTAATTGCCTAAATCGGATTTGAAAGATTTTATCTTTCTATTTGTTCTGAGAATTTGTGGGGGTAGCGCACCAGAAAACGATGATGCGCTGCGCGATTGGAAATTGAAGAGTGTGGTGTACGTTTGAACGTTGATTTAAGGGTTGTTAGGTTTATTTATTACTCCCTCTTGCCCGAACTTGATTTACTGGTCCTAATGCTCTCGTTTTGTAAAGCGATTATGCCAAAGGGATTTTTTTTTGTTCTTTTCCAAAATCACTTCAAAGGGAGTTTACATAAATTTACCTTAATTGGATAAAATTGATGGCAGTTTAGTTTTATTCTTAATTTATTTAAAAAAATGTCAATTCTTAGATAACTGAATAGAAATGTGAGCCTGCTTCTTCTTTGTAATTTAAATATTTCTTAATAATTTTTACAAAAGGAATTTCTGGTAATCTTATTAAAATTTGAACTTACTAACTGTGGTTGGGTTTCCTTCTTAGCAAATTTCACAGAATTTGGTTGAGTCATTCTTAGGTACGGAACCTTGAAGCGGTGTATTTCTTTAGGCCTGGAGGCAGTTCTCTAGCAAAGCGAAGAGTCTGGGCATGTTTCGTGGTTTATTCGGATCAGGGCTGTAAAAGAATGCAATCATTTGGCAAATGCATCAACTTAAAGTCTTTCAAGTCAGTGAAGTCATTGATGTTCTTAAATTCGTGAAAAAAATCAAAGACCTTAAAGACTTCAGATGACTTCACTGATTTCACAGGCTCTAAAGGCTTTAATGGCTTCAGATGGCTTCAATGACTTCAAGCACTTCAGATGACTTCAATGACTTCAAAGACTTCAGATGACTTTACTGACTTCAAAGACTTCAGATGACTTCACTGATTTCACAGGCTTCAATACCTTCAGATGACTTCACTGACTTTACAGGGTTCAATGACTTCAAAGACTTCAACGACTTGACTGACTTCAGATGACTTCACTTACTTCATAGGCTTCAATGCCTTCAGATGACTTCAATGACTTCAAATGCTTCAGATGACTTCAATGACTTCTATGACGTCAAAGATTTCAATGAATTCAGATACTTTAACTGACTGCAATGAATAGTAGTGACTTCAAGGGCACTTCAATGCATGACTGTATTCATTTTGACATCACAATTATTTGTTGCAGAAAATGGCTAAAGTTGAAGTCATTATTAAAGCCATGCCATGTCCCAAGCTTGGTAGTTGGGTGCGGGACATTAGAGTGTCTGTTGCCTAGGCAAGAGGATAATAATATCTTCGTGGATTGAGTATCAGTCTATAATTTGCTAGTTGGCTGCTGGAAGCAGTAAACTTCTGTTTTAGACATGCTTGAGTATAATAGCCCTTGTCGAAAATATAAATTTAATTGATCAAGGTCTAGAATTAGAGCTCTGTGCTCGCTATGTCCTGAGTAATGATTGCAAATCCAAATTCCGTTGTTGGGATTTTGCATTTCGTTCTTGAACTCATTGATGAAGACTTAGGACAGGCGGTTTAAAAGAAGGTTATAAATGAGGAGCGAACTCCTCAGGCCCGGGGTTGCTGCCAGTAGCTTAAAGATGAACCAATCCTTCCACACTCTATCATTGTGCTAAGGTCGACAAACGCAACAGATGTTTTAACCCTATCCTCAAATTCTGCCTCGCGTTGTGTCATACTTCCCTGATACAATTTCTGCCCTATCTGGCTAGTTGAATAGCTATGAGCTCACTGATCGTAGGGTTTATTGGAGTATAGATAAAGCGTTCAAGTAGAAAGTAGAAAGGGCTATCATTTCATGATGCATTGTTATGTTTACCGGGCTTATTTTTGATTTTTGTGCTTCTAAACTCAACCATGTGATTATGCCTGAGTCTAATATGTTTCTGTGGAGTTTCGCCGGCCATCGCTTTGTATGCTTTCCGTCATGCACAAGAAATTTCAGGCAGATGCCTTCGAAGCCCGCCGTTTAACCTCTTTCAGTCTTAATGTTTCTCACAATTCACTTTATATTTATGCTTGTCCACGGGGGCAAAAGAAACATCTACGATGCTATTGACCACTTTTTTGGGGTCGGAAAGGTTAGAAACACGAAGATTTAGAAGATTTAGACCTATAAGTCTCCCTTCTTTTGTTCTTGGTCTTCACTTCGGAGTAATCCTTACGACTTCTCCACTGTTTTGAAGGCATGTCCTAACAGACAGCTCTTCATATGCTAGAGTGTTAAAAAATCTTGGATTCCAAAGACCAAGTGGTAGTCTTCCCAAGTGTACCAGATGGAGGTCTGAGCCATCCAAACTGTGCTGGAAGATGAGCGGTTGGGAAACTAAATTGAAGGGTGTGTGTGAACCATCCTAAGAGTTCGCTGTTTACTCTAAGAATGTCCAGTTTCCTTAAACAATTTTCCTCAAAATGCACACCTTAGAACTCGTTTCAGTGCCCATTCGCATTTGAAACACAAATTCACCATAGAACTAATAACCAACCTAAACAAACTAAACACAATTGAATTGAACATGAACACCGACCGACCGGTTAGCTGGAGGTCATTAGAGCCTCACCCGGCAAATCACCGTCATCATCATCATCAATGGAATAGAACAACACACCAGTTCTGTTCGGTCCGTCATCAAAGTGCCTTCCACAACAAAGACGATGACGATGACGACAACCGCGCGCAGTGGCTGGACAAAACCCCGGATTGTATGCGCAATCTCGAAACAAAACTGTGGATTCAATTGTCTCCACGGGAACTACAACTCACGACGACTATGACGACGGTGACAAGCGGCACACCGAGAGGGAGCACCAAGTCCCACGTCGCGTTGGTCGTCGCGCAGAAAAGAATAAGTTTATCGTCTTCGCCGTCACATTAAGTGTCATTTTGAATCTGCTAATTGACATAACAAATATCCCAACATTCAAGAGTCAAAGAATTGTCATTGTATGCACTTTTTTTTCGGGTTCGTTGAAGGAAGGTACCAATCGTCAGAAGCAGCACCAGCAGCAGCAGCATCAAACAAATGTAACAAACCATTGCATTCGGTGGCCGCGCCGCCGCAAGAGTGGCATAAAATGCCACTAATGACAGTAGGACCGTCTGTCTATGGTGACTTTTGCGCAGATTGAGTTAGCACGGTGTGCACTTCATTATTTGCATGGTGCAACAAACAACGAATCAATATGAGTAATGAAGTGCTTCTGCGCGACCGTAGCCGGTGCCGGTGCTGGTGCACAGTGCAAACAGGGCGCAATGGCACCTTCACTAGAGGGACAGAGGTTCTCAAGAACCCGTGACTATACGTCTGAGGTGACTGACAACAATCCCGATGATATTCGAATCAAATTTATTGGCGTCTGCTAATCTGCGCTGTTCGCTTAATTGCTTTTAACGGATTTTGTTGATTTAGCGCTTCAGATGCCACTGTTTCTCGCACATGCAGCCACCTTGGAGAGATATACTGACATTGACCACTTGAGGCAAAGAGAATCCGCATCCAGAGCGATCGGTAGATCATTTATTTTTTTTTTTTGGAAAGCAAAGTAGAGTGAGTGTCTGCCGCACAAATATACCAACGACTAATGGTAAATATTTGCCTGCAGCCGAATGGCTACTAATGGGAATCTGTGCAGGCTTCTGGTGTGTGGTGTTTGGATGTTGGCACAACCAAAAACTGAGACTGAGAGTAGCACTTGCGGCGTGAATTGTGGAGTGGAAAAAACGTTTAATTAAGTAATTGCGTTAGTCAGGTGGAGAAATAAAGTTGCGATCATCGTCTTTTTCTTTTATCTTCGGTCGCAGAAGATTAACTTGTCAGAATTACAGTGACTTGGGAAGTCTAAGTCTACATAGGGCAGGTTCCGAACTCTGGGTGTTTGACTATCAAGTCTCTAGAATGTGAAACTCTTTTTTTGGTTGAAATTTCAACTGTCGTCTGAACTTAACTGTCTAAGTTCTATGCAAGATCAAGCTTCTAAGAGATCGGCTCCGTTCTTAAGGTATAACGAGACAGTTGATCGAAGAACTAGACTAGACTAGAATTAGACTAAGTTCTGAAAGCTGAGCTAAGGGTTTCTGCCGAATACGATGAACTTTAAACTGAAGCCTTATTCATTGGTTCACAGGAATTAGGAACATCTCTTGTGGCGAGCTTTTGCATAAAGATCTTGGCCTACATCCTTACTTACTTACTTAGGAGGTGCTACAGTTCGGGGTGGACCAGGGCTTTAACTAACAAACCTCTCCAGCCAATACGGTTACTAGCCAGCTCCCTCCAGTGGCGGACGCGAAGTTAGTTGAGGTCCCCTTCACTTTTTTGCGCCACCTACCGCGAGGTCGTCCTCTACTACGCCGTCCATCCGGGGTGGTTTCGAAGACATTCTTCGTTGGAACGTTGGGCTTCATCCGCTCTACATGACCAGCCATCTTCTGACCAAGTCAATGTCCTTATATAGGCCGTATGGTTCGACGGGACCAAAGAGTACTCGAATAACTTTTCTCTCAAAGTACACAAGGACATCTTCATCCGATTTTGTCGAAGTCCATGCCTCTGCGTCATGCAGCAGGACTGGGATGATTAGTGTTACCTTAGTATTTCAAGATAGGGCCTTCTTAGCCCATAGAAACACCGATCGGAAAGAGTTGTCCTGCATTTGATCTCTCCACATTTGTCATTTGCGGTTCTCACCGTAGAGCCGAGAATTGGATGGACTTGATATCAGTGGTTTGTGGTTCCAAGAAGATGGTATGCCACACGCCACACTGCTGGTCACATGACTGATCGATCTATTCAAGAAGAAATTTGGTAATCGTGTCATCTCAAGACTGGTCCGCTTGTGCCATTTAAAGTAAGGTCATTGGTCCCGACTCAGTCATAAATGTGCTACGTGAATTTCGTCGTGAGGTCAATCGTTGTCGTGGCTCCAGTATTAGGGCAATTCAAAACAAAGTGGAATAGTTGAAGTGGGGCATCGCCAGTAAGTCAACGAGGCTTATTTTGCGTTTGGCTTTGGGCCTACATCCATATAAGACAGGCGACTTAGGACGACGTTGTGAGTTCCTTAATTAGACTGAGAAATGTTGGCCAGGAATCCGAATTTTGAACAAACAATGATCTTCTCGGACGAGGCCGATGTTTGGCTTACCGGCTATGTTAACAAGGACAATTGCCCTTAATTGAGCTAACACAATCCACAAGTGTTCGGCGAACCACCAATGCATCCACAATGATTGACTTTTTGGTTTGGTTTATGGCATCGCGGCATCCACGGACCTTATTTCTTTCGATATGAGGAAAGAGACATCGTCACCGTCTATGGTGCAAACTGCCTTTCTGTGACCAGAGCTCGACTACATCGATGTATCCAAGCTGTGGTTCCAAAAGATGGCATACAAGCGACCCAACGATCGAAGTTGTTGTGAAGGAGAAGTTTGTGGATTGTCTCATCTCAGGGCGAGCCTTCAGTCGATCGATCTGAATACTTAGGTTATGAGGTCAAATAGGCTATTGATTTTGTAAGAAAATGACCTATCTTTGCAAATAGACAGCGTACTTCTCCCTACAGTATTAGTACTAAAGCTCAATGGAATGATCTTAGGATTCTAAGGCATTTAAAACAACTCTTCCCCAGTTCTCTTGAACAATCTGCCTATTAAGACCCCGAGCCATCTTCAGTATAACTTCCTTAAGGTGTTAATGTGTGCCATTTTCATCCTTTTGACCAACAGGTATAGAATACTATGCTTCCAGCTTGTTAGCATTTAACGATGGCAGAGATAAGTCACAAAATTCTCACATAAAACGATGTCCTTTCGAACAACCATCAAATCTACGAACGATCTCGCATTCCCAGCGAATGACGGTAGCCCGATTTCCGACCTATATCAGCATTCAATCTAAAACCGCATGCTTCTAATTAAAATTCGTCCTCTCCGGATAGAGGTTCGCATCCTCAAGTAGGCGCCAAAAACCTTGCACCACGAATCAATGATGAAATTTAATTATGAATCCCGATTGGGAATTTGCGATAAGACCAGCAGCACCAAGAGACAAACGATGCTGCTGGACACGTAGCAGACCCATATACAAAGCCTGTGCACGATTTCCACTGGACATTGATTTTAGTCACAACCACCAGCGTCACATGAGAAACATCTGCCAGCTTGAAAATTGAATTTCCTTGCGGACCTCCGTCCGTCCGTCAAGAAAGGATATCAACATCACCGCATTACGACACCAATAAACAACAAACTAATCCTTGTCATTCTATACGTACTGTTGCACTCATCAGGACATCGATGACCCCATTTAATGTCATGAAAACCACCAATCAGTCACGCAGAAGTACAGTCCAGGATGAGTATCTACACCAAACGATGGAGGACCTCTCATTTCGTCTCGGCTGGCATCTGGGAATATGAGCGCAGCCTGTCTTAGTTAGGGGTGCTTATGTTGGCAAATAAGAATGGAATTAGAAGATCCTTTTGAGGCGAACACCTTTTCAAATACCGATCCGGTTGTTCTCTTTGAGTTGAGCTCTCGGCATGTTCCTTTATGTCGTCCTGTAGCGCTTGTGAATACGTATAAATTGCATTTAAAATGTCTTTTTGATGTCAGTTTGACACTTGAAAATAGATGTTCCAGGGATTTCCTTTTGTTGTTAAGAAGGACCTCTCTGTAGTTGAGATTTCTCGATTCGAAAGAGGCAACCCAAGAGTCCTTCAGATTGTTGTGTTGTTGTCGGTTGGCATGAGCCTGGTGTGGCAGTCCATTGAATTTGTGTTTTTTGTTATTGCCGAGTCCTATACAGGAGTTTATTATGCCGATTTGGTTAATAGGATAAGAACGAGTGATGCTAGTTGTTTGGAGTCGAGTGGAATTCGATGGAATTAAGGTTATTAGCCAATTTAGTGGCATTCTATGGCACGAGGAGTTCTTTCTTACGTGTTATTGTTTGCATTGGTCTTTTCATCCAGATATGTGTATGCATATACGAAGGATGTGTGTAAAGTATTTGGAGTTTTCCTTTTACCGCCAGCCACGTGTGATGTGAAACCGTAGGTGGTATGAGCAGATGGTTGACTGGTACTTAACTTGTTATTGTTGGAAATCATAATTGAAGTCAAATGATTCAACATTGCATGATGGATTGGTAAGTGTGTGTGGAATTGTGATAAATGGCAGAACCAGCCATGACTAAGGAGGCGTTGACATATGAAAATGGAATGAGATTACATGGAAATATCAGTAATGAAAGTGTTATGTCCTTGGGGATGGACTTTTCAATGAATGGATTTCTTTGAGTCATAATATTACTGGCTGTTCTTTTTTTGAGTCGAATATTTTTGATCAAGAACGCAATAAATGATTAAGAAGGTCCTTAATATCCACTGAGGGATGTTTAAATTTCCGTCCTTCCACGAAAATTCAATCTCTTTAAAACAAATTATCATGGATGGTCCTATTTCATCAACCTGTGTAGTTTTACCTTGACAGCTGTCAAAAAAGTGGGCGGGCAAACTATCGAATCATCACCTTCATGCGTTGTCCCTAGTGAAGATAGTCCTATGCCACTCAGCACTGCGCGAGCACCGATGATGAACTCAAGTGCTTATGTCGCCTTAGATGCGTCTGACACGAGCCTTTAGAAGGATGATGGACGCCGGCTGAATTCTGTCGACGTAATAAACTTCAGAATCCACAAGTGGTATGGCAGATACTTTATATGAGCTGCGCTGTCGCCAAATAAAAATCATACTTTTTCCAATTGTTATGTTCCAGCAGTTGTCAAAGTTACCAATGACGTCTTGCTGTGAAATTGTTCAGTAAGATTTGCCATTTAATCATGCATCGTTTCACGCTTGCTTAAAGCTCAAAAATTCCAGCTCAGTTGTATATAATCAACGGGTATTCTGCCGTGAACTTGGTCATTATCATGGCCTTAGTGTGCACACAATTTATTGTACCGTAGAAAAATTTGATCGTGAGTTCACTCTTTTGAAATTTTAGCCACCAACCAGACAGAGATTGGAGCGAAATGAAGAAAACATAGACGCCGCAACGGCCAGCCAGAAATGTCGATTTGGCGCCGATCAGCTGAATTGGAAATCGCCAGAGAGTCAACTCGGATTTTTTGCATCCATAGACTGAGAATTGAAGCCGGGCAACCAACCATTGACTTATCCAAAGTTGGGGCCTATAAGGACTGCATCGGAGATGATCTGGTGTCCAATGAACCCTAAATGGGACTTCGATGCTGCCACATGCAACCAAAGGTTTTGTGATAGTGCGTGCATTCAACAGAAGATCCATATAAGTCCTGAAGTGCAAGACAAAAAGCAGTGAAAGAAGAGTACTAGACCACAAGAAGATACAGTCTCGTGGGAGATATTACAAGAAAGCCAAGCAGCTTGCTTCGAACATGGAAAGTAGACTATTCAAAATCGTGAAGGCAACATAGTGACAGCCAATTCTTGATATGTTTAGGCAACACTTTTACCAAGGCAGCAGATAGAGAAATTCTTCCTCCTCTTGGAGAAGTTATCGCAGTCATCTTAAGACTGAATAGGAACAAAGCATTTGAATCGGATGGGCTCCTAGCTAGACTTGTAAGGTGATGTCTTCAAAAAATCAGACCTGTCTTGTAAGAACTACCGATGCATACCTATTCCATGTTCTGCTAAAGGTCAAAACGTGTTCACACGATGTGTAGTATGACTCTGCTCTTCAGATCTCTTCCAACTATTGGCCAGATCACGACAAGAAGATGCGCTTCTATGTGACTTTTCTAATATAGGTAGTGTTGAGGCAGATATTGTGCAAGACAGGTGTTATCACGGAAGGTACCTTCACAAATATACAACTGACCCGATACGAAGACGATACCAATATCATACGATGATTCTGGTAAGCCATTGTCGTAGAGTCTTTTACGGCAATCGAAGAGTAGTGCAATGAGTTTGTTTTGAAGGGACTAAGGGAAGAGGAACCGATTTTCAACCAGGTATTTTCGGTGGGTACCATGCCTGGATGGAAACTTCGTCTGTGAAACTTCTTAGCTTTCTCTTTCTCAAGATATGAATGTGGGGAATCAACTTCAGCTTCTGGATCTATCTACCTTTAGACGTGTTCTCCCATCTAACTCTTCTAGTTGTAGATGTTGCCCTTTGTTCATTCTATCCTGGGAAGGTATTGTATGGGCGATATGTACCATACCGGCTATAATACAGGCTGCTTCGTTCGAAATATAAAAATGAATGCTGATGACAGTCCTAAGGTACTGACAGTGCCACCCCCAGATTGGTGCAGCTGCCACTCTGGATAGACAATCCTTCTCACGTATTCAGGCCTGCTAATGTTTGACAGTATCAGCGAAAGCACTGCTTGCATCTGGCATGCCTTTTGACTAATATTCGCGAAATGGGCCTTAAATTCCAGCCCTTCAGGGCCACACATATCAGATATCATAGTTGTCTGCCAAATGCTTTTTCAAGATAAACCATCACCATGTCCAGTGAGGTTTCACGATGTTTTTCTATTATCCTTATACGTTCGGTGGCATTTGTGGTTATTTGACCAGCGACAAACGGAATCGGCTGTCTTCATGGTGTGTCACATAAGTTCTCATATCAACCTTCCCTTTATGCTAAGGAAGAAGATAACTTTCGCTCTCCTTATTAGACATTAGATCACTGCTCATAAATTTGGAGCTGAGAATTCTGACCCATCTGAACCTGATGTCTCACTCCTTTGGCCTACGATAGCCGTATGAGAAGCACTACGTAACAACACAACCATGCATAGTGGCAACAGCTCGTTATCCCTTTGCATGATTTAGATAAGAATCACTTTGCACCCTATGCATCCTGATGTCGATTACATTTCTCTCCTTCTTTCTTGCGATTTTCTCTTCCTCTTATCTGAAGGATTCAATCACTTAATCCTCAGCTAACGAGGTGTGTTGTTTGCATTTTGTTTGTTCAGTAATTAAGCTTCAATCCTACCTACACAAAATTCGCATATCGCACTAATAACCTTCCCTTCAGTTTCTCGTTTCACCCTCACTTTATTATGCCCGTCACCACCGTCATCATCATAATCATCCCCTATTTAATAGATAAGGAGCTGACCAATACATCCCATATGCAAACAAAATGCACACAATTGTCAAAATTTGCCTGACACATTAATCACACAATGCACGGCGCTAGACACAAACACATTTCTAAATCTCGATTCGTGGCCCGTATAATTGATCCTTTATTCGGTCCTTGATTCTCTTTCTACACTCCAACACTGATCGCCAATCGTTGATAAGCGCAACAACAATTAAATTTTATTATAGTATATCGCATATGGTACTACCAATGGGAGATGGTAATCTAGTAGTTCGCATCCCTCATCGTAAGGTCCTGGGACAAACTAAATGCAAGATGCATTTTTAGTTGTCATAATTGATTGGTCCTTTCCTGAAGAAATTGTCATGAATATGCAGCGGGGAAAAGAGATGAGCAAATGGTTGGATACAAACATGCGTACGTACTAGGAAAGGATGCATCTGGACATGGAGTTGGACATTTAAAATTAAATTGTTTGATTGATTGTGGAAAAATTTATGTTTGTTTGTTCCCATGACAATAAGACAAGATTGTTGCGGCTGGAATGCTAACCAGAGGCTCATAGTTGATAGGTGATTGATGGACTTTTAAAAAGAAGCTAGTTATCAACTCATTAGGAATGGATTTAGATGCCGTATGATGTGGCTTATTATGGTGGAACTGCTCTACATAAAGGGTGGGCCATCTAGTGGTTTCTTTTCGAATCATAGGTTATTTTGACACTGGCAGCTCGAAATCTTGGCAGAAAATCAGTATCATACCTCCGCGGAACGAAATGAGTCGCTTTTCGCTTGAAAAACTTTGGAAAAATTTTGAAAACGCATTTCCAAAGTGAGTGCTGTGTAGGCCAAACAGTGGGTTTTTTTTAAAAGAAGTTTTGGCCGAAATGAAGCACCCACCGTACCCATTTGCTCTACACAAATTTGTGCAAAAGTTCCTGAAACTGGACAACACTCATGGGCCCCGTCTTCGTACGGTGCGTACAAACGAGAATCTCTGCAGGATCGCTCATCGTATAGGCCTCTCTTCATGCTGGACACAGTGGGCAAACGGAATAAGCCAGTATATAGTCACAGGCGGTGTCCCCCGGGGCTCCGTACTAGGCCCAGTACTGTGGAACCTTATGTACGATGACGTCCTCAAACTTCAAATCCCGAGGTCCGAGATATAGCAATCGTTGTAGTGGCCAAACTCCTTGAAGAGCTAAAACATGACTGCAACGAAGCCGTCGAAGCGGTACAGCTGGTAAGCATGGACTTACGACTAGCAAAGGAAAAGGCGGAAGTAGTACTAATCAGCAGAAGACGGGTTATGGTCTTATGGAGACTGTAAGAGTGACCGTGGGACCATGAAGTACCTTGGTAAAACTTTTAAGTAACATCTACAATACGCAGCAGAGAAGGCAGTGAGGACAACGGCTGCCCTGGCAAGGATCATGCCAAATATTGAAAGGAAGAGTAGCGACGTTGATGATGCTCTAAGGCTGCCAAATATGGAACGGTGCGATGAGCACCAAATCATACAGAATAAGGATAGAGAGAGTATACAGAATCAATGCAGTAAAAGTATCTAGTCCTTTCCGAACAACCTGATACAACGCAGGGTGTGTGCTGGGTGGAATGGTGCCTATAGACCTTCTCGTCGAAAATATCTTGCCAACAGATCAACGATACCAACAGCAACGAGGCGAAGTGATGGACCTGGAAGAATGGCAAGATAAATAGACTCAAAGATTGATCGCAAATATCGGCCTTTGGATCAATAGGAAACATGGGGAACTAATCTTCTACCTCACGCATATGCTTTCTGGTATTGTATTGCTTGACCATAGGCTCAACTTAAGAGAGCACCTAGCCCATACAGGCGTGAAGGCAAATCGGGTGGTTGCCGCAATATCCATGCTAATGTCTAATATTGGAGGACCAAAGCAGCCTATAAGAAGCCTTGTTTCGGTAGTAAGCAAAGAAAAACGCAGTCGAAGAAGAAGAGAGCCCTGTAACCTAATGAAGAAGATAGGACGTCAAAACCGGTCCCTGCGAAGGATTGCCTTGATCGGCGGTACCGCAGGGGCAATAGGACATGTTTGGGGGACGGTGGTTTAGCACGTAAGCATGCTAGAGCATGGGGTCGGGTAAAACTTCGTAGCACGGGCTGCGAGTATCCATAAAGAGTCCATCGCCTCCTGCGTAGACCGAGCTTACCCCAGCTGATTCCTGCTTCCACTATAGTAACTCCTTATTAATCACAATAACAATAGCAAGCGGTATAGATCCTTTCGACAAAAAAATAGCAAATCCTGCTAGACACCTTGTCGTGACGAATTGTCTGCCTTGATATTTTGACTCACACCATTCTCTATGCTATATTGGAAAGTATTTTACGAAAACTGATTGCAAAAATTCCCTGAATCCATTTGTGACACAATAAGCCGAACAAACCATTTGAAAGGACAACAATTCTCTGGAACAACTTTGTGTATTGCTGCACATGTTCAATACGGCACACCTTGTGAACCAAAAGAACATTGAGACCCAGATTGTTGCAATTATATCACAATCCGCCCCCTACTGTCGGTCAACAAAAGCCTCTCAAATCGAGAAACAAAAAACCCAAACAATGCACCGAACAAAGGCGGCCAATTTTAAGGGCGCTTCACATGCACTTCAACTCACAAGTGCCATCATTGTCCGAATACAAAAGAGCGAGCCCACCGCGCCGCCGACAACAGCCTGGATTCACACTTCGAGATGCGTGCCAAATTTCTAGTTCAAGTGCCACACCAGATACATGAGATGAGCGGGCGGGCGGGATCGAACAACAGTTCCTTGAAAAATTCACTCACTCTCTCCGTGAGGATCCTTTGTGCAGTTGCACAGTTGGCCAGTGTTATTTATAGCTTCTGATTTGTTCGAATAGCAAATCACCTGCAATTATCGCATTAACCGGTAGACTCCTTATCTACGAGCACAAGGTAGGCGTTTTGGTATTGAGTTCCCATAGAAATCCAATTAATAGAATTTAATTTATCACGACAAAACAATGAGGGACGCGAAGGAGGGAGGAACTCTCTCGGCAAGGCATATGTTTCACGAGATGTTTTTCACACTCCCAAGCCGAGCCCAAAAAGAAAAATTCGTGTAAGTTAATAACTTAGGTGCAACAGTGCAGCCCTGTGGTGGTTGCTTGTGGTGTGGGGTACCGATAGTAATTAGCTTGCGTGTTTCGGAGGGCTTGGGCCATAGTAGATACGAGCGACGCGACGTGGAGGTGTTAATTGCATGCGCAGTGCATGCCTATTGCTTCCAAAAGTGGATGTGAGTGGGAATGTGGTTTTAATTTAAATTGCAATTTTATTTTCGGAAGCACAGCACAGATGATAAAGTGTTGGGAAATCAATTAATTGTAGCTCCAACTGTGATGGTATGTTCTGTTGTGCCATGGCGGGTGGGGCAGATGGCAAATGGCATATAAGAGCGTGGATAGTGCATGCTATTTGTGTAGTCCTGGTAGAGAAGAACAATTAGCTGACGGTAACAATTCATTTATGAGAGTTAAGGGGCTACAGATTTTACAACAACAGCAGAAAGGCTGAAAGAAAGAAATAAAGTTACTTCGAGCAAGATACCTACAAGCTCGACGCAAGGTCTAGCGTTCAAGAACGAGATCCGTCTTCAAACAATGACTAGATACTTGTCACTTTTTAGGGAGAATCTAAATAAGTACCCCAAGGAGGGAAATACCGCGTGGCCGGCATGAACAGAAATACATAATTGTAATGATCAAACTGAAGGGCTAGAGTTTGGTCAATGTTAGGACCATTAATGCTGTATTCTATAGTAGAGCATTCTTTTCCCCAAATACCAGTTCCTATGTGCAATATCCTAAGAGAGTCAGACTGTGCACAAGACATTCCACTAATTATCCAGGACGAGCTGCATACAGCAAGATAGCACAGGGAACTAAAGGTGGCTATGAAAAAGAGGCCTGCTCCTTAAGAACCATGGTCCTATCGCCCAATATGCCTAGTCCTTGAAAAGATAATTTAAAACAGATTATCGCAGTACTGCCGGAGTTCCACAGGGATCTGTTTTAGGGCCCTTACTGTGGAGCATTATGTACGACGTATCTCTACAATTGGCGTTGTCTGGGGGAAGCTCCTTCGCGCATACTGCCTAGCATTGGTGAACCTTAATACACAGAGGGGATCCTACTCTCAGAGTTGTCACATCAGTTCTGTTGTATGTTGCCCCAGACTAGACACAGGCACTGAGGACGACGGAGACTAAAAGGAGGCTATCGTCAATATACACACTCTGTGCGCTACGGACAATCAGCAACTTCAGACCCATATCGTGGAGGCAGACTTGGTTAAAGCTGGATCGATTCCCGTCGACATGTGCTCGTGTGTACAACAGAAGAACATTAAGCCAACACGATGCCGATGGAATCCTGAGTATCAAAATTGAGGAAAAGGGCGACAAACTCGCTGGGAAAACACAACAGAAGGCAGATGGACATACAAACCTAGACCGACAATCTAGGACAGAGTGAAACATAAATATGTACACTGCAACTACCATCTTATATGATTCCTGTCCGACCTTGGTTATCATTTTGCATATGACAGCTCATCATCTTGCCCCGAATGTCCAACTAAAGATGTATATTATTGGAAATTTCTCTTCCCAGCTCGTCGCTAATCCTTGATCACAATTTGCAGAAGGAGGAGCAGGCACAGCATCTATAGAGACGAACTTTTTAAAGCCATGTCCAGTTTTGACATTCTTGCCAAACTTATCCATCTGTGCAGGATGACGATGGAGAACGCTCGCTGCTCCATCAATATCATGGTCATGATGGTCTTGATGTCACAGTGGCACAATCTATCATAAGTCCGTACGACTGTTTCCATACGTGCCTGCGTTTGCAAGCATTGAAACAGAAGCGGCCAATGACGGCAAAACAGAGTACATAGTAACAACAAAACGAAACAACGAATACCGATGAATTGGACAGATCGTGAGAGTGGACAGCTACAACTTCGAGGTAGTAAGGGACTTTGTCTACCTTGGCTCTGCTATTAACTCTGACAATGATACCAGCGCTTCGAATAATCTATCGAAGAATATCTCTTGCCATAGGTTTGTTTTTCGGGCTAATAAGGCAATTCAACAGCAAATCCCTCTCTCGAAGATCTAAGGAGCTTCTGTGTAAGAACCTGATCATTCCAATCCTGCTTTATGGAGCTGAAACGTTGCCTTTATAAAGATGTCTTTAGTCGCTTCGAGAGAAAAATTCTATTTAATTGGGTGGATGGGTTTTGGAAAATAAAATTCAACAGCGAACTATTCGAGCTGTACGGCGAAATAAACCTCGTCAAAAATCATATATTGGACGTCGGAGATGGCTTAGACAAGAGCAAATGGACACCAACGCTGCAGAGTCTTTGAATCAAATCCAGAGCGATGATCCAGTAGAGGGTCTCTTGGCTGCAGGTGGAGCCTGCTTTGGTTCTTTTGAACGCTTCTCCGCCGCGCATCATTCCCGACTGTCCTGCGCCATGTGCTTTTAGAATTTAGAATTTTGAGTAAAAATAATGTCAAGCTGTTTGGCATATAGTAGGTACCACTGTTTGTCAGCCCTCCTTTTGAAGCTACTAATTTCCTCGTGCTTCTGGAAGAGTATGTTTCAGAGAGCAGCATCGGCCTTTCTTGTTTAGTCTCAGTAAAGCTGCCCTCTGGTCTTCTTAGAGACATCCCGCATCACAGTAGATTTCGACAGCACCTTATGGAGTCCGGCTGCTATTGGGATAATTGAAACTGTCCCACAGAATTTCCTAAACACCTCTCTCTTATGGCATTTCTTAGTTCCTTTTTATATTGTGTAGATGTCACTCAGTAGCTCTCAGTTTTGACAGATCACAGCTCTACCATGGCATCTATCATTTCACGTTTCTTGCTACTCAATGGATACTTTGTTTCTTTCTCATTGTAAATGGCCTCTGTGATTTCCCGACTGCTTTAAGAAAGAAACTAACAATCACTTCACTACCAAATTTGGGAATGGGCTTTAGAGTAGCCTAGGTGTCGAGCATTAAACTGCTGCATCGTGTCCACTTCTCATGAGAGTTCGTCCCACTATGGTATCCCTATGTCGGTTGCTGTTGCATCTAAATGTTCGAAGAGCAACGCTGCACAATCTGAACAGTAGCTATTACAAGATGGTGATGTTCATTATTATAAATTTTGTAAATTATAGGTCAAAATTGACAAATGAAACTTAATACATTTTGCATTTAACTTTTAACCTCACACCATTCAACATAAGTGACTGATCCAGGTGTCTGTGAACCTCTAAAAATAGTTAATATTCATGCCCAACCAGACGATGCGGTGTTATAAATCTGATTACTGATTAAGTAAGCCTCATTGTGCGAACAAGAACTTCCATTGAAACCGTGCGTCGTTTCTTACCCTAAATTTAACACCCATCATCTCGGAGCAACATTCGAACAAATGTCCATTTTATTCCCTCCGTCACAATGGCAGTTATTGAGTCAGCAGCAGCAGTAGCCATTTTTCTATTCGACTTGTGTCCTTTTTCTCTCTCTTGGTTTCGCAACCTCATCAGCATTTCTGCGTTCATGTTCATTGTGCGTTTGCCTAGACAAATCGTATCGCAATAAACGCACCATCATCAGGGAAAGATGCTCATTTCGAATCGTTCGAGTGTGATAAATTGCGAATGCGAATACCAACAAATCGTTACTTTTGCCAAATGAAATGTGCCACAGGGGTGTCTGTTTTAAAAACGATCGGGAGGAGTCCAACGTCGACATATGTACTCGTATGTATCATCTATTTAGTAAATGAATTTCAATGGCGGTTTAATGAGAAACGCATTCGCAATCCGATAATTTCTCCAACCAAAGTGTATAGATACAAAGAGCAGTCGCATAAAAATTTCCATGAATAGAATATTGTACGCGAATGGCGGGCAGGCAGAGGGTGTTCCTTGTATTTGGCACTTGAAATGGTTCGTGTACGTCTTGATTAAGATACTTGACAGCTACGCTGACAGCTAAATGTAGTTTTGGACGATTAATTTTCCGATTTAGGGGTGTTCTGGAATAATGCGGGGAACATGGCATCGCTAAGTACGTATAATGGAGAATAATGGAGATAAATCGAGCATAAACAATTGACAGTGGTGGGAAAGTGCAGCAGCAGTTTGCTCGTTTGAAATTAACTTAATCAGTTTTAAAAGTTAATCACATTATTGGTTAGAATTGAATTCCACTCTTCACAGTAGTGATTTGGTGGAAAATGGAATCTATGGTAACGAACTTTTTCAATTTCGTTATTACAACGCTGAGGGCGGTTTTAGAATCATCTCTGCGGGGATAAATGGGGGCTGAAACCAGCAAAGGCTTTACACGAGAGGGAAGAAATGCGCTTGACTCACGAATGGTCTAGGCCACGCCGTTCTTTATTGAACCCTTATCATTTAAAACTCTCAAGAAACGAATGTTTTATTCGCTCCTCATCATCTTCTCCTTTTGTCTTTGCATCTTCTTCTTGGAGAGTTTCTTCTTCGCTGGCTCTTGACAAACTCTTCCTTCTCGGTAAGGATAACCTCAACGTGGCAGGGCGACGACATGTATGGATTGATACGACCATGAGCACGATTCACTTGAATGTGATCAACGACCAGACTATCAACATCGAGTCCCTTATAGTCAGCGTTCCATTCGACATTGCGCAACAACTGAAGAACGAATTCAGCGGATTTCTTGGGCCAACGACCTTGGGTGGTCTTCCATTGTTTGGCTTGAGAACAACGACCAATATCACCGTTGACACGACGGAATGGAACGCACCCTTTCTTTCTAGCTCTTGGCATTATTCACCTAGATCAACCGAGCGAAGTAGTGTACACCAATAGGTCAGATTGGCACAGTAGATCGTCATCAGAAGAAGATTGCTATATTTATAGATGCTTCCATTCCAGGACTAAAGTGAGCATGGAGTCAAGTGTAATCCACAGGGGAGCCTAATTGATATGGGAGGACTATCTGATAAGAATATCAGCAGCGTCATTTAGAGACAGGCTGCATTTAGGAAGCTATAACTCGAGCGACATATTCCTTACGATTTACGTCAGTAAATGTCAGTAAATGACAATATCGTGCAAACAGTCTTATATTTGTTCGAAACAATCTTTCCATATTCTGAAAAGCTACGAAAAAAGAAAAACAACAAAATTACTTGTTTTTTTTTCTGACAAATTGTCAGAATTTAGTCGGCGCTGTGGTATCTACTCTACAGAATTTCTAACTAAAAATTCGGACTAAAAAATGACGCAAAATGAAAAATAAAAAAAAATGTGACACAAAGCCAACTTTATTCTGACAGTTTGTCAGAAGAAAATGAACGTGATCATCTTTTTCCGGGGCTTGTCAGAATATGAAAACATTATTTCTGAGATTTGTAAGAACATTTACATGATAATGAAATTTAGTGATGGTTGCTGACATTTTTTGACGTAAATTCTGACCAATATGTCACTCGTATTAGAGTCATTTGTTACTAAATCGGCAACGAATGGGTCCAAAGATTGCTAATTTATGCGGCTGACTTCGACTCCGTAAAGAAGATTCCTAAGTGACACTCCCAACAAAATCTTCTAATCCTTCCATTGTACGCATTGAACCTGTAATGCCACCACAGGCAATTCTTTAGTCAATGCTTTAACAATTCACTTTACAAGGCCTGAATGCAAAAAATTGATCTAAACATGATGTGCTAGGATAAAGTAGGCTTTGCTGGACTTTTGAGTACTTTTAGATACTTTTCAATACTTTTTAGTACCTTATCAGTAATTTTAAGTACCTTTTAGTACTTTATCAATACTTTTCAGTAATCTTTTGTACTATTTCAGACACTTTTTAGTACTTTGTAATAATTTCAGTATTTTAAGGTACTTTTTTACTACTTTTCAGTATTCTGTCAATACTATTCAATACTTTCTAGTACTTTTTAGTACTATTGTAACGAGAAAGATAGAATATTCTAGTGAAATAGATACCAGAGAGTTCGTATCACTGAGCTCAAACTAATCCAAAAATCAGAGGAACGAATTTCAACAAGCTTCATCAATTTAAAGGTTGTTTTTGGTTGTTATGTTATATGTACTAATCAAGTATAATAAAAGTCCTTTGGAAGTAAAATTGTACTATAAAAAAAATTGAGCCGCTACCTCCTTGGTTCGAAACAGATTTCGTAGATAAATGGTGATGACACCTTTTTACCCATCAAATGCAGACTTGGCCATACAATGACATACTTTGTTTCTACGACTCCCATGGGTGGCACTTCAGCGATTCCTTGTCACAGTCTGGAGTCAATAGCCAAACATGCTAATTACCTTACCCCGTTAATGTGCCCACCAAAGCCTCTCTTTCCTAAAGCTGCACCTCAATGCAATTACTATGAACAAACATATCTAGCACTTAGTAGAATTCCTGGATCCAACTACTATTAGCCTGTTCTCACTACAATGTATCACACTAAGTGCAATCACCACCTAATGGAATGCACGCACGCATGCAAATGAAAATAATCAAGCGTCAAGCGTATAACAGCCGATGCGTCCATTGATTAAGCGCCCAGCCTCCTTCCTATTTCCGTGACTCAGATGACGACGGGAAGCGCGCGAAAACTGCGAATCTGTGCGCGCGCAAATTATAAGCCAATAAATCATCGCAACTGCGCCAAAGAGAGGAGAAGCATCCTTGGCACGGTCGCCGCCGCCGCAGTCACCTCGAAGGAAGCCACCATCTCTCGGGGTTATTTATTATTGAAAATACTCACCATCCATGGTGTGGTGTTAATTTGGTGTTCATAATCGTCCGCAAATTTGTGTAAGTATATGTTTGACACTTACCGATGCTGCACGAACCTTAATCCCATTTCACGGTGATTCCCGTAAGGAACATCGAGATCAAGAGAGAGAGAGACGCGAAGAGCTTCTTTAGCCGGGCCAAGAAAGTCACAATCCATTACCGATTTAGACTTTGAGCGTGATGCCGCCAATTATGCACCACTCGCGTGGAATTATCCCGCATTGCGCGCCCGAGGGAGGTCTTCTCGGACTCTCCTCGGGGCGGCCATCTGTTTAGCCCGGTTTCCTCTGCCGCCGCCGCCGCCGCCAGCAATAAATTGGAGAGTCACAGCGCGACAAAGAGCACGGATCGCATAATTTATCTGTCTTTCTTATTATTAATTTGACATGCATTCATTGTGGCTAATTGCGCCAAACGAGCCTTTTATGACAACATCGCGGAGTTATTGGGTTGCCAAGCGAGGAGCTGGCGCGCATGCGTTGTACAATCTAACTCTTGAACCTTTTTTTCTTAGGTCACTGGGACATTAATCACTGGGCAAATGTGAAGCGAGTACTCTTTTTGTGGGCCGTATTCGGCGATACAATACGTTTTGATTGTACATTGTCGAGGTGAATTAATTTATTTCGATATTAAACGTCAGGTTGAGTTAATTTGGCCGGTTGCGGCCAACGCGCTGGCATCAATAAAATAAAGTGCGAAGCCGAGGACAGGATTCGTTAATTTACAATGAGAAGTTGGTGCGCGCATGAGATCGAGGCTTAATTGGGAATATCATCAAGAAATTCAATTGAAGATGGGTTTTGCAGAAGTTCGCTAATTCAGGGATTTGATTTGATTAAATTAATGTGGTTTTTAATTTACGGGCGTAGGTTATGAGCAAAAAAAGAAAGTTGATTTTTAGTTTGAACCGGATGTTGCTATGCCAAATAGTAGACAGTCAGTCAGCATTCACTGCATGATCATCCAAAGACAGGACAAGGCCAATAGAGCGATACTAAGAAGTGCTTGGTCTACGAATGGCATGAAAACCTCTCTAACATCAGAGCTGCAATTGATCACAGGACTAACCTTATGTCTAGCTTCCAGAATCGCACATAAAGAAGGAGAAATCAGATATCAGTACTACTGTGGCCCAGAGAAAAGAATGGAGCAAAGTAATCCGACTCAGGAAATGGTGCAGGCCTCAGTATTGAATGCTCCGAATCACTGCGAATATTCCCTAGCTTCTTCTAAGTAGTCAACATAATATATCGCTGCCTTTTCGTTCATTTACCAAACAGGCAAGTTTCAGGTGGTCAGATTAATTGAGTCTGACTTTATTGGGTGAGAGGCCTTGTTAGAGCTAAGGAAAACGCAATAGGTCTCATGAAGACAAATCATATCTCGAATGACCAGCTTTATCAGATTACTGACCTATATGGTCACATCAATGCAATGACGCAATTGGCAGTGGATATCTTACACTTCGAAAAAAGGTCACTGATTCAGGACTAACCACCCGATGTGATGTAACCGGCACACTCAGGGCGGCTCTGAAAGTAGATGACACAGAGCGGTCGAGTGGGAAATAAAGCCACTATAAGCTTAAATTCCACAACCAAGGAATAGGATAAGAAGGCTTTAGTATTGTGAGACTGGATCACTGTTTTAGGGTACACTCAAGCAGAGACTTTCTTGGCAACTGCTCCTGGTGTTCTTTAATCCTTTGACTTTTCTGTTTTTTTTACAGCGCCTTTGCTGAGGCTATTCTACTTTCGGCCCTTGATATAGCAATTTCAGACTGCCTCTTGTCAGTTCTTGTTTCAGGATCCATCTTTTGCAGTTCATCTACAGAATAGCAGCCAGACCCCTCTGAGATTACGCTTCAGGAGTACGTCCCCGGATCAAAAAAAAAAAACGGGTAGAGATGGGTCCCATGTCACTCAAACTTCTTGGAACGTTTGGTCGCTTGATCATAGGTTAGATTAGGTCAGATTGAGTTGAGGCACCAGGCACCATAATGGGCCCATCGCAATTTCCAGGTCTAGCTTAAATGCCATAAAGACAGCGGGAACACGTCACCCAAGCACTTGATTGCCCTAAAATATTTGAGTAGATCCTTCATAAGGAAGAAAGCTACCTTTTCTAGATTGCTAAGGAAGCGCGCAATATCCTCTGATACGTGTAAGTCTTCGTAGTACCTATAAATATCCGCTTTTGATAATCCTAATCTGCTGGCATGCTTCCTCCGAAGACAATGCCCAGAGAGAATTTCAATCATGATTCTAATTTGTCATCTACAAAGCTTTATAATTTCTCTTGATCTCTTACCTTACCACAGATTTTAGACCGTAGATATCGTGAAAAACATTACAGCGCCCAAGAAGGGCTACTCTCTACACCAATGACAGCTGTCAGCTCTCTTGTCATTAGACTATTCGGTGACCTGTTCGATTTCAAGCGTCAAGGTAACTTGTTATGTCCATTGGTAACCTGAAATAATTGCCATTTTTTTCTATTCCTCTGTCATATTATTCCTAACCTTTCCCCAAGTTAGTACAAAGATTTCAACGTAAGCGCTCGATCCCGATTCTGTTTATGCAAACGATGCCTTCGACTTCAAGCTTTTCAGCAGTACTGTACCCTACAAATGTCAAATGTTCAACTTTTGAGCAGTAGTGTACCTACAAATGTCAAATGCTCAACTGTCACCTAAATGTCTGGTTTGCAGTTCTTTCTCTACGCTCTTGGGGGCAATAAAGGACAGACTGTTGCTTTGTGGAGGAAAATAATTGATTAATTCTCTTGATTGAAACGGAAGTCAGCATTCCAAGTGTTGGAATGTTGAGAATCGTCTCCATATTGTCTCTTCAGAATGAATGGTGACTTTTAGTCCACTTTACCTTTTACAGTTTTACTCCATATAAACAACTATTTTTTAGGAGAAATATTTCTGAAATAAAATGATCCTTAATTAGTTCCCGCTTCCTTTAGATTTCCACGGAAAAATACCCCAAATTAACTCACCGTTGAAAAATCCATTAAACAATCTGAAACGTTTAGATGAAGCATTTCCAACGCGAATGGCATTCTTTCCGGTATCCTCTTCCAAATAGTCCTTAATCTTATTTTGACAAATCATTAACTCCCATATCCTGCGGCAGAAGCAAGCGCCTTCAAGTCTTACAAGT
This sequence comes from Chalcosyrphus nemorum, assembly GCA_949716465.1. NCBI lineage: Eukaryota > Metazoa > Arthropoda > Insecta > Diptera > Syrphidae > Chalcosyrphus > Chalcosyrphus nemorum. The sequence goes on from OX454333.1 coordinate 6,507,092, forward strand.
CCCTCCAAGCAGAACGGATTTTCCGACTGACTCTTGTCTTGTTCCTTGGAAATGCGATCTTCAAACTAATCATTACTAGACAAACCGACTTTTTTTTTCCATGTCCTGTCACTTCAAACACATGTTTTGACCGCAAAATAAATCATCATGTCAAACTCCTTCGATTCTGCGTTTGACAGGATCATTAAATCGAGGGTAAACGAGAGTATTTCCAAAGCGCCGCGCTACTAGAAGCGCCTCTTATACATGCCACACATGTATCCTTCGTGGAAGGACGACTAGCTATTACACTGGGTAATACGATCTCAAGTGGCTCTCTGTGCGCGCGGGATCATATGGTCGATTAGCTTGGTCCAAAGAAGATGCATGCGTTTCGAATGAGCGGTGTACTCCTCCACCAGACAGTAGTGGTCCACACCCCTGGCGCCGACGTTTGTGGACACGAATACGTAGTTATGTGTTTTTTCTGGCAAAAAGGCGTGAAATCTGACAGTTTCCTCGAAATACACTTGGGAGTCATTTACACGATGCTGATGATGACATTGAAACGAAACAGTTCAGCGTATCAGTAATTACAGTCAGCTTCGATTTAATTGTTTCGAGATAATGGCATTCCAACGACTTTTCTTGTGAGATAGGAGCCGAAGCGTCAATTAACAATCAATATACAAGCGATTAGGATGCGGGGGTTACAGCGAATGGGTCAAGTGTGCTTATCGCTTGTTCTCGAGTCAATAGTTTAGAGAGAGGGGGAGCTACAAATCTCCAAGATATCGCTTCTCAATTACCAGCTTCTAATGTGCGTAAAGCCTCAACCAGTGAAGTGTTATGCCGCCAGATTAATTTCAATTATGATAAGAGTGCGCCTTCCCCAGCTGACCCTGACCTTGTTATCCTTTCTCGCTTTGAATGAATTCGTTCCCAAGCCCGCGTATTCTTTGATTAGATAGATGAAATTGTTTAAGGTGATTTATTGGAATGATAAGCTGGAACCGTCTTGAGCTGGGAAGGGATGTCGTCTTATCGGTGGAATGGTGATAAATGGAATATTAATTTTGAAAATTTTATTACTGTTGATTGCTACGTTATTGTTTATTCCTTTGGAGTAATTAAATTAAAAGAATTGTGTCTTTTAATTACGTTTGATGTGTCCTATGTCTGGGGGTATGGGGGTTCATCGATCTCTTCAAGGGTTGCTACGTGACCGTGCTATCTAAATTTATTCCCTTTATGGGTAGAAAGTTAAATTTCTTATTTAAAGATGCTGAGGGTTATACGCTGATAATGAACTTAAGATGCAGTCGTTGTAATTAAAGACGGATTAAGAATTTAGAAAACGTCATGCAATTAACGAGTTCAAATGTCGTTAAATGGCTAAGAATATAATGAAGATGCGATGGATGAACTGGCCTTTTGTCTCTAGAACTATGCAGGATTCGTGGTTGAGACACAGATGAGAACTAAACCTCTATACACATATACATATGTATACAGTGGAAACGGAATATCGACTACTATATACTTTAAGGGACCTAGAAGTTTACTTAGTCAAGAATCGTTCCCACCAGCTCCAAATAAGTATCAAAAGGAAGCATATGGAACACAGATGATAGAGCCGCTAGAAGGGGTTCTTATAGCACCTTAAGTTGCCATCCACGGCTCAGATTGTTTCGATAGATTGCCCTATCTAGAGCTGACGACAACACAAACTCCTGGTCCATAGGAACATGGATTAGCATAGTATTGAAGTTCGAAATGTAGCGCTTGCTCTCCCGGTCCCCTGCAGCTGTTTGTGTAAATGCTAACGCATGTGGGCAACTGCGGGGTTGGCTAGGACTGAAATCTAGACTAGGTAATTAGCTGTCATAATGTGTCGAATTAGGAGTAAGAACACTCATACCAGACAAAGTCTGACTGTAGAATATAAAGACGCTCTTCGACTCAGGATGTGAATATAAAAAGTCCTGATTCTTTTAACTTGAGGTAGGCATTCATGCCATCAAACATACCCTGGCATAACTCAATATCTCTACAGGGAATATTTGTGGCAATGGCAATTGAACCGATAGAAGGTTTATGGCAATTTTCTCTAGAATAAAAATCCTTTTAGATGTTTCTAAGACACTGGTTAGAGCTGGAGCATGGCAAAGATTTTAAGTGGCTTTTTCTGAGATTGGAACAATGATCCTCTGGCAAACAGCGATCATGTTAGTTAAGCACACATAAGTACGACTACTTTTATAGCCTCACCATATTCTTGCAGCGAATTATTCATCACAATAGAACTCTCTTTTGCGGTTCATTCCTTTTTTACATAATTCTAATAGAAATTCATTTATCACTAAAAATAATCAAAAGTAATCGTGTGAAATTCCTCTGACCAAATATTTTCTCATGCTCCTCGAAAGAAAACGAAACAAACTCACATTCCATTGGCAATAGTAACACAATGTCCTTTCATTTGCAAGGGATAAAACCACAAAAATGTCAATCGATGTCAATTTTTCATCGCCCCATTAAATTCGCATTACACAAGTGCACATTGAGCCAAAAAACCAAAGAAAGAAAGCAAAAAGAACTCTTAGATAAAAAAAGGACTCTCGCATTACACGCAATAAATTTCCCTAAATAACTTACAAGGCAGTCAACTACTTACTCTCTCTATATATCTTAATTATGTCAAATGTAATGAACTGTCAATAATGTCTTGTAACGCAATTCAACTTTACGCATTTCGACATTGTGTGTTCTCATTCACAAAAAAAAAAAAATACAAAAATATATATTTATAAAAAAACTCCAGCTGAATGCAATTTGTTCGTCCTTTTTTGATATCCTTTTCGAATCAATGAATAACTGAATGAATGAATGAATCAATATCCACCTTACAGCTTTGTGTCCTCCATGAATGCAATGGTCCTTCAATTGAGTGGTGCGTAAAAAATAAAAGAATGATGGACAGCAAGCATAAAAGGAAGCATGTCCAGCCTCGCCTAATGTCCGAGGATCACAGAGGAATATGCCGCCACGCTCGAGTGTCCTTTTTCACACTTTTCAGTGGCTGATGTAATTTATCACTGTGCTCCAGTACCGGACAGAATGGACATGCATTTTGACACCATTACTAGTTCGGTTTTTTTTACAGGACGTACCGCATGAAATTCGATATCAAAATGTGCAGCATCCCAAACACACACACACGCAAACACTGGAAGGATCTTTCGCGGATCATTAAATCTCAATCACATAATTTTTCCTTAGAATGTATCCTTAAACACATGGACATTTTCATGTTGTGCATTCATAGCATAGACTACGGTTTAATTGTCCTCCGATGAATGGAGTGGCGGAAAAGGATTCCGCTAAAGAGGTCTGCTGCTGCAGCATCCTCCCTATTAATACCCATTCAGTGTCATTATTATGATTATTTTCATGCATCGCTGCATCGAATTCGATTTAATTTTTCTTCTATTTAATGGCGGAGTTAATTTATTATCCTTGGTTGTTGTATGTGCCACGATGTCGGTCGGTAGTGACGGTGTCCTTTTTATGGTGACATTGCAGATGAACTCGAATTGCCATATGAGTGCCAGAGAGTCTATTAAATACTGGTGATCCTGTTTTTTTTTTTTCCTCTCTCTCCCTACATATACACGTATGTCATTGAAAGGACACTTTAATTTTCGTTTAATTTTGAAAATATTTATTTAAGTGCTTGAGCAAAGGACCCCTATTATGAGGAAACATAGAACAGTCATTAGGGGTTACAAACCTGGCGATGGATTTTAGAAAATTGCTTGTGATTTATGGACAAGGACATACTGGATTTCTTCGATTTGATGGAGCGCGGTGCTTTTGTCTGTAATGTTTGTTAAATTTTTTTTTTCTTCCATTTGTTAGTTTATTAAGGGTATTCAAGTTGGTGGGAAAGGAGAGAGATTTTCATGTTTACAGGAATGTCCTTTAAAGTACTTGTTTGTTTTTTTTTTAAGATTCACGAAAAGAAGTTGGCATTCTTTGTATGTACAGTTGAAGATACTTACTTTGTACAAAGTTAGATGAAATGTTGCCACATGTGCAGGAGCAGTTAGGGAAGAAGAATAATTAATTTAATGAAGCGAAGGCTAAAAGTGGTTTAAAAAAATTAACTTAGAGTCAAGCTTTGTTGAAAATGAATGGTTGTGTTGGTTCATTTATGAAGCTAAAGACATTTTGAGCTGAAGCAGAGGAGACATCAGAGGGTTATGTGAAGCCTTTGTTAAAGTACTTAAGTCTCGCTTTCATCTAATGAGTTCAATCCTTATTTGGTTAGTTTGTAAACCACCAATGAATGAAGCCTTAGCACCTTACCTAGCAAACTCATTAGCGGTTTCGTTGCCAGCGACTATATTGTGTGCAGCAAGCTGCAAGACAGGTTGGAGACAGTTCCAAATAAGCTTTGACTCAAAGTTAAAAGAGAGCCTTGAGAGCTGCCTGGTTTCTTTGACAGCATTCTCTGACACAGAGCTCGATAGCGAGGACCTCTGCCTGAAAGATTGTGATTGCTTGTCCACAGATTCCAGCTCCAGACCCAGTCGATATCTTCTATCCGTCAGGATACCAATCTAATGAGGAGGATGTTTGGGAAATTTTCAGATTATGCCAGGAGCTCCGGATCGGGATAGTGACCTCAAAGAGGCAATAGATATGGATTCTCTTAGCCATGAATAGACTCTAACTTAAAGCAATTCAGCATGTTTTATGGTGATTGGACACCTGGAAGCTAAGATCTAAACAGATATGGTGGGCTAAACGGGTTAAACTTACAAATACTTTCACTTTTAAGGAGTATCGCTAGAAGCGATTTAATGAAATAGACTCACTTACAGGTCGTAATAGTCTTACTTAAGTATTCGATGACATTTTCACTTTTACCAAGGCCCATAAGAGTACCCTTATTGTTTTCAAAGAAGTGAGGTTCAGATCTGCCACGACGGCTAAGAAGGGGATTGAGTAGCAAAGCCTTCCCTCGAATGGGAAATGAAGCTCTCTATAAGACCTTATCAAAAACAGAGGTGCATGTTGAGGATGACTACTGCAGGAGAAAAGAAACTTGGGCTTTTTTTGAATCTATATACGGAAACGACTTAGATGACTAGGAAGCGGTAAAAATTTAAATCAGTAGCCTAAGCCGAACTGACTAACCCGCCACTTAAGCAAGTATTTCATTTTTGTCTCTTCGTTGAAATGCATCCATAGTTTGTTGCTGTTTATCGACTTCGAGAAGACCTTCGACAGTTTGAATAGAGATGCTATCTGGTTGGCCTTGCGCAGGAGAGGTATCCCAGAAAAACTCATAGCTTTTATTAAGGCTACGTATGAGGGCAGTAAGTGTCACATCTTGCACAATGGCAAGGTGTCAGAAGAATTTGAAGTCCAAAGCGGAGTACGTCAAGGATGTATACTGTCACCGCTGTTATTTTTAGTGGTTATCACGGAAGTTTTTGCAGCATTGACGGAAGGAAACCATAGAATTCGCTGGACTATGACACCTTGCCTTAAAAACCTAGACTACGCCGACGATGTTTGTCCATCTTATGGTCCAGAATCTAGAAGCTGTGGCAAACAAAGTAGGGCTTAAATTTAACACAGCCAAAACAAAAGCCCTGAGCACTTCTAACACCAGCGCCCAACTTAACATTGCCGAACAGGAAGTCGAGAAAGCTGACAACTTTCTATACCTAGGAAGTGTGGTCTCGGCAAACCGTCGTGGCACCGAACTGGATGTGTGCAGCAGAATCGGGAAGGCCAAAGCTGCATTCGGCATGCTGTCCACCATCTGGAAATGTTATCAGCTTAAGAACCAAGCTGCGACTGTTCCGCTCCAATGTAGAATCGGCTGCTGTACTTGGAAACTGGACACAAATGCTTAACAGTCATCTTGAGGTTCTTTTGGCCGAACTGTATCTCCAACGAACAGCTTTATACGTGAACGGGCCAGGAACTATCAACATTACAAAACGAAGGGGAAAGTGGCAGTGGAATACTCTCACCCAAGCAGGCAGAACATCGGGACGCCCTAGGCAAACTTGGCGCAGAACAGTCGAGGAGGAATCGAGGTCTTTGGGAATGAGTTGGAGAGAGCTCAAACGCGTTACAGAACTACGAACAAGATTGACAATTCTGAGCTTCCTTACAAATTCGTTGGCTATTTCGTTACCTTAACTGTCGTTGTGTAAGATTATGGTTTAAACAAACGGATTTGACATTTTAGCAGGCATTGATGCCTGCTTGAGTTTAGTTGAGAGGGAGGTCAGGATTTTTCCAAATGCACTTAGCGACTATACCGACTTTTGACCGCAAGACTATTTCAAACCAATTTTGAGTAATATTCGCCATTGAACGTCCTTTTGTATGAACTGCAATGTCAGGCACATCGTCGAGGAAAACCGTTATGCAAGTCCCAAGATCATAAGGAAGCTATACTATCAAAACACATGTCACAGTTTAAAAATACGATCGACTTATTTATAAACCGCTTAAAGATACTCTTACGGCAACAAGTTTCAAAGATGCCATATCGCCATCTCTCTGTTATGATGATAACCAAGACATGAAATAAATTTCAATAAAACGAATTTGTTTATTATTAATTTATTATTATGTATCAACAAGCTCCAACAGCTCTGCTGGCTGTGCCGCCAGCGTACATTCACTTATCTTGGCCGCCGTCGCCTCGACAAATGACCTGAGCTGCAAAGTGATTAACGCTTGTTCCATCCTCGCGGACTACTCCTCTCATAGACGGTCTCATTTGCCAATTTATATACAGACACAGAGTATAACCTGCAACTATCACTCATAATGGTTAAATATTTAATTGAGTAATTAATATTATCGTTGCGCTGCGCCTGAGCCTGAGCCTTCGGGGTATTTATAGAGCGGCGGCGTTTAATAACGATGTATCTGTATCTAGCAATTCGTTAGCTGTAAACAGCTTCGAGCTGAGATTGAAATGTCTTGTTGGGCCGATGACAGCAAATGAGTCTCGCACAGCAAAGCAATTGAACAAAAAAATAAAAAAAAAATAAAACAAGTGCTTGTGTTGGCTGGTGATTGTATAATTGGAACTCGAAATGTCACCGGAGTCAGTGTGTACATAAATGAAATTAATTAGGTAGCTGCTTGTATACACGAGAGATAAGGGGGTAATTTAATAATTATTGTTGTTTGTTCAAATTGGCTGACAATGCAAATTGTTTTATAGCTCGCCGCGCCATCCGACTGCTTGTCATTTGCATATCGCTAACTATTTAATTTAATTCGATTGATTAAACAATTTATTGCTCGTCCAGTAAATAAACATTTAAACATTTCTATATATTGCCAAGTAATTTATTCGCTTTGGTATTTTCGGGAATTAATGCTTATGGGTAGCCAATTTGTTTTCGCAAAGTTGACGGGTCATTTAAAGCTAGTTAAATACTTGACGTGATGGACTACCATCTGTGGAATATAGTGACAGCGTTGGAAATTAATGTTCCGGTTTGGATTTGAGAAATTTTAGTATTTTGCTGGTGCTATATTTTCCATAAGCCTTACAGTATTGAAACAAAAATTCTGTCACGCTGACGAATTTTCAACCGAAGTGCAGCAATACAATTTTTCTAGTTCCCGAGAGGCTAGAACTTTTTTTAATTATTCGACTACACTTTCTTTTAGAAAAATCTAGTACAATTATCTATAAGCTCAGCTTAGTCTATGACTAGCTGTCAAAGCTTCTTACCCAACTGACACCTCCCTCTTAAATCGGCCATTGTTTTCCGGGCGAATTCGAATATACTCAATTCGCCATGGGAAATCCAGCTGTCAATGATCTAGCCAATTCTATTTAAGTCAACGAGTTTCTCTGTGTTTCGGTGGTTTATGTTAATGTTTATGTTTTTTTCATGTTTATGCTTGTGATGTGCTGTAATATGCAATGATGTACATATGCCTGAATTTGATAAATTTCAGGAGGTACAGGTGGAGTGCTAATGATTAGCTCACCCGCACAACAGTATTGTTCCCACTTCTTTCCTTAATTGGAAAAGGAATCTTAGCTATAAACGGCGTAGAACCGCCACTTCCGAATATCACAAGAACGCACAAAGGAATGTGTTCCACAGTCACTTAAACCTTGAACATTAAGGTGCTTGAAGTCACTTTTAGATGCCAATAAGTAGCTTGCTGTCTATTTTCAGCGAGACGAGCTTCTGAGAACTTCCTGTGTATTACCAGACACAGTGGTACACTTAAGATCCTTCTATGCAAGCTCCTGACTAGGACGCTATGATCTGCTGCATGTTGATAGTTTGCATAGTGTGATACACTAAAGGGAAAATACAGTGTACCTTGCAAATATTGCAGTCTCATGTTGCAGATCACATCAGCACAAGACTCTCGACTAGTTCTGTAAAAATTGGAAGCCATCTCATCTATGATGATGGGGTTTTTTGCCGTAGGAAGGTGGGAATCTTTCAAGGAAAGAAACTGTACCCGTACTCAGTAAAAGTGTGGAATTTCCAACCACTAAACCCGAATTAAGAAGTTCAGCTCTCCATGTTTCCTATTGATCCGAAGGCCGATATTGGGGATCAGTCTTTGAGTCCATCTACCTTGCCTACATCAGAAGAGTTCCATTTATCTTGCCGTTTTTCCAGGTTTGTTCTACGTGGTAATTCATCATTGGTATCGTTGATCTGTTGGACTGATATTTCCATGCGGCTTCCTTACGGAGGAGGTCTGTAGTCACCATTCCAGGCACTACACAGGCCTTCCGTCGTATGAGGTTGTTCGGAAGGCACTACATACTTTCAATGCGTTGATTCCGTGGTTGATTCTATGATGATGGGTTACAATATCAAGAGGTAGACTAGACCAGATATATAGAGTAGCACCAAAGGTATTGAAGAACGATTCCGTGCAGTCGACACAAGTCATTTGAAATTACCACTCCAACCACACAACTGACGCTCATACTAGGCACTAGGTCTGATGAGATCATGGTTTCTGCTTCCAATATAAGTTACTAGGTCTTTACATCTGGTGTTCGTCAGTCTTCGTTGTTTTAATCATAGAGGCTTTGGTTCAAAGTAGCAGTTGAGCACTTAGGGGTTCATTTTTCCAGCATTTACTTGGGCTCAACTTGTCTCACCTGATCTTAAATGGCTGTTAAAGCCTCCATTATGCAATGCTCTGGGCTACTGATGATAAGTATGATATCCGCAGTTGAAAGAATTGTAGTGCCTTCCATGTAAGCACGCGCCTAGTTCTTACCATATTATTTCAGCACGATATCGAAGAAGCTATGTACATGCAGTCCAGTTCAAAACTCCTAACTCGACAGACCCTATTAATGCGCATCTTACCAGTCCTGCTGTACGGAGCAGATATAAGATCCCTTATCCGCGAACTCTATGAGCTGTACCAGGATGTGGATGTTGTCCAAAAGCCAAGATACGCAGACTACATAGCCACATCCAGCTCGGCCACATCGAGCGAATGGACAACAATGCTCCAGCCAAAAGGATCGTCGAATCTCAGTCCCCGGGTTCGAAAACGCGAAGAAGACCGAACCTCCGGTACAAAGACCAAGCTGTCGCGGATGCCAGAAAACTTGGTCCTTACAACTGGAAGCAGTGTGCCCGGGGCTTAGAGGATGGAAGACAACGATGCCTCAGGCAGGTCAAGTAAGTAAGTACGTACTTACATGCACCCGTCAGTAGCTTGACCTTCCTGTAGAAAAACCTGATGGCCAAGTGGAGTTCACGAGTCTCATTTATTCTCTGAGCGCTGCATCTTCTTCTGGTAGTTGGAGTTATTCCCGTGCTCGTTGTCCAAACCTCAGTAGTGGGGTTTAGCTTGTATGCCCATCTGTTCTTTTACCGTGCTATCTCATGGTGCTATAGATGTAACTCTTTTTCTCCTTTTATCCTCATTGGTTCCATCAATTTCATCATTTTGTCCGAGATAGTTCCGAAACTGCTTGCTGTTTTGATGAAACTTAGTTTTTTTTCTTGTTACCCTTTACAGGGTCAAGCAGTACTCAATTTTAAATATTGAAGACCTGAGTTTACCATCCTAGAAATCAACATCTTCCTTTTTATTAGGATATTTGGCGTACCTTAAAGTGCAGCTTGTTCTCGACCACTTCATATTTTGGTTTCAATGCAGACCAGTTCCTGTCTTTTGGCTGAGTACTAACACAACCTAAGCCTAGAGGTCTGTAGTTCTAGGACGGCATTCAATTGATTTATTTCTGAAACTTTTAGAAACCCTCAAGGATACTACTCGACTAAGAGTTAGCTGAAACTCAAAACTGTTCTGAAACTGTAGGGCCCACATCAACTGCGCCAAATTAAAAGCAGAAAAGGGTCATGTCCAAACTAATTACATGTACCAAAACCGCTTGTTCCATTCTGTATAATTAAATAAAATTAGATACTTAACAAGTTCAATACAAAAAGTATAAAGATTCTTTCCAAAAATTCCAGCTCGATATACCCATTATCGGTAAAGTAATTTCGCACTTCCGAACCCTAATAAGCCCTTTCGCTCATTGAATTCAAGTCCATCAATCCGGCGCATCTTTGATTGATGCCTGTTCCGATTAGCCCCATCGCAAGTAAAAACTCCACACCCAGCTTTAAGTTAAAGAAAACAATCCCGCGGTTACATACATATACTCCTCGACTCATTAAATGTGAAGCGTACACCGCTAACTAGCTGCATGCCCTGTCAATTTAACTCGATTCACTCGTGCAATCGGGACATCCTTTTGGCCGGACTGTGCAAGATCATGTACCAATTAATTTTCACAAAGCACAAACTAATCACCATGATTCATAAATGGCCACTTAAGGTGCCAGCCAGCGATGTCCTGTGATGTCGTCCCTGTTGTCGGTCGGCCGTTCGTTTGTTCTCGTTGTTGGTGTTGCGCTCTGTAACGTCTTTAATTTGGACCAAAAATGAATTGTTCAATTATGGCACAAACAAGAACTTAATAACAATGATCACTCGTGTTGTCGGTGATTGTACTGCGAACGGTTGGGGCCGAGGCAACGCAAGTTGGAGTGCCCTCGATGCCTCGATGATTGTTATTAAATTTGATCGTCATCGACGCGCTGCGCTGGGATGATCGCGTTGATGACGCTGGGATGATCGCTGGGCGTACTTTGGCGTCAATTCAGGGCAATTGCATGGAATAGGGACTGACTGAGCCAACTTCATCCGATCGATCGATCGATCGATGTCCGATCATCAAGTTCTGATCGTTGATCGTAAATATTTAGGTGTTTTTCAAATTGCAGATCATTATTGTGGAAAGAGAGGACACGCTCGCGCGAGATCATGTCCCGACTAATGGGATTCGAGGGTGATTGTTAAATGGGATCACTTTGGAAATTGGATTAGTCGTCGTCCAAGTGGTGAAAGCTTGTCCTCCTGCCTTTTGGATGCGCGTGGGAATTTCAACGAAGATTTATTGACTGGCGACTACACGTGTCGGGCATGCAATTCCTCCTAATGATTTTTTTGTCTGTTTCTTTTGCAATCAAGGAGTAGAGTTTGTTCTCTCTTTCTTTTTTCAAGCTAACAAATTCGATCGTAAAAGTCGTTGGTAGGATCTCGTAAATTACGCCCGTATCCACAGAAACTGCGAGCTAAATGATCTCATATCCTGCGTGTGCTACAAGCAACACACAGCCCGGAGTTGTTGTCATAAAATCCGATTGAGTGCGAGTTAAATTCACAAGAGTGAAACATAAAATTTGTCGCTTTTATGTGGGCCGCGCGTAGGACTATTCTGTGTAGCCTGTGCGCGTTGTGCTAATTTTAATTAAGACGTCAAAAACTGTAATCTTTTGATGGGCGTTACTCTTGGATCGCATGTGGAAGAAGATCGTAAACAGAATTAGTTTCATAGCGTTTCTCTAGGCGTTTAAGAAGCCATATTGTTGAAATGATGGACTAGGCAGTAGTAAAAATATTGTCTCGCATAATTCTCGTAATGAATTTAAAAATAAATTAAAATGATTTCTGACGTCTGGACGTGAATCATGTTGACAGTTTATTTCTTTAAAAGCAGCTATTTGGGTTTTGAATAGTGAGAAGAGATTCTCTTTCCTGATGAATTGTGTTGGCTTCTAGAAGAACAGACCTTCAGTTTAAACACCCCCTTTGTGTACTTCTGAATATCTAAGTGCTCTATTTACTAGCGAAGCATATTTCCTGTAAAGTGTGAAACCATTGCCTAATTCAATAACGAAGGCATTAAAAGAGCAAATTAGCCTAGGATACAATCACTTCCCATACTCATAAAAGCCATCAGCAGGCTCAGATTCTCACAGATGGTCTCAAGCCCGATCACAGGGGCTGGTGTATTTGTGGAGGACGACAACACAAGACTGCACTGTTCCTTGGGGAAGCAATTCAGAGCTGTAAAAGAATGCAATCATTTTTGAATACATATAATGGAATGCTCCGAATAATTATTTAATTCATTGACTTCAATAAAGACTTTAGATTAAGAAATATTAATCACTATTTATTTTGAAATCATGACTGCAACAATCATTTTTAGCATTCAGAATGATGAAGTCAGAAAGAATGCAATCTTTTTGATTGCACTGCATTCTTTGAAGTCACTGGAAGTCACTAGCATTCACTGATTGCATTCAGTTCCTTTAAGTCAGTTGAAGTCAGTAATTGCATTCACTTAGTTGAAGTCTTTTGAAGTCCTTGAAGTCAGTGACTGCATTCACTTAGTTAAAGTCTTTTGAAGTCACTGAAGTCAGTGATTGCATTCACTTAGTTGAAGTCTTTTGAAGTCACTGGAAGTCTTTTAAGGGTAGACAATGCCGTCGCCGGTTGCTCACAAGGTATTGAAAGTTCTCTAGTCTCTTAACCGTCACCAGCAATTTATGTACGAATGAGTTGATGGGTCTGCTTCCTTCTCTACATTTGTTGGTAAAGGTCCATTAGTCGACCTTCACTTACCGTCGATAAGCCCATACTTAGCACTCACCAAAAAGAAAAAAACAATAGTGGTGAAAGGATGCAGCCTTGCCGAGCTCTATTTTGGATTTTGTGTTCCTCAGACAGTCTATGTGCTCTCAAGATGTGAACGCAGCATTAATGATTGTTATTCATTATCTGCAATACTTCTGCTGCACAGAATCAAATTAATTCCTTATTGACTGTGTTAAGCGCCTTGATGATGATCCACAGGGTGTTCCAGGGGTTAAACCAGAAGTATCCAGAGCACAAACCTACTTGTTTCGCGCCGTCACCTCATGCTCTTCAATGGGTCACCGCCCTCTATTCCATCGGATATCATGTTTTAGCCAATTCCATTGGTTATCGAGTCTGACTTGAAGTCATTTGATGTCAATAACCTGAAACAAGTTTGCGAAGTCAATGATGTCCTCTGAAGCCGTAAAAAATACGTACTCAATTTCAAGAATCTTCAATGACAGCGATGACTAGACTGAGTTCAAAGGTTTCAAATGGACATAAACATAGGGTGATCCATTGAGGTTTGGTAAGGTATATTGAGCCAAAAAAAGGATGTCAAATGGCTATACTTTTAATGAAATACAAATCCTAGAGTAAACAGTTTTAACAGGATTTTAGGACTTCAGAATTTTATACCAGGCGTCGCGTACTGTGTTGCTGAGCTCCACTGTGGCTCGAGCCTGCAGGCATTAGGTTTTAAGCGAACGCAGTGACTTTGAGGAACACAAATGAGTTAAGTCAAATGTCAAACGACATTTGAAGAGTAATTGGCTCCAAAAGACCCAATTGAAATGAGGTTACTTTCAACAGACGAACATCCTACTCAAAATGTCAACCAAATTAGTTTTTAATGTTTCACAAACATGATGGCATTCTACAACACTCAAGTACCCAAAGTTTTTTGAACAAATAGCAATAGAGTAAGTCATAGACCACGTATCTAACGCTGATCCTTTTTCTGTATTCAAGTAAGTGACAGCGTTCAGATCACCCTAATGTTTGTCCGTTCTGTAGCTCACAATGATTACCCTCAAGATACCAAGTAAAATTACAAATTAAAAAAAAAAATACCATATCACATCATTAATCAATTAAAAAACCGAGGTTTCCCCCACCCTAACCAAGATCATTGAACCATAGTACCACTCTTCTTTTTATTATTTAATTTTACCTACACTCGAGATCAGGATAACTTCTCTGACAATCACAATTCCCGACTATTGTTAGTACATTCGTTAAACGTTTCGGATTTATTGCTGTCACCCAGTAGAATATCTCCACGCAGGATCTTCTCACTGCATTAGGAGGACAATTCGTTGCATCTGCATCCGTAATCATAATCATAAGCACGGCTTCGCTTCATGCGGCAAATGCATTCACCGCGATTCGGGACAATGGAACGCAATCATAAACCTTAAACGCTGCGTTCCATTGTCAACCAGTCGGACTTTCAACACCCATAAACTAGGATTAATTTGGTGCTTATTGAATCGAAATCAAAACACGAATAACTCACAGAGTCTGGTCCATAAGTGGAGGAGCCTTTTCTCTCTCTGTAGGGATTTGAGTTTTGTATTTTTTTGTGTGCCTTGGTCTGTACGTTGAGCTGGGGAAATCATTTAAACGTTAAATGCGGATCGGAGTGGAGTTTTATGAAAGGCGAAGGTGGTTCAAGAGCGATGGGTTTGTTGAACTTTAATTTTAATTGGAAGGAGGTGTGGTACGAGATTGATATGGTGTTGGAGTATGAGATTTAGAACTTGGTAGGATCTGTGGACTAGAAGATGTTTGTGTTAGTAAAAAGTTAGTCTAGTCATATAAGCACAAGCTTGGTGCACAAATAAAACAAGTTATACAAACATTCATTCCTAGGGCTTTCCAATAAACTGCGGTTCCTGTACCACTATCCATCCTATATAATCTCGTTCACTAGAAGGAGCCATATCAGCGGAGACCGAATTCTGCCTGTACAAACTCTTCTCTGGATGGTAATATTCCCTTGTGACGGAAAGATTGTCACTGACTAGAGCATTTGTGCAATCCAATTGTAAAGACTGGCGTTTAGGTTAGCTCTATAACTTCCATGTATGATGTTGTTTCACAGAAATGAAGCTCTACAGACTCAGATCTAATGAAAATATTTCGAATAATTTTCCAAGGCCGATTGAATAAGCCCTAGAATGTGCGCGATATCATCCGATCATAGTTCTGATTTGTGATCTGATTTGATCTCAAGCCAGAAGGCCCTATATACCCTATGTCCCTCCAGATCTGCCCATCTGCGGCTAGCCAAGTTGTATATACAATCAACAACCCTCAGAGGTGCCCTGATGCTGTTGATGACGTTCCCAGATAGGAGTTCCACAGCATTCTTGGCCAGTCTATCGGAGCATTCAGCATTCTAGCTCAGATTTGACAAAAGACTCTTACGCTGTGAGCGTAGCCTGACTGTCAAAAAAGATGGCAATATCCTTGTTCGATATAGATCCCATCTCAAGTAATTACGCAGCTTTGAACATATTTCTACGTTCAAGCCTTTATAATAAATACGTGACCCAGTTCCCTCATTGGTTTTAGAGGCGTCTGTAAAAATGGCAATCTCAATCTGATCTTCGTGAACTTCGACATTGTGCCAGACTTCCCTGCTGGGAGACACTACTTTGTACGGAGTATCGAAGTGGAGAAAACTCAAAATATCATTGGATTTCTTCTGAATCTCGGGGAATGTGTTCCGTGTGATAGAACGAGCTCTTGACACAAATCAAGATTATTTAAATTTTGCCGCGAAGAACTTAATAATATTATGGTGGCCACAAGGAATTCTAGGAAAATAGCACAGAAATTGAGAAAGGGACCTGGAAGAAGATGTCAAATCAGTCATTCCTCCTACTTCCCGATTTTAGCAACAATCAATGCTCAGTCAAAACCCTCTTGAGGTTGATATTAACGACCTACTGCTCTTAGTGTACCCTGACTCTTGTCATAACAAATACTTTACCTAGCCTAATACAACCCAAGTGGGTCCAGATCGAGTGAAACATTTCAGAAACATTTTAGAAAAGTTCCTTAGAGTGCGTCTAGACCAGGCGAAACATTTCAAAACCGCTTTTGCAAAAATATTTCTGAAGCTTTTTGCCCAGTCTAGACGTACCTTAAGAATGTGGGTTGTGAAGGTCCTAATGGGTGTTGACGCAATGTTATTTCTGCCCAATGCACTGAATATCAAATTGAAGATATTCAAAGTTAATTAGTGGGAGCATCAATGATCCTCCCAAAGAAAGACTGAGTCCTCCAAATCTGTTTTAGCCATAAAATAGCTTACAGACCCTATATTCTTTAGATTTTTCTCGTTGGTTACTGAGACGTCTCATACGTTTTGTCTGTTAAATTACGGTCAACAGAATCAATATTTGGCCAAACATTTGCCACGCAGCTTGCTAATGACCCCATGGGGTTATAACCAAACAATCCCCACGGAATAAATGTATCTCCTTTCGATTTTCCAAATAATTAATGATCGCACTGAAGAAGCATCTTTTCACACAATACACATACATCCTCTGATCAGATACAATTCAATAATCAATTTGTGTATGAATCATTATTTTCGTGCATTTAATTGACTCCCACAATAACGCTTTGGCCGCGCTCTTTGACGGATCCCTTTCGAACGGATTTTTGTTCAACTAATAAGCACGATCATCGTCGAAGTGCGTTCTTTTGATTGATTTATTGTTACTGTCCGTTGGATAGATAGGTACTCCACCGTAGGCAAGGGGGAAGGGGGAACAACAGACAACAAAACAAGTGAGATCATGTTGAATCATTATTCAATCAAAAATCTCTTATACGCTCGATCTAAGAGCAGCGAGAGGTGTGCGCAAAGAGATTCCGACACCTTTGGGGTAATTGTTCGGTCCTCTTCTCGATAAATTGTGGGGGCATTTGTCAATTATTCGATCAGCCGCACCGACGGACGGATCGTTATGGTGAGTGGAGTGGCCATTCGAGTGGATTCTGATTGGACGGCCCCGGTTGTCTGATGTTGGCCGATCGCCGGAAAAGGATCAATGAAATTATTTATTATTTAATTAGGAACACTATTGATGTTGATACTTGTGCGCGTATGATTGTGATCGTCATTACGATCGATGCTTACTCTCTACTGATGATTGATAATCGTTAATAGATCTTGTCTATAGATCGAAAGCAGGAGGGTGGGGGGAACGATCATACATGATCAGAATCAATTCGAAGAGTTGAGTGCTGGTAGTTGATGTTCAATTCAATTAAATGCACACTGAAGCCCTATCGAGACGGTGGTTAAGATCGTAATTGACTTACGATCGGCGATTGTGTACACATTCAATTAGCTACACTTATACTGGAATTTACCAGGCTAACAGTGTGAGGTGTTTTTCCCTTTTCTGTTTTTTTTTTTTTTTTTTTGATTGATTTTTACCGAAATGGTACTTTTGGATATGGCTTCCAGTGGGCGATGAGAATACTCCATTCGTGTTTGGATAGATGGGTATAATTGAATATCATTAAAGTGATTTACGTTGTACTCGAGGGAGTAATAGAACAGTTTTCTTTTTCCAGAGAAGGTGTCCATTGTGTGCAACCGATGAAAATCGATTTTTTTTTAAGAACAGGTATCGATCGATGGGGAAACGGTTAATTATACACAGATTAATGTGTAGAACCAGGTGAAAGGTTTGTGTTATAAATTGAAAGCTGTTGAACTATAATATCTTTGTAACATTAATTTTTTTTCTTCTTTTTCTAATAAAATACTTGGATAGGTGTTGTCAGATTGTTCAGTTGAATTATTTACATTTACTTGGGGAACAGTGGATGAGGGTATAATGGAAATCCCAAAGGTATACCATAAATTGAATAAAGTGGTTTGCTCCTGGTCCAGTTGGGCATAGTTGAGTCTTCGGAAAGCCAACAATATTGACAGTCAAACCTGCTCTTTTCGAAACTAAAGTGCTTCCTCTATAAGGTGCTAAAAACTGAAGTACTTCCATCTATTAGTACTATTTCCATCCATTTACGAACAGATGCAAGACTTTCCAACAGTCTATGCCCAGTTTATCCTGCACTTGGCTAAGAAGCTTAATACACATTTCTTTGCCGTCTCAAGACTAGTTCTTAGTAAGGCAATTTTGACAGAGAATATGAAAACCTAAGTTGCTATAAGTGCACGATACATATTCGCTGATTCGCTGCATAATTTATAGATACTGTCGGAAGCTATATCTTTCTATAACAAAATGCCAAATTATACTCAATACAACTGTTATAATTTTTTACCACTATTCATGCGTCATTTGTCAAAAAATTCATAGTCAAAAAACTACCTCTTAATGAATCACTCTTTTCTTACACAGGCTTTCCATGGACTATGTGTCTTCTCTGTTGTTTGACTGCTAATTTCACACAATTCATTTTAGTATGAGAAAAGTTATCTAACAGTATAATATAGATGTTGTCTTTAAACCTTTCAATATTGATGAAGCAGCGAGAGGCATCCTTCACCAGAATGTCGAATAAAGTTATGGTGTCCCTAAGGGAACTACTTCTGAACTAAACCAATCACGCTACTGACGAAATAGTTCAGAAAAGAAGGCGGAAACACATTAGAAGAGCTCTGATGGCCTTTCTCATTGATCTTCAAAGCATTCGTTAGATTGAATATAAACTCAAGCCTAAGCTTCATTAAAAATACAGTAACTAGGCCCAAGTTGCCCTTTATTACAAACCTGGTTGTTTCTCTCTATTAAACGTTTTGCCACGAATTCAATATAAACTGACATTTATCTTCCAATAAACCTGAGAAGTCTGAATTTCAAATAATCCCACGCAGCAAAAATAAAAAAAAAATAAAAACTCATTTTGAAGAACAACACAGCTGTGAATCACGGTTCGACGAAAGACAATAACTCAAATTACCCGTGTGTCGATCAGAGAGAGAGCGAGATCTCCTACAGCTTCACCATGAACAAATAACCAATTGACCTAAACACCGTCAGCATCATCAAACATTTGACTTCATAATTGTCTGTCGGTATAAAAACCCATCAAACAATTGCCGTTCAAATGCGCCTTCCCACGTTTAAGCCCAACGTAACTCACTCAGGCGCAGGCCGAGGGTTCAAATTCAGGCTCTCGGGTGTTAAATTAATATTAAAATGGCTTAATGATGAACAACCATCGGCGGCCGGCGGGTGGATCGCTCAGTGCACGATCAACGAGGGAGGATCGATTGATCGTTTAACCCATCCGAACGTTCACCATACACGAACAGTGATTTATGTAGCCTAATCCGAGGACGCACACGCACACGCATACAAACTTTTATGGACTCAACGGATCAACGAAAGAAAAAACCGATCTTCTTACGTACCGTTGCATCGTAAATCTTCGATTTTTGTCATATCTCAGCAATTAAATCAGAGTAATCGCATTCGAATGATCGCGCGCCACATTGCATCTCCCCGGTATAATTGTCGAATTGGTTTTAATACAAGTCAGCTATAGTGCCTATAACGGCGAACGATGATAGTGATGTATTAATCCTCGGCGGGGGTAATAAATCACAGACATTAAATGCCAAGACAGAGCCAACGTTATGAAACCAAATCGCCCCCTAAACGAGTTAATTCGTTTAAGGACTGTTGGGATCAGTGTGTGGTGTTGGTGGTGTTAGTAGGAAATGTCATAAAAAATAATTATGACACGAAACATGGTCATTAATTCTGTTTGTCTGATGATTGAGTTATTCTTTGAAGTCGCGTCGAATAGTGAAAATGTTTCGACGGAAGTTGACTCAGGTTCGCAAGCCAGACTTTCTTATCTGCGAAAAATAATAAAGCCCCCCTTCAAGGATAACTTGTTATAACCTTCGATTTATAGTCATATTTTAGTTGCAACGCCAAGGATATCAGAGGGTAATTCCAATGGCGAATGGCGTTGATCGTTCACAGTTCATTTGCTGGCTTATTGCTTTAATGATACACCAAACCACAGTGCCAAGCCAAGCCAACCACTGTGAATTAAGGTGTTATAAACGATTTTTTAAAAGGAATATTTATTGGCAAGGACTCGATTTTTTTTCACCCTGCTATCTGCATGCCACAAAAAGTGATTCGACAAAAATTGAAATTGAATCTCAATAAAAAAAAAAGGACACACTCTCTCGAGTGGTGGCTGTGATTCGCAGGATTTATCGAGAATGAAACTAATTTCCGGTGGTGGCAGCTTTTAATTGAAAATTTTGCATTTTGATGGAATTTCAATCGAGAGGGAGTTTTTTTTTTTTTTTTAAATCATTTTTTGCACTGGACGTCTTTTCCTGTCGATTTTCATTGTCAACCGAGGACAGTCGTTTGGTGAGGATCATGTGTCATCGAGATATATGAGAATGGTTGGGGTGGAATCCTTTTAACTGGAATTAATTTGTAATATTTTAGCTTTTGTGATACAATTGGCTTTTTTTTTTCAAAGTCTATGAATAAAATTATTGAAAAAACTAGGAGGGAGGAAGGTATGGTCATTTAAAAGAGGAGTTTAGTTTGATTGAATTGGTAGCTGGTCTAATGGAGGTAATTTGAGGAAAATATTTAAAAAAGAACGAACAATGAGCGTAGAATGGATGGTGAATGTCAGTGACAGGGAACCATAATGAAGCGTAACCCTTAGCGCAGTCTTGAAAGCTAGGATACAGCAATTGGCGATGAGTTAATACTTATAGTTGCCTCTACACAGTGAGAACGCATACGTACAAAAAGGAAGTCCTTTTTGGGGTCCAATATCAATCAACTTTATTGTAGAGAAGCCCACTTAAAACTCAATCTTAATACGCCGATTGAAACTTTAGAAGATTCGATAGGTCATTTCGACGTCCAGGTCAAGACTGAGAAACACTTCCAAACCCTTTGGATAGGGTATTAAAACAAACAACACTCTCTTAGTGTTTCTCTTATTAAGAAATGTCACGAAATTATAAACAATGGCGAATATGTCAGAAATTGTCAGCAATACTGATTTCCCAATCGTACAACATCTCTGCTTAATGTGCATAGACTATTGACATGCCCCCAAGGAAAGTAATCCAAAGGTGTGAGATCACAGGATCGTGGAGACCAGTTGGAAGGTCCATTACGAGTTCAGTAAATGTTTCCAGAAATAAATTGATGTTGTCGCCCGCCGTGTGGCATGTTACGCCATTTTGTTGAACCAAAGCTTTGTCACGTCAATGCCATTCAACTGAGTAACAAAAAAGTCTGAAATCATGTTTCTATAGTGCTCTCAATGGGCAACTTTCTTCCCGGCATCCTTTAAGAAATATGAGCCGATGACACCAAATAGTGAGTTAAAATGCTTATAAGGGCGTCACGATAACCAAAAGTCGGAGAGCGAAAAAGCTGTATCATGCTTTCGACCCATTCATCAAACCTGCGACCCACAAACTGGATTTTAAAAGGTTTTAAGCTAAGGTCTTTCCTTACAATTTCCCAAAAAGGGGATGGGCATAGCTCCAATCGACTCACTCGCATTCTAATCAACACTGCGCTCCACAACGGCAATAACTTCTTCTCTTCACACTGATTGTCATCTTTGGAGATGCATATTATCCACTAGAGTGCACTTGGACAAAAAATAATTCATCTGGTTCGGAATAACTTGCTTAGATGGATGATTATGTATACCGTCAAATTGACGTAAGTTTGACGAACATAACCATGATTTTCAAAATAAGTTTGCACAATTTTCACTAGTTGTTCGGAGGTTAAACTATCCACCGTAAAATGCCAAAGCGTTCTAATTACAAATCAACTTTCAACTGTCAAATTGACAACGTCTAGAAACAGTGTTGCCAGTTTAAAAACCAAACCTCTAAAAGACACTATTTATATGCAAGTTTGATGGAAGGTTCTGAGAAGCGCTACCAGTTTTGAAACTTCACCCAGATCCAGAGATTGCTTGGGACAAAGAAAACAATTTTGAATTAAAAAAAGGAAGAAAAATTTGCCCTGCCTTCCAAACCGAAATCATTGGCAAATATTCGAAAACTGCCTACATAGGCAGTATCTGAGTCCCGTCACTGAGGCTAACAGATATCTGCAGGAAATCCGTTTATTAGATCTTCAGAGCCATCGATATACCATGACACTGTTACCAGGAGGTCCGATTTGTGTAACTCATATGAAGAAGAGATCTTTATGTAACTCGCTGTGAAATCAAATTACTTCATAAGAGGGTCATCAGTATCTATGCAGAAACTTTGGAATCTCATACTCATAGTCATCTACTCCCAGAGTATCTTACTCATTGTGAGGAAAAAATAAGGATTCTTGATAGTTACTTGTTACTCAATAAACTGAAGAATTTATTTTAGGAATCAAACCTACTAAAACTGGCATCTCTCTGCTTTCTGCCCATGTCACAGACAAATCTAACAACATTTCGAAACATTGTCCTGAGCAAGAAAATTACAATGAAATATTATCAACCAGCCTAACCACAAAATGAAGAAATAGCCACTGTGGAAAATTATGCACCAAACGGTACCCCGACTAATGGATAGTAACTACTCAAAATGTAAATTTTCCTATGGCACATCTCTATTGACCCATCTAGTAGCGGCGACTAAACCAATTAACAATTCCAAAACCGTTTGCATTCAAATGAGTCGCCCATACGGAGTGGAGTCGTCTCTCCCAACAAACAAATTCCAAACCAAAATGATGTCAATTCCTCATTAACCTTTCATTACTTCCATAGCGGGAGGAGTACTCGTAACTACCCAGTCCAAGTACCAGTAAGCACATCCGATCAGACTCTAACTAACTTCACGTAAATCGCATTAAATGAGGAACAAATTTCATTGTTAATTATATTGTCAACATGCATTCCACGGCGACAACGACAACGACAACGACGATGACTCTGAAATGCAGCAACTCCTCCACCACCGAGGAGATTCGCATCTAACTCCAGGCAGCAGCTCTCTTCCAGTGGCAGGCGCTGCTCGTGTTGTATATATGGTCGGGTCGTTCTTCCATCACAGTAGACAGTGGCAGCAACTTATAGTTGCCCCGCCATGGGCACACAGAACATGCAAATTTTTCACAATAGCCGCGCGGATAGGAATTTTTCGTGCGCCATAAATCACATCTCCTGCAGGACTTCTGAACCCTCCATTTCCATTTGGAAGTTTTTTTTTTTTTTGCCCCCGCTCGTGTATTTTGAAATATTCCTCAGCCTTCTTCCCTGTTGCAACAGGAGAATATGAAATGTTCTGGAGTGCAGCAGCAGCAGCACATAGACGGAGAGAGTGTTGCAGCTTAGCTGGAGTGTATTGTGTTGTATGCGGCATGACATAATCGCTAGCGACGACGTATCGACAACTTCATTTCACATTTTAATATCTTCATCGGTTCGATGGTGCTGCTCAGCTTAGCTCCCGGACTCCGATCTGTGAACGTCATGACACGGCGACTACTTCGAGGGGACTAGGACCCTTACGAGTGTCCAAAGTGCATTGTTTTAACAAATCAACGTACAATACGTGGCTTGGATTTCTTTTACTTTTTATTGTTATTTTTATTATTTTAATATATTTTTGCCCGAAATCGAGGCTTGTTGGCTAGTTGGATCGATATATCCATACTAAACTCGTATCTATGCCTATTCGAGGCTAACTGTTCGCTAAATCTCTTCTGGCAACTTGTTTCTTTTCGGTGTTCGTCGTCATGTCGTGAAGATTTGGCACGATTTTATGCCATCGAAAGAGTTCTGAAGTGCAACTAGGTATACCTAGGAGACAAATCTCGGGCCATGTCTATGCGATGTAGTTTCGGATGAATGCAGAGGCAATTTAGAGGAAATTCTCGTCTGAAGTGTAGACCGTATCGGGCAATTATTATGACAGCAGGGATTATCCGCTCTGATAGGGTGAAGTTGGTTTGTTTTAGATTTAGAGAAAGAGAAATTGGGAGGAATATTGTGTTCACTGACAGGAGGTTGACTCTATTTGGGTGAGCAACACTTTTTGTAGAGTCGAAACATTGAAATTTTGGAAGCATCTTGCGAGACAGTTGAAATTTTGAATTTCGCACTATTTTTCATCTTTTAAACGTACAGCTGTTGATTGACAAATCAATCGTACTGTCAATCCGCCAAACAGTGGTTAAGATCTAAGTTAGGTTTGGTAAGTAGATCACAAGTCAATACTGAAGCATTGTGAAACCCCTTGCGAGAAAGGTAGTATTTATACTGTGAATTACATACGAATGCAAAGATCACATACAATTCCCCTTGGCAATACCAAAAACTGAAACCAAGAACAACCTTGTTTCATTCTAATCTACTTTCTGTATTGCTGTTGTATGAAGGAGCCAATCCTAGCTGTGGAAGCCTTTCTAATACAATGCACTTGCATAGGAGGTGACTGATGGTCCCCTCTTTTTCTTCATCTCTACAGCTTCTGCAGAAATCATTGTAGGGGAGGCTCAGTCTTTGGGCATGCCATCCTTTAGCACAGTGCCCGGTGAGGGTTAATGATTTTGGAGAGGGTTCATTTCTTCTTGTTTCAGAAGTCCGACCTGGTGTTATTTAGAGTGGTCCAGAGCAGCCTTGCAGTGTACAGTGATACCTGTTCCCAACCGATGGTTGACTTCTCTCAAGATGTCGGTGACGCTTATGCTGTTTATATCTGAAAGTCTCGTCGGGTCAATTTAACAGCTTCCTGGATCCGAGGGATTCGATAGCCGCCTGGCTGTTGATGTATTATTCTCTCAGTTCTATATCGACCCAATTTTCCATGGTTTGTGTCTCTCTTATGCTTCTCTCACCACTTGAAGCTTTAGTGCACAAGACGGGATTTGGCTCTGATACAGTTGCTGCCTAGCTGCCGATTGAGAATGTGATGGCTTCTTGTGACATACTTCTTACTTGATCTCTACCAAGAACTCTGCTTGGAAAAACTTCTCTACTCCAGGAGGCGTATTGATTCTGTGTATGTCCTACTAGGGTAGACGCTTGAGGAAGGTTTTATAAAGTCTCAATATAGCGCATTTGGACTAGATTTTACTTCATTGGATCTATGTTCCTCTCGTTAGTCTTGGGAGGGGATGTTGGTATTGGAAACATGGAAAGTATAAGCTGCATTATCGAGAAGGAGTTTTGTCGCTTGGCAAATTGCTTGGCAAATTTTGTTTCTTTCTGAGATGTATAAAGCCTTGTGCCGTAGGAGACCTCAGTAGGTTAGGTTAGGTATGTGGGCAGGCGGGCAGAATTAACTCCTCGCCGCAATCAGGTCAGCGCTTCCCCATAAAAGGGGGTGTATGATTACCCTTACCCGGAATTACCTTGTTTCATTTCAATTTAACTTGTTTGCCTTCCACACACCATTGGAGAGTTCCTCTAGATCGTTGAAGAAGTGTCTCATAGGAACTTATTACTTGTATGTTCAAGTCCGGGATAGGGGCATGAGAATTGGGTACTGTCCTCAATAACGTATTCATCGCCGCAGCCTCTACAGAGTTCCTCTTCAGTGCTTAGTAGTTTCCTCATATAAGAGTGTTGTGCCCTGTGACGATACCTACAAGGGTGGAAATGGATCTCCTCGGCTCTTCATGTGTCAAGTGTGGGGCCTAGTTTCCTTGTAACGACACAGGTCTCTATGAACTTTCTGTGATCTGCCTCTCTCACGGCTTTTTTCCCTGCTGCAAGTTTGAGTGCACAAGGCGGGATGTACTCGGATGAGTGATTTGGTTCTGTGGTCGATGTTGAGCCACCTCTTGCCAGTTCATCAGCCTTTCAGTATTCCTTCGTGTTCAGGTTCCAGCTGACCCAGAAGACTTCAGTATCGTTTGCCTAAATCTGGGTGTAGATCGATAGTAGAGTGGCAGAGGAAGTGCCCTACATCTTCCTCATCCTCCTCATAGTTACACAGATTGCTGTTTCAGATGCTGTAATTAGCCCCACCATCAGTCTCAGCTGTATTCTCCTTGAGTTTTGCGCTCATTGTGTTGTGTTTTTACTCGGTTCTTTTGTTACTAATCAAGTCACTTTGCTTATACGAGTATCTCGATCCTCTCAGTAATTACAGAATTCCTGTCGTATCTACGCATAGATTGTAGCTCTAATAGTTGTTAGAGAAACCCCTATTTTGAACTCTGTAACTTGTTCCTTCCTTTGCCAGTTCATATGGCTTTACGTATCCCACTATTCCTGCATGTCCTGTACCCAAGATAGAGGGTTTATGCTTGGGCTCACTAGCAGATTCAGTTTGATTTTGTACTTCCCAATTCGTCCCGATTTCGACATATTCGGACTCTATTTCGATTTCTGAAGAACTTTTTACTTACTCCTTATGTCTCACTACTTTAGCAGTTCTCCCGTTTGTGTTTTCCTTGGGATTACTTACTCATGTATGGATATGTAGTTGTCAACTAGAGAGAACAACAACTCACTTGGTTCATATTGCGCAGTGATTTATGCGCATTTTATGTATCCCCTTCCACTTTTGAATCGATTTATGATCCCATAGTGTTAGAATTATTGGTAATTTTTCATCCGCGAATAAAATGCAAGACGAGAGTGTTCCCACCAATTTCTTACTCGTGATTCCATTGTTTACAATTTCTATAGATGTTTTTTTTTTTTTTTAGAAAAGTAGAAAGGGTTATACATAAGTCATGAGAGCCATCTTCTTCTTCGTTGCAACAATGTAAGATGGAAAGTTCGAAGAAAATCAACAGAATCAGTGGCTAAAATGGGTGTTTTCATAATTAAAAACGGCACGCCCAAATCCAAAGGATTACAAGATATCCTTTCCAGTATAGTGTGTCACGTGGACAATTGAACAATTCACCTGATAATTGTAATCTCCTTTTTCTAAGACCAAGTTCGTTGGCATGGGGGCGTTTTGTAATACGAAACAATCATTACGTGCTCGGAGATTACCATAATATTTTGTTTCTTCTGCTCAAAATGTACCTTCGTGAGTATTGAAAGGTAATTCCCAGGTAGTTGGTGGAACTGCATAAGGTGCGAGTGACTTATGACTTTGACATCAGCTTAAGGGATTATTTTTTGGGTTCTTCATTTGCCACACACACACACACTTTTGGTACGAGTCGAGGTTGGTCAGCTCGGCGGCGTTGGACATTGGGAAAATATTTTAATCTCATTGGATTACAAGTGAAATCCAATTTGGATGTATCCCACTGTGTACCAAACAATGTAACAAGATTAAAGCACGTGTTTGTTGATTTGAACTCAATTGGCACTTGAGGATTAAACAGGGGTTGATCGCTAGAGGCAAGAGAAATTCTTCGGATAGTCATCTCTGCAATAAGAGATATCCTTCTTGTGGTGATCTTTCAATTGTTGAATCACAGTATGAGCACAGGAATTGGAAAAGTAAGAATTCGTTTCTTGAGGTGGCTTTAGGGAATATTTCCTTTTGGCGTAGGCCAACAGAGACAAGCAAGCTTACAGTGGACGAAGTTGGATGTATTTTAGATGAATGGATGAAACAACTTGTAGGTTCTACCCAACTTTCCCTAACCCTTGAATATAATAGATCTGCTATCTATCTGCTAAGTTGTTTGTGGATCTTTGTTGCAGACGTTATTGTTCATTTATTCCACAAAGAACACAATTCAATACTAAATTTTTGTACTATCAGCTATTGCAATTGCATGGTGTCTAAGTCCCTCCAATTATGAGCGAAATACTCATCTATGCACTGCTAGTGGTGAATAAAAATCCTGTGGCTACTTTTATGGAATTACAAAGAATATACCTCATTCCCCTTTTAATGACGAACTTGTCAGAATTTCTGATTGCCAAATACATAATGACCTAAAACAAAAACTAAGAACATAGAAACATTTTTCATATTTTGATACCGGCTAAATTCTGATAATTTGTCAGAAAAGAATGAACACGAACGTGTATGAAAATTATTTGTAAAAAATATAAGACGATTATACGATGCTGACATGTGATGACACTTGTTGACAGGAGCCTGTTTAGATGATGACTCAAAACTCGGCTATGTCGGTAGTATGTGGGTAAGAAAAGTGAGGGGTAAAGAGAGGGGGAGAGTCATGAAGAAAATATAAAAATCGAGGAGTGTCGCGTTCTACATTCGAAATGTTCCGTCCCTATTCCATTTTATCATTACTAGTTCGATCGTTGAGCAGGGTAGTTCGCGCATTAAAATGAGTACTTGGACGAGAGAACAAACAAAAAATACAGAAATGTTTCAATTTACTCATTCCCTCCTCTAAACTTTATCAAAGTAGTGCAGGAGTAAGCTCTATAGCATATAGACATGACATTACTCTTGACTACTTAGTCGAGAGTCATAATCTAAACAGGTTCTAGTGTAAACCCAGCATAAGACTGTGATTTGACAGCATAGTCTCTATCAACATTACTAAGAGAATGAAAATAAATAATAGAGAAACCAAAAAGTCCACAGCAAAGATGTGCATTTAAAATTTAGGACGGCAGAACTAGCAAACACGTATATATGCTGATGATTCTAAGATTGACCTGAGAAGGGGAGCTAGGGATAGTTACTCCCTTAGAAATTTTGGCTTGAAATTTAATTCTGTTACAATTAAGACTTCGCCAAATAGAACGCGATCCAGGGACGCTCGCCGTGGTCTGTGATGTCAATCATAAAGCGGGCTGGTTTCGGCGGTCCATTTAGTAAAGTGCTTTGCTCCAGAACACATCAGTCACTGGGCAGCAAAAATGAGTAGTTTTCTGAGAAAGATTAAATGCTTCTTCTTCTTACTCTTGCATCAAAAGGAGAAGGATTATGGTGAATTCCATCGTCCTTGTAAGGGACACAATCTATTTGAAGACCTTTTCTTTAATTATATGTCGAGCATCACAAAATAAACGCATTTGGGTGTACTAAATCTATTAATTTCTCGAGCTCAGCGAGCACGGTGATCAGAAAAACTAGACCGCGTTCTGTCTGGCGAAGCCTTTAGATCGTATTGGATGGTTTGTTGGTTGGTGGAAATGCCTGCCAGCTGAGAAACGCCAACATACTTAGACCAGAAATAGGTCCTTTTTGATACCACGAGGTTTGGATCCTAAAATTCATCAATACTCGTTAAACCATTTCGGGGTTCTTATGAAGCGTAAGAGACTTTTTATTTCTATGTTGTTAAGAACTCTTAAGTCGTTAAAGTATAAAGCTCCTAAGTGAAGCGTCTTTCCACGGGAGAGAACTGGGCACACCCAAAGAAAGTGAGGAATTGTCTCGTCCTCTGCCTTATCCCTGCATCTTCAGCAAAAGTCGTTTGCAAAAAGGCCTATTCTTGTTGATTGCTTTCCTGTTAGGCAGTGTCCAGTGATGATACCTATTGTGATGCCGATAAGCAACCTGTTGAGAGAAATCAAAGTCTTAGAGCATTTCAAGTGAGCTTATACCACATATTATACCACTTGTCTCCGCCTAAGCTTTGTATTCCCGATTACATCCAGCTTGAATTTTTGTTCGCATGTAGCGATTGGCCTTTTTCTGGGTAAGGTTGTTCCTATTCTGGCGAGTTTATCAGCCTTCCTGGAATATCCCTATGCCCCGGCACCCAACACAGCTGAATGTTGAACTGCTCTGCCATCTCCGTAAGAGACGAACGGCAGTCGAGGGCTACTAAAGAAGATATACAGATCGAGTCCAGGGATTTGATGGAAGCTTGTCTATCTGTGAAGATATAGTAAGTCAGAAATGACGGTTAACCTATGTAACACCATACAAAAAATAAGAAGACAGGTCAGCTAACAAAGATAGAGTCGTTATATAACTCACATACCTTTTTTCCGATTACATAAGGGTTGGTCCATAGAGGCACATCAGATAGAACCACTGATCAAGCCAAAATTCATAACTCTAAACAAAGTTATTGGTCGAAAGACGTGATCAAGCCCAGACCCTATAACTGCCGCATACTACAACAAGGAATCCTTTTCCTGGTCAATCTTAGTCGCTGTGATGGCACTACGTTAGCGGTTGGCAGAACAACTTTTGCATAAATATCAAAAAGCAAGGGTGAACTTTCTTGAGAGTTGAGATGCCGTAAAATAAATAAATAAAGTCCGAAATGCATTGTTAGAGTTTCACGTCTAATGTTAGGTCCTTTATTGTACTTCTGAAAGTCCAAAACTGCGAGGAGGAATTATAAACGAGAATTTTTGCGTATAAAAGAAACGATAAACTTGCTCAAGAAACCACAAATCATAGAGGCAAGCATTTACCTCCAAGCATAGTGTACCTAACCCACCAAATCTTAGATTACTCTATTACACACCCGGGTCTATTTAAAAATAAACTCCACATATAGCCACACAATAACCACTCGCCTGAGAGTATGTCTTATTGAAATAACCCAACCATTAGAACATTTTGAACAGCAATAAGCCACGGTTCATTAAATCCATTCACAACATATTTCTCTATCTAGTCTAAGCCCGCGAATACAATCTATTAACGTTGCAATCAACTGGGCTTACAATGTCAGGTATTGTTAGTTGCTGCCGCAGCCCTTAAGCCCTATACACATAAGCCACAAGCAGACGTCTTAATCACGTTATATTGTAAATTTTTCTAATAATTGTGCCCAACGGTAGCCAACTGCTTTCTGCGGCTTAAAGCCAGATTATGTATCTATGCGAATGGCATTTATTGGCGACATCGTTGCCATCCGAATAACTAATACGGCCGCTAGTCGTGAACTATATGCCACGGCGCAGCACCCTGTGGTGTGGTTTGAGGTATTTATGCAGAACCCAGCTCACGACTCGATGCAAAGGTGTGGATTTAAACTTCCTTTCGACGAACAATAGCCGGACGGACATAGTATCTATCTGTTTACCATTATGTTGTATGACTGATGTCAGTTCTTCGAAAAGTATCCAATAGATGGAGAATTAAACCTCTCATAGACGTGAATGTTAATTGGATATTAGAAAAAGTTAATTGCAATTTCATGAACGACAATCGGCAATCATTTGTTCAAACGGATTGTCCGATACGAACAGATTGTGTGTGTGGGGTATAAATTAAATGCAAATCATGTTGAATAAGTCATTTCGATTGTCAATTTTGCGGTTCGATGTTAATAATTCAAATTATGTTAAGTTAGAACTTTACACGATGGAAAAAAGTGAATGGATAATCGGTTTTGGCCTGGATAAAGTCACCGACGCGCGGCAGATAATTGGTCTGCAGAGTTTTACTTGTTAACATTACAGAGTGTGGGAAGTGAATAATTATTTATTGGGTCTTTGTTCAACCGATTGTTAATAAATTAAAGAATTATCATTTGTACTCTGATCTAATTGCACGGATAAATCAGACTTAAGAACATAAGTATGCTGCCAAGTAATTGCACTTTATTGCTTTGTGTCCCGTGAAAGTTGAGTGACTAAGTATTGGGCGTGTGGCTTCCATTTGGTTACATTGTCCTTCAAAGTAAGAGTTCATGGTATTCCTGCCGAGCTCTTACGAGCAGCGCCATATGCTGCCTCAGAATGTCATTCGAGATCAAGAGTGGGGTGAGACAAGGTTGCATTCTTGCATCAATACTATTCCTTTTGGTAATTGGCGATGTACCTTATGCAGCTTTGTCGACGGAAAGCAGAGGAATTCGATGAACTCTTACATCCCAACTGAAGCAGGTTACGCTGACGATTTATGCTTAATTTCTTATAGAATTATGGATCTTCATCAAAGGCGCAGAATGGTCAAGATGAAGGCACGGCAGTTGGGAAGAACTGAGACACATGGTCAGAAACCGTAAAAGATGGCACGTAGGCGTAATAGATGACCTAGGTCTCACAAGGGAATACAGGAGTAAAGTAAGTAAGTCCTTCAAAGAAGTAGCTAGAAATGATCCACGACTTTGGAGAAAAAAAACTATGATGACAGACTAGTTGTAGTCAAATTGGAAACGAAGAGCTCATCAAGAACTAAAGAGGATATCAATCTTCAGAATGGACGACCGATTTAAATGTAGACATTAGTGTAATATGTTGTGGGTGCCATAGCTCTCAAGCTACTCTTTCGAAAGAAAGAAATTTCGTAAGTGGACACGGACATGAGAGCAAATCTCAACTTTTAAGCTTTCAAAGAGGTGCTCGCAAGAACACTACTGAGAAATTTCGCAATCAACTCACGATAGTAAATCACATCAATTTTACTGTCATATCACTTGAAATGACCAACCTCTCCATAAGAACCCCGCCCTGAGCTCTCAAGCTTGAAGCAGGGAGAACGGCTATGAGAGAGGCGAACTTGAGATGGAAGTCCCTAGTTACTTGCAAATCTGCAAAACAACTATGGCCAACTTTTGACAAAGCAAGGACCGAGAGAATCCTTCGCAAGGACAGACGTTCACTGTCCATGCTCGTGGAGATACTCACGGGCCACAACACTCTGCGGTACCACCTAAAGAAACTACGTCGGACGGAAGACGAACTCTGCAGAGGACACTACCCACTTCCTCTCCCAGTGCCCTGGACTCCAACATTCCACGTACAAATTCCTCGGCAAACACTTCGGAATCTAGGAGAACTCTCCAACGCCAATACCGACATGTTATTGAACTTCATCAGAACGAGTAAGTACAGCCATGGGATGTTGTTACAGATATTTATGTGTTAAAAGGGTAAGGGGTAATTTTTTAAACCCCATGTGAGTGACAAAATGGGTCAGTGCTGACCTGAGTGCGGCGGAGGTATTTTGTTTCTCCTGCCAACCCACAAACCTAACCTATATGGTAATCTGCTTGAGAGTTACTTTCGAGAGTTAACTAGCGAAAGTGCTCTCAAGTGGACACGCACCTTAAGTTACACAACTTGTCGTGAAAGGTTCCATCGCTTCAAAGACGTTAATTTCGATATTGAGGACCGAAGGCCTAAATCCTTCGAAACCGCTTAATGAACGCTCGCTGGGGAACGGTATCGACTTCAATAGCTGCAATTGAGCCGACCACGAAAAAGTGCCACAATACGAGCAGAGGCACAAAAAAGCGATTCTACAGCATGACAACGCTCGAGAATCTGGGGTCTGGAATGTGACCGCTAGAGGTGACCCTTCCTTACACTTCCGAATACTTTCGTGCGCTAACGAACGTTTTCTTTGGCTTCTGGATGTTTCCATAGGCCTCCACATGCAGCTGCAAGCTTTCCGTATACTTGACGCACGTAAAAGTTTGTCTCACATTTGTACGTGTTTCACTTTTTGGAGTCTTATTTCGCTGGAAAGTCTTGAACGTACATGAGTGCAATATAATAGCATATGCATGGACTAAATTCGAATCAACGCTAACGCTCCCTTAACGGAGAGAAGAATTCACGTAAGTGGATAAGCCTGCGCCGAAAGAGGAGCATGATAATTTATTTGCAACTCCCATGTATCATCGCGGATACTTGTAGAGCTCTTAGGCTACCGAATTTTAGCTTTATCTCATGATCATGAAACGTCAGGCGACACTTAAGTGTGCAAGTCAAAGAATTAGTGTCAAATCGTAAGATAAAGATTTAAAAACTTTTGAGTGCTAGCTAACATTGACAATCAATACAATAACTTAGAGATCGTTCTATGTAGACACCAGCACGGTGTCTAGAAATGCATCCTGCCAGCTGACAGAACACCCAAGTTGGCAACATTAACTAAACCGCCAATTGAATCCCATTGACAGCGACTAAATGTCAAGAAAGACCACCTATTGCCTCCTAAATCCATTCGACACCATTGACTCTCCTGGTACACCAAAAGAATAGGTACCTCTCGAGTTCCAAATTCTGCCAATCATCGATGTTGAACTTTCTAATCGGCAATCCAAATCACAACCTCAACCATTCAATTTTAGTTCCTCTTCCAGTTCGAACTGCAACAATACCTAAAATCGTGATTTAGCATCTCTCTCGCGCCGTTCAAATGCTTCCAGCCATCAAATTTGCCATAACATTCGTTTCGCGTTCAGCTCATGAAAAATCATATCCAGCCCATCGAAGATGAGCACCATGTTATTTGCGTCAATAAAAAAAAAAAGCCTCCGCCATCCCGTGCTAGGATTATGTGAGCCATACCATACCTTCTCGCTGCGATTGCGATCGTTTAACGTACTAAAGAGCAAACGTGTATAGTAATTTCGTTGCCATAAAGAAGGCAGTCATTGCTGAGCTAACAACTTCATTTCGATGAAGTCGAAAATGAGTCAATCAATTCTGACACTAGCAATGAATTGTTTGCGGCCAATTAATAGAAAATTATTGTGATTCCGTTGGAGCAGTGGAAACTTTCGAGAGGAGCACGGAATTGCTCAACAAGTGAATAGAATGACTGAGTGAGTGGAGAGTTAACGTTTACTCGGCTAATTAAAAGTTATAACCTCTTAATGAAGCTACAAATGGAGTCGATAATTGCACCGAAGCACAACAGCACATGGAATTTAATTTTGCGAAAAGTTTTTTGGCCAAATTGCAGGGGAAATTCGTTTATGGTTATGGCCGGAAGATGAAAATGGAAAAGTTTGCGATTGGATGCTGGTGATTTGGTAATTTTTATTGCAGAATGCTTGCAGTAATTTTGCTTTATGATGAATCTTTTGACTGGAGATACTTGGAATAGATTTGTAGTGTTAATGAGTACCGTTTAGGGGGTTCTAAGAAATTGAAATTATATGTATGTACTTCTTTTATGAAGCAAAGGATGAGGTGGATAATAGTTTTTCGCTTAAATGGCCGAGAGGGCATTCCTGCCAAAAAGATAATTAAAATAGACAGCATGCATTAAACAGACAAGAGCCAAGAGGGCGTACAATATTCGATATTCTCACGTAAGAATCATATGTAACTTACGCATGTAACGGCTTTTATATACTGTACTGTTCTTCTTAGCATTCTTATACCCTATTCTTGGAGGTCACATTGTTTGTAACGTAGAGATGTATTGTAGTCAGACCTAATATAGAGTGATTCATTTAGAGGTACTTTTTTCAAGCGTAAAAATTTTAAAAATTACACAATTTTATCGAGTTTTCTTTGTTATAAAACAAAAGTATTATTCTTGACATTTAATTTTGAGTATTTTTTCTTTCAAGGGTTGGCCGCAACTTCGGTTAACGTGGTTCCTTTTGAAGTTCCAATTTTCTATAACGCGTCCAAGCACTTAGAGTGCTATTTGGCGAATAACTAGAGTAATGCTGGCTTCTATTTCATCAATTGTACACCGACTTTCTACACAGAACTTTACACAACTTGAAAGGAAAGTGTCTAGAGGTGTCACGTCCTACGATCTTGGCGGCCAACTCAGCTCAGTCCAAAGGATAAAATGGTTTCACAGACTGTGTAAGAAGTGGGGCTACTTATCTACTTGACGCCTCATGTTGGTACCTGACGACATGGAGTCCAAAGGCTACAATTTAATTTACAATGATTCGACTTTTCTGGATAAAAGGGAAGGTCTTCAACGGCTTGCTCTTCAGCCCAAATGCGGCAATTTTGCTTATTGACATACCCATTAGCAATGGCTTTTGGTCCTGTAGATCAACGATGGACCCAATTTTCACACAATCCAACGATACTACTTAGTTAGTTAAAAGTTCAGTATTGTGTACATGGAACGAACCTGAAAATGTACTCTACAAGGACCACCTTTTGGTTTAAATTTGCTTGCCACTTTGCATAGACAGTGACCGCTGCATCCTCTGCAAAGATAATCTTTACTCAGTCTCATTCTTTTTAGATGGATTGTAACAGATTGTGGTTACAAACAATACCTAGGAAGAGCAACAAGCATTGTCTCTTTAGAGTGAGAAGAGGAAGAAAAGAGAAAGATCCTGAACTTGATGTGGACAAGCCGACAAATTCCGCAGGAATGGCTACAAGGCTCCCGAAACTTGTAGACTCTCTGCGTATAACTAAGGTTTTAGCCCCTTTGACGAAGGGCTTGTTCGAAAATATCAACATCAGTATCACACTTCGGAGGTATGAGCGCTGCTGTTAACTCATTTAGGAGTCATCTTCAACGATCTCTATTCCATAATCCTGATGACGTTAAAGAAATCCTTACAGATCTTCGAATATGTTGACGTAACTCATGTGCCAAACTGTCAATGGATTCCGCCGTTAATTCCATCTAGAGAATTCATCCTCTTTCTCTCTGAAGGTTGTTGTCAGCAATAGATGCCTTATCCGGTCCTAGATGAGTGATAAAGTCTACTCAGGTATGCTCGCGCAGTTCATAGTGTTATGTAACTATCCAGAGGGCACCACATGGAGGTGATGATGGGACACTTTGCCCTCCACTAGAGGAAGAACTATGTAGTAAAAAATAGGAAGTTTTCATCTGTTTCATGGATGTGAAGAAAGCATATGGATGATCTTAAGGATCAAGGGTGTGGTAGAAGACCTTACAAAAGCATACAGAGAGCATGTATACAGGTAATCAGAAGAATTTACAACACCGGAAAGAGTCAGACAAGTAAGTGTTCTTAGTTCACTTTTGTTCATGTGCGCCATGGATGACGCAATCAAACAATGTAAGGAAAGGAAAACGCGGGAGAAAAAAAAACCTAAGAGGAAGGCCGACTACAACGTGGAACAATAGTATGAAGAAATTTCTCATGGTTGCCAGAGAACACTGCAGCTCATCAAAGGAAGCAGCTAGAGACAGGATGAAGTGGAGAAAATTTGTGAAGGCCAAACAAATGGAGACCGCAGACAGAACCTGCCAAAAATCATACTCTTTGTACCAGTGTCTCTCTTCGATTTGAAAAGACTTCAAGTATAAGGTGAGTGGCACCTTTCTGACCACAGGACTTAAGGTAACTCGATTCACAAAGCTCATTTGACTTAACGTCATTGCAACTATGAATCTTGGTGAACTCTTTCAGATTAGTGACCTTCTCTTCTACTGGCCAGCAGACTAGGCATTCCTACGATAGGTGGGGTCTAACGTCTAGATGTGTACTTCCAGTGAATAATGGCAGGCGCCGATCAGCACATTTTTTCACCATTGCGTTGGAAGCTATATGTAACTTCTCCAGTTCTTCCGAAGTTTTTTACCAGCTCAAACAATACGTTTTTCAGAAGCACTTTTGCAAGTTATTTAAGCCATTTAAGGCTTACATCCCAGAACAAATGCATAATTATTTATTAAAGCATCCCCTTATTTATACTTTGTCTACACTTTAAATAGAAAAAAAAACCAACCCCCTCCTCCACATAAATTCAAGTGCAAAAACATAGAATTAGTTCCAAACGTAGGCTTAGATGGAGCATTGTCTATGCATGAATTGCATGCAATAGAAATCATCATCTTCATTAGCTAAGCCCAGACCAGGTATTACGTACCTTTGCAACTGGTAGCAGCTGGTATCCAACTCAGGCACCTCAGCTATTGTCTTAGAATTAACAATAAATCCACGACGGTGGTAAAGTTCCCACATTTGTGCTCTAATCACGTGAACAAACCAACGCCTCTATTGAAGTGCTTTTTTTTGCTGCTGCTGCTGCATCTCGAGGCTTAGACCCTCATTGTACTCGTACCATCCATACCATACCAACAATGCATGGAGTTTTTGTCTTTAGCTTGCACGCCTATTTAAGGCAAATAAGGAGCGACAGCAGCAAAAAACCAGTGAAACACTTTGTTCCAAGTAATTATTCGAAAACAAACCGTGGCTTGGCTGCATAGGCAAGATAATCACTTGGTGCTCGAAGGTGATACCTTCTTATGACGAAGGTGGAATGGGATACTGCAGTTTGTCCCATTAGCAATTTTACATATTTAAACTAGTAGCAGACTATAAAAATAAGGAAAGGGGATGATGAGGACGATAAATACACTGAAAAAAAATTATAATGCAAAATGGGGGCCTGGGTATAAGTAGAATTATACTATTGAATGGCGAATGGTATGAGAGGAAGTCAAGGTTGTCTCAGGTAAGAATAGATGGGACTTACAGTTTTATACCGTATTTGAAGGGCAGAGGATTTTGAGAAACTTTTTGTTGCCAGTAAGGCACTTGTTTTTTTTGGATAGAAAAAGCTTCACTGGAGCACTCAGACATAAACTTATCCATTGTACTACCAGCAAGCATCCCATTACGCCTCCTTTTACTGTATAAATTTTCTCGTCTTCTTAATGAATTCGAGTAGGCACTTCAGTGAAGAAGAGGTTACATTGACAGCACTCACCATATCCGCACCTAGAATCTGCCGCAGGACAATCACATAGCAAGTTTTCCGCAGTGTCGTCATCCTCTCCACAAGCATCACAGACAGATGTTTCACTTAAGCCAATCATATTAAGGTACCTAGCAAAAGCGAAATGCCCCGTAAAATGCCAATAAGTTGTCTGCAGTCTTTTGTGCTGGGAGGCAGTAAGAATGCCGCAGATTTCTCATTAACGTATAGGAGCATCCGTTTAGTCAGCCTACATCCAGGAGAGACATGCCACACACAATTGTGTTCATTAGAAACCTAATCACCTATGGAAGCCCTGACCGTAGTTGCAGAAAGCTTTAACGCAGGTTCGGGTCCTGAGAGACTCTCCTCTGAGCCTTGTCAAACAATCTCATGGGATATCTCATTTCTCGCGATCCACTGTAACCTGGCGCCCAGATGAGATTCAATAAATTGAATATTGCGACACAGTTCAAAGCTCTTACATTCACCAACTAGTTTGGATGAGGTCAAGAGGGTAAGCAAGGCCTTAAGCGCAGCTTGACTGGCACTACAGACACAGATACTACGAACCTTCCACCTATTCGCAACGATGTGACTTCTAGCCATTAGGATTGCACAAATTTTTCCGCCTGGAAGATGGAATCGTATTCCACAAATACACCGGCTCCAGAACCTTGATCGGTCTTGGAACCATGCGTGAAAATACGACTATACCCCACTCATGGCTCAGAAGCTGGCGGTAGACAGTCCCGAATACCTGGAAAGTCAACATCATACTTGCGCCAAACTGAAGTCCTGGAGTTACAGCATCAGACGATATATCCATAAAACCAGGGTCATATGGTAAGTGTCTAGCAACATCATCAAAGTCCAGTACGTCTCCTACCAAATAGCTATTAGCGAACACCACATGATGTAAGTGGTGGCAAGTGGTGTAAGAGGCAGATTCAGCAGTGCATCTCGAGCAGAGATGTCGGAAAGGCTCCCGTGCACCCAAGACAAGCTGTTCTTTGTAGTTTGGCGCAAGAGGCAATCACGTATCTTCGAGAAAGTCCGAAATGGTCTTGTCATAGCCGTATAGATCCAGAGGACCTTTTTTCGGTGAAAAGCCCCACATCTTTCCAAGAGCACCCTTACACTGCCAAAAAACCGAGAGCGGCTTGGATGTTTTTTTTTGCCAATTGTTGACATTTGTACGTACATATGTCGCATTAGACATCAAAAATATGATGAGCGAGCGATTGTTTTCTGTACACTGTGCCTGGTGAATGTTACTGATAGTAGCTGCCATTGCGATTAACGGTTAGGTTAGAACTGATGCTGATTAACTTGTCACAACATTTCTTGTCCTTGGCTTAAGCGAAAATACATAAGTAGGGGCTTCACCTACGAGCTATATTTTGACTGTCTTTAGCTGTTATTACGCCTTAAGTCTATTGCAATTATCTTGGTCATATGCAAAGCTCAGTGTGCATATGTTTGAGTGGAACTTTTAAAACCAAGGGATTTAGGCATAAAATGCTGCCTCTACCTATTAAGTAAACATACCTATAGTAAACAGATGTGAGCTTGTTCTACACTTGAAAGCAAGAGGTCCAGTCTAGGTGCCGAACACTCATTTACTTTAAGCAAACGATAGTTCTCCTCAAATGCATCGACTGTACTCTTCCACAAGTCCTGGATGGTATAAACTTTGTAACCTGCGTATACATGACATCAAAAAGGATTCGTGTTTTTCTCCATCTCCGGTCTGAAGGATTTGCGCTATAGTAGAAGAATGTGCCATCTCCAAAAATTTGACTTAAAGACTTTAAGAAGTTCCAAAACTGCTTCTGAAACACAATGCGATATGGCTATGGAGGTAGTAGTAGTAGGACGTGTCAGATAGTGTGACGCCACACTCAATACATTCGCCAACAGTTTTGTGAGGAGTTAAGCTGCCAAATAAAGCTAGGTGTTTGAATTTTTAATATTTTTTAATTTAATGTCCGTACCCGTTTAGTAGGTTCTGTCAAAAGTCAGAAAGGCTACAAGGAAAGACGTAAGATAGATCAAACCAAAGATAAATTGGCTACTCAGCTACCTACGGTGAAGTTCACTATCAAGCCTGCGAAAAAATAATGAGAAGGGGGTTATTTCGTTTCCTTTGCCGACACATGACAATACAGACAAGTTCTTCTACAATGATTTTCGAGTTATGTAACTGACAAAAGTTTTAGAGAACTTAGTTTAAGCATTCTCAAGCAAACAGCTTATACAATTTATGGTCCCAAACATCGTATTCAAATACATACTTACTTTGTTTTTACTAAGCTACCGCCTCTGCTTTTATACTACCTTCAGAGCACAATTTTAGAATAAATATTAAGTATGTAATTAGATTTGCGACAGTAAAATGTAAGCGTCTCAAAGGTAAGGATCTGAGGTTACATGAAGTCAAGGCATGTAGGGATTATGACTACTACAAATCCTTCCTTCAACCCTCTGGAGGGTTTGAAGGATATTCAGTCAATTTGTATTCAATTTTCCTCGATGGAAGGAGCATCACCTTATGTGCTATGCCTCACCCTGTCACAGGATTTTATAACTTTAAAGGACACCGCTTTAATTGGAGGAACTCCTTACAAGCTACTAATGTTCTGAACTTTTTAATGTAAAGCATTCTGCATCACAATTCTTCTAGAGCAAATCTCAGTGATTCTCGAGTCTTAATTCTACGTAAGTCGTAACATTTTTGTCAGTGTATCTCCTAGTGCACTCCCATGGAAGGTACCACAGTATTTCTAAGCAAGCAACGTCTTATGTGACTATACCTATGGAAATCTGTAAGCCACCGGCGACAATAACCACAATGAGATATCTACGAAGCACTGCAGTGCAACCATAAATAAGGCCTTCCTAAGCGCTGCATAACAAAAACGTCTTAATTTGGTTTCAGCTAAGGCTCCTAACCACCACCACCACTACTAAAGACTTTCGTCCTCCGCGAATGCAATCCACCATTTCGCTTTGTCTATCCCCATTGAACGCTGGAAGAAGTGGATCGGGCTTGGGTTCGAATGAATGAATGTCTTTATATGCGCCCGATGCAGTGTGTCTGAGTGCAGGAGTGCGCACAGACAACAGCACACGAGCAACGATGGTTATTAGAGACAGAGAATATCACATAAACGAGACGGAACAACAGCCACAGCCATGACAACGATATCCTCGGGTGGTTTTATTTATTGGCCAAACCTAACACTGATTGCACTGCTCAACATAAGATTTGGAAGGAGCTCTCTGAGTTTCAGAGATTTCTGCTCTTAAAGTTGACTTTTATGTGCGATTATGGTGAGACGTGTGGGTTGCTCCAGCAGTCACATTTCTAGGAGGACGAGATGAGGCCACTGAATCAATGAGTAGAAATAATTTAGTCACCAATTAGGGAGGTGGGCTGGCTGGCTGCCGAGATGATGGGAAGGGATTTCACTCAATAAATTGCACAAACTATTTGTAAGAGGAAGAAACTTGTGCATCCTGGACGAAGCACATCAACAACAAAACACCAATTAATGGTCAGTTCTTGGAATCAGTTCTTGGCAGCAGCTCACATCTGCAGCATCGTAAAACTACAAACACACACACACTCCCACACACATGAAAATCACATTCGCAAAATGTGTTCTACCTAATTTCCTCGGAATTAATTGCCGTCATTAATCTAAAGAGATACAAATATGGCTGAGAGGGATCGCGCGTCTTAAAAAAAACTGCGAGAGTTGGCCCCTACTGTGTTCCACCTACTGGCACCGGCAGTCGCATCCATCAAGCTTGTTCATCGTCGTCGTCGTCGTCGAATGATTTTAACGATTTCCTATATGCAGAGCAAATGACAAACGGTCATAAAATTGAGATATGTACATCCCGGGAGCCAGACGATTGGCAACGTATCGTCATCCTCAGATGCTTGGCACTCTCGCGCGTCGGTCGTCTTCACTGATTGAGTGAATGACCATAAATGCCGGATTAATGGCGACCAGGAACATATTATCAAATGAACATTAAATTTAGCAATTAAATTCAGCAAGCAACAGAGGCAGGCAGGCAGGACCCCAGTCTCCAACACATGAGATTAAGGGCGCACAATGAACGAAAATAATCACTCAATTGGTGGGCATTTGGAGTAGAGTAGGAACCACGATTACGGGTGTACTGGGCATTCAAAAAGCCATTACTGTCGAGCGGTTACGACGCGTCCTCCTGGCAGCGTAATCAACTAGTACCACCACCAGGAGGCTCTACGAGATCCTTAATTAAGATGTTTTCCTCCTGAGACGTTTATTTATGGCTGCGATGTAGATTTTGAATTTGAGTTTGCTGCTTAGAGGAGTTAAAAATTTGCTGGATGACTACTTAACGTCAGCCTTGTGCACTGAATCAAATCGAAAACCAATTAACGTTGCAGTTTGGTGTTTATTTTCTGTTTTTTTTATTCGACCTTATGGCAAGCTGTGCTTTAGAATTGGGTGGGTTTTTAAGTTAACACGTTTTCTTTTTCTTGAGTTGGTGAGGTGAGGTGCATAGCTCATGAAAGGTGTGTTGGTTGGTGTTAAAGTGCGTGCTGCTCAAGTGCTAGAGGAGTGAAAGCAATTGATTGGATTGATTGATTGATAATTCAATTTATGCCATGTCTACATGAAAGGAAACAAGTTATCGTAGCTTTTTTTTCTCTCATAATAGGAACAGGTTATACATAATGTTATTCAGGAAATATTTACTACTCACAGGAATGGAGAAAGCGCTGTCAGCATTTTGAGACTCTTGTCGCTAAAGTTGTATTTTAAAATAGGTTGAATCAAAAACATCCAAGTCGCTCTTAGTGTAAGGGTGCTTTTGGAAAGATGTGGGGCTTGTCACCCAAAAAGGGTCATCTGGATCTATACGGCTATGACAAAACCATTTCGGACTTACGCGTCGGCTGGATGTGGTTGCCTCTTGTGAAAAACTACAAAGAACAGTTTTTCTCGGGTGCATGGGAGCCTTTCCGAGATCACTGCTCGAGGTGCTCTGCTGAATCTGCCTCCCCTTGATACTTACATCATGTAGTGTTTGCAGACGTGATGGCTTTTGATAGGAGACGCACTGCACTTTGATGATCTTGCTAGAAACTTACCACTCCAACTCCATCACTATCGTGTCGTCTATCGTTTATTTTGTGAAAAGTTTGAGAGCAATAGAGAAAATTGACATTGACACTTCTCTTCTGTGTATCAAATAAAGTATAACTTTTTATGTTCATCTGTCATGTTTTAGTTGGCAGTAGGAAAAAACAACAGCAGCAGTAGGAAAAAATGACGCGTGTATAATAACAAATAAATTATTT
The DNA here is from genome assembly GCA_949716465.1 of Chalcosyrphus nemorum. Classification (NCBI taxonomy): domain Eukaryota; kingdom Metazoa; phylum Arthropoda; class Insecta; order Diptera; family Syrphidae; genus Chalcosyrphus; species Chalcosyrphus nemorum. Next base: position 6,550,734 of record OX454333.1, read on the forward strand.
ATATTACTAATAATGTGTTCAGATGTGTATTACTGTTAACCTAGTTTTTTGAAAGAGATAAAGACTCTGCTGCACCTTAAATGCTCTTTGCTTGTGCAGCATTTAACTTTTTTTTCATTAGATAGTGATGAAACATTATTGAATATATTTGTTGAATATATTTTCATTTAAAAGTCTCTTAAAAAAGCAAAATTACAAATTAAATTGTAAGACAATACCTATTTACCTAACGCACAAACGATGTCGTCTTGACGATAGTGTTTGAGAGTCTCTGGGGTGACGTGAAGCTAAAGTATAATCGTCAAAACGATATCGCCTAAACGATATTGATATTTTATGTCACGTGAAGCAAAACTATCAAAAAAACGATATCGTGCAGCTTTGTATAGTATTCATACTCAATTCTTATGCTTATTCTATTTATGTATACTATATTTCTGTATTTATGTACATATGTATGTAGGTATGTACAACTTGTACAGCTTTTACTCCAAATTATATTTATTGTTATCTTTAAGACTAACTTTTATATTAAGTTTTATTTCTAGTTCTAATTTGCACAGAAACTACCTTACTTTCTCTTTTTGACAGGTTCTGTAGATGTGACTCAAAATCGTATTAACCTATTGGAATCCAAAAAATCTAATTCAAGAAAACAAACAATTCCGGTATTACGAAGAAAGAAGAAACTGAAAAAATAGGCCTGCCAATTCTGGCTGTCTGTGCGGATTTACGCAAGACTGTAGCATAAACGCCTTGACCGATTAACTCAAACTTCATATCTGTTATTTGTCGGGTCATAATTCGAGGAAAAATAGATTTTTCTATTCTAGCTCCATTATTTACGATACTTGCTCAAACAAATTTGATTAATTTTCATATTTAGCTAAAGTAAGTAAGTATGAGATAGCGTACAACGTTTTTGTCCTAAATAATTTGTTTAACAATAAATTTTTATCGAAAATCAAAATTTGAGATCAATTTAATGTATGCTAAAATATGGCATTTAAGTTTATAAAAAATGTTTTAAAAATATTTGTTTCTATTCAATTTTAAAATTTATTAATTCTAAAGAAGATCATAATTTTAATTTTTTAATTTTGATTGGTAATTGTTAGTTGTGAACACAACTGTTTCTGGCCAACACTGCCCACATTTTTGGCATTACTCCGCCATGTAATTTCTTGATCTTAAAAAAATAATAAAAGCCATCGGTTGTTTCAGAACTACACATGGGCTTATCCTGTGCTTTTAAGAACTCTGACAACATTTAGGAGTAGGTATCTGATCTAATAGATCAATTTAAGATCAGATTTCTTGATTGGCAATAAATTCGTTGATTCAGATCAATCAGTTACTGCACTTAAAACTCTTAAACTTGGTGCCAAAACAGACTGAATTGAGAGATCATTTTAGCCATGACATAATGTCAAATCCAAAATACTACTTGCAATGGTGCAACCACCATTTCAGCGGAGATAACCTAACTCCCAACGGCCGGCAGCCTGAACTCGCCACCATTCTGTGCAACTAATAACTTGTAAAAAAGTGGTTATTCCGCGGCTAAGACTCCACCCCCAGAAGGCGTGATAATGCGCCTATCTTGATTCCAAATCAGGTTTCTCACTTGGCCACGGAGAGTGGGAGTGGAACCTTGCCAGCGCGCTGTCATGGCAGGTTGAAGTCCAAATCGTGGTACAAAAAAAAAACAACAATTCAATGATGGGCACGATTCAAGCCCACAACATTGGCTGAATGACACATACACAATGTGGAAGCCAAGGTGGGGAAATTCAACCACTACTAGTGTGAGATGGAAACCAGGTGAGGAACTGGTTATTGGTTCTTCTTAGCCTAGCAGGTAAACAATCTTTTGCCTACTCATTGAAGTCGCATGAGTTGAGCATTGGTGTTGTTCCAACGCGAGACCGGCTCTTGGAGCTCGGGAGTATAATTCACAAGACTGTTGTTACAACGAGGTTAATTGGCGCAAGTGTACCTATACCGATGACAGCCGCCGTCGTCGTAGTCGTATCCAGAGTTTGTGTGTGCGTTCACGGTCTATTGCTGAGAAGAGTGTGATGCCACGTCCAGTATGCGAGTGAGAGCTGTGATTCTTGATTTTCCGATTCTGATCGGTGTGTGTTTGCCAAGTTGGATGCCGTCATGCGTAATGTAAGTCTCTGGATTCTGGAGGCACTTGTCTCATTAGGCGCAAGTATGTTATCCGCGTGGTGGTACTTGCGTCTAGCCGACAGATGCTCTTGTTGGCGGTGGTATTGATATTGGCTGGGTCGATCCAGATATGGATATGGACATGATGCGGATTAATTTCGAAAGCAATGTGCACCGTCTTCACGCATTTGTTGATTATAATTGCTTACAAGACGGTGATGTTCCACACAGGCGTCTACCTGACAGTATGCTGTGATGAAAGTCGCATGGAGCATATGGTGTCTGGGACAGGATTGCAGTCGGCCGCTGAAATTGTATCGCAGTACAAGACGTCTAATTTTAAGGAATGTGATGAAAGTATTTTCTTCTTGTGTTAACAATTATAAGTGTTTTGAGCTGAAGTCATAAGTATGCTTTGAGATCAGTATGTTAGTGCTTTTCCGACGGCAGTTTTAAAGTATTACACTTCACCACTGTGTATGTACCTATTCACAGGGTAATTCAACAAGAGGTATCATTTTAAATTAATAGAGAAACTCAATATTTTTATGAAAAAGAGTGATTTTTTTATTTAGATCTAAAGTAGAGGTTTTGACATTTATACTGAAGTACAATATGTACTAAATGTCCATCTCGGCCCTGACTAGAGATGGTCGTTCTTTCGATTATATTTCTCATCACGTTTTCGTATAACTGCGACTGTGTTTCGCGAATAACAACTTTGATATTTGTGGGACAGGTGGCAGCATCAAATTTAGGCCACAGACAACAACGTTCCCGGCTCAATTAATTTATTGAAAGGGTCACATCAGTATGATTTTGGAAAAAAATATGGCCCAATGACAGTACCAGCCCAAAAATCACTCACTAGCGGATGAAGAGGTCGTTTCACTATTTCTCTTGAGGTTTTGTAGTCCTATATTAGATAATTATATAGAAAGCGACTCGTAATAACTCTTGTTCACTCGTTCTCAGCACCCGATTAGCCAAAGTTTTACTGATTTCAATTCTTATCCAAAATGTGGTGCCAAGTGGTTGCGAATAGACCCGCTTTGTGTGATCGTCTTGAAAAAAACTGCGGGGATATTTTTAGATGACGTTGACGGAAAAACACGAATTGAAGTCTTTAGATTACTTACCTGTCGGACAAGTAAAGCTTTTTCGATTAAATTCACTATAGCCGTGCCAGGATGTCCTTGATAATGACCAAAAGCAGTACGAACTTTGCAAATATTTAAGCTATATAGGTACAACAATTATAGTTGAGTCTTGACAGAGTAAGATCTCTTAGATCACCCAGTGTAGCTTGAAAGTAAGCGATGCCAGGCGGTTTAAATATTTCCCTTTTAGCAAGTCTTAGACATCGTCAAAGAAGAAGTCTAAGGATCTTAAGAATTTTTTGGCCCCCCAAGGGGTCAAAGGTGCTAAGTAAGTAAGTAAAGAAGAAGTTGTAACTAAATGCAACTTTGAGACCCTCGACCCAAAATAATTTAAACCGATTTATGCCTGAGGTTACCAACCAGTTACTGACTTGTTAGTAATACGATTCTGCATGGGAACCCAATTGAAGGGAATCGGAATGAGTTTATTTTTGGAGGCAGGACCCTTCACCATAATCACTCGACATTGTGATTCTAGTGATGAAAGTGTGATATAATTGAAGGGCCTATGAAACATTCTCCTTTTTTGAATACATAAACGCCAGACGGTGCTTCAGATGGGTACTCTAAAATGTGACGACTAGGCCAAGCCGGTGGATTCTTTGAAAGTTACAGATGTATAGAAGGCTCTTTTAAACTGCGATAATATCTCTCAAAACACTCCTCACTTTACAATCGAAGAGATTATGTTAAGACTTAAGGACACTCCACAAGAAGGAGTCTTACGGGATTAAACCACTCGATCTCGGTGGCCAATTCAAATTCAAAATTTTGCTTCTTGACGCACCGCTTCATCCAGAAATGGGAAGAGTCGTTGAATATGATTTTTCGACGAGGTGCTCAAACAGAAATCAATTTAATAATTTGCACATGTTGTTGAAAGCTATAACTCTTTGCGTTTATTTGGCAAAACAGCCTTAATAAAGAACAGCTAATTTAACAGAACTAGCATTAACAATATGGCCGCAATCATCTATCAAAGTTTGGAAATCCCTATTGGAACACCCTTTATTCATACAAAAAATTGGCACTAAAGGAATTTGAGTTTGGCATTGGTAATGTGAAAACTAGAAAACTCAACTGAAAAGTCAAACATCTAAAACGAACACAAGTGTAAAGGCAATCAATAAAAAAAAAGAACTGACATGAACTGACATAAACTGACAATAGGTTTAAGAATCGGCTCCAATCGAATGCCAGTGGCCTAATATACTAGATAACACGTTTCACAGTGAAACAGTGGATGAATTTTCTAAAGAGCTTCCTTGGAGGACGGTGAAAGAAGCAAGGAAATGATCGTTGTTTTTCCACACTATAGCCAGACGTATGACAGATGTACGCAAGATGTAAGACTAATGCAGATCAAACTTTTCAAATAAATTTGATCCGAAATAAATTTTGTTGGCCATAGAAGGAATCTACAACAAATATTGAACAACTAAACTTAATATGAAAGAGCTTACAAATAATGGACCTACGTCCTGTATCTCCTTGTGGGTCCTAGGGCCTCTACAGTGTCTACGCGCCATCGTGTGCGGTTTCTGGAAATGTGCCTCAGCTCTTCCCAACTCTTTCCCGGTTGCCGTGCTTTATCCTCGACTGTTCTACGCTACTTACTTCTAGGAACGCCGCGTATCCTGCAGTCCTGAACAAGCGGGTTCCATTGCATCGCATGGTAAGCTATGGACCTGTCACCCTTTCGGAGAGTGTAAACAATCCACTGCCACTGTCGTCGTCGTATGGTTGTGCCTTTAGTTCACTGATAAAGCTGTCCTTTAGAGATGCGGTTTGGCCAGAAAATGCTTAAGATATAGCGAAGGCACCTAACAAATAAGTTTCAAGCTTCTGCACCAACCGTTCACTATCTCTTCTCATCTTTTTCAAACTCTCAACAGCCCGTGACCTGAATAACATCAGCCTCATATCCACCTTCAGTGAACCCTTTCTGGCAATCGATATTTATTTATATTTCACAGGATTCTGGCCGCAAGTTATAAATATATTCAAAAGCACACTCCTCGCATTCAGTAAAGCAAACGTCATTCAGAGTACCTTCCAAGCCACCAATCCCTATGTAATCATCTCCAAACAAACTCATAACAGTCGATCCTTCAGCAAACATCATACTTAACTTTAGATGCTAAAAACCAGTTGCACTCTTAGATACAAATCTTAATGAGACCAATTCAAAACACTGAAATCCCATATTCATAATCTGTCTCCTAATTAAGTCCATGTCCATGGGGCCATCACCACTTTGTCTCCCCCGGAAATAGACAGCAATCAAAACCCAAAAAAAACGAGACGCTCAACCATGTCACTATTCAGTCAGAGAGCACAACTTCTCAGAACCATTAAATTCCACGAGCAACGTCCATGGACCCATACTTACTTCCCACATAGCGTCACGCACCCAAAAGCCTTCTCGCTCCACAACTCGCGCAGCCCAAAAAAAAAAACCACCAGAACATATTTTAATCAATTTATATTCAAAATTTCATATGGATGGCGGGACGAGAGGAGTCATTTGAGTCCTCCGGCACAGCCACGGATACATACCTGCGTATCTCGTTATTAATTAGCGAAAACAGTAGCTGACAGATTCAAAATGTTTGCTAATTTGGAAATATTTGTTGGTCTCTTCGTGATGTAGCCGCGGCGGAGCCGGAGAGACACTCTTGTGGTCCAGTTGTTGGTTGGGACAAAGCGAACCTTTTAGCATCACTTTGGTGGACTTTTAGATGGAGGGCTTAGTGGCCTCTGGGCAATTATTTTTTGTTCAATTTTATTGGTGACTCTGGGTGTACAAAATTCCGAATAAATTGGGCAACTGAACGGCCGACGACGAGAGAGAGACAGAGATCTCGAGAGATATGCCGATGGAGTTCCAATTAATGAGACACATTGTCGATACCTTATAATCGCCACCAGTTGTCCGCTGCATGCAGTAGCTCCACTGGAAGTGGTCAAACAAAAGGGGGACACAGTCTCTCTGCGATTGTTTGTCAATTTCATGTGTTTGTCGTTAGTGTTCCCCCGCCTCATTCGGAGGATTTATTTCGACTTTTTTCTTTTTTTTTTTTGACTTATTTGGCGAAAAATTGTCAACAACTACGAGACGCTGTCGTTGTCTTGAAGACGACTCCTCGCCGAAGAGTGGCCGTGAGTTATAGCCCTTTCTGCGGGATCGAATGGTGGAAGCTGTCTCTTATCTCGATTGGGTCTTAAGCGAAATTAATAATTGTCCGATTTCTCGTGAAGATTCTTATCCTCGGGAGTGGTGTGTTCGATGAAATGAATGGCAGGCTGTTTGGCTTCTGCCTATGCTTGGGTGCGGTGCTGCTGGAATCATAAAGCCTCCCAAAGTCGTCAGCTAATTGGAAAATTATTGTATGTTTTGTGTTTGTTTCCTTTTTGTGTTTTAACTGATTTCGAATGAGTGGCGAAAGAGGCAACAAATTGTTGGAAATTTCCAAACCGAGTCGACGACGCCGGGGAGATTTAGGTTGGATATGGGGATTTGTGTCGAAATTCTTTGCTGCCACCCACGTTTGCTTTGGTGTTTCACCAAATGTTGCATGGCGTTAATTAGTGGTCGTTACTGTTGTGGAATGCTGTGGAGGGACTGCTCTAAGTGGCGACGTGGTATGAAGAGAGATGCAGCCAAGAAGCTGTCCTTACTTTCGTTTGACTTTGGCTTTATACAATCATCATGAATGCACATTCTCAGCTCCATACAAGCCTTCTAGATTCCGCTTGACTGTTCTTTAGATGCCTTTCCATACTCGGTAGATGCCTAGCCCTTTAATTACTTCCACTATAGTGCCTGACAATGGACAGCAATGTTCCGGCCAAGAGGATCTTCGATTCCCAGCCACCAGGTTCGAGATGGAAAAGAAGGCCGATCCTCTGGTACGAAGACCAAACTGTTGCGGATGCCAACTGGAAGCAGCACAGAGGATGAAAGGCAACAATGTCTAGGGCAGGGACTCTGAAAGTGTAGGGAGCCATTTAAGTAAGTAGGCAAGATAAAAGGACGACCTGAAAATCTGTAAAATGCCCGTCTCTTAGCAAAGGAATCGATGAGCTCAGTGCTGATACGTTGCTACTTCATCCTGGAAGTGCCTATTGGCCTTTATATGAAGCTGTTTAATGTAAGTCTGTTCCTGGATTCCTTGCAGTCTAGCTCCAGTGACATACACTGTGTCTTTTCCACTTCGACGAGTTGGGTTCGAAATGTCCTTTACAGCAACACATTGGTGCTGATTATGCTTTCCAGAGGAAGGTCAGCAGGTCAGTAACAGACGAAAGTAGTGCCGAATGAATATAGCGATATCCTCCCCTGGATATTGATTCTATCGGAAGTAGTACTGTGAAGTTGAACACACCTACACGCTTATAAAATAGGCAATGAATAGCTTGCTTTCCTGATCCTACGAAGTTTAAGTCTGAGGTTGTTTAGAGAGAAAAGAAAGAGTCACTGCTGCTATTGATATCCAGATGCCGATAGTCCACTTCACTGGGAATAATGTCTCTTTGCTCCCGAAAGTTGCAAAAGTACTTACTCTGAAAAAACGTATATCATTCCCAACAACAATGCGGAAAATTTGAATTGAAATAATATCTCCAAGCCTTGTAAAACGTCCAATTACTGTTACTGCTTCCCATTTGTGGGAGAAATCTGCCAACCGCCAACATCGTCCATTTATCGTCATCATAATCATCCTTCCCGCCATAAACGTACATAAATGCTTTGTCCCATTCCCGCGAAATGAGCACTTATTAAAGGCGTCCTCCCCACATCCAGCCGCAGCCATTGTTTGCCTCCAGTTACGCGATCTCTAAAGTCGGACATAAAACATTGTGCCCCTTTTGTGCATATTTAATAATCGCATTAACAGCCACACAACACAGTAGCAACGCAACGCATGGCATCCACCACGGGGCACACAACCAAGAAAACAAACATCAAGGTGACAACATCCAACACACACGGCTCCGCGAAGAATGGGTCGCATTGTGCTAACAATTAAAGATGGTAGCGAGGTGATAAAAGGATTCCATCTCTCCCGAGACACAAACGCGTGGAGTTGTCTCTTGCCCCTAGTAAATAGGTAGGTGCCACATTAACTAGATTTAAATTTCGCCCGAATGCCCCCGAGGGGGTACTTGTTTAGTTCAAATGTGCTGCTCAAGATGCCATCGCACGGCGACAGGTAAAATAGTTTATAATAACAGGTAATTGGCTGCCAGGAGCCTGGTCAAGGCGTACAAATCAGCGTTTCATTTCTATATTTCCTCGAGTGTCAATTTGGGAGCAGCTCTTTTCGTCTGTCGCATTATGTCGTGGTTGTAACTCGGCTCGGCTCGGTTCCCTCCTTTAGACGGTACCAAACTGAGTAATTGGCTTGGCTAGATCGGAATAATTTAAATGTATAACCAATTTTGTCTCCAATTCGTAGAATGGCTGTCTGTCTGTCACATAATTGGCCCCCAGAATGAATGAATTTCAAAATTAAATTCGCGGCAATAAATAAAAGGACACACGCACACACATATAAGAGTACATGTCCTGCGTGGATAATCAATAAATCAATATTTCGATTTGATAAAGTCTCCAAGGCCTCAATCATTATAATAATTGGCCGCAATGTGCATAACATAACCCGAATGGCCCGCAATAATAACATAACACAACACAGAGGCCAGAATCATGGATTTAAAGATCCGTTGATCGGATGAAGGTAACAAGAGCAACATGACATGACTAGACTACGTACGACCGATTTGGCTGAGAGGAAGATGGGCTCCATGCAACATATCATACTCCGTGGAGACCTTCTGAACGACCAATTAGCGAGATGATAGAAAATATGTCAATTTCAGCTTTATGTAGCCATTCCAGGCCGAATTTTGTATTCCATCGAGCCGATCACAGATATCTATAATAAGGTAAATAACGTTCTGACGAGGGGCAACTTTACGAAGATGATACCGATGAGGATGACAATGACAGCAGCAGAGGCTTGTGTACCGCCCCCCGTGCGCCGTAAAACAATGGCAGTTATATGGGCTAGGGCATCTATTGTTTTGGGGCTTAAGTGGACTAGACTGCACCTTGGTGTAATGATAATCTGATCCATGGAGGCTGTCGGTTCTATTGGAAGACCTACTCATTCACTTGGGAAAAAAGTCAATTGTTGTCGAAGAGATTAGGAAGAACAATTGAATTGTTACCTTAGTTGGAGAGCACACGACCAGGGAAAATCGTTTATTGGACTACATTTGGAACAGAGGTGGGACTTCTTTTTTGTTTTATCAAATTTGAATGGTGTTATCGAAAAGAAAGTGGATTTTGCAGGGAATGCGAAGTCGATAAATTGAAGTCAAATATTCTTAGCAAGGGTTTTTGAGGGCCGCAGCAGTAGCCACATCTATTCCCGAGGTAAGAACATATTCAAAATTGTGAATAAAACAATCGAATACTTCGATATTCTCTCAATTCAAAGTAAAATCGCTCAGAGTCAATTGTTGCTCGTCAATTGTTGTCACGCGACTGTTCTCCTCAAATTAAAATTCATCGGAGTGCAATTGTTGCTCGTCGTTTGTTCTTATCAATTCTTCTCTATGGCAAGAGTAATGCACATGAAATTTACAAGAAGTTTTAAATGTATTACACATTACTGTCAACAACTGTCAACCTTATATTGCAACTTACGAGCAAATGTCCACTCTTTGTCTAAAGCCATGATGTAGAAATTCCAATTTTATTGTGATAATGGTGTTATAAAATACTGTTTAGTGACAATGTCTGAAAAGAACAAAGATATCGGCAATCGATTACAATTTTAACAATTTATTCGATTCATTCGCAATCGCCCATCACTAGTTGAAAAGGCTACCGGTCCCTTGGTAGGTGCAGTTTGACAGTTGTTGCAAATAATGCTACTGTTGAGGTGACCAGATAACAATGATACTTTTTTTAAATAATTATGTTTCAGCATCTGTCAAAATTTCTAATGACATCCAACTGGCCAAATATTCATTAAGGTTGGTTATTTCATCATACATCATCTCACGCGTGTTTGTGACCACTATGATGAGATATAATGCTATTAACACCGTTGTAAATACTTGTTCTAATTTTTATGATCGAGAGAATGAACTGTCATTCCTAGTTTTCTTCAGCGGCGTATCGATATCTCGCTTTTTTTAAGTCCATTTATCAGAATCCCGAGAAAAAACGTTCTGAAATCTTGCAAACAAATTCGTGTCAACAGTGATAGAGTTTTTTTGGAACAAATTCACAGTCACAGCTCAGCCCTCCCTTTTTTTTTACAATTTTCTACATATTCTTTGGCCAAAGTAAAGTGGATCTTCAGACAGAAAATCTTGGAATGGCTCCTTCGCTGATGAAATTTTTAATTAAGTTAGTAATATTTTAGGCTAGGTGTAAGGAGTGAGCTGGTGAGCAAAAGCCCTACGCCACACTCAAGTCGAAGCCTACCCATGATGGAATGTGAAGATGTTCTTCAGCCCATGTAACCCTTTGTTTAGAAAATGTGTCTCTTCTTCTTCTCTTCTTCGTCGGGGACACCGAGACTTGTTTGTTGGCTCTGAATCATTAATTGCACTAGTGTGGGTGATTAGCCCAACGCTAGCCGTCGTTACCCTGTCTAGAGCCCCTTACATGGTACTATCATGCGGTTAAAATCCATGGCCATGGTTTTTTTACGAAGTGTACTCCTCCCTTCCTTCTTTTACACCCGGGCTTGTAACCGGCAATTGCGGAGTTAAAATGTGTAAAAGTGTTCCTGATGTATATTTATGTTGGAGGAGGGTTATTGAAGAAGTGTCTCCCTAGAGACTTTCGTCTTGTGTTCTATAGTCCGGGTAAAAACATAGATAATGGGTTGTGTTTTCCATTGCTTCCTCTTCGGCACAGCCCCTATAGAGTTCCTAATTGGCAGACGTACCGTTGAGTGTTGTGCCCTATGATTTCTTGGCTGTCTCTCACTACACCAGACTCTCACAGGTCTTGGCAGAGGGACCCTTGGTTTTCCCTAAGTTAGCGATACCACTGCTACAAATTGGTAACATTGTCTCAGAAAAGATTACTCTCTAATAGTAGAACAATAGAAGAAGTAGTAAAACTATCCACTGAGCCTCCTCCTATTCAGAAATGTCGACAAGTTGAGCAAAATCTCTTCTTTCAGCGGGACAGTTCTGAGAGTAAATAAACATGCGCTCCTTGGGATTAGCGATTAGTTTAAGCCTTACCGCTAAAACAAGTAAAGCCCACAAGAGAAAAGCACCCTCTCTGTGATATAATTCGAAATCGGTTTCGGGGTGGATAGTGACAAGTAGAAAAGGGGTTTGGGTTTTTTAGTGAGTACGGCGGAAGATTGGTGGAAAGGACTACTTCTCGTGAACATTTTTGCTTCACTTACTAAGCAACAAAAAGCAGTATCCTGCAAGGAGGTATGTTACTTTGGAGAGAGTATCTCAAGAGGTCTGTTCTAGAAGGTGGTATTAACATGATCTAGTTCCAATCATCAATCATTACTGCACAGTGAAGTATTATACTTGCAGTGAACCTGTTGGAGAGGCATGGCAGGATTAGGGATGCAACTAACTGAGTCTTGTGAAACAAGGATTCACCTACACTCTTCCTCTAGTGCAGATAGCAGTCAACCCCTCTGCGAACATAGTTGGTGGTGCTACTGGAAAGTCTAAGACCGGTCTTTGGTGAAAGTAAAGCCAGAGAATCTGAGCGAACGCGCTCGGTTTTTATCAGATTAACTGAGAGACCGCAGCTATCTGTCCAGAGAATAGGAGATTGAAATTCAACCCAAAATAAAGGAAAACTGTTCCAACTCGCAATCAATGGCGGAAGATTCAACACGAAAGTGGTCTCTACAAATCAATTCGTTTGAATGCAGTCCTTTCCTTTGCTGGGAAACATAATTACTTTGTTATTCTTCTGTCAATCGGTCGATAACAACGAACCCATTTCTATTGATTGCGATACAATCTTAAGGATATGCAGACATTTCTACATTTCATTAAGTAAAGTACAAAACAAACATCTAATGCCGCTGCAGTAGCCATAGCCACCACCAATAATACGGTAGCTGAATGGTAATTAACTAAATTCTTTGGATAAGGAATATTAATTAGCATAATCCTCAAAAGCTGAAGAAAAGAACAACAAATACCAAACTGCTCGTATCTGGACTCATCATCAATGTCGAAACAATGACACGGGAAACCAACAAAACCAAACAAAAGATTTCGTTAATTAGTCGAAAAGTTTTTTTAAGAAAAGTATCCCCAAACCGTTGATGCGATCATTATCTGACATTTATCTGTCTTTCGAGTGAAATACACTTTTTACACGCTCATAAATAATTCAGGCCTTTTTGTTTTTGTTTTTGTATCTACTACCCTTCCACATGAGCATCATCCAGAGGTCCACGATAGAGAAGAGAGGAAGCGCGTTAGATATACTCGATCTGCATACAATTTGTTATCTGAGATACAGTGTCACCTCGAAAACATTTCTGTGATCGATATTCCATGGTAATTTGATATTTGTTTAGCATTTAAGTCGATTTTCGGTTTTTGGTGAAATTAATTAATTCGATCAAGGTGAAGTAATTATTTAAAAAAACATATTTGGCAAATTAAAATTCAAATTCGTGTGCTTTGTTTGGTATCCAATTTGTGAGAAGCTGCGCGACCGGACCTAGAAAGTCGTCCGATCCGATCGCGCATCGATCGTTCGATCGATCGCAAGCATGAGATTATTTGTACGATAGGTGGTTTTATAACAGTCGTAAATTAAGTTTTTTTGATGTTTTGCATATCACCTGGACTTGGATACTTAATTATGCATACTAATTAATAGTTTGTCTCTGTCGCGACAAATAGAATTCAGAGGCAGACAATGTGTCTTGCATCTGTAAGCTTATCGATCATGGACACCCACGGCGAACGAGATTAAATGTGATCGACAAAATATTAATAAATTTAAGGAATTATCATATTAATCAAATAAATAAATTTATGCGTGCGCGCCCATGAAATTGGAGAAATGTGTAATCCAAAATAGCGGGTGTTTTTAGTTAGGGAATTCCAGTTTGAGAGCTCGTTTTTGTCGATATTGATGTAGGCATTTTGGATTTGGTAACAAGATATGGAAATGAAAAGAATCTTTAAAAAAAAAAAAAAAACTTTTGTAACTTTATACTTTATGTTTGTTGTAAGACTTAGACTGACAGGCTACACTTGCTGAGACCAAACTTTATTGACCTTCAAGAAACAGGTATGGCAGCGAAGGTCGAACGAGACTATACGTATTTCAGAAAGATATTAGGAAACTACGCCGTTTATAAAAAGGATAGACAGGAAGAGGGTGTAATGTTTCTACGTAAAAGCTTTTGTCCGAGAATCCAGGGGTCGAATTACAACATCAGTAATGATGATAGAAAGCCAAAGTTCGATACTCGATACTCGAAGCAGTCATGCCACTTCGACATTTATCTGTCACGTGTTACTCGATGACTGATGCGACCCCTGTTCACAAACCAAGGAAACAAGAAACGTACGTCATGTTGAACTCTAATCTATCCAGCCTTACGAACCAGCATAAATGCACTCCAGAAGGCAGAGCCGGGCCCCAAAATCAAACAAATACAATAATGTTACAGAGGAAACCGGCTGCTTCTACGGAAAATGGGTGCATCCAAAGGCAATTACATGAAATAAGCTAAGAATGTGCTACAAAAACTGTGTGCACTTTGCAGTAGAAACATCTCAATACCGCATCTAAAACACCGACTGAGTGAGGCGGCTTTTGAAAAGTTATATCAAATCATGTGCAGAAGCGAAAGGGGGGAATGGGCAAAGCGGAACTAGATAATGCAGAATAGGTACCAACCATTCCATCCCACAAAAAAGGGGTACATACATATATGGTACTCAAGGCAGCTACAACGAAGGATTAACAGAGATATCGCGACTTTAGAGTCCCTGGAGAGATTAATAGCCAAAAGAGGCACCGGTTTCATGGCGAAGGAGTTCTAAAAGTTTTGTAAAACAAGAGTGCATTCAAAAAAGGCCATAAGGACAAACAAGGCCAATAGACAGGTTTCATGTTTTAAGGGTTTAATAGGACCATTCTAGGAACATTGAAATGCTTCCACTTTTGTCGTCAAGACTGGATAAGTCGACTACAGTAAGCCAAAGCATTGCAGAACATATCAGATGGAAAGCTACTTAGTAAGACATAGCTAGCTACTTAGCAAGACATAGACCATTGAAGTACCAAGATACGATGCTTATCGAAAGAGAAGTTGTAAGCACCGTCAATCTCGTTGAAGCAACAATCTCTCGAAGTTGGAAGAAACTGCCGAACTAGAGCTATTAATCAAAACAGGTGAAAAATGCTACAATCCGCCTGTAGCGGATCGTATGATACCCTATCCCTATCTTATTTGGTCGTATCAGTGGGCGGTGGAAAATGTATTCACAAAATTTTTTATTTTTCCCTATAAACTAATATTTTTACTCGAAAATTAATTTTTGAAGTAAACGCCCCTAAAAAATGGGCGTGGCCATATACAATGTATAGGATATCTACATATTTGCCCAAGTAAGTTTTTTCGAGTTTCATATGAAAATAGTGAAAAAAGTGATTTTTTGGAAAAGTGGGCGTGTCAGTGGGCGGATTTTAAAATTTTTTACACTTGTATTGCTTACTTTTCCAAAGACCTCGTATACAAAATTTCATCAACCTAGCTCAAAATTTAAGGCCCAAAAACTGGTGACACACAGACGGACGGACGGGCAGACGGACGGACGGACATAGCTCAATCGACTCGGCTAGTAATGCTGATCATTTATATATGTATATACTTATATATATACTATCTGTAATATTTCTCTATGTTACAAACTATGCATCAAACTTAATATACCCTTAGGATAGGGTATAAATATTCCAGAGGGACGATGCACTGAACTGCACAAACCTATACTCTATCTGAAATTTAATATTCGTTATTGTCCCATACCTGTTCTAACATTGTTGGCTTATTGGCATAAGTCAAAGACTCAATCCTATAAAAAAAAAGAATCCCAGAAGAGAGCGAGGTAGCTCATGATGGTCGGCTAAAACATTTCGAGATCAACCGATCAGAAAACTTCACCTTCAATAATGAGTTTATTTGTCCAGGTCTGTGGCATGTGACACTGTCTTTTTGGCTCCACTTATCACTGATATCAAGTTCATACAATTTGGGCTTCTAACCTGGCATGATTGCGATCTCTATTTCCTGTAAGATGGCCATCAATTTCATCGACGAAAAAATAATTTTCAATCAAAATTTCGGGATGAAAGCCACACCACTTTTTATAGATGCAATGGATGTATTTTGTTACAGAATTCAGGATTTTCCTTAAATTTTTCCAGAGTCCAAATGGAGAAGTTTCAACGCTTCAAGTGATCAAGAGGTTTCAGTGTTGGGCAAGATCTTTACGCAGAATTACCCATAATCTAGACTGAAAGATTCCTAAACCATGTGAATGGCGTGAAATCCACTGATTTGGCTAAAGCACTTACACCTACACTTCGGTGCTTCGAACTTCTATTTTTTTTTAAATTATTCTGCGAACTTGCAGAACTTTCTGTTCCACGAATAGAACAGGCGAAGCTATGAATATGGGCACTGTATTTTGTTGACACTTTTATAAATTGGAATAAATTTTTTACAACGTATCAAAAAGAATGACATTATCATAATATTATGTCAAAGACCATTTCTGACAAATAAAAGACGTTTTATGCAGTATGAAAAGAACCGTTCGAGTACCCTCCTAAAACAGAGAATTTTTACGAAAATTTACGAATTATTACTAAAAGCTGTTCGCGTACAGAGAATTTTCGTGGTTTTTCGCAGAAAAGGGCGCTCACGAGAGAGTAAGAAATTTCCCCATGCTACGAATTTTAGTGCAAGAAATTTCTGTGGTCTGGGGTATGAACAGTGTATTTTCAACTTTTTTTCTTTGCTCAACCTGTTCGTTTACGTTTTCGTAATTTTAGCTCTCTCTGAGAGAATCTTACCCCCACTCTTCGAAATTTTATAATCTACGAAATTTAGTGAAAAAGGCACGCGAACGGACCTAAAATTTGTTGATGTACATATATACTATAAATTCAGAAAAATACTGACATATGAATATGTCACTCGTAGTTTATCATTACTTTTAAGTTCAGCTTTGAGTTTCATTTCAGAACTTGTTTCCGATTCTAGTTAGCGGTACTTTTTCATAGCACCATATTTCAATTTACAAGCGGAATTTTAAGTCCCATTTTTTCTGTATTTCCTTTTGGTTTTGTAGTTATAAGCTGTTGGAATAAGACTCTCTTCGCCTGCCTTTAGTACGTTTTTTAACGTTTTCATAAACTTACCTTTATATTTCAACTGAGATCTGTACATGAACTAACCCTGGAAAAAGCTTCTTAGTAGTTACTAATTTGTCTTTGATTTTGTTTCGACATATATAATCGGCAAAATTTACGTCATTAACGTCAGTAAAAGTAATTATTTTGTAAACGGTTTTCATATTTGTCAGAACGCATATTTCGACTTATGACATGTCACGAAGAAGAATAAACCAGGTCATTATTTTCTGACAAATTGTCATAATTTAGTTGAAAAGTTGCGAAAAGTGAACAAGGTCGTGTGGCACTAACTAGGTAAATGTTACCGTTTTCCTTGAGGATACTGACACAGCACATACGAAGTGGCCTCGGAGTTTTTTTATGGGCGCCGCAGTCCAGTGATAAATGCGTTGGACTACTGAACTTTTGAATTCCAGAAAATAGTTACTAGTTTTTAAAACAGCGCCACCTCTTGCAAAGGAACTGTGATCCGCATATATTTTTTGAGGACTTCGACATCACTATTACTACGGTTCAGAACCATGAATAACAGGATCTTGCTAAGCAAGTTTTTGACGAACTGGGTTGGGATAACATTCACATATGTATGTATATATGTAATTACAGCAGATTTGTGCAGCCTTAGCCTTCCTTCATCGTCGTCTAGTGGGATTGCAGCGCATAAACATTCTGAAATCTAGTTTTCAAGAAATTAGCACCACGAGGATTTTACACATGTCGATTGCCCCTATAACTTGTTCCTCAGCTCCTTTAAAGCCTCCCATACAATGTTTATCCCAATTCTTATTAATTAACTCCTAACAACGAGGAGAAAAACCGGAGGCCAAGCTGTTATTGAATCATCTACATATCAACAAGCCCCACCTCGAGTAATTTGTGACATGGCTTCAAATTAAATTTTCCCCATGACCTATACAACGCACATGCTCCTGTACTAGGCCTTAAAACACACACACACACAAAATAAAACGAGACAAAACCCTTTTTTAATTCGTGCCACAATTTATCGTCCGCCCATGTTAACCACGCAATTACAATAACCGACTCGCCTGAGCACTGCACGGACAAACGGACGGACGGACGGACGGACACTGCGAGCAATAAGAACCACAAGCTGACAAATAAAAATATCTAAATCGGAACACTGTGTTCGTTGCAACTGCATCTGTGCGCAGCAAAAAACCAGAACCGTCCCAGAGCCAATATCTTAACTATTCTCGAACATCTCCTAAACATGGCCTCACCTCATTTGTAAATGAATTTCTCGTTGGCTCTCAATTAAAATTCCGAACAAGAGACGCGTTTGCTCCTTTCCTTCCAGTGTGTGTAGATAGTCCGGCCAGGACTGGACCTCGATTCCTCCTCGTTCGGGACAATGTCATTATTTTTGGCGAAGTAGTAAGAGTTGTTTTTTTTTTTCCTTGTGCCTTTTGTTGCTTTTGCTTGGACTCCAAAGGGAAGCCTTTTTCTTATCTCGAAAATGGTATTGTGAAGCTGCAGATCCACGTTGTACAGTGGGTGCAGGCGTGCAGGAGTTAACTCACGGTAGCATCCTTAAATTGCACCTAATAAACTGCTACCGATTGCCGCACTGTGTAGCAGGAGCAGGTGCGGCCAAATCAGGAAAATGCATCTTCCTCTCGGTGCGAGAGCCACTTGACTGGTATTTATTTAACTGCGACTACAAAGGCAGTGATGATTTTCTAGTAATGATAATTTTTCATGTTTCGCTCGTATTACCAAGAATCGATGGTAATGGTTTGGGAGAATAAAGTGGTTGCAACTCTTGTTGAAGGCTGTCCTGTGGAGGCTTAATAGCTGATTGTTTTGATTGGTTTCTCTGAAATGGGTTATATAAATGGGTTCAGCTTCGATCTGTAATTAGACATGGTGTCAATCATTTAGTTTACTCCCAGTTATGGTGTACGAGTATGTTTTGCTCCTAAAAATCATACGGGGACGATAAAAGACTGCTTGAAAACATACATAAAGCTGTCATTTTTTGACAGGTGTCAAGTGAAAGCTGAATGAAAGAAGAAAAAAAACGGGTGAAAATCAGTACAAACAGTGAAAAATGAAAAGAAAAAACTTCAGAGAGCACTTTATAGTGCAGCTGTCTTCCTGCAAATGATGCCAAGTTCTCAAATCATTTTTATAAGAGCTCAGAAGTTAAGTTATTCCAATAAAGGCAGCTCGCAGGGAGTAAGCCAGAAATTAGTGAGCTTAACATTGTCGTTCGCCAGGAAGGATTGAAAGGAAATATGCTTAATATAATGTTTGTATAAGGTCTACGACAATGATTTGCATTCGATTTAAGCCCTCAAATATCAAAACTGCTCTTCGTGAATTCGTGCTGCATCAAGAGGGGTTACACGTTGACGATAGTGACATCATCGGAAGTAGACACGTTTACGACAGTTGAACACTAGGCGAAACGTATAGATTTTGAAATGAATGAGCACAATGGGAAGTATGTAGATATGTACATAATGGAACAAGGAACAAAAACCTTGGCGAGCACAGCACTGTTGAAAACTACAATTTCGAGGTAGTTAAGGAATTCACCTACATCGGACTAAATATAAATCCTAGAAAACACCGCTTTGTAGAGATCCGACGAAGAATAATACTAGCGAAGCGCTGCTGCTTCGGTTTGACGAAACAACTGGATTCAAAACTCCTAACTCGAAGGACCAAATTAGTGCTCTATAGAACGCTCATCTTACCAGTCCTTGTATGGACCCGAATGTTGGGCGATAATTAGGAAAGCTGAGCAAATATTGGGCACCTTCGAGAGAAAAATACTTCGTCGGATATTAGGTCCCCTATTCGAGGAGGGCCGCGAACTTTATGGTATACCAGGATGTGGATGCACTCTACAAGGCTAAGACACGCAGACTTCATTGGCCCGGCCACATCGAGCGAATGGACAACAATGCTCCAGCCAAAAGAATCTTCGAATCACAGACCACAGATTCAAGCCGGCGTAGAAGACTGAACCTCCGGTACAAAGCCTAAGTTGCGACAACTTGGTTTTCACAACTGGAAGCTGCGTACCCGGGACCGCACAGGGTGGAAGGCAACGATGTATCAGACAGGGACTCTACAAGTACAAATACGATAAAGAATTTTAACGATTCCATGAGCAGCATCCACTGAGATCTGCTTAATGCAAGGGAGGATAGTTTACAAAAGACCTCGCGTAGATAGAAAGTTTAATAGGACGGGCAATACCTTGTTCGTCCGAATAGGTGGGCATGGAGTTGTACTGCTTTTATTTGCTGTTGGGATTGGAAAAGCTTGACTGGAGCACTCAGCATACAAATTGTTCATTTTACTACCAGAAAGCAGTCCATTTACTGTACGAATTTACTCATCTTCTTAATGAATTCGAGTATTCTGCAGTCAGCCAACATCCAGTAGAGACGTGCCACACAATTATCTTGGCAGCCGATGCATGTAGACTTAACGCCGGTTCGGGCCTGGAAAATTCTAGCCATCTCATCGGAAGACAGAGGCATGGTTACCCAATGATTAATGCGGTCTTGGGTTTTCGTCCTCCACAAATGCACCAACCTCTGATTCTTGATCGGCTTTGGAAGCATCTGTGAAAACATGACTACACCCCATTCCTGGCTCAGACGCTGGCGGTAGCCAGTCCTTAAGACCTGGAAAGTTGACCTCATACTTGCGTCGCAACTAAAACCCTGGAGTCATTACATCAGACGGCACATCTATAGGACCAGGGTCATAGTCGCGGCTTGTTTATAAGTAAGTCTTCGGTGGTACTTGTCTCCCCTCTCCTTCCGTCAGCTGCAAATAAGTAACGATTCCTATAATGAGATGCGCTCTGCTTAATACATGTTTCTTTCCATGTAGTTTATTGGCCATACCGTCTCCAGGGAAGCTCATATGCCCAAGTATAAACTGACCAATTGGTTGTAGCTAGTAGCAGGGTTTTCATAGTTCATTTACCATCAACGTTAAGGACCAGGTGCTTCTTATTTTCAGAGAGGATAGTTTATAAAAGGCTTCGCCAGTGACTGAAGTTGTTCCCTCGTCTTGCTCTGTCTAGTCTACTCAAATTGAATCAGGTCGTGGAAGTTGTCCTGCGTACCACTTATAAGTAAAACTTCATCTCTCTTGCTCGAATTCTAAGGCTCCAAAACTGATGACTAGTAAACTTGGACCAATCAATTAAGCTATTGGCTCTGACTACATCCGTACCAAGTTGATCGATGTCTAGCTTAAGAGCTCCTACGTTTCTTTGACGATTGTGAGTATGAAATTGTAAACATCAGATATTGATGATAACATACATTTCAGTTATTTTTATCTAAATTTTGTTACACCATGTTTAAAGCAATCAAACACAGTCTTCTACAAGCAAAAGCCTGTGTCTATGTAAATCCCACAAGTGCATCGCTTTGATTTAGTCATTAGCAAACAATGAAGCTCCTGCAAGTACTCGTACACATTAGCAATGTATCTAGCAGTTCTATGCCCATTCACGTAAGCTCGCCACCGAGACGAGAAACGGTTGGTTACCTACCAACGTGAGCTACGACGACAAAAAGTATTAAGCAATTACAAATTAACTTAATTGCAAACATTTTATTCTTTAATGAGAAATATTTTAATTTAGAGTAGATCGTGACATTAATTGTTTATCACATGCATTCGAGCCTCCCCACAAGGGGAGTGAGCCTCCGCTCTTTGTTTTTTGTCTTGCACTTGGTGCTTGCCTATGCAAAAGCCTGGCGTCGACCGACGTTGTTGTCGTGCACTTGCGCTACTTTAGTGTGTTTTTTGTCAAAGAAACATCGTCATGTTGTCTCGTATGTTGGTGTACACTGGCTTGGTGGTTAGCTGGTATTAAAATGTCTGTTGCGCCACAGATAGATAGACGACGCGCTAGAGTGCGGTCCCAAATTATGAGCAATGCATGGATTTGGGGTAATCGTGACATCGCCTTATTCGGTGGCCCTCTCGAGAGCCTTAATTATCCGCCATCCTACGCCGAAGCCGCCGCCGTCGATTTATTTGTTCATTTGCCTTGTGTTACTGTGAAACGTGATTATCTTATTGTAAATCTTTGGTTAATTATATGTTTGTTTCGGTTTGTTTTGTTGTTGATTTTGTGAAATGGTTGCATTTGTCCGCTTCGATGAGGTGTCGAATTAGAGAGAACTTTCAAATGGAGTTGCTTATGAATTTATCATGGTAATCACTTTGGAGGAGTTTGGGCTTAAGTTAAGCCGCAGCATTAGGTTCATTGTACTGGAGGAGTCATTGAGCTTGATGTATTGCTGGCAGCGGTCGCGTGTTTTGCTTTGATCTGGTTTAGGCTTTTTGAATTAAGTCGAGTTATTCGTCTTGACTGACCTACAGCAAGTGAAGAGTATAAAACTTATTCAAGGCACACTCTGAAGATGTTTTTAGGTATCTTAATCTGGATACAGTGAACAAGTTTATCCAGACATCGAAGACCTTCCTCTTACTATCGTCCGTTTGTCTGTCACAGTTGAGACCTGAAATGTTAGATATTATGTATGTAGAAATCCATGCAAAGATGGCGCAATAGATCTCAAAAACCAGGCAAGAGTCCGAAAAGTGGAACCTATTTTGGTTCTTTCTTGGTTAGATCATTCATCGATGAGGCCATAAAGGGTGATTCATTTAAAGGTACTTTTTGTGTATAAATTTTTTGACATATGGTGTATAGGCCGCCCTAATTTATTAAAACATTTTTATTTAATACGGTTTGACATTTCATCATGAAAAAACTTAACCTGTCACAGTGCCTACAAATTATTCAGTTGTATTATGAAAATCAGCGTTCAAGAAAGTATGTGTTACGTGCACTAAGAGTAACTTGTGATCCCCCAAATTGGTCTACTGGAAGCACGATTCGCTATACCATAAGATTTCGAGACCCAAATTTTCCTTTGGGGCCATAAAAAAGCTCAAAGTCTGCTTAGACAAGCCGGGCACGATTGAATAATAGGGAGCCAGCATTACTCGCTTTATTTGCAAAAACACCACTCGAAATGCTCTGATTGTCGCATCAAAATGGACCATGTTAACCGCAATTATAGCCAACATTTGAAAGGAAAAATCCTTAATAAACAAATGTCAAGAAAATTTCTTCTATTTGAGTGTAAATTCAAACCAATAGCATATAAAACTTAATTTAATTTTACTTTTGAAAAATATATATATATATATATATATATATATATATATATATTAGGCCGTAAGCAGCACATAGAGGGCCAAGACCTAGCTTCTCACAACTGTACATGTTGTGCGTGGTATACATTTGGCATGTACAGAAGGGACCTACAGTTTTATGCCGTATCCGAAGGGCAGAGGGGTTTTTGAGAAACTTTCTCATGACAGTTATACTCTTGAATGCTTGTCAGACACTCGGAAGAGGTGGGGCCGCGAAAAAACTTTTGATGGTATTTTTCTGGATTCGAACTTGGAACCCCTTGCGTAGTAGTCCAACGCACTAACCACTGCGCCACGGCACCCACTTTACTTTTGAAAAAGGTATCTCGAAATGAATCCCCCCTTACTTGTACCAGGTAAATGACTAAGGCGGAAAAATTCCAGGAAAATGGGCGTTATAGCTTTTGCTTTTCTAATTCTATGAAGGACCTATTGTGTCTAAGGATTGTAGTGATAACAGCAATACATACATATAGGTTTATGCAGTGTATATGTAGAAACGTAAGATCCAGTTCAAAATAGGTTCGGAAACTGACTTGAAGATAAAGTGAAATAGGATTGACGACAACGATTGGTTCACAACAGTGGCGTAATATTATAGACAACTCAATTTTAAGAGTTTAACCCCATAGTAACTTTAAACTTAAAAGCTAATGAGTTCCAAGGCCGCAATTATTTGCCGCCCAAAACTTTGAATAGCCCTACTGGATCTTGGCGGTCAACTCACTGCTGCCGTTGAATCACTCACTTACTTATGTCCTGTATCTCCTTTTTGATGCTAGGGCCTCTACAACGCCTACAGCTGCTCTCCTCAAAGCCAAATAAATTTCGATCAATATCCAACGCATTGCACGATGCATGATGATCCGCAATGTGTTGATGTTGTCGACACAGGAGGATCCAGAACGGAAGCCTGCTTGTTCGGTGTCGTGTGTGTCTCAAGGTGATTCTAGCTCTCTCAGTCAATTCATGGTTCATTGAAAGTAGTCATATACAGTAGTAGCCTAAATCAACGTCGTCCACATTGTGAGCCTTTGCCTGTAATTTCAATGGGGGACTGCTGATGCCATCAGAGTAAGACCTGCATCAAATAGTGTACCCACAACTGACACTCGTCAGCAAATTCGATTTTTCAATAAAAGCTTTTCAAGAGCCCAAATTGCGACCTCTCCATGGCTCAAGGTTTCGCCAATTTTCTACAGAATTATTCCTTCAAATTGCCTTCGATATCACCCACCAGTTTCATCTTGGCACTACAAAACATTTCGAAATCACTCAACGAC
The DNA here is from genome assembly GCA_949716465.1 of Chalcosyrphus nemorum. Lineage (NCBI taxonomy): Eukaryota > Metazoa > Arthropoda > Insecta > Diptera > Syrphidae > Chalcosyrphus > Chalcosyrphus nemorum. Next base: position 6,575,054 of record OX454333.1, read on the forward strand.
TGCAAATTGCACAATTCACAGGCTGTTCCCATAGCCACTGTTTCAATTTAAAGCAAAACAACGCCCGCCCAGGTGTGTGCCTTTGTCTTGAGATAAAATTTTCCTCTCGTAACAAATTAATCACGTTTCCATCAAACTATCCACGAAAAACCTGGGGGAAAATGTAGATTTAATTGATTAAATTATCTCCTCCGCTCGTTAACGCTCTGCCAATAGATCTTCAACAACCCAAACAGGAGGATACAAAAATCAATCGCCCATTGAACTCCTGACTCCCGATTTAGCTGTCTAATTGCTAGAAAAAACGCCCACAATCCCACACAACCGACAGACAGACAGAAAGAAATAGAAAAAAAAACTAAAAATGTCGAAACTTAAATTTATCGGTTTTCGATGCGGATTCGAATGTAGTCTCTCTCTGAAGAGCTGAAATCTAAAATTCCAATGAGTTTCAGAAATTGAAAATGATGTTTCCAGTTCGGCATTCAGGTATCCGATATCGCAGTATTTTCATTAACACCAGAGGTATAGAACGTTTTTCGTATACCAGATTTAATTAGCCACCAAAGTTGTTAATTATGGCATCCAATTAGGCTGAATCTTGATCTTCGAATTATTTACGATCGTTATTTGTTTTTAATCACGACTGTGTTGTGTTATGTTGTGTATACCTAAGTTTGGTGAATGAATGAAAATCGGGCTCCCTGATTAATTAATTAATTCGTAGGACTGAAGCGGATTAAGTATTCTATTTTTTGAACCAAAAAGTTTTGGTAGACATTTTGTGATCTTTTTTGTTTTCTTTGGAGGGTTTCGTGTGGCACAAATAATGCATATGACCAACTGACAACTAGTCGTATAAAAATTCTATGGCTTCTTGTATTGAGATTGATATCGCAAGATATCGTTGGGCTATCTCCACTTCAATAAAATCAAATTTATTGGACATAAATAATGACGTAAATTGCCTGCGCCACTGTTGACATTCCTCTAGGTTCAGGTAACTAACTGTCAGAGGTATGTTAATTCAGTGAGCCGGGCGATTTCGGTTACAAATATTTTGAAAATAGCTTGGCAGGTAGGAGGTTTTGTTTTCTAAAGTTATAACGTGATGGGAACGCTATTTTTATGAAAATTAGACGCATATTAATCAGTTGAGTAAGAAGTTCTCCTTCGAATGCCTTCGGCTTTATGTGGGTTTTTTTTTTAGTGTGTGTGAAGGTGGGTACCTATGAGTATGAATCCTACTGTGTTTCAGGCTGAAATCCATGCCATTGATATAGGCGCCAAACACAATCTCCTTAAAGGAATAAAAGTCGCCAAAGTGCATATCTTCTCAGACAGCCAATTAGCTCTAAGGACATTATGGATATAGTAAAACTGAACAGGCTCCCTGGATTATGGGAAACGAATCCTCGGATGAGCTTGCAGAGAATGGCTGACATCAGGCACAACGCTGATTAATGAATGGGAAAGCAAACTCTGTTTAGAGCACTGGGCAAAAGTGCCAGATCTTAGGCGATCTAAAAGTTTAATCAAGGCCTATTTCTAAATGGAAGCTAGCGAGGTTGCTAACTGGCCATCTGAGATACCACCATAATAAGATGAGCATGTGCCAAGCAAAGGACTGTCCGTTGTGTCTTGAACGTGATGAAATATCCAAACAAATCCCCCAAAAAAAAAAGGCCATTGACATCTAATGACAAGTAGGATTAGGTTAGGAAACTTTGAACACAAGTTCGACATTCGAAGCAGAGGGCAGAAATCACATTGTGTCAGCACCTGTTCGGGATAGAGTGAGATCAGAAAAGAGACTCTGAATGAACACATTTGCATTTCGGTAGCACCAATGAGCTCCTGAACGATGTTAGAGAAAGTCCTTCTGTCGAAACTATATGTTGCTTCTTTGGGTAGTCGGTATATTGACGTTTATTTCGACTTCGATACGCTGCACTTTCTTCTTCTCCACGAAGAATTGGGCTTATAGCTTAGGTGTCAATTTAAGTGGTTCAATGGAAGGGTTTTCTTAAGGCGGATTTACTAAACCATGTCCTTCTGCATTTCGATTCTCTGAAGCGTATTGAAGCATAAATAAAGGCAACTAGCTAGGTTAGGTAGATTATGAAGGTGTGTGATGGAAAGAGAACTCGTCACTCGGTTTGTCTTCACATGTTGGTTTTCTTCATTCTGAGAACACTACCCGTAATGAACAAATTCAAGGAGAAGAGATGAAGAATCATGTCCAGCCCTGCTTGTGGCGTGCTTCTTATTACTCCCAGGTTGCCAGCCTTTGGATTTTGTAGAGTTCATTTAGATAGCTCTTTATTTCTGTTGCTGTTCACTAGACTACAAAGTCTTCTTCCGAAGGCCATTTTGCAGGCGTAGAATGTTTTCAGATAATTTTTCATTCTTCCTTCTTCATTCCCAGGACCGACAGTCAAATTAAACTGGTCATAGTGTAGTAAAAATCTGTGTATGCTCCTGCTGGTAAATTTCTCTCTGGGAGAATACTGCTGTGTGCAAAAATGTTAAACCAATCTGGAATGAGTTGGACAAGAAATGAGAGACTAATCCTATTAAAGGGTTTAGAGATCAGTATCATGTAACTAAGGGGAGACTGTCTGAATCGCTGTCACTCTAGGCATTTGAGAATCCACATGATAGAATTGTGCAGCTCAGAAGAATGCTTCTTTGAGTTCTTTTATTCTCGATCTTAGCGATTAAAAGCTCTGGCACGTTTACCAATTTAATAGCTTGCAATGATGCTGTCGGCGGTTTCCGAAGCTTCTTTTCTTGATAGCATGAACCCTACTAGGCTCCTTGGGGTCCTCCTCTCAGTCTCAAACTATTTGCACTCAACAAGGCCTGAATATTGCTGCAACCACCCGATTTGCCTTTATTTGCCTTTCTTTAAAGTTGAGCCTATGGTCCAATACTCCTAGGTACTTTATGTAAGCCTTTGACTCGATAGTTTTAATTGTCAAACGCTCAACTTTCTTGCGGCAGCTTATGTGGATGGCTTCTGTTTTATGTTCTGCCAATTCCAGGCCTGATGAACGGAGCCACGTTATTGCAGTGTTGCGTCACTTTTGTGTACTCTTCTTGGTTTACAGATCCGTATTCCACATTCCACAAGACTGGACCCAACACTGATCCCTGTGGTACTCCTCCTGTAATTTAATATGCATTTGGCCCTTCTTCCGTATCGTAGTGGCGAGACCTATCTTCAAAAAGCCTCTGGTTAGGCTTTAATAGCCTTTTTTAGAACGAATTTAGGGATCCCGTCCATTTAAGAACCCTCTTGCAATGCTTCCCCATCAATCCAGTCAAACACTTCTTTTATTGCTTCATTATTCAAATAAAGCGTTTATTACTTAATTACAACTATTTCTCAGCAAAACAAGAGACCCATGGACTTAGAACACAGGTTTCAAGTGAATACCAAATGACGTCGTGAAAGTGAACACATTATTGGCTTATTAGCCTCGGCTACAAGTTGTGCACACATTTTTTCCTCAACTTGCTTAGACTGTTTTTGGTACTTCTATACCAACAGTCAGTTACTCCCATCGCCAAGAGTGAATCTACTGTGAAAGTGTACTGCCCTGGGATTCCAAGACGACTTGGTTGAGTGTTTAAAAGAATTCTACACTGAGAGAAAATTGTTGGTATCTTCCAATAAAGCCATGTTATTCATCGGATCCTTAAGAGACACAAGTCTAGTAGGACAAGAGGTAGTATAAGAATTTACTATGATTGCAGTCTAGGAATAGACTGAGCTTATCCATTCAATAACACATTTTCCTCTCAGTGTACTCGTATATCTTTTCGCACCAGTTTATGGCCTCATCAGTATCACTTTCAGTTGCATCATTGGGAGGATTCGATGCGCACACCACACCATCAGCACCAAGAGCAGCACCATCAGCAGAAGCAATGGTAGGTAGCTGCCATACATAACCCCAGCACGAATTTATCGGATCTAAAAAAGTGAGTAAAACACTTGGCGCGTCGTATAAATTCAAGCTACCACCATAGATTTGTCTCTCGTTTTGTAGTCACGGCTAGAGGCCGCGATACAAATTCCCATAAAAATGCTACACACACACACACACACAGGCCAGCACTCTCAAGCAGGTTGATTGTTATTGCACAGCACAGAGAGGCTCTGCAGACTCCGTCCGATGCCATTTGCCCATTTTGAGTAAACTTTAATTACGTGCAATAAATTAAGGCAACAAATTCCCGCTGCCTTATTTGCCCCGATGCTGCATTGCACTGGATGCTAAATATGTGCACATGGCGAATTGGTAGCAAATTTAATAGTGCACACACCACCAATCCGATCGCAGAGACCCGTGAATGCAGCCGATTGCCATATTAGCCCGGGGGGCCAGGTTAAGGTGTAGTAGTCTTTTATGTGTGGGGATTATCCTCCCGAAGATGGGATGCTGAGAGCAGCGCACAATGACATTGGGATTCCGTTCAGTGTTGAGGCTTTTGGGGCGAGGTAGGTGCACTTCCTCGAAGTACACAAGTCGGGGTAGCCTGGGGCCACACGAACTAATCACACATAGCTGTAGACCGGTGGGGGACAGTTTATTTACATACCATGGTGAGTTGTTGGCCACAATTGGAGTCATGGACGAAATATATGAATCACATTTTGGTTGTTTGGGATTCATTGTCGATGGAGGAGAGTCCTTGTGGTATTACTTGGTGTGTACTTGCCAAGCGTGCTTTAACATGGGGTCTGTCATTGATGGAGTCTGTGTCTTGGATTTAGGGTCCTAGGTAGGTAATTGGGTTTAAAATCTGTAGCTTTTCTTTGAGATGCATCAACAAAGGTTTCCAAGTTATTTATGCAAAATTCTTAGTTAGGTTAGTCTAGGTTTATGGGGGTGTTGTGAGCAGAAGTCGCTGCCAACTTAGACCAACCAAGGTCTGTCAGCTCAATATGACTCAAGTTTTCTATATCTGTTGAAAAAGTAAGTACAAAGAGCTTACAGTCTGGTCAAGTTGGTCTGATTTTTCGTTTCCTTCAATAATTTTTTGCATTAGTTCTGGATATCCATTTAAGGAGTGAGCTTTTGTACTTTCTTAGATTTTCATAGCTAATGCACAGCCATCCACTCTACAGAGTTATTGAGGCCAAAGTCATCGCCGTTCGCCAAGGCACTGACTGACTGAAAGCAGTATCAACAACGGATATCATCTACCTCGACAGTCTGGCAGCCATCAAGCCCTTCAAAGCTAGCACCATGAAATTTAAAATAGTGAACAACTCCAACTGAGGGAGTTGGACAGATGAACTGTTAGATATGGGGGAATCGTGAGGGCGATGGACAAAGCCGCATTGGTGCACCTTACATCGGTTGGAAGTTTATTATCGACGATGACAATGGAGGCGGACACTATGCTACAAATACACATGTGTAGAAACTAAGCATTTCCGACAGAAACTTTGACCTCTGTAAAAGCTGTAGGAAAGAGTAGAAGAGGTCGGTCAATTTAGTTGTTCTTGACCTGCCCTGTAAAGGCTACCCTGAGAGAATATTTTTCCAACATTCTAAATAATCTCACCAATATCTGCAAGACTAAAATAAACTTTTTTTCATACAGATTAGTACTTAGATCTAAGAGCATGAAGGTGGAATACGTGGCGCAGAACAGTTGAAAAGGAAGCACCTTAACTGGGAGAGCTGAGGCACATTTCCAGAAACTGCACACGAAAGCGCGTAGGCTTTGTTGAGGACCTAAGACCCACAAGGGGATACAGGATATAAGTAAGTAAATTGACGAACTCATGGTCTAAGTGCATTCAAATTGAGAGCAGTTTCTAACCAACTATCCATCGCCTTTGATTGAAAACTTTTCAGTGACTTCGACGGGATATCTCACCCTTATTTTATTTTGGTCATTATTTGTTTCAAATTACATGTTGATGATCATTTGTAGGTACATATGCTTCCTCCTTTGCTGCAGACGTTGGTGACCCACTACTCGCTCAAAGATCTTCATGGAGTGTGAAACAAGTACGGTTTTCTTTGAAAAATGTAATTTTCTACATTAAAACCTAATCCTCTTTAATTTTCACAACTCAAAGGGCATTTTAACTGACAAACTGTCAAGTATGTTCATTTTACATATGTAGCTGCGATATTTCTTACAGTTGTCGCAAAGGATTAACATACGTATTCGTGGTGTGACATCAGCAGTGATCAAGACTCATCAAGTTTAAGCCGATATAGGGTTTGTATCGTATGTGCAACTGTCAAAAACGCTGAAAAATCGGTAGGGGAGCTACTACGAAGGAAGTAAAGGAAACCCCCAGAAGTGAGAGTTCGGATAAATTGGCCAGGGAAGGGCCAAAGCTCTTCTCAGGCCTTTCTAGAGGCCAGTTCACCGGTTAGCACAGTGCATAGGTAGATAGACAGTGCGTCCTGTCGACAGTGCCCTTTAGACACATGCGCTACAGTCAAATCGTTATGGGATTTGCTAATGTTATAAAATTAAGCACAGAAGTCGATGGCGTCGTGACAGGGTACTGTGTGATAAACAAACATGCAGCACAGTTAGGTATACCACATAACGATTTCTGTAGTAGTTTTAAGGACGAAGAGAGCATTAGTCACCTACTGTGCAATTGTCCAGTACTGACTGTGACAAGGGAAGATCTAGAAAGCTGGATGGTCTAGTTAACCTAACCTAGTCCTCAAAACTGAAACCACCGAGCCCTTCATTGCGGCGAACAGAAGATAGAAATTTTCCAGGAAGAGATGCTCATGACATGAAATATGTACATATGTAACTAATCTTTTCAGCGTCTTTTACTATACTTCCATATCTTCTGAAATTTAGATTCCTTCCATCTCAAAATGAACAGCATTCAACCATTGGTGATCTTCAAAGCCACTGAAGAATCTTAAGACCAAACGAGCTTGGCCACTGCAACAGAATAGAATCGCAACATACCAGCACAATGTGCAGCAACCACCCGCATCATACTTAAATTCCAATTAAACTCCAAGAGGACAAAAAAAGAAAAACTTCTTCCAACTAGTCAACTTGCGGTTTGAGCAAATTTTCCCTTGCAAATTCCTAGTTTGCCATTTTAAATCAAAAACAACGATCAACCGATTGACTCCAGGATACCCGAGTCGAATAAATCCAACCAAAGATCAAATGCTAATCGCCAAATAGTAGTAGAACCGCATCACGGTGCAACCGTGCATCGGCGGCACTAGCAGCACAGCAGTAGCATCTCGCCAGCAGCAACAGCATCATCCTTGGAATGAGTCTCTCGTGAATAATCCACCGAATGATCATATCACCGGCTGGAGCTGTGGTTCAGATTTATTTCTGACTAATAAAACTCCATTCGATGCCCTTATCAGAGCAGCGCCAAAGATAAATCTTCGATAAGTTCTGCGCGAGCTCATAGTCAGAGTGCTCAAGCATGGGCCCAGAGACAATGTCTTCTTCTTCTTCTTGGATTTTTGTTTTCGTTACTCCTTTATTCTGTGAGGATCGGCGAGGGCCTGGCACAAAATTTCGTCCGAAGCCCAACCGTGGTGAGGAAAGAAATTAAAACCAATTAAATGGGCGCGATCTCCGCCAAAAAGCAGCACGACGACGACGACGACGTCAAAGCAGAGAAGGGACCCGTACCAGAGAAGACAGAAGACTCCTTTTTGGTTGGATCCCCTTGGACACACACATACCGACGGATGGCGAAGAGGAGAACAACGAAAAAATGGTTGTTGCACAGTGGCTCATTAGTTTCGAGTTTTTCTAATTGGCTTCGAGTTCTTAACAAAACGTTTTCGATGCCAATCGAATCGAACACAACATTGATGATGATGATGATGATGATGATGATGATGATGACGAAGACGATGATGATGGTGAGGAGTACTGCCGATGGTAGCCAAGGGGTCAGCGAAGGAGCAGCAGCTTGACCGCGGCTCGACGAAAGACGAACGGGGATAACAGCTTGCGCCATGGTCCAAGCTCCTGCGAGAGATATAAATTTAGTAGTTAGGTCCCGTGTTTTTCAGCTTTTAATTGTTTCCAATCGCTGATTGGAATGCCATCGGCCATTGGGGCAATGGCGCAAGGATCAGATCGCCGCCACTGTGGAAGGTTTTCGCTTCTGGGAATTATGTTGTTCCACTTAACATAAAGAAGTGTATCGGCTGGCGAGGAGCCCTGTCCCTTGGATCCTTCCATCCACACACACACACACAAAACTAGTCTAAACGAGTTAAATATGTAAATTCGATTTCGGAAGCCAAAGTAATTAATACTGTTTCTGTTTCTTGGTTCTCGCATTCGGAGCCAAAGGAGAGGGGGAACAATCGATTGGAATCACATACATCCACTGATGGTACTGGTAGTGGAGGTGAGAAGGCTTCGTGGTGATTATGTTGGAAATTTATTGATGTGATATGCCAGTGCCACCGTGTGACGGTGATGGTTCGACTGCTGCTTATGAATGAATGGAACTTATTTTAGTTCCCCCCCGACTGATAAGGATCAGGGATTTTCTCCGTCTCAGGGCTGCTTTCGGGGAGGTAAATTGGCCGGGAATACCTCTTCTCTTCTTTTTTTGGTTTTTTTTTTTGTTTTTGTCATGACCGTGTTCCGTGTAATTGGAAATCTGGAAATGATGCTAATTAGGTCGTGAATGCATATATGGGTTGGTAGTCCAGTCCAGTGTACCTAATGGCGCTATAATTTTCTTCGAATTAGATTCTGTTGGCAGGTTTCACTGATTATGCGTGAAACAAGAGCAGTTGCGATAACCATCGGAACTGATAGCCGATGTTTGTATAGGAAACGGATTTAAATGGTCGGCGGTTTATGGAAATTAGGCGCATCCGGTGTGGATATATTTTTTTTGTGGTTGCTAACGTGGGTGGGTTATTAAGTGGTGGACAAGTTTTAGAAGCACACAGTGGGCAGAACATCTCATAGTGATGGGAACTTTAAGATTACATGCTTTCAATCTGAACAAAATTTAGACTCATCAGATTTGAAGATCTGGAAATTGTAGAGTAGCTTTCTGACAGACGTCTACTGTAAAGTCAGGAGTCTAGGGTAGCTTATAACTTGAGGCTTGCATTCAAAAATATCTCCTCACTGCTAATGGGTCTATTGACTAAAATGTCTCGGAATCTGTCTACAAAGCTTACTAATTGTATACCACGATAGGAAGACACATTCGGAATTACGCGTCAGGAAGAGAAGTCACAACCATCAACAAGCTCAAATGGCTTCCTTGAAAAACCTGGACCTGGAGTCAGTAAGACTGTCGTTGTTGTCTTCACTATTTAGGAAGAGAGGAGGGATACCATTACTAAGCTTGAGCTCAGTTTCATCTATCAAAAATTTCCACCTTCCAATCCAAAAGTAGTCACGCTGTCGCGTCTATCTACATCTCAAGCTTCTCTCGTGCTCAGCGTCTATTCGCCATCGGGTCGCGCTCGTTCATTCTGCATGATATTGTAGACAATGAAATGAGTGTTCGTGTTCGCGATGTGTTCGTTCACCCTCCTATGCTTCCTATTGATCCAAGTGTCTACGTTGGGGTCTGCGTCCATCTGTTCTTCTCGGAGTGGCACTATCGCTTTTGGAATTCCCTTGTAGTACTTTAGTCTCACTGTTAACACTATTGTTTCGGCGCTAGCAAGACATTTCTATTGGGCTTCTTTGACAAGATTGTCTATTGATACTATTCCAGTCACGACGCATACCTAGGTTGTTTTAGACCTCACTGCATATATCAAGGCTTTTATTTTAGAAAGTGCCTCCGCCTTTATGCTACTAGCCTATTTTTGAGAGCCATAGAGCATCGTTAATGTCGTAATCTTTATTAAGAGCAGTCTCTTCTTCTTGTTTGGCCCTCCATTACTTTGCACATACTTTGCAATGGCAGCTGGTGGTCCTGTTGCTTTTTAAACTGTATGCTGAAGCCCACGGTTCAAAGTTAGCCCTACATCCACAGTAAAGCAAATGTACTTCAACTCTGAATTGCCACTGTTACTCTTAAGCGAGTAGTTTTTTTGACTTTATTTCTGTCTTTTCCTCTGCTAGTAGCAAGCCCTTGCTTACCAACTAGCCCTGAACTATCTCATTAGCTTCATTCGATTCATGGTTCGAAATTTCAATGACTTTCATCGATTGCTATACCATCAGCAATCATTTTAAAATACCTCGAATAGTCAGGTTCAACAGTAGCGGTCTTAATACGGAGCCTTGGTGTCCCCCCTAGGGACGATAAAATGCCTTGATGCGTTGATCTTACAACGAGTCTTACGGAAACCATACTGGTGAACGGGTAAAATTTTCTACTTGGCAAGAATACCAGTGTTCACCAGGTAGCTAGGTATGAAAGCTACCACCATCTATATACTCCTTGATGTCTAGGTGGCGCTTAAAGCTATAAGTTCACAATGAGCTCAAGCTGCCATTAAACTTGGTCCACGAGAATTAAGCAAAATTGTGATGAGTATCGTAGGCGTTGCCGGTTACGAAATTGTACGCCAAAAAGTTTAATTTTGTAAAGGATACCCAAGCAGTGACATACATAGAAAGTACATTGTGTCGTTAAGGACTCCCTTGTCGCTGGTTTTCTTCCGCCAGATCTACTTTCTTTATATAGAGCTACAGAGTATTATCCCCCGTAGTAGATTGATGGTCTTTGATTCCGAAAAATGAGTGATATCTCCCTGTGATGGCACATGTCTCTTTTAATGTCTGGTATTCATCTCTCTTACAACTTTGTGCCCTGCTTCAAGTCTAAGTTTGCAATACGTACACTAGGAAGACACTGCTCTGGTATGGCAAGTGGATTCACATCGATATGCCCAGCAGTTCAGATGCATAAACATATACCAGTGTTTAGTGGTTGATTGAGACTGCTATAGGCTGCCCTGGCAAGGATCATCCCAAACATTGGAGAACCTGGAGGACAAGAGTAGCAACGTCGATGATGCTCTATGGCTCTCATGTATTGGCTGGGATAATGAGCGCCAAATCATACGAGTACAGTATAAAGGTAGAAGTAGTATACAGAATCCATGCAAAGAGAGTATAAAGTGCCTTCCGAACAACCTCATTCCACGCGGCGTGCGTTGTGGCTGGAATGGTGCCAGCAGACCTCCTTGTTAAACAAGCCGCATGGAAATACCGTGTCAACAGCAACGAATCAAAGTGATGATGACTGACTAAGAACAAACCTTGAAGAGTGGCAAGACAGAACTCTTCTGACAAAGGTAAATGGACGCAGAGATTTATCCCCAATATCGACCTTTGGATCACCATGGAGAGCTGAACTTCTACCTGACGCAGATGCTTACTGGTCATGGATGTTTCAGAGCATACATTCACAGATTTGGGCATAAAGACAACCCTTATTGTCCTATGTGCACAGAAGCAGTGGAAAATGCGGAGCACATAATGTTTCCCTGTCCGCGATATCGTAGACATGTTGGCTAACAACCTAGGTGTGAACAAAACCCCAGAGAACATCATCAGACTGATGGCCAGGACACAAGAAGCAGCGCAGTTAGCTGACAATACGAAAGAACTAAGTAGAAGAGAAGGTGGGTTTAGTGGATGGAAAGGCCAACTAAATAGTATCTCAACTTAAACTCCGGAAAGTTTTCTCAAAATCGATGAAGAGTAGATGTAGCGGAGACATCTACTCAACCCACTCCTGGCCCATTAAATTGGATTAGAAGGACGCAACGTAAAAACCATCAGGGATGTCCTCAGTATGCTCCTCCTTCTATTACTTTTTGATGGTCTCAAACCGAGTTTTTTCTCGTACTACACAACGTACATTAGAAACTGAAATAACTCCCAAGGATTTAGATAAAAAGAGACAACTGGTATCCTTGAATACAGCAGAAAAGATATGAGAAGGGTTGAGAGCCTTGCACTGACCAGGTTGAGATCCTGGTGAATAAATCTGCCTTCTACACGACTAGGCTTGGATGGCTGGATTGGATTGGGTCTACTGCTTAGCTCAACCTGGGGCTAGGCCCTTATATGTCTTGTTGGTTCCCATCAGCTGAGTCGTTATATTTTATTCAAAATTCCTGAAGACTGGTAAATTTCCAGCCTTCAACCGTCCCTCCAGCTAATAGTTCTGAATACATTACCATTAGTCCGCTTTGCTAACTCTTCCAACAACACTAAACTCTAATTACGTATACTATTCCTGCGCTCCTACATACATCCCGCTGGTCGCATATCTACATACATAATAATATCCTGCGGCGCTGTCCATCTCCTTCGACAGGCATACTCGTACCTACTGCAATTGAAGAATATAATTTCTTCTGCGAGACGATTTCATTTCCCGTGGAATTCCAAACACCAGAAAACAAACAGCTTGTTAAAATTCCACAATCCCTCTTCGATTTTTCGCTTTCAATCATTCCAGTCCTGCTCATGTCCCTCCGCCTCCTTCGATCCATCAAAACAAACCATCATCAGCCATGTTAGTAACACAAAAGCCTAACATAAGAAAGGGCGAAGCGTTGTGATGCTGGCTGCCAAAACCAGTATGGCTGGCTCAGCCGGGCCAATTAAAGAAATGACAAATTATAGCCGAGGGAAAAACTTGGAAAATTCATTGCAGGACATTCGCCAGTTAACCAGTGAAGGGACCAAGCCACTTGGAATGCTGCGAATGCGAGTGCGTTAAATAAAATCGCCATCGCTGCTTCCTTTCGCGAAGACAGATGATGATGAGTCGCGATGGTGGAATACACAATTAGTCCGGCCGCGCATGACACACATCCAGCGCCGAATTCGTTCGGTTCGGACCTCCAAACGGGGCTTTTTTTTCGCCCCCAAAAGCCTTCCTTCGAAAAAGGAGGAAATTATGCGATTGAATTAAAATTGTTGTACTTAGTTTTTACAGTCATCTCTATATTAGCCGCAAGGTGAGTGTTGCGTGCGTGGTTTTTTGGGGCTGTCGTGGACCGAATTTGGGACGATCAACAGTTAAAAATAATTAATTGCAATTCCTTAAATGGACTAAATGCCAATGGCGACGGCGGTCACATAATGGTAACCTCCATCGTGTTGACCACTGTTTTTGGCTAGGTTTTTGTGCGATTTTATTGTTTCGAGGGCCGAATTGGCTTTGTTTTTTGGGACAAATGGAGTTGACATTGCGGCTGGCGATTTTGTGTTGACTAATGATGTAGCGGTTTGACGAATTCGCCAATATGAACGGCGCAACACACCGTCGTCCGACGCGAGTTTTTGTTGCGTTTTTAATGAGGAGCGAGAAAGTATGTCAGAGAGGCAGGATGTTTGACAAATATAAAAGCTGAAGCGGTTTGCCTCTGTGAGACGTTTTGTTGCATCAACATGTTGACAGGCCCACCTGCCAATTGGTGAGCGATTAATTGGGAATTTCTTAATTTATGTGCGAATAATTGGATTTTAAGCCGAGCTTGGAACTTACTTTTAATTGCAGCACGATACTTTCCCTCATTCTGACGAAGTTGCCACATGAATAGCCTGACATCTTCATTAAAATTGATGCTGTAACGCAGAGAAGGGGATTTCAAAAAAATTCCCCGAATAGGATGTGAATTATATCACAAAAAGTTGAATAAATAAGGTTTAATTTGGGGCGTGGGAAAGAGCTTTTGATGTTGCAAGCAGATGAGTAACTACCATCATCAATGCAGTGGGTCATGACTTCAAGTGAAGGCAGTTATAATTATGTAGACCCAGTGTTCCCAGATCCGGACAAAAGAGTTCGGTTTTTGGTGCTTTTTGAGTGGGTAAGTTGAACTACTTCAAAGAAAGGGGAAAAATCTCTTCAAGAAGTTGAAGGATTTAGACCGTTAGAAAAAGATTCACTCGGGGTCGTCTAGCATAGGTTAGGTTGAGTAGATGGGTGCCTTCCGACAACGAAGTCACTGCTCACTTAGACCAACAATTCGTGTCTATTGTTCCCAATAATTTAACCCTGGAAGCGCTGTACAGAAAGTCCGCTGTTAGAACCACCGAGATAGTGATATGAATCTCAGGAGGTCCATCAGCTCACCCTTGCCTAAATCCTGCAGCTCTGAGTAGAAATGACGACCAAGAATTTTTCCTTCTTTTGACGGATATGGTAGGACAGTCCCACAACAGATGAAGAATAGGTTCGACCTCTGCAACTTCTGCAATAGTCATTATGCAGAGTCAGTTTAAGGTAAGCTGATGATCTTTTCTTCCTGTAGGCCAGCCATAGCGCCCTAATGCATGCATCCAGATGAACACAGCGTCTGTTTGCTCGACCATTAGCTTCATCTTCTACATTTTTTCCTTAAGGAACTGATTGGAGCTGCTACAAAGGGAAGGGCCCGCGATCCTAGCAAGCCCTACCGTCTTTTCATTCCCTTCGATATTCCATTTTCCTTATCACTGTATTTGCTCTGGATATCTCATTAAAAAGGGATTTAAGGGTTCTCACAAGCCCCGGCCTTATTATAGCAAAGTCTAGAGCCTTAATGGCTACCAGGCTGTCTACATAGACAGTGATCGTCTTCACAACGATTGTGGTCTTGCGTATAATTTCAGCAGCCTATATAACAGACTTAACTTTAGCTTGAAGGACGGTGCAGTCGTCGTTTACTACAAAGAAGCGGTTTATTCCTAAGACTCCACAATAACCTCCAGCTCCCTTACCAATGACCATCTTATAGTCGTCAGTATAGAACCCCAACTCTTTTTCGTCTTGGTTCTCCAGTTCTTCCAGTAAATTCTGTCAGGAATTCTTGTATTGAATCCCCTTTCGAATGTTAGCATCGGGCTCATACGAAGAGTTTCCGTCAATCTACTGGTAGCCTAGCATAAGAAAAGGGCAAAAAAAGTCTCTTCTTTCTTCTATTTTGGAGAATGTTCATATCTTGCGTTTAAGGAGTCAAATGGATCAGCTTTTTTCTAAAGTTGTGACTTCACATACCTCTACTTCTTTGAGTCCAATTCACAGGTCCATCAAAGAATTAATAGGTGTAAGGTAAGCTGCGCAGCTTTGTTGAAAACCTAAGCTCCTTCACATTGATTGCAAAAGGTTGGAGAACAAAAAAGAGAGTAACTATGGATCTATAGCGTTCTTTGTCGATATCATTTTTGCAGGAAATGGGAGCAATGGTGCCAACCTTAAGTTCTGTGGATGTCTCAGTAACGAGCTATGGATTTTCTACACTCCAAATGTAGCAATATAGCCTTTTTATGTTCTTAATCCTAAAAGACCCTCACGGCTGAACACAATTTTGTGATGAGAATAGAGATCAGAGAAATCTCGTTTTCGGATAAACAGCACGTTTAATTTTGTCCGCAAAATTTGACTTAAAGTGGGAGTGTCGACTCCTCTTGGTCAAAATACTGCGCTCGACAACAGCAACAGTTTATTCGGTACCCACTACCTACAGTACGTCTCTACAGACTCGAAATTTTTAATTAAAGGCTCATGGTGTTAAAAAATCGATGCTTACTTGGATAGATGATCACGCCGATCTTAAAATGAACACAGCCTCGCGAGAAAACCCAGAATTTACCCAATCTGCAAGCGTTGTTCTAGCGTAAGTCATTCAAGCTGCAATGGCAAAAAACACTGAGCACAAATCAGCTGTCATCTGTCAAATTGCTTGTCATTGTGAAAAGAAGGGTTGCCAATTTAATTTAAATAGGGCTTACACAAGACACTTTTGAGCTTGGACAGGATATCAGCTGTATAGAAGCAGAACTAGACGGTCTATCGGTATCCTTAGCCTGACAATTAGGGGAGTTACACATTGTCTTCCTCACCCCAGGACTATGAATGTGTACCCACTACCAGAGTAAGAATGATGGGAACTATGTGGAGAAAGGTACTCGGCTACTGAGTTAAAGGTTACTGGGCTACTGCGGCTACTGGGCTACTAAGTTAAGGTTTTACAGTGTTCAGAATATGATTGCGGTTTTTGCGCCTAAAATATATGACGATGGTCTTGTTTCCCGTTAAGTTTGTCGCCTATAGGTGCTTCTTTCTGTCTTCCTTCGACTTAATCGCTGCGTAACGTTTCATCTTACCTGATCGTATTTTTTCTTCCCTATAGTTTCATGGACTTTCATATATCGCATAAGCATCAGACACCAATGTCAATTTAAGGCATCTGATGAGGCACTTTAGACCCTAGGTCTAGACCTTTATGAGAAAGGAAAAGGTCCAAGCTACAAGGGATTCATGGAACATCGACCAATCAAATATGTACAAAAGCTTTGGGTCGTAACTATGCGTTCTACTTCTAAGTTCTAAGAAAATGAAACACCTTTCAACTCAGGATTCAGGCCGCCATGGCCAGAGGAAGGAGGAGCTTTCAGGTAGGTTTATAATGGAAATAATAGACGCATTTTCTTCCATGTGCTGACTTTGATTACACAGTAGTCCAACGCATTAGCTTCTGCGCCATTATGCCCAAATATAGACATATGTAGTGTGTTATTGGTTTATAAAATCAATTATATTTGAGGGGCCTCGTTACATGGCCAACAAGACGGAAGCTGTTTCTCAGAAGTAACCACCAGCCAATAGATTCCTTGAGTGATTATTTCCTTGTATTTTTAAAAGATCGCTGCAACTTATTAAGTGGGACTGCGGCTAATGACGGAATTCACAATCTACAGATACTAGACCAAGTATCCATATGTACCCTCTATTTGCCGGTATATCTCCATAACGAACAAACAACAACAAAAAACTGCGATCCACTTTGGAAGATAACACCTCTTCTGTAGTTCTGTTCACCTTGAATCTTATTTTCCATGGAGATTTCCATAAACAACAATTCATATTCAAGTCGAGCTCATTATTTCCAAAACGGGGAAGATGCCTCTGCCCATTAAAGTCCGAAGCTCGTAACCAAAGTACTTGGATCTTATTTTATTCACCAAAAACTGCACAAGCGCAAAAACTCCAAAAGAGGCTCCCCCGAAGCCTATGCGAAGACAATAAGTCGAATCGTCAAAGACTTAACTAACAAGCACCCACTTTATAAAAGGTCTATCAATTTAAAATCAATATGTCACATAAATTGGAAAGAAATCATCCGCCGCGCGGCAAGCGATCCTCCGATTGCTGCCAGATCAGCGATAGCTTCAAATATACAACAAGGCCTTGGAGAGAGAGAAAGAGTGTGGCAAAATTCCGCTTCGGTAAAATGGCAAAATCCATGTTATGTGGCAAATATCCAAGATGATGATGATGATGATGATGAGGCAGCAGGCTGCTTGCTGCCTGCCTCCAAACAAAAGCCAACAGCCAGCACCATTATATTCGCCTGGATTTGTCAATGATTCGCCAAGTGATAAAAGTTACTCGTAAATCCTTAACGAGATCAGAGGCAGAACAGCAGCAACCGCAAACAGAAGCTGGAATTGCATTGTTGCCGCGTTTACTACTCCTGGCTGCAATTGTTGCAGGAGGAGGTGCTGGCTACTATGTGTAACCAAAAGAAACAATATTTCCACTGACGACAACGAAGACAACGACAACCACCAGCAGCAGCAGCAGCATCAAGGAATGCCAAACTCTCGTGCTCCTTTTGCCAGTGGTGTGGTGATGCTGCTGTTGTTTGCTGCTGGAATGGCCATGCAATCAAATGGTGATTACAGCTGGCGAGAGATTAAACCTGATAAAAGTGTCAGTTTCCTGCAATCATATTTGCCATTTTTGTAAAATGTATTTTTATTATGCTGAAGCTGGAGTAGGTGCTGGGATAGCCACCATGACGACGACGAGTGCTCCTCGGCCTCGATTCGAAGTTAAATTAGAAATTTACACAATATATTGCAATTGTTCGAAAATGGAATAAGTGGTTAACGACCGTAGAGGAATGAGGTGCCAATGAGGGCCGCTGGAGAGTGTGCTCCTAAATGCATATCTTTCGCGAGGATAATGCCATTTAAGGAAGAAGTTAACAGGTTGCTATACCGAGATGGAGAGAATGAATTGGATGCGGCTAGCTTCTGGCGTGCGTGTAAGTATGCATTTGGCATTTATCTATCGATGAACATGGATCTGTTGCATATTAAATCGAAATTGGAAATTAAATTAAATTATGAATGGTGCAACGATGTTGTCGCGACAGAATACATGAAATTGGCAAGGAGTACGTCCAGGCAACAATGGATAAAACTTATAGACATTTAGTGGCAGAGAAATAGGATTTCTTTTCATCTACTAAGGATCTATAGGTGAATTTGAGCAGTAATCATTTGAAAGAGACTTTTGGGGGAAAAAAGAAAAGCGTCAGACTCCATTTCCCTCTCAAAACGTTAGACAATATAGTTTTATTATTCACTGATAGAATTCTCTATATCTCATCAGAGAAGGACGAGATCGGTGATTACATACGTCCAGGTCATCGCCTGGTTGGGAAAAAAAGAAGATATCTAATCGGTTTATTTGGACAGATATCACTGCTTCGATTGGCACGACCTGTTCATCTATTGAGTCTAAAGTGTCTCATTAGGAGGCTCAATAGGACACATTTATTATTCTTGCTGTTTCCTAAATGGTTCGAATCTTTACTTATTTAAGTCAGCCTTGCCCAGCAGCAGACTGGATTTGAAACATCAACCCACACACAATTGTGCTCATACAAAACCAGGTTAAAGGAACATCTAACACAGGTTCAGAGCCTGAAAAGCTTTTATTAGGATTGTAAAAGTCTCGACCGGAAAACATGGACATGCTTGGCCAATGAGTACCTACTTCTGTCAAACGTTGTAGCCCCAGATCCAGTCATGACCACCGGAAAAGTCAACTTGGTACTTCCACCGGAGCTTGAATCTTGGTATCAAAGCATCGAATAGCCTGTCGACAAGACCAGAGTCATAAGATTTATTTTACTTTTTGCTGCGCCCTGGATGTGTGATCTTCATAAATACTTATAGCTCGAGTGCTTCTAGCATACAAGTTCTGCAAGCCTGAGTAATCGGTGCCAGAAATATGCCTACGTACTAAATCAGGTTAGGTTAGGTATGCGTGGCAGCTAAAAAATAAATAAATACTAGGCCGTATGCAGCCCATAGAGAGCCAAGGCCTAGCTTCTCACAACTATACGTATTGTGCGTGGTATACATTTCTGTACATACAGAAGGGACCTACAGTTTTATGCCGTATCCGAAGGGTAGGGGGGTTTTGAGAAGCTTTCTCATGACAGTTATACTCTTGAATGTTTGTCAGACACTCGGAAGAGGTGGGGCCGTGAAAAAACATTTGATGGTATTTTTCTGGATTCAAACTTGGAACCCTTTGCGCAGTAGTCCAACGCACTAAGCACTGAGCCACGGCACCCAGATACAGATGGGCATCAGCTCACTTATGCCTAAAAGGCCCATTGTAGTTCCACCGGATCTACGAAGGAAAATCACTACCAATTAATACGATACTACAATGATGAGAGACAGAGGATATCGGACAAAATAACACTTAGAAGAGGTTCTGCTTATGAGTCAGGAGAACCAACCGGAGCTTTTACTAAAGCGTAGAAGGTGCTTAACGGGTAGACCTGTCAGGTCGCCAAGGTTGTCAAAGAAAAAGCACCCCAAGTGGAGTTTTCTTCTTGACGCTAAAGCAGGGCAGTTGCAAAGAAGATGAGGAATCGTTTCTTCTTCCTCCTCGTCCCTGTAACTCTGGCAAAAATCGTTAGATGGGAGGCCTAAGCGTCTAGCGTGTAGGCCTATTAGGCAGTCCCCTGTGAGGACACCAATGATGGTGCTCAGGTCAGTATGCTTTATAAGCAACAGTTCTTTTGAACGTCTCTTGTTAAGTTGAGGCCAGAGCTCTCTAGAAATCCTGAAGGGGCAATGAGCCCAAAGAGCGTTGGCCTTTCTTGTAGCATCAAGTTTGAGCCGTCCTTACGGATTCAATTGGGAGGGTTGTGCCAAGTTTGGCAATTTCAGCAGCCTTACAGTTCCCTGGAATATCCCTGTGGCCTGGCACCCAACATAGTTGAATGTTGTATCGTTCCGAGATCTCCATCAGAGATGAACGGCGATCTTGTACTACCGTTGATGTGGTTGTGGGTGATTGCAGAGATTTAATGGCTGACTGACTGTCTGTGAAAATGCTAATATCCGTAGCAGATAGTACATTACACTTCAACCATGACAGAGCTTCTTTGATTGCCATAATTTCCGCCTGTAAAACACTACGGTGATCAGGGAGGCGGAAGGAAGGGCTTAAGTTAAGCACTACGTACTAATTTAAACCATACACATTTCAAATCATTCTACCGCGGGTCTGCCGTAAGGTATTACATCACGAGGCTCAGCAATTTTTGCTCTACTATTTCTATTTACCACTTGGAACCTTCCTAGCGTTCCGACTAGTCGGAGCTCAATCTACGTAGTCGTTACGGCCTTAATCACATCATGTAGCTTATTAGGGGCTCCGTGTTTACTACATTTGTATTCCAATTTCCAAGCACCTAAACTGGAACATAACGTATTGTGGGCATTCCGAGCAAAAGGACGAGTAGTCTTGTCCAAATCTGTGGGGGTATTTTGAATAGCCCCATATCCGCGTTGATGATGGGAATCGGTTTTTGTATTTATGTACCTATAGTCGTGTTGTCACACATTTCTGGCAAGTGTTCTTCCGAAAGCTCAAAGCCTGTAACCAGACAAGAGTTTGCTCTCCGCCTACTTTATTAAGAATGCAGCCGTCCAAACTAGGATAGCATACAAAAGGATGGAACTTACCATTGAATAGCAGAACCCTCCCGCCGAAATTTGTGACGTCTTTTAACCAGCACACTCGACATTTGCTTCGAATATCAGCCTATTGGAGACTTTGACTCCTAGATGTTTTAATGCCCCATTGGCATCCAAACCGAAAACTTGCTTTTACCACAATCTTTCTGTTGATTACAGAAGCTTCAGTCTTGTGGTACGCGAGCTTGAGCTCAACTTTTAATACCAACCACTGCTTCATACTTTGCATACTCTACCTCGTGTATAGGCTTAGTCACAGCCACCGCGGCGTTATCATCAAAAAAGTAATCACCTTAAATCAGATGCTTGTAGCGCAAAATTCCGTTGCCATTGTCAGTTTGGTGTCTCAGCACTTTGTCGTTAAAGTAATTCCTGACTGTCTTTAACAGGCAACATGGTATAGTCATTCTGGCCAGGGATCTGCTAATGCATACCAAGTTCTTGGTGCGATTGAGGTAAGAAGTAAAAGGTTATATAAAGCTCTACCTCATCTTAGTCAACTAAAGCAATTGATCACTGCTAGTCTAGAGTGTAATGAGACTGTTCCGCTCCAACGTCATATCTGTGCTGTTATATGGATGCATCACGTGGAGAGTTACCGTTAATATCACCTGCGTATCATCTTATGGATTTTCGGGCCCAACCGTATCTCGAAAAATCCTTGTCCACTTGAATATGACCACAGTGGTTTCGCTTTCTGGCCACTGACTGGTTCGCTATGTATGTACCTTAACTTAACTCGGAGCTCCCTTATAGCCAAACCAAACTACTTGCACGAGAAAATCTCTTTTATTAAACAACTATTTCTGTCTCTAAGTGTAGGTAGCGGAATACCGAAGAAACACTTCAAGTTCTAGAACAAACTTGTGCTTCGTAAAGAGAATAAAATAAGTAGATTCACAGAATATTCTCTGCTTCGTGCTGTGGGACAGGCTTATGTCGTTTATGGAACTTTGCTACTAATTGGGCTAATAAGTGCTTCATCATGTGAGGTTTCATGCAGTTAAAACTCCTTGACCCAGGTACATTCAGATACTTCTTGAGTTTGCTTACGATGATACGTCCATTGCTCCCTTCGACAGTAACTGGCTCCGAATATTGCTTAGCATCAGTTGCATACGCTCTATAGTATTGTCAGGACTTTTGTTCCGTTTTTTTTTTTTTGTTTCTCCTCCTTTACAGCATCTATTTTGTCCTCCATAAAGAAGGAGGTCTCAACCCTCCTTACATACAATTTCTTTCGACCAAAACCAATTGTCCCACCAAATGCCAATACATAGAGATTCAAGTAGTAAACTTGTCGAGGTCGATGATTTTTCGCACGACCATAAAAGTGCACATTAGGCCAACCACAGATTGGAATGAATCAATTAAACAACACGTACATAGAATGCGGTCCAACGCGATAGCACGTTCACTGTAGCACCAAAGATCGCCTCCCAAAACAAATCGAATTGCAATGCAAGCATACTACGACGATGACAACAACAGCAATGCCGCGCCACGCCGGAGACAAAACGTCGATAAGATGCTGACAAGAAGTTAATTAAAAGGTTTTCCACTTGGTAGCCCGTCTAAGTCGGGCCCAAAGAGAAAGCACCCCTGGTTTTCCCTTGCACACACTCGCAATTCCCCCGAGACTATGCGGCTCTTTGCATGGGCCAAATCGGTTCCAGTTCCAGTTGCCTGCTGCTGTGTGAGCCGCTTAAGCATTCAAGCTATTGCCGGCAAATGGCATTGCGGCAATAAATCAATTTCGTAATGAGATAAATGTGAATTAAAGATTAATTATTTATGAGTAATTGGATATTGGATGTCATTTGTGGTAACATTCGTGATTTGTGTAACAGATATCGAGGGATCATGTTCGTTGTGAGAGAGAGATATGTGAGATTCTTTGGAATCAGGTTGGTCGTCGGTTGCGGTAGCTTTGTGTTTGGTGGGTCTGGTCCTCTATGATGGCCTTTTATCGATGATCGGCGGCGCGCAGGTTAGGAAAACATCATTCGGAGAAATGGGAAATTTTATCTGAGGAATGCATCGATGTGATTCATTATGTCAGGAGATTGGGTAGACGTTGACATAAGGTCATTTTGTCAATGGGAAAGGAAGCTTTTGGAGTTCATCGTTAGCTTGACCCACTATCGTGAAAGATGGTAAGAAGTGCAGGTGATAAGAAGTGAATTGAATTTTTTTTTATTGGGTGAATTTGTTAATATCTCGTAGGCTTACCCTGTACCAATAGATCGGCTCCATTGTGCCCAATAATTTAATCCTGGAAACGCTGAAAAGAAAGTTAGTACCACCCATAAAAATCTCAGGAGTTCCATTTGAATAGCTTCGACTTCTTCTTCGTCTCTGCAACTTCAGCAATAATCATTATGCAGTACATCGAGTCGCTCTGCGTGATCAGTATCCGTCAACCTCCTGATAACCCCCCATTGGGACAGAATGGAGGCGTGGCCGTAAGAGTTTGATGACCACAATCGACATTCCCTCAATCTTATTGCAGTTTCGGCTGCCAGAGTACTACAATAAATGTCAAGCGGAATGAAACTAAGTATAGTTTCCATTGCCGCTGTTTCGGTGTTTTTCTCATTGATCCCAGGATTCCGATGCATGCCGCCCTCTGGATTTTGCTGATATTGCTTCTCAAGTACCATATCCACCATACTAGCGTACCATATGCCAGAATAGGTCTTACAACCGTCGTTTATAACCAGTATACTACAGCTCGTCTGAAGTCCAACGTATTTGCTGAGAGCCTTATTGCAAGAGTAGAGAGCCATGCATTGCGTTCATCAATGTTTTCCTTCCAGTTCTGTTTGGAATCTAAAACCACACGTATATGTCTAGCTGAGGTTGAGATATTTAGCTCGACGCCCCCGATATTAGGAGGTCTGAAAGTGGGAATTGTTCTCTTCTCAGTGAAAAGAAAAATCTCCAACTTTGAGGGGTACACTTCCAGTCATTTACTTCCGAACCGCACTAGCTGTAGTGCGAAGTGGAGTCTTTCACTTATGACTGACGGAAATTTCCCCGAAACCAGGATAACGTTAAAGGCGTTTCCCTTCAATATTACTAGGAACTCATTCACTACAAGGAGCCATAGCAGCTTGGAAAGAACTCTGCCTGGGGGTTTTTCTCTACAAACCAAGTCAAAGTATGGTGTTCCAGCTGTACGCACTCTGAGCTTGTACAGCATTTTTCAATGAGCATCACTTTATAGTTTCACAATAAGACTTATACGAATCGAATAATTCAACCGGGTGATCCATTAAACAGCGCATGTGCATGTGTGCTACAAGAATGCTCACCCAACTCGTTCTATCCCACATCGATCAACTTTTCGCATTTTCCCATCGTAACATTCTCTCACACAAGCTATTACAAAAGAAAAAAACGATTACAACATCATAGCAATAAATTTTCCACTTATTAACAAAAAGATAAACCAAGCTTGTTCGATACAAAAGTGGAACAACACCAGAAGGAAACAAGGAAAAAATTCCTTCAAACGAATGCCCAACCAATCGTTTTGTAATAAATTGATGAAATGCTGTTTGGAATGGCCTCCACGATTCCCTCCGAATGGAACACCAGCTTGACGATGTAGTGATAACATCTCTCACATCTCCACAACTACTGAGACACTTACCCCTGCTCCAGTCGATCGTTGTCATCTCAAACAAATCGAAGTAAAAAAAAGGACACCCGCTGACCCCCTCCACCAGTTTGATGTCCAATTTCCTGCCAATACAAGCTTAAAGCCAGAAATACAGCCCGTTTGACTTCCTCCACCTCGGTGATCCTCACCAGTCACAAGACAGAGTGAAGACATTTTCATTTCCAACCGAGCGACAACCACTGCAAGAGCGAATTAATTAAAGTCACTCCGATCATTAATAAATTTCTAATTAGAGAGGAGAGATAACTTATTCGTGGCCTCAAGGATCCCCAACAATGTTGGTGAGTTGCAGCTGCAAGCCGATCAAGAGCTCTGTGGTGCTGACATCTAACAGTTGAACATGAAACCATCGAGAGGAGAGTGCAAGCAAAAATTATTATTGATTTGATTCCATTAAGTCGACGTTTTATGCACACCGTCGACGTGTTGTGACTTCAAAACATGGATTCAATGTTGTCACAACACAGCTCGGGGCTCTAGAGCAGGTCCACGAAATTTATTCCTAGACACTCTGATTGCAGGAACTCTCGGCAGATGCTTCGGTGTGCACTTGACGCCTGTACTGGACGACGGAACGCAACGCAACCGGTCTAGAGGTTCGCGCTTAATGATTGAATAATTATCAACAATTGACGGTGTTGTGTCGAGTTGAGCGCTTAAAATTCATAAAATACAATTAGGCCTTCGATTTGTCATTAATTTGGAATTTTAAATGATGCCATCGCCTTCCCGGCGATTATGAAGAAATGTACGCATTCGCCTTGTATGGCTTGGCAGCGCTTGTGGAATGGGTGCTGGCTGATTAATTAGGGAAGTTTTCTACTCGGAAACTGGTGCTTATGAGTCGATTGGCATGGGGCTTGTAGTTTGAGAATTTATGTCCCAAGGAATGGAGGGTGGGTTCCAAGATGTTTTATACCTAATGTAAGGTTTGCATCTTGAACTGAAGTTGAATTGAACTGGAAAGTTTGTTCGTTTCTTTATTCACTCTGACGCATGCTCATTTATAACTCTTGTAAGCTTAACCCTCGTACAATACTCAGATTCGGATGAGTCACTCATAAAATGTAGCACTAAAGCAACAGAAGATATTACCTTATAGGACTATGCTTCGTCTTCTGTTCAAGAGGGTCCCAAACGGCCTAATGAAAGTGACCATCAATATATGGTACTCTACGTACTAGCTCCTAAATTTCAACCGCTATAAACCACCAGATCCATTTCCAACTATGAAGCTAGGTATAGAGACACAATAATCACTTCCAGGGCAATGAAAATCCGAGTGTTGTCCACAAGTTGTCATAAGTGCATCGCGGCAGTTACGGCTACGTTAGTAACGCAGAATATCTTCGTACATTTCCCAAAAGCTTCCAAGCTTCCAAGACAACTATGGTTATCCTTCGATAAAGCAAGGACCGAGAGACTTATGCGCAAGAACAGACGATCCCTTTCCATGCTTGTGGGTGTCTTTATGGGTCATAACACCCTGCGGTACCACATGAAGAAAACTGAGTCGAACGGCAATAGAACCCTGCAGAGGATGCGACGATGAGGAGGCTGCAAAGGACACATCCACTTCTTTTGCCAATGCCATGGTCTCCAGAAAAAGCGTCGTTTGCTGGATTTATATTTATTTCGAGATAGTTGAACTCCTTAACTACCTCGAAATTATAGTTATCAACAATGACATTCTGCCCGATGTTTTGGACATACTTCGTCTTGTCCTCTTTCACTTCAAGACCAACTCATTTCGCCTGCTCTTCAATCGTGGTAAACACCTCTACGATGGCTTGCTGGGATCTTCCGATGATGTCAATACAGTCTACGTATCCCAGATTTGTGAAGGATAGTGCCTTCTGCACTATCTGCTAAAACGATATTGAAGAAATCCCATGACAGCGCATCTCCTTGCCTGAACCCGGTGTACTTTTGGAAAAGCTCAGTAGAGTTGTTTCCAAGTTGCACAAAGCATCGCGTATTTTCCAGCATTACGCGACACATCTGGATGAGTTTTGTCGGTATCCCGAATTGGGCCATCGCCTGGTAGGGCTCAAGACGATGAATGCGGATTTAAAGCCTACGAAAATGTAGTGGGTTTCGAGGTTGGTTCTTCATTGACTGGAGGTGGGTTCTCTTCTTGACCTATCACTCTCTCTATTTGCTGTCGGTTAAGCTGGAAGCGTTGCTTAAAAGCATCAACAAGTCCTTGTATGTCGGTGAATAGGTAGCGTTCGCTTATTCGAAGAGCCTGTGTTCCAGGTTTGTAGCCAGCTATTGTTGCTCGCAAGACTCCTCAATATCCTCGAGAAACTGGGAAACTATGTGAAAGTAGAGGTTGGGTAGTAGAAGTTGACAGCACATTAGAAACAGTATAAAATGGAGTGGTGTATATGTAAATGGCTTCATTTGACAGCTGAAAACGTCACACCATTGTGTGGTGAATATTTTGAGTCATCACTTGACAAGTACAACTGTCAGGAGTACTATCGACTCAGGGTGTGCTCGGGTAGTCAATCTACAATTACAATTCTTGGTGTGCAGGAATATTTGCCATTTTGGATGTTTGCAAGAGACTTTGATCCCACTATTCACAGAGGGATACTAATGTCATGGCATAATTTCTTTTGTAACTTTGTTAACTAGTGAAAGGGTAACGCACTTGCTCCAATTTCACATTATCCCTTGGCCACTTGTTCACTATTCTATTCAGAATGATTCATTAGAAATAAATTAATTTTGTCGTTCAACGACACCACCTCCAGTCCAGTGAACCCAATTTATACATTCCATTCCCGAAACACTTGAAAAATTAGAAAATAATTAGAATTGATTGGTGAATTGTTTTGCCACGAATGAAATAAAATGCAAATATGCGCGTAGCGTACGTAAATTGGGATCATTGACATTGCGTTCTTTGCCCAGTTCTAGCTGCTCTCTATCGTCGTCGTCCAACAACAACAACAACACACAATTAAAATTCATAACAAAAGTTTGTACGTACAATTGAATTCGATTGAACTGCGCGCGTACACACGATACACCGCCGCCGACTCCTTTCACCGCCTCGGTGCGGTGTAGAGCAATTTGCGGTGACCAATGTGCGAGAGGTGTAATTCCAGAGTTAACGACCGGACAATTCAATTTCACAGTCTCGAGCAAACTATTTTTTTTTTTTTTGTGCTTGCTCCAAACCCAATCCGAGTACATAGTTCCAGCTATCGGTAGAGGGTTTGGTTTTTTTTTTTATCCGCTGGATGTCAATGGGTTCATTTTCATGAAATTTAATTAACTGATCGGAGCGGCGGAGGTCGTAAAATAGCCGAGCAAATACGATTACAATGCGGAGGCACATTTATTATTACAAGGCGGCTTCGACTCTGTGACGATGACGAGTAGCTCTGGGGGGATAATTTTGAATTGATTATGGATTAATGCATTTGAATGCAGTGGGTTGCGGATCGGAATAATTATGTGTCGATTGGGATATTAGTGGATGAAAAGGTTGCACATTAAGAGCCTCCAGGGGGATTGCAAATGCAAATGGGGTGTTGGGGTTAATTTCGGTACGAATGTGGGAATGCAGCAAGGAAATATAAATGAAATGGTGGATTTAAATATGCATTATGCAAGTCCGTGAGTGCGGTCAGCAGCTACTTCCCATAAATGTAACCTTTTCAGTTATTTTTTTGCAGTATTTTGCAGGAAAAAGGAATAGGTAAACAACTGTGTAAAAGAGTTAAGACTTCTTAAGAGAAAGCGGCGGAAAGTGTGTCCAAGAAATCATACTCAGCGTTGGGCGGAATTCTATAAACTTCTTCTTTCAGTTGAAATGCAACCTTCACTCTGATGTCTAAGGTATCATCTGGCGTGGAATATCTTAACTAAAAATCAGAACTGTCTCTCTCTCCCTGGCTCTGAACTCTTGGTACTGTATCGCTGAATTGTTACGAATTTCGCCTTGATTATAATTGATGACCAAGTTCCGGTTCGCTCTCCTCTTTATAAGTGCAGCCTCTGTATCAGTTCAAAGTTGTATAAGCTCTCCAGCTCCAAGAAGAAGTAGCTCCCTAGAGTCCTAATTTTTTGGACGGTTAGGGCAGAACAATCACACAACAGATGGCGAACAGATTTAAACTATGTTCCAATCCATGGTCAGTAATCTCGCCGTGCGTTATGATGCCTTTTACCAGAGAGGTTAATCTTTCCTTACTGAAGGCCAGTCATATCGCCCTGGCCTTTACACAGGTTTTAAGATCTACCCAGCGTCTGCGCTCTCGCCCGGAGCCTCATCATTTTCTATTTTTTCCCATAAGGAACTGATTATAACTACTACGAAAGGATGGGCCCGCGATAAGTGCAGCGTGTATCCTTTCCTAACATTTCCCTCGATACTCATATGTTCTGGTATCCACCAGAGGATCACCGCATTGGCTTAGTAGTTTTCCTCGTTGAGCCACAGTATGAACTGTTGTCTGTTTGGTATGTTTGATTTAGTCCAGAGACCTCCGGAGAAGCCTTTATTAGAAGATAGTATCTTAAATACTTCTTGTGGCGCCAATCTGCCAAACCGCCAATCTACCAATTCGACCATCCGCCAATCCGCCCATTAGACTGAAAGCCTATTCGCCAATTCAACCATCCGCCAATCTGCCAATACGAAAATCTGAAAATCCGCCAATTGGCACCAATTATGTGCACCTAAAGAAGCAAGACATCAACTCACTCTCCGTAAGAAGGAGAAGGAGAAAGGAATGCTTCGACTGAAGGCTAGAAACAAGATCTTGTATCAGCGACCACCAAGTTACATGGAACCGAAGACGATAAGCCTCAAGTAAGACGCGTAAAGTCACAACTAAGATCAATGCCACTAAGATACTTCAAAGAAATAACCCAACACCACAGCTGCCAAAACAGATCAGCACACCAGTGCCAAGAAAATGAAGGCATTTGCTGCTCAATGACAAAGGACATAGCAAGAAGCAAGCAGTTCGCACGAGTTCTTTTCGTATTGCCATAGGTTTTCTCACAGGCCACGTGTCATAGCTTTTATGACATCACAAGACAAAGTATGCAGAATGTTCAAGGATGACAAAGAATCAGCAAAACATAGACTGTGACTACTTAAGGACAACACGTCGTTGTTACTTAGGACAAGTTTGCATTGAAGCAGAAAAAATAGCTGGCAGTTCATTCACAACCTTGAATCAACTTTAAGATATGAGGAAGTCACAATAGACCCAATGTGGGCTTAGTATTATGGAGACTAAATCCCTGCTACAATATGCTCTATAAGCGGTAAAAAATCAGGATTCAAATTCCCAATCACCCCTTACTTAACCCACATACAGTGTAATTAAAAAGACAAAAAAGAAAATCAACTCTTCCCCCGAAAAGCCTTCCATGACATCCATTCAACTTGCAACGTGCTCATAGAACCGTTCACTTGCCTAATATACCCGATCTGTGTCAGCTCCAACTTGATTGATAGGCGAAGGTCTAGTCTCATCATTGTGAGACTCACTGTATCCGCAGCTGCAACAGCAGTTCATCTTGAAGAGCAGCAGACAGACAAATGACAATATTGAAATCCGTCTCTTTGGCTGGCATAACTTATGGCCAAAAGCCCACGTAGAAACACTCCATTCGACTCCATTGTGCGGCGATTGTCAACGCGACTCAAATCGACTTGGACAAGCCTCCACCGCACCAATCCTTCTTCACTCGTCTCACGAGGCAATTATTTTTATTATATTGGAATTGATATCCTTTCAATCGACAAAGACAAAGTCAACGACTACGACGACGACGACGACTCTCCTCCCAATTATCTTTGCATTCTATCCCCAAAAGAATAATTAGGTAGTTGATTGACATGCGGGATAAAACGACATACACTCGGAATGCCATAGCAAATTATCGTATGAATGGACTAGCACACATACACTTAAACACCCTGGATTTTTTAAAGAACCCGTTCCGCTCATATATTCATCCAATTACAATATGTTTAACTGCGCGATATCTTTTTATTAAATTGGATCCCGCGATGAAATCCATTGTTCATGTCACCGATTAATCCTTTTATCTCCTTCGTCACTTCTTTTATCCGTTTGTGAGCCGTTTACGTTAATTTTTTTCTTCTCTCTCTTTTTCATGATCTTCTGCCGAGACTTCATTCACAAGAATCTGCAGAACAATTGGTAGGCAGAAGCAGAACCAGCAGGAGCTGGAGTTGGAGTCTACCTCATTTCAGAGGCCATTAGTTGGGTTAAATATATTGGCCGAACAGAGGTAGCCTGTCTGAGGCTGCGTTGTGCACGTTTTGCTCGTTTCTTGTGGCGATGAGCTGAAGATTAAGTTCTTATTCTCGATGTGGTGCATCGCTTGCATGCACAGTGAGCTGAAAGTCTTATCGGAATCTTGGAAGGACTTTTGCGAAAATAAAATGAAATTCCATTTAACAGCTTCCATTGGGCTACTGGTCATGTTTATTACACTCTAAGGGGTGCGATCTGTGCAAAACCCTTTGCGATAATCGCACCTTTTGCCAGACAAAGCAATGATAGTGTGAAGGATCTGCTAGGGGAAATGCTTTTAATGTTAATTTATTCACTAGCTTTGTTTTGAATAATATGG
Organism: Chalcosyrphus nemorum; assembly: GCA_949716465.1. NCBI lineage: Eukaryota > Metazoa > Arthropoda > Insecta > Diptera > Syrphidae > Chalcosyrphus > Chalcosyrphus nemorum. The sequence continues at coordinate 6,606,159 of OX454333.1, forward strand.
ATTTTATGTTTTCGGTTAATAGTTTTGGATGATCGTTACACGCTTATTGTGCGCACAAACACCAACCACTGAACAACGAAGAAACATTCAAATTACAATAACAATAAGGACTTAAATAATAAACAATTTCCAATTAGAAAATCATTCCTAGACAAAAGTATAAGCCCTGGAATTGGTGTGTCAAATTAACCCACAAGGAACTTAAAAGTTACTTAAAATAAGGGACCGATGAAGGTTAACTAATAATTTCTGTCATACAACTCACTTACTTACTTACTTACTTACTTACTTATGTCCTGTATCCCCTTGTGGGTCCTAGGATCTCTACAATGCCTACGCGCCACCGTGTGCGATTTCTGGAAATGTGCCCCACCTCTTCACAACTCTTTCCCAGTTGAGGTGCTTCCTTCTTAACTGTTCTGCTCCACGCACTCCTAGAACCACCGCGTAATCTGTTCATGGCCCGTTCTCTGATAAAGCAGTTCGTTAGTGATATGGTTTGGCCAGAATATTCTTAAAATGTATTCTTAAAATGTGTCTACATTTGCAGCTTCCTCGTGGTAGTGACGGTCACTCTCCATATACCAGCACGGATTCAACGTTGGAACGGAACAGTCGTAGCTTGGTGTTTAAGGTAATTGCATTACTTCGCCAAACTGTGGATAGTATCTCAAACGTAGATGCTTTGCCTATTCGGCTGGCTATATCCAGTTCGGTTCCGCCATCGATTGAGACACTACTTCCAGGGTATTAGAAACTCTCTACTCTCTCAACCGTTTGTCAACCGTTTGTCATACAATTTAGGTGGATAGCGGATTGCAAAGTCGATTTTTCTCTTTATGAAGACAAATGTGCCGATGTCTTAGACTTATGTATTTCTGGTTCCATGCTCAAATCTTCACCGCTCTTAGTGAAAGATGACTTTGTCTAGTCTGACCCTACTTAGAGCCGGACACTTGGAAACAGAGTTATGAATTGATCCCAATTTATTCAAAATATTTCAGCTTCGGTAGTATGCATTGAGGACAATTTCTACTACGGTCGCAAGAAACTCTTTTATAGGAATTGACCTACATTCCCAAAATCAGTTGACTTACACATTACTGAACAATATGTGTATGTAACTTAAGTTGCTATGACTCGAATCTCTCATTGAAAGGCACATACTCGAGCCACTGATTTGAGTCTTACTGAAATCATAAGCTAAACAGTGCTGTCATTACAGATTGAAACCAGTCCCAACATTAGAGCTGTTCTTTCTAGCGATTTTGGGTCAGCTGTAAGGATAAGGGACGCATGTCAAGCTTCATTTTCGAGGACACTGTTGTGAGCAGGGCTTATTAGTTTCATCAGCTTTTGCCTTTCTTTATTGAGGTCATTAGCAAGATTATTGTGTCACTTAACCGCATCCACTCTAGTCACCGATTTGCCTTCGAAAAGTATCTGTAGGCCTTCAGGTTTATTTTCGTCACTGCACGTTTTATAGCAGCCTCTTTGAGATTAGATTTTTGACAAGGTTCTTGGGATCACTTCATGACAATCCCAACTGAACTGATGAGTCAGCCATTCATGGAACCCGATAGTTACGATAGACGTGTTTGATTACTTTGAATTCGTGACGTCGTTCAAAAGCAGTAAGCGAAGGCAGCTATGGAGAAGACCTCAGTTCGGTTGCTGGCTGGTGATAAGGCATTCCATGTATAAGACTCTGTCTGGTTTCACCTTTTATGCAGAACATATGTACCAGCAAGATGTGGAAAATTATCTTTTTTCTCGACTGTCTCGGCCTAAAATTGTTATTTGGAAAGTGAGTTACAATACTTCAAAGACTACGACATTTTTTGGCTCTACCCCCATCCTTGTTGTTATTTGAATGACATGGGAACTGTCAAGATCTAGAGACCTGCCATCCAACTTTAAAGTACCATATGCTTCCCAAAAGGGTGGTTGTCCATAAATCGACAGAAAATGGACAAAAGGGCCCCCCTCTAAGCATCTTGAGATCACTTGTATTACACAAATGAAATCATTAAAAAGCCATGCGTTGTCAGTTCACGAAGAAAAATAAAATGGGACAAAAGATCCAATCTTGTGGAACCCCATAGTTTACCTTCTCAGAAGTTTTTCTTCTCTCTAATATCTAAGCCGTGACTCCGTGACACATTGGCGTATAGTTTCCGTGGAATACCTCTTTTGCAAAGAATATTGTAAGCTAGATAAATACCAATATTTTCCTCCACTGCAAATTACTACTTCAATCCTCCTCACATGCCATTGGCAAACATATTATCTTGCCATTATCAAATGTTCCTGGCGATCCTCATCAAAATTCCACTGCTCCTTTGTGGCATTCAAATGTGTCCTAATATAAATTTCTTTATTTCGCAAATATGCCGCGCTTTGTTAAGCCAAAAAAAAACAAAACACCACAATGAAACCCTTTCGGGAATGTCTAACAAGGCACATGGCACGCTCTGAACACATCCCCGTGTATACACTATCAAATGGTAACAGCCGCTCCATTCCCGCCGCCACCACCGCCGCACAAAAGAGGAAGCCAAAAGCGATTTACGAAAATTAAAAAAGAAACTGTCAAATTGATAAATGGCCATGGCCTACAAATAAAAATGCAAAAGCCCACTCTTCGGGACTCATAGAAAGTGGGCATCCTTTTTTTTTGTTTTGCGCCCAAATCAGATCAGAAATTGAAATCGCATCTCACTAATTGGCTCGCGAATGAGGTTAGAATAGAATTCTTCCCATGGAACCGCACCGCTGAAAGTGTAGTTATCACATTCATATCGTGTTTCACAAGAATTAAAATCCAATTACGACTTTGTTGCCGGTAAACCGGAATCCATAATCCAATTAATCGAACAATTCACTTAATCATCGAGTAACTGATGTAGTTCTTGAGAGAGACTCTGCTAACCAGTATCATATTTCATTACATCTTCGGCGTAGGTTCTTGTGCACAACTGGACAGACGATTGTACTTTTCTCTCATCAGCATCAGACGCAGTGCTGCACTGGAGGCGGAGGGCATCCAGTGGCATCTTGATTCACCTTAAATTGTGTAGTCGTCGCTTGGTACTCGTAGCGATCGCGAGCGAAACGAAAGATCACTTTGGATTCATAAATCAGGTGCCCACTGACATATATCATTAAATATAATTGCCGCATATCATAATTTGCGTTTTGCAATTATAAATGACACAACATACATGGGAAAACGTGCGTCATAATGTGGATCCGAATGTAGAGTGAGACTTGTTCACGCAAAAAGTGGGCCAAAAAGGATTGTAGAGGATACTTCTGTGTGGAGATGAATGAATCGTGGAACTGTGATGACGACCCTAGGAGAGGGGTTCGTTCGGTATTTGGGAAATAAAATAGAGCTCATAGTTTGCGACAAGTGTACTGTGTCACACAAGTGTGCATTTGGGATACTCCATGGGACGATTTGGAACTTATGAAGTAACAGTCAGTATGTTCATGGATGAAGCACAGTGCTGCCAGTTGTTAGAGTGATCCAACTTGTATGAAGCTAAAAATGAAGCCCTAAAAGGATAGTGCAGCGTACTCTTAAAGAACGGACGCATACTATAGACTAACGAGGGAACTGGTTCAGGGAAGATCTGAACCTTGAAAAATATCTAAAACTCTCGGACCCACGCAGTGTTTTCTAGGCCGAGATTCTAGTTGTGCTCAAAGCTGCGGAACTATACTTGAGATGGGATCAAAATCCGGTTCTGATATCGCCATCTTCATTGACAGTCAAAGCGCTAGAGTCCTATGTGGTCAAATCTGCGGTAGTCAGGGATTGCAGCGCAATGCTCAGAGCATTATGCACGCACAGTCGCGTAAGATTGTGATAGACTGTGATAGACTTGCCAAAAAAGCTACGGAGATGGACTAATATAGATGGGCATAGGCTATTCAGAGCCCTGGGGCCAAAGATCAACCACAAAAGATCATTGAAAGTCATTGAGCTAAGGAGATCACAAGCTAGGACTATGATAAGGACACTGCCTTTTATGAAGGGATGCCAGTAGATTAGGACTATCTGAATATGATATTTCTGGATATTGTGGGGACTTTTTCTTTAAGAAGAGGTAGGTTCTTTTAACCAACCGAAGGACTTTCTCAATTTCTGCAGGGCAATCAATTGCTTGGGTGAATTGAATTGAATTGCTCACTAAAGGGATCGGGATGGGCGCATTATGGTGCCTACTATCTTTATGATGAACACATAACCCTTTTATAACCTAACTAACAATGCGTACAAATATTTACCAAGTATTCATGCTCCCAAACTTCTGTGCTAGTATATAGAGCCTGCTATGTACAAAGAAGCTGAAGACCAGCCTCCTTCCGCTCCTTGTCGATGCAGTTTCTTCAGACGACGTTACAGGCCATTGGAGCAACCTGAGCCACGTTAGCTGAATTCTACCCTTTTGAGACACTTTTAAGTTGGAGTTTCAGCTACACAGGCAAGTGTTCTACAAAGAAAAAAGATCATAATTGCTGCCATGATACAAATTTGATCGTCCCACTCAAGTACTAATGCCCCAAGCGCATATTGCAAATTCTAAAACCTTAATATATGACCAACCACAAGCACGACCTCCAGCTGTTTAGTAAACAAACTGGCTGGCGCCTGTATTAATTGAATCCCAACTAATCATCCAACAGCTCCCGGAGGCTTCTTTGCATCAAAGAACAGCACTATTTCATCGAAGAAGTAATAACTTAATGCCAGCCTCACACGCAGTAGGTGTTCGCTGCAGCCGCGCTTACGCTGCTGCATCGTGTACAGCTAATAAGTAGGCGTGTAACTTATCATTTCTCTTCATTTCCATGAGTAACATCATTAATGCTGCGCAGATTATATTAATAGACTTGGCTGCAAGTCATTAGTACGGACAGACAGACTGTGTGTGCGTACAGAGGTGCACACTCGTATTTGTTTGCTGCGCGTCGTCGTGTTATAGTCATCTTTCCCCTGGTTGACGCCTGTCTTTTACGTAAAGGGGTGAATAAATTTTCCATAACAAATATACATTATGAGGAAATTATACATTTTTTATCATGACCTTATAGGGTAGATGCGCCGATGCACACAAATGGAGCGAGTATATTCCATTTAAAAGTCAAAGGACTTTAAACATGATCCTGTGATTCTTAAGTGTCCCAGGATTTGTTCAAATCTACACTCGTTTCTTTGTAGAATACGGTGCTCTAGAACTGGTTTTAGTTTCCCTGCAGCTTCTCTGCAACATTCTTCTGCAAATTGATTTGCATGCAAATTTTTCCTTCTTTTTGTTTATAATTATCACCTTCACGTGTTGGGGTGGGATCTTGTTTCTTTTTTTTTGTTTTGTTTTTAATCAGACATTTTACAACGACGTTCAGTCATTAAGACCGTACATCGTAAGTTAAACGTCTGTCAGACGAACGAGATGTACATAGTTCGCTCTCAAGGAGGTGATCACTTTTAATTTCGACTTAATTTCGTTTTAACTTGTGCTTGGTAGGAGTTTGTTTTGTTTTTTTTTACTGAAAGAATTTATGGAACTACATAATTGTGAATGTGGATATTAATTAAGAAACAAATGAGTATGTGATGGCAGAAAGAGTATTATGGCAGACAGACGCGCAAACACACGGCCATGGGTGGTAATAAGGTGTCGTGTTAATTGCCTGGAAGGAGATTTTCATTGTTTATGTTAAAGACTGGTTTTATTTTTTTTTTTAACTCTAAACGGGTTGCAAAATTCCTGCATTCTTTAGGGCAGGCTGTCTGATTGGGATTGGGATGCCGATGCCGGGTTCGAGGTTGTTTTCACTAATTTATAATCCATCGTGTAGAGGGTTTCAATAATGAGTTATGATTGTATTTAAGGCTGTAGTCGCAGGGCTTTGTGTCTAAAAAAGACCAACATTAGATAGTGAATAGCTTTATCCAAGTGAGCTGATACAACCATAGGATATAGACATTGCCCTTGCCCCAAAAATCGGGGTCCTAAATTATGCTCTATGTGTCCCAAATGTCGGCCACATGTGGCCACAAAAGCATGGAAAGCCAGCAGAGGTTCGGTTTCGCTTTTTAAACAAATACAATCCCTGCAGCGATGTTAGTTATGAATGGAGTGTGCAAGAAGTGCGGTGACATTAAGAACACTTTCAATGGATCACTGATGGACGACAGGAACAAAAAGTCTACGGAAATGCCAACAGAGTTGGACTCGCTCTCAAAAGGCTTGAGGTATAGAGTTATACCGAATTTTAAGCAGCTGAAGTAGGAGGGTTAAGCTTCTACTTGAGACATATGCCCTGACTGCTTCCCCATAGGCCAACTACTATGGTCTCCGTCACGAGGGAGATAAACATAGCAATAAACGTCAGAAGAACTTCTTGTGGCATGCAAAGAAAAATTGAAGAAAATGAAGCACCTGGTGCGGATGGCATCACAAATAAGGCAATCAAGGCGGCTATTAACTTGAACCCTGACATCTTTAGAGGATGAGGTTTTCCCCACACTATGTACACTACAAAACTTAGTGCTACACTTCCAAAGGACCCGGAGAACCGTCACCGTATCATCCAATATGCCAAGCAGGTATTTGAAAAGATTCTGGCAGGCTGCTCGCCATGGCGGTGAAAAATGGTGCCCTAACTGATCACCAGTACGGCTTTAGAATGTCATCGATGCTATAGAGGCGGTAGTAGGTACAGCAGCTGAAGCAATACAGGGAGAAAGGTGGAGAGGGGGAACGAAGAGATACTGCGCAGTAGTAATGGTCAACGTGAACAACAAATTGGTCATTTATCAGAAGGTCCCTTTCCAGAATGGATACATCATATTACCTCCTAAGGACAGACTACTTCAGCATCAGGAAGCCGAGATATCAGACTTATGATGGAGCTCAGCACTACAATCTTCCCACAGGAGTTCCGCAATGATCGGTTCTTGGACCTCTCCTATTGAACAACGGAGTTCTGAGAATATCACTGCCAGAGGGATTCAAAGTGATTCGCCTTGCCAACAACATCGCCATGGTCACAATAGCCAAGCATGTCCATGAGGTGCAGTCCGCCACAGATGAGGCAATTACGATAGTAAAGGAATGGCTGGAATCTATCGCTCTGAAACTAGCCGCCCACCTGACCTGGTGACCAGTCACAGAACGGTGGAAAATGCAAACTATCGTTTGGAAATCAAATACTTAGATCTGAGGAATCGCTGAATTACCTTGAGTCATGCTCGACAATAGGCTACGCTTCAAGCCCATGTCGAGTATAAGTAAAAAGGCATGGCTGATAGGCGGACCGGGATCCTGCTGTTCAGAAGAGTCAGCTTCGTCTGTATGCTCTATGCAATCAGAGTAAATAGGGGCTTCCGAACTATTTCCGACGAAGCAGCTTGCGTATTAGCCGGAATGGTCCCAATCGACATACTCGCGTAAAGAAATGCACCTTAGGCGGCCCTCGTACTGACAAGCGGCAAAAGTATCACGGAGGTAAGGGCAGTCTCGGCAACGCTGTGGCAAACCAGGTGGGACAACTCTACTTAAGGTTGGTGGATCCACAAGCTCATTCCCACTACAGAAACGTGTACAAAGAGAGCGAGGGGGAAACTGTTACTAAAGGTTGTGTTTTATATAGTTTGTGCGCAGAACCCCCTGCGCAGAGCAGAAGTACTAAGAAGAGCCCAAGATTGCGCCTCGGAAACTATAGCGTTTGTTTCTATCAGGCTTGATATTCCACTTAAATTGCAAATTTTTTAAACCTAAAGCACAAATTTATCTACATACATATGTATGTTATGTATGCACTGTTATATTCGAAGATTTTGAAGTTTCTTGAAACCGTTAGCTATAGAATGCAATCTCAAATGTATCACAATAGAATCTCATTGTGGTAGCAATGACTAGAAAATTTGTAAAGACATTCTTGAGTTAACTAAAGCCATTCTTTTCTCCAAATAAAACATATTTACAACAATAGCCAATCGATTAGAAATAAATTACAATCTAAATTTCCCATTCACCAACAGCAATCGCAGTATACCGCATACCACCTACAGCGCTACCCTAATTGAACAAAATCACATAACTTTATTTCACAACTCTATTCGGATTGTTTATTTCATAAAAATGTTAAATTCCTCAGATAAATTCCAAAAGATAAAGCCTGACATACTTTATAGCGATGTACACACGCTGCCTACACCTGGATCCTAAGCCAACGACAACAGTGCAGCCGTAACATAAATATTACCAATTCATAAATATTACGAAATAATAATTAAAAATTAAATATCACCCCGTTCCCGAGGACCAAACCAGACCAGCATTAAATTAGATTTACCGATCGTCGATCACCAGCAAAACCCAATTAAAATCAGCTTAGTATGTTTTATCGTCCCGAAAACACACACACCACCACCGATCTGAGAGACCTCTCAAATAAGTTATCTCCAGGAACAAGTTTATAGGAAAAGTGTATACAAAAAATAATATCGGAGACTGGAAAAATCTTATTTATTGTATCGTTTCGAGAGTCGCCCGGACTTTTGTTTGCCCACCAAAAGTGTGATAATGATTTTCTTTCTTTTTGAGTCCCCCCCCTTCGATCGTAGAGAAATAAATCTTTGCAATAAAATATCTCAATGAATGTGTTATTGAAAGAAAATCGATGAAGAAGAGAAAAAGAAGAAAAAAAAAATACAAGGATAGGACCCCACAATTGCCCATTATCGGGGATTAATGTGCGCGCTTCGAAACTAGGAAAATTTTCAGAAATTTATTACTTTTTGAATAATGACCTTCTGGCGAGGACTCTACTCTCCTGCCCTGCCGGTGGATGGAAACAAAAAAACAGCACATTAATGGTCCGCAGAACAAGTAATAAAGACATTCATTCAGAGCAGGTAATGGGCCTCCAATTGTGTAACACATAAATTGGTAGAAGTGGAAACTGCCACTTCAGTAGATGTGCAGCAAAAGATGCACGGTCGCCGATAGGTAGTAGGAAGGAGGACAATTAACTATGTCGCGCGTTAAAGGTCCTTTCGATGCAGAACGAGGAGGTACATACCTATAATGAATGTGGACTTGTCTTGATTTATATACGTTTTCCAATTGAATTGAGCTGATTCTTTTCTTTTGAATGAACTGTATGATGACAGGTGAATATCGCAGGACCTATGTCTGAGAGTGTGACATTTTATTTGGTGAAGCAAAAGTGCTGGTGGTCCAGAGAAATATGAAATATTGTTTAATTGCAGAGTTTATGAATGAATTTGGGTCAGGTCACGATTCTATTGGGAATTTGTGGTCAACAATAGGTAGGATTTTTTTTTAGGAAGAAGTCTTTTCGCTTGGGTCAGCTCAGAATTGGATTTAGCATTGTCTCGGATCGATTATATTGGTAGCATAGGTGCAAATATCGGGCACTACAATTTAGTGATTTTAAATGGGTGTGTTAAGACTTGATTCCTGGAAAATTTTAACGCCTTTTTACAGCTTCAACTTCCGCAAAGGTCTGAAAAGCATCCTACAATGTTAATGCCATGAGAAACTTTATCAAATCTCATTTGCTCTTTGAAAACTGCATCCAAAATACAACCTCCTCTATAACACGTACAACATAGTTGGGGAAAGCTATGCTTTTTCTTCATAAATTACCTTTCCAACTTGAATTATCAACCGAATCGGAGCCGAGACCTAAATTCATAGATGTTGTGTTCGGTACATATTTTTGCACGCTTTGAAGGAACCCCTAGCTTTATGACGAATTAGAAGAGCAGTTCTGATTCTTGAGACGTAATACTCCTGAATGTTTGTCAGACATTTGCAAAGGGTGTGACCCTGAAAAAACATGGACGGTATTTTCAAGGATTCCAAGACGAAACCCCCTGCAAAGTAGTCCATCGCACTAATAAACGCACTTAATTACAAGGACGTCTGACAATTGGCCGATATGGGCCCACAGACAGCTAAATGAAACGAATCCACTGCACGCGGCAAAATATTAAGTTGGTTGTCTGCACCCATGAAAAGTAAAGTGCGATTTATTTAGAGGTATCTTTTTCATAAGCCAAAAAATGAATAAAAATCAATTTTATTGGGTTGTGTTTATTATCAAACAAACGTGTTATTCTTGGCATTTATATTTTAAGAAATCTTCCTTTCAAGTATTGGTTCCAATTATCAATGACGCATCCGGCTTCCATTTCCTTAATTATATCCAGACTTTACACAACTCCAAAGGAAAAAGTGTAGATGTATATTGTTACTTGATCTAGGCATGTAGCACAAAATTGTCTTTACAACGAATTGTTCTCACAAGAAATCCTGGAAGGACAATCCTCGTTTCACGGACTGTGTGGCAAGTACCTATAAAGTCGTCTTGTTGGTACGAAATATCCTCCAGATTGTGGGCAGATTTCAGGCTGCAAATAGTTCTTGCACCATTGACGTTCTTAAAGAAATATGCACCGATAATTCCATATCCAACCGTCGTTTTGTTTGCATGTAATGGCAGCTTTACTACATGTCTTCAGCCCAGATATAGCAATTTTGCTTATTGATGACTAAACCAAAAAAATGTGGCTCATCACTAAACAACTTTTTTCCTTTGAGTGCACGAAACACGTTCAAACATAATAAAATGTCAAACTACAAAAAATAAAAATACTTTAAAGAATTAACTGTCGAATACTAGAATCTGTCGACAAATCTATAGACAAAACAGTACCTCTAAAAGAATAACTCTTTACCAGAGACTATCTGCAAGAGGACATTTGACCTGCTCTAGTTATTCTATGGTGATTGATCAATTTCAGAGCCACTTACACAACGAAGGACTTTCAACTCAAAGAGATATGAAAACGCCACCTAGTAAACAATTCTTTACTGGACATCTACCTGTAAGTTATACGCATTTAGTGCACAGAGAGAGCCGAGAGCCCATCATCACTGGGCGAATGCAAAATGTCATAACAAAATTTAATTTTTGCTGTCAATTAGCAGTAGAATTTATTATTAATATTTACTGCAACTATTGATGTAAAATATTTGATAAGAATTTCTTGGAAACCCCATCTGATCGAAACCACAGAAAGGACATCAAGGCCTTGTGGGCTTTATCCAAATTTTTATGGAAAAAATAGAGACTAGAGCCCATAATAAATAATTTACTGAAGATATGTAGGTACATCACTGTGCTAAGGTTATGGCGATTTGATGTTTTGTACTACAGAAATCTATCACTTAGGTGGCGCTACAGTTCAAGGTAAACCTGGGCCACACACAAGAAGCCTCTATAGTCAGCTTGACTTTGAAATACTCGTAACAACTTCGAGTTTTGTCCTCCAATTTGGGTTCCTCTCAACTTATTTGCACCACATTTTGTGCGCCCTTATACGATGCTTTGACCCGAAATAGACAGCAACTTGTAAGATCTATTGTATTAACCGTAATGTTAACTAGAGCGAGATTTAGGCTTGTGATAAACATCTATGGTGCCCAAGTTTTCCAAGTCTTCGCTGGGCTAACTGAAACCCGCGGAGTTGTCTTTACAAGTGAGTGATATGCCTATCTTCTCACCAAATTGTGCGCCCGGTTATTTTTTCCAAAGCCTTCGCACCTATGGGATCCAAGTAAGTTGAAGCAATCTCATATGAATTTTGAACCTAAATTAAGAGAATTCAGTGGCCTTACGTCTGAAAATATGTACATATGTAGATTCGAGTTCCAATCATATTTCCTCGCAAATTCTACAGCGGGAACTCTGGCCTGGAAGATAATGGCTTTCGAAACACGCGTGCTGTGTTGGAACAGTAATTTTAGTCATAGTACGTAAAGATAATGATTATACCTTCTCTTCTACTCTCTATCAAACAACACAATGCCATCGTACTTGAACGGATTCATTAAGGACTTGCAGAGAATTACTTGTTGCCTTTCACTTTGATTTTCAAGATTCAATCATTCATATTTAATAACCTGCTTATCCTCCGTTAGGAACATAAGTGCTAGTGCAAACAACCAAGCCCTCTTGATCTTCAAACGAGAGCTTGATTGATTTCAGATTCAAAGCAACTATCCAATTTTGCCAGTGCCCCAAACCAAACCCAAACCACTAGATGATTGATCCTTCCATTTGAAGAAATATGTGTCTTCATCTATTCTGGTGCTTCTCACGATAAGTTATCATCAGTAAAACAAAGAATTATCATTTCAGCTGCTGTTGTCTGTAGTCTTATTCTTTTGGTCAGTACAATAGATGAAAGGAGGGATAAGCATCGATTTTAAGACAAATAACCAAGTTTTGATATTAAGTTTGGTCCTCCTAATATAAGATCGAAAAAGCCATAGCGAGACTGATAAAACCTAATCCTCAAGAGACAGATATTTTCCACCTGTTTCCACGGAACAGCCCTTAAATAAAGAGTGCACTGAATCAATTTTTTTTCCGCTGATGCTGAATCCTCTATTATTACAGGTCACTAAAAATCTTCTAAGCGAAAACACCTAAAGCTTGAATCAATGAAGACGCATATCTACAAAGCATTTGTTCCAATCGAGTGCCGTTTCAATGACCATTCTGATGGTAATTAGATGGTCAATAGTACTTGTGAAGTTATGGAATAAGCTTCTAGCATTTTTGCAAATACGGTTCTGGGAAGACTAAATCTACGTTGTCTTCTTTTTTAAATGTGAGGCAATCACTCGAGTTCATTAGGTTCTTCCCTGCTTTCCCAGGTCACTTTGGCAACAAGGGAAAGTTATTGTGCTCCTTATTTTTTAAGCTAGCGCCAGAATCCGTCCATCCTATCCTAGACTATATATCTGACATACTCAGTATTTTGTTTAGGATTAAGAACCTCCGAAAGTGCTGCGCAAGAGGTCTTCTTCTTCCTCGGATAGAAGCATACCATTGGAAGGAATGACTCCTTCAAAGATATATATTTGTTGCCTTGATCTAAGTCAGTGGAAACATCTCTGATCACATTCCAAATTCACTCCAAAGTTATTCTCTCTTCACAGCAATCATTTTTATATAATTTTCCTTCAATTGTTTCTGCTTTCACACCTCTAGACTTGAAAAGGCTTAGATGGGGTAAAACAGCTCACTCTAAACACGTACTTTGTTCGGCCTCTTTGCTAAGGATAATCAATTATATTCCCACTGCCATTGTGACACTCATTTTTAATATGTCAAAACAGCACCTGATAACTTTCAAAACCATTATTCACCTCAAAGTCCACTTCCAAGCCAGCATATGCGACTCCCACGCGAAATCCTTCAAAGAAAACTAAAATAGACATTCTAATTAATTGGTCCGCCAATTGCGATAGAAAACAATTTCACGACATGGTTTTCGTTTTTGCGTGACTTGGCTTTTTGTTTTCTCCTGTGTCCCATTCTGTTTACTTCGCCCCTCTGCCAGCCAGGGACTCTGAAAAAGTGTCGGAGCAGTTTTTCCGTTTCATTGCGCGATAATTACAGCAATAAACTAGCAACTAACAAGGATTGCAGTAGGTCATGTGTTTCAATTAAGTCAACCCACTACCACTAGTGTGGCTTTTCAAATCTCGTCGCGTCGGTCTCTCATGGAGATTTCACTTCACCAACGAACGAGGAGAATTTAATTGGAGCACACAGTACGACCGAAGACGAAACGAACAAAAGGAAAGAATGACGAAGTAAGGACACCGCAAAAGGGTTTGAATTCGTTTACACTGCCACCACCACTTGCAGGACTCGAAAGAAAGAAATCCTGCTAGCAGTCCCAAGAAGAAATAATTAAATTCAAAGACCGACCGAATTAATTGGTCGCGATTTGTGTGTAATGTGCAGAATGGGTATGGCGCTCCATTGGACACTAGACGCGAGACGGCACCGGGTAATGTAGTAGCGCACTTACAGTTACATGCAATCAGCTAATGACATTATTTACGCGATGGTCTGGCGCTGTTTTGCTGCCGTTTCTTCTCTGTGGACATAAGAAATAGCTGCCGCGCGCCGGTCGGAGCGAGTAGGTGTTGAACTGTGCAGCGGAAGATTAAGACCTCATGTAGGCTTTTTATAGTGTTTACCTCCTCCTGGTGGACCAAAGTGAATGGAAAACAATTTGATTAAATTGATTCCTTTCGTGGAGCAAATGGCAATTGGTAATAGGAACTTGTAAAGCGAAGTGAGAGCGAAAATTGGATTGAGGTTTCTTTGTTTGGTTATGGCAGGTTTTCATTTTTATTCGGAGGGACTACCTGGGGATTTGACTGTGGGAAGGATGGGAATGATGAGTATAAAATGGGAAACATAATTAACATTCACTTATATACGCACGAATATGCAAGGCTACAAACCGTAATGTGGGACACAGAATAAGCCCAGCGTCCGTTCTTCGTTAAATGGTCGTTCAATTTCGCAAATAAGAGTGAACATCAGATAGAGTGCTTTCAGCCGCTCATTCTATGTCTAAATTTGACAGATGGCAGAATTAAAATGAAACAATATCGAACTAAAAAATTTGTTAACTTGACAGATAGGCATTTACGAAAATTTACGAATTCTTACAAAAGCTGATCACATACGGAGAATTTTCGTAGTTTTTTAAAGAAGAGAGCGCTCTCGAGAGAGTAACAAATTTCTTTTTCATAGTTTTAGCTCTCTCTGAGAGAATTGCACTCCCACTGTTCCAAATGTGACCTATTATGATCATTTGTTAAAATTCACAGAACATGGAAAAGCATATCTTTCATAAGAACATATTATGTACCTAGTAGTATGTACACTGTTGCGGAAATTGACTGGTTTGGTATGCCAAACACCTTGCTGAAATATTTCAAAGCACATTCCATTTCGTCCAGTTACGACAATAACTCGTTTTTCCAAAATTTGAATAAAAAGCCATCTTCCCACTGGGATTTAAGATACCCCACGAAAAATTGTCAGTCGTACCATATTTTGATTGACCTAATTTTTAAATATCTTATGTGTCCCACCCATAGAATCCGTCGATCCGTTGACAGTTAATGCATGCATAGATTTAAGTTCACACATTCGCATACTGAAGTTGACGCATAGGAAAATTGAGAGAACGCATTTTCATTGGTGGAAGCAGAGAGAGAGAGAATGTAGAAAAACTGTCATCGCTTTTGACAATCAGCTGATTGATGTGACGGATTCTATGGCACTTAAATGTCAACGTTCAACGGTACAATGGAACAAAGGATCGACTGATTCTATAAGTTGAGCCCTTTAGTTTTTTTATTTAAATAAATATTTATTTATTTTTTTGTGTATAGGTAAGTGGAATATTAAACTCTATTTAGATGTGCGAAAAGTATGAAAAATAATTAAAAATTTAATTTAATTCACACGTGTGTTTTTTTTAATATTTATGATTGAGAAAATAAGTAAGTGTGCCGACGGAAGGTTAAAAGGTGAAGTATATTAGTCGGAAGCCACCGGAAGCTAATGTCAAAATTCTACATTAAGTTTTGTTCAAGTGCAGTAATTTCCATAAGTTGTCCATAATAGGAATATATGTTCGAAAGTGGCTGTCAAGTAGTTTCGCTGGCTGATTTGGAAATTCAAATTTGATGCATTTTGTACGTTATAAAATGTATTGTGGACTGTCGCTAGTTAAATTTCCGAGCAAAAGTGGGCAAAGTGATCGGAAACTTAAGGAATCAAAGCCCAAAGCTGTTATGGTTGCACTTATACAAATTTTTATATTCACACGGTTATGGGCGTGAATGCTGTCTGAATGCTGTCCGTAAGTAGGCAGCCATACAAATACACACAATGGGGGTTTCGTCGAATTTTCGATCAGTGTCGGCTCCATGCATAACATATAGTGGCTTTCATTCGCCTATTCCATATGGAATGCTGAGAATATGGAAAGCTAACCAAAAATTTAGGGTTTAGTCAATTAAAATATGGCTACGTACAGATTTTGACAGCAGGCGAACAGCATTTTCGTTGAATTATGACATTAGCATAATTGAATTAAGGCTGCACTTTAAATTTAAGATTTTTGACACACTTTTCGTCGATTTTTGCAAAAATATCCAGAATCAAATGTTCAAAACCTCTGAAAACTTCTGCCAGAATTTAGCACATGGAGCTATGTGCTTGCAGACGTGTGTTGAAAGTATGTTCTTGTGTTTGTTTGCGTTTATTTAAATAGACAAAGCGCACAAAGAGTGAGCTGCGCATAATCGGCTTACAGCAGTGTCAGTCGCTTGTAGTTCTCCTGAAGTTAGGTCCTTCTGTATCGTCATAAACTTGTACATCATACAAACATACATTCGAAAAGTGTACTCTTACATTCTGCTTGCGTTTGTATCAATAGACCACTGCACATGGATCAATGATGATGGGTTTTCGAGTTTTAATACTCTTAGATGTTTGTCAGACACTTTTCTGGATTCGAACTTCTCCACACACAATAGTCGAACGCACTAACTACTGAGCTATGGTACCCACCGTCTACTATCACTAGAAAGCTGAAAACGTCCATTAAAAGGTTCCTTTTTAAGGATATTCTACTTAAACTGTACCTTTAAGGAGCAGCCTCATCAAAGAACAAGTCATGAACCAGATATCATAAACAGACGAGGGCATAAGTAGCAGTGCATTGGCCACACTTTCCAAAGAGAAGACTAAAGAAGTCCGTAATTGCAATCGAGAACAGTCTAACAGACAGGATTCCATTAGTAACTTCAATGTAGAATAGTCTAAACAGAAGCACGGCTACGGCAACTAGCAGAAACTTGGAGCAAAAATTCATACACCATAATGCGAAGGCGTTGTAGAGACTCTAGGACCAACAATGGGCTACTTGACATGAGTAAGTATCAAACTATGTACACTATGTACACAACTAAGGCATTGCTCCGAAATATTCCAAAGAACTTAAGGGATTCTTTTAGTCTTTGCATCAATTTATCATAGCATCGTTAGCTATCCCTATACCCATAGGTAGTATTGTGATATAAGCCATGTGCCAAATTCCTTCGAATATCATTAAATATTCCATTAAGGAGTAAGGACCTACCAGGTGTTAAAATTCTCAATGAAAACACAATGCATTTCGACATATCATTCAATTTTTAAGTACGTACTTGAACCTGTTAACATCCTTAATTCCCATTAACAAAAAATTCGGTTTGGTTTCCAATAAAAAGAAAAGAAAAAACATTTCGGCATTTTATCTAAAGAGTCAATTATCGTGAGATAATTGAAAAATCATATTTATGCGTGACAACCCAACAAATACAACACTTTTTTCCGTTCATTCAATAAGTCCTTTTTTTCTTCCACAATGGATGTTGTATTCTCAGAGAGCACAATACTGCGGTAAGTCACAAACAAAAGAACAGCAGGATTAGAGTTAAAAACGGCCATTCTGCAAGGATAATTTCAAGTGGCAATTCCCATGTGGTTGCATTTTTTTGTTGTTTTCTTTGAAAAGGATCTATAATTTCGATGTGCTCATCATTATCGATTTCAAGTGAGAAAAATTGTGACATAAAAAGGATTTTTGTGTTTCTGTTCATTGATTTGGATTCGGTTTTCTTTAAAGGATTAAGGGGATGTATTTTTTTTTCTCTCAGGATTACAGAGTGGTCGCACATAGGTAGAGAAGTAATAAAGTACCTACTTGAGTTGAATTTTAGTCATTATGCAACATCGTTCCTTTCTAAAAAGATTGTTCAACATGCGCACGCTATAAGCATTTAATCTTGGACATCTTGTTTTACTTTCACTTAGATCTTCATCAAAATATATACAAAGTATAGCCCATCACAGCTATGTAAATGGATAATTAATTAAAAAATCATTCCCTCCCAACAGGTGATCATTACTCAAGACCAAAGGTCTGCAGGTACAGGCCAACCCCTGCAATTAGTTTGCTTTGATTGACCGTTTAAACTCACCTGCATGATAATTAATTCAATTAAAAGGCAGACAAATTTTCAAAAATCCCAACAAGATAACCCTTTTTAGCTGCAATTAAGCCTCTGAAATAACTTCATCGAAGAAGAACCCAAGGCTGTGGTGGAGCCACCTCTTCACGTCATGAGATATGCATACAATCAATCAGAGCGCGATAATTGAAATATGCAGGTTAGGAAGGCATCCAGCCTATGGGAGATGTCACTTCTCGAATCGCATGCACCTGACAGTTGGTATTTTGTTGTCATTAATTTTATTTTTTTTTTTTTTTATTTTTGTGATTTTTATCACGCATCTTTGGATTAAGATATGCGCTTCTATGTTATGCTCGAGATGCACACACAACGGTTTACATTCATTCATCAGTCAAATGAGGTCTCGAGGTAGTTTTGTTACGATTGACAGTTCGGTGGAAAAATATTTTGATTCGATTTTGAGTAATGGATGCTGTGCTTGGCGCTTCTTGAAGTCGCCTTCTTCCAGTTGAATGCGCATTTATTTATTTTTTGCTTTTTTTAATTGCTTTGGTTGAATAGCGTGAGAACGGATAATTTAAGAGGAATTAGCTGAGGGGAAAGTTATACTATTAAATGAGGACTAGGTTCTAAGGAATGTAGTCTAGGATAGTAAAGAATCATTAAATAAAAAATTCAAAGGTTTTTTGTTTTTGGAAAGTTTGCATTGCAAAGAACCCTCTTCGATTTGGATCTTATCTTCTTAAGCTAGTACTTCTGAGACTAAAGCTCAGCCCTTCCTTGCTATTGTGCGGGTTTCAGGGCTCAGTGGTTATTGTATTGGACTACTGTGCATGGAGATTTGAACCACAAGAATAACCAGAAAGTTTTCTTCATGATCCCGTCTCTTGTGAGTGTTAGGCAAACATCCAAGTAGTATAAATGCCATGAGAAGGCTTGGTTCTTAAAACTATAGTATATATGTTCAGGTGTGTGTGGCCTCATCTTGACTATCCTTTTTGGTCGTCTTGATGGGTCTTTCCTGTCGAGAAAGCAGCATTTAGTACATAGCAAATCACCAATTAAAACAATATTGGTGAAAGGATACAGCCTTGGCAGAGACCACCAGAGAAGCGAAACCCATACAGAAGTCTGTAGAGATGAAAATAAAAACCTGAAACCTTTTACCAACAGCCTGGCAGGTAAGGTAAGTCCACCATCGATCAAATCTTCACACTGCGACAGATCTTGGAGAAACCCCAAGAAGTCAACATCGATACTCATCACCTCTTTATCGATCTCAAGGCCGCTTATGACGATGAACTAATGTATAAAGCCATGTTTAGTCTGACATCCCTGCCAAACTTGTCCGCTTTGCAGGGTGACGATGGAGAACGCTCGTTGCTCCATCAAGATCGCTAATGACCGTACTGAGACCTTCGATGACAAAAATATTTTAGACAAGGTGATGCGCTGTCATGTAACTTCTTTAACATCATACTTCAGAAGATTGTTCGGAATTCACAAGCCAACACCAGTGGCACAAAAAGTCTGTACTTGATTATGCCGAAGATATTGACTATTTGGAAGAATTCAGCGGGCTATCACCGGTGCGTTTGCAAGCATTGAATCAGAAGCGCCCAAAATGGATTCAACGATAAACGAGGGCAAAGCCAAGTATATGCTGTCAACAAGAAGGAACAATCAACCCCG
This sequence comes from Chalcosyrphus nemorum, assembly GCA_949716465.1. Taxonomy (NCBI): domain Eukaryota; kingdom Metazoa; phylum Arthropoda; class Insecta; order Diptera; family Syrphidae; genus Chalcosyrphus; species Chalcosyrphus nemorum. The sequence continues at coordinate 6,625,808 of OX454333.1, forward strand.
ACAAATTGGGCAAAACGTCACAGTGGGCAGGTACAACTTCGAGGTAGTAAAGGACTTTGTCTACCTTGGCTCTGCTATTAACTCTAACAATAATATACCAGCGCAGAAATCAAGCGAAGAATAACACTTGCCAACCGCACAATTGGAGGCAATTAGCTAAAGACCGAGCTAAGTGGAGAGACTTATTGGTTGAGGCTCAGATTCACCCCGAACTGTAGCGCTTTCAAGAAGAAAGACCACGACGCACACTTTGATTTATCTGGAATACCTGATTGATACTGTCAATGAAATATATTTCATATTTAAGGCACTGTTTGATGAGGACCCGTAGCATGCTTATATGATCAACACAGGAGGATCCAGAGTAGCAACGTCCTTGGTGGACATCAAAGGTACTTTTGCAGTGTTGTTTGTTCGTTCTATGGCAATTCTAGATATTACCTAAATCACATCAGAAAACTTCGAAATAGATCACAATAAAATGATCTTTCCTCCTTGATCTTCCCATGTCTTCAGTTGATCTTCATCTGAAAAAAGCAAACAACCATTTAAGCCCATTCACCTTGGTTTGCGTAGATTTGACACCACCCAGCCATCAGCTATTTGGCGATTCTACTGTCGGTCTTACTTGCTGCTAGCAGGCTTCAATAATTGATCTCACGTAGCATAGGTAATACTGCAGGTTCAGGACACTATCTTTGGCTTCCTACTAGAGTCACTGAAATTCGGGCTCTAATCTATTCGTCGATCTTTCTCCAGGTTCCCTCGCCATGACTGTTCTCTGTGATTCATTTCGTTATTACCTCAAGCTGATTGCATAAAATCGGATTTCCTTGATAAGTTTGAAGCCGTTTAGGATCACTTTTGTTCCTATCAACAGAGAGTTCACACAAATATATTTCAGTTCAATGACTTCAATAATGACTTCAAGTCATTGAACTCTTTGAAGTTAGTGAACTCATCTGAAGTCTTAAAAGGATGTAAAAACATCAACGACTTCACTGACTTCAAAGACTCCAAGTGAATGCAATAAATGACAGAGACTTCAAAGTGACTTCAATGAATGCAGACCACTCAAAATGAATGCATTCATTTGGACTTAAAAACATTGCTTGCAGAAAATTATTGCTAAATCATGACTTCAGAATGAAAGGTGATTCATTTTCTTCGTTGAAGTCATTGAACTGAAACAAATAGATGACTTCAATGAATGCATTCCGAAATGATTGCATTCTCTTACAGCCTTGCCACTCATCCAAGCAGTTTTCTTCGTGAATGAATACCAAACAATCATTAAATACTCTAGGCACGTAACCCTTAATTAAGACGTCTCCTTGTCGATTTGTCGTCCTCAGGAACGTTAAGTTCGGTATATAAGAAGCGACCCAGGTAGTTACAAAGGTCAACATTCTCAAACAGCAATCACGCGAAAGTACCTACAAAGTCAAATACCACATCAATTTAGTGTATATCCTGGACAGATTTTCAAGTATAATTCCGACATATGATTGTCGTCCAATAACATGTATGCACTTCACAGTTTGTATCGGAAAAACAAACTCAATTACTCCCACTGTTTCGTCCTTCAACAAACCAAACTTTACATGCACCATTTCCTCTAGTTAGTGACAAGCCCTTTGCTGTGCGAATTTAAAAATTCTTAAAACAAACATCGTCCTACGAAAAGGATTCCAAAGGCCGTATGCGTGACCGCGTAACACCAGCAGTTGCATGCATGTCACCACTATCCAGCAAGGAGGCGAATAACAATTATGCATTCGTAATTACAACACAAATTCAGCAGTCCAGTCCAGCTACGACCAGAACACGTCCGGGAGCAGTTAAATTCCTCCGCGAGTCCAGGATAATTTATGCTCTCTCACATACAAGTACAACCAGCTCCCAGTTCGGAGCAACAACTGCCACGCTGCGCGACACGAGAACGTGTGACAAATCCCCCAAACGCGATAAAACGGTTCACCTGACACGCAACCCCAAACACACACAAAACACAGAGTTCGCAAGGCGACGCGACGCGATGTATGCAATTAGATAAGCGTTTAATAATAATTGCTGCGGAATTAATAGAAATGTTTTATTACAATAAATTAGCCGGCCAGATAAGTGCAATTCGACATTTTGCACTTTTCGCGAGGCGGTGGAGCTCGCGCCAATTACTCTTGGTAGCCAAAGCTAGAGGCAGCATCTATTCAGGTTGGGCGCGCACTCTTTATTTTTCTGCTTTTGTTTTTGTCGTGCAGCTCTGCACAATAGTCGTCCTCTGCGATGCGGATTCAAATTGCGAATGCGTGCTCAATGGTCCACCCCCTACGGCGCCTTGCCGCCGTCACTGACACGCCAGCGTATTTATTGTGGTTAATTATTTGTTTTCGTGACATCAATAATTAAACACTTGAAGCAGTGGTTCAGGTTGCGGATGCAGCAGCAGCTCTGCGCAGAGCCAACCATTCAATTGGGTTTTGCGCTCTGCTAATGAGGCCGCAAATGTTAACCCGGCTGACATCGGTGATTTATATAGTTTTTCGGTCGCAAGTGCTTATCTCTGGAAGTGAGATACGGCTGTGGAGCCGATGCCATTGGCAATTTCTCGGAGATTTCTTCTGAACTGCTTTTCTTTATTTAAGCAGCAGTAGCAGCAGCACCCAGATTGCTCCTGCTGTGCACACACCTCATTAAATGTACCGCATTATCTTCTGCTAAGTGAGATGCTTCCTTGAATTGCTAATGCGGTAACTGCGGTGTGATTAATTTTATGCGATCAATGAGTGAAATGAGCAGAGATGCGTTTCGTATAGATAAAAGTAGGTTCGAAGGCTAAACATTGTATGTTCAGCCGAGGTGGAGAGTCATACATTAGATAGTCATTGGAGTATCGTATCCGTTATATGTTTTTTACTTCATCAGCTATTGAGGTTTCCTTAAGAGTTTCACTTGGAAAGAGAAAGAATTTCAATGAGTGCATCGATTTAAAATATAAAGTACAAGTAGATGTCCTTACGGAAGGAAAGGACATTAAAAAACCTTTGCTGTACGTTAACATTGGCGTCAAGCTGTCGGAGATGGAGTCCAATTATTAGTTAAGCTAACAGCCTCTACGGAGACTGATACTGCGTTGGTTGCCTATGTGTGGAGTCAATCCTTACCTCCTGGGGTGAGCTTGTGTCTGCTGAATGTTTGCTAAGAGTGGATTGCGTCGCTGCTCCATTTCATCGGCTCCACTTCGTCTCTGTTCGTTCAGCTCCAGCAGCAGCTTGTCATTCGAGATGCTCCTCGGTGTGTAGGTGAATAGAAGTTCGTGCGGACTTGCCTTCGTCGTGCAGTTCGGGATCGTATTCAGTCTTCATTGGACTACTCTCAGGTGTTTTGTCCAAACTCTCCATTCCTCCGACCAATGCTTGCATTTCAGAGACAAAAGCATGAGGCTGCAATTCTCAACCTGTTTATTTGCCTTGGGCGTTATGACAGCTGTTTTGATGTGTTGTATCCCATACGGGTTGGAAGAGGGTGTTTCTCGGTTAGTGGCAATCCAAAATAGACATCCACTTCATGCAGTACACTGAGTACCCTCTTGCTTTCGGTGGTTTTCAAGGCCAAGGCCAGAACGTATCTGATTTTTCCCCTCCCTTTGGTGAAAGACCCAGGTACTCCATGTGAATGGTCGCGAATGGCAGAGGTTCTATGCTGCGAGGCTCCCTCTCGGGCCTGCCTCCAAATTTCTTCGCGAAGTCGCATTCCATGTACGACTTGAAGTAGCTTCTTGTGAAGCCTCTCATCTTCGGAAACCAGAACGTCTGTTTGATCCTTCCTTGCGCCTTTTCATCAGCGAGACGTCCAGGATCTACAGTTTTATGCCAGAGGGTTTTCCAGAAGCTTACATATAACAGTAACACTCTTGGATATCTGACAGAGGCTCATAAGAGGTGGAGCCTAAACAAACGTCCCCTTCCACCACTGATCCTCGCAGCACGGTGAGGAGGACTTCGGCCTAACATACTCGGCTTCTTCGCGTTGGAAGACATCTGCGCTGCATTTCGTTGTCGATTCTGTTTGGTTTTTCCCTCATAATGTTAACAATGGTTTTATTGCGTTCCTGCCAAGCTCCTTGTGGGTTCACCCAGTCTGTTTAAAAGCTGGTCCCGTCCTTTATAATATCGTAGACAGTGTCCCCTGTTTTCGACTGCTTCTGCGCACGTTCCACAATAACGGCTGTCTTCATGTCAAAATCTGTGGAGGTGTACTCTGAAATATGCCAGACCAGTAAGCATCAGTGTTCAGCTATCCGTGCTTCCTATTGATCGATGGTTTCTAGAGGTACCTCTCTTTCGGCTCTTTAAGAAGTTTGGCCACTACAACGATCGCTATATTGTCGGTGAAGCCAATTATTTTCAAGGCATTCGGAAGTTTGAGGACGTCGTCGTACATAAGATTCCATAGTAGTGGACCTAGTACGTAGCTTTGGAGGACAACGCCTGTGACGTTATACTGCCTCATCCCATCGTCGTTGTCGCACAACAGTATTCTATTTCTAAAATATTCCGTCATTATCTTCTGAAGGTAGTCCGGCACTCTCGTGGCGATAAGTGTTCGCAGAACCAAAGAGACCGCATACGATTCTACACAACGGCAAAGGTTAAGCCTGATTCTCAAGACTTCAACAAAACCAATTTAAATAAAACTAAACATCGATTTAAAATTGTTTTCCTTATTTTCCAATCAAGGAACCAATCATAAAACATAAGCCACCCTCGACAACTATAAATTTCAATTATTCTCCCAAAGTCAACCTCCCAATCAGTTAAGCAAATTAGGCCATTTACTTTCCAAAGTGGCAGCGCGAATTGTCATTCGGAATTAATTAAAGCATTTGAGTTTCATTCGACACTGCAAGATCAGTAGAAAAATAAAAATAAAAATGCGTGCCGGAAAGGTGTTCCACTGGCTAATGAGCCAATTCCACTAATTCCCTCTCTCAGATAGGTATGCTAATTTACGAGCAATTTTCACGGAAAAGGCAACACTGTCGCGCACGCATTTGCATACAATATCACAATTTATGGCGATCAACGATGACGACGACGGACGGTCAGTGGAATGAAATTGTTTTGAAATAAATTACATATTAGCGCATGTTAAGCGGGACACATTTGCGATAGGATTGTCTGATAATTTCTTGATTTGTCATTGTGCCTTGTGCTGAGGCCAATTACTGCACGCGATTGCATTTTGGCGCAGTCACCTTTTTTTTTGTCGTTGCATATGAAATTTTCTTTTGTCAGTTGTAAGCAGTTTTTTTGAGGAAATAGTTGTAGAATTGTGGAGTTAAGTGGGTTATTATGAAGTGAAATCAGAAATTGTAAGAGATGTCTGAGAACTGGTAAAGGCCAAGTTCAGCTGAGGAATCACAGTTGTACTTACTTTTAATTTAAATAAATATTAGGCTATAAGCAGCCCATAGGGGGCAAAGCGTAGCTCCTCACAGCATACGTGTTGTGGATAGTATACATTTCTGCACGTACAGAAGGGACCCACAGTTTTATGCCTCAGTCGAAGGGCAGGTGATTTTGGAGAAGCTCACACACAAATACAATAGGTACGCTAGGTGTTTGTCAAATGATCTCAAGAGATGGCGTTGTGAACAAAACCTTTTAGTACCTATTTTCGGGGATTCGAAAATAGCCACTCAACTACGGCTCCCATACTTACTCTTAGTTATATTCTATAGTAGGATTGTAGATTGAAGGTTGAGGTCGGAACTAGTCACCTTGTCAGTGCGGCCTCTTTCAGCTTATTGTGACTTTCTCATTCTAGTGCTCATTCAGCATGCCAGTCAACTATACATCTTTGAGTGAGTTAGCAGTAATATCCTCTGTTTCAAGGTAGAATTTACCCAAATAAGGATGTCGTGTTCTGCTTAAGCAGTCACAGTGACATAGTATATGTTCTGCTGATTCTGCATATATTATCTTGTGCTATCCCCATGACCATGAGATGTTCTTTCACTCGACAGTGTCCTGTGAGGAATCCAGTGGCAATGCGAATCTGACGCCTGTTGAGTTGAAGGAGATGTTTCCTTCTGCCTCAGTGTCTGAAAGCATGTATAAATGTTTTTATTGTTTATCGATCTGTTTGTAATCTCTCTGATGCAAAGTTCTATAGCGAAAATTTCGGCTTGGAATATGGAGTTACACTTGTCCATAAGTGCATGTAAAAAATTTTAGTGGTAACTCCGTATACTTCAGTCATAACCCCTTCATTTGCCTTGAATCCATCTGTGGACCAGACATGTGAATCACTGGCAAATTATGGTTTTTCATGTTCCCAACTCATACGATCTGGACATGTAACCTGGAATTTTTGACTGAAGTTGTAGACATCTGTCTGTGATTGTAATAGTGCAATATCTGGATGAACTAACTTAGGATTAGCTTCATCTTCAGCAATGAACATAAATTCGTAAACCATAGCGTCTCTCTTTATGGGAAGATGAAGCGGTGGTAGGTCGAGAATAACCTCCAGCAGTAGGCGTACCTTTCATTGCACCTGTAGTACATACACATGCTAGTCTTTGCAGGTTATTGAGCGTGTCCTGCGTAGTTCTTTGCTACGTCTTTTGTTACCATACTGGTGTTCTGTTTGTGACAATTAGTCTCACTATCACCGTGAAAGCCATAGCATTATTTTAGGGTTGAGACCCCAGTTTCTGTCAATAAGACTTTTTCTGGTCCATAATGCGGTCCTGATTTTGTCTATGGGTTTTTTTTAAATGAGAATTTCATCAAAGTTTTTCATCCCTAGTTAGACCAAAGAATGTAGGTAGATTTAATCGTTAGTGAAGACAACTAGTATGGTCTTCTTGGGGTTGACATTAAGACCAACTTTAAGGCACCAATCAGAAACAAGATTGATTTCTTAGTACCATGGCATTCCATCAACATTCAGTAAAGGGCAATACAAACTTGCCAATTATATAGACAAAGCTGCATACGGTATACCTTATTCTGCCGGCAGTTCTTCAGCTCTTCAGGCAGTTTGTTCAAACTTAGTTTACTAAGACCTAGAGCGCCTACTATAGACCAACTTAGTTAGACAGTCAACTTAAAGTCGTTTGGCACATTCGCTCTCTCGAGCTCACCCATACAAGTGCACGTTTTACGTTTGACAGCACAAGAATGCAGCCATTTTCTATATGTAATTTTTTTGTTTTGTTAACTGAACCATAACCTTCCGAAAATATTTTGGTCAAAAGGATTGAAGGAAGCAGAATGAAGCATTTACGTGTATAGTTAAATTTTGGTGTCACAAGCGCTCCGTCTATTTTAGGAAATGATCAACCAGGGGAATTGTGAGTTAACTGTCTGTTACACCTAGTCTATGGTGTCTAAACTAGAATTCTACTTTCGATACAAGGATTCGAACTCTTTTCAAAAATCTGCAGGGGCTTTCGGAAAAAGTATCCGTCAAAATCGAAGTCGGTGCCACCGGCAATTCCAATAAATTTATAGCCTCGTAGATTCGTGTACAAACTCATTTGATTGTGTTGAGCAACAAAATTCGACTAAAAATTGACGATGTTCATTTTGATCGCGTAACAAACTAATTCAACTGTTGAACAGCCCCATACCCCTAGTCGATCAGCAGGTTACTCAAGTTTATCTACTGCCTGATTGCGCAACGATTTGATGCACGACTTTTCCAACAATCTCTAAACATGCCCAACACATTGATTGGACAGTGTTGATAGCCTCGCACATTAGAGATCAATGCTTTAAATTGGAAATCGATGCTTTGAGCACGTAGTGTATGACTGACATCCAATCATTGAAACCCTCCTCCCATCATATCACTGGTCCTTGCAACAATAGCGTTAATTGCAAGGTAGGACTTCAGCCTTAAGTGCATATGTTGGCAGCCTGATGCTGCATAGCGTTTAATTGTTGCTCCTGTCTTAAGTGTTCCTTCATACCACGAAATGGCTGACAGAGTGTCGATGACTTGACTACTTCCCAAGCATCATCCATCTTTTCTCTATCCTTTCGGTAGACAATGGTACATGGTGAACATCTGGCGATATGGGTAGTTGTCATGTCTAAAAATGAGGTAAGCTTTAAAGCCAGTAAACTTAAGTATGTGCCAAGTAGAAATTCATACTCCACTATTGATCCATGTGGCTGTATTGAGGGTAAATGTCTGCGTCCCTCTTTCCTGCTATTCTTCTAGACTTAGACATACTTCTGTATCACTTCTATTCATCGCTGTTCATTGCGTTGTCATGCTGTGGCATGATATTTACCCTGGAGTACCGTGTCAACCACTACGCATTCCCGACGTAAGAAGCTGCTCGGCAGCACTCTCTCCTTTTGCTTTGGCACTATACGATGTTTGATAGTCATTATCCTTGCTGCCTTCTCAATTGCCTAAAAGCTTTACATGCACATGTTCCAAGACCTTACATTCAGCTCGGTTGTAATTTGACGCCCAATTTAAAGTAATGCCAAAAATAAACTCCAGCTTTGTACTAAAATTTTAAATAAAACCCTAAAACTAATTAATCTTGTCATAATTTTTGGTACCGAAAATAAGAATTCACCTCGTCCAGCAAATTGACTCCTTTTTCTCCCCAAAAAAACAACTACACGACTCCCGAAAATAAGAACAAAAATTCCACATCCCTCAGACAATTAAAAATCCCATCCATCTATGCATAACCGACTGATAAACGTCCACAAATACCCACAAACAAAGCAAAGTAAATTAATCAAATCTCTCAATGTCCTGTTGCATAAAATATGATCTCCCTTAATTACTAAACGAAATACCGCACGCCTCGGAATTAAGTGCATCCCATTAATTATCCTCCCGAAAACCCACCCGAAAGTGTACACACAAGAACAAAAATGTTCCTTGTCTTACACCAAACTAAATTGACACATAAGCCAAAACTGTCAAAGGAGCGCATCTCCTCTAGCCCCTCCAGTATCCTCGGCCGAGATGAGGAGAGGGAGATTGAAACATAAGAACATGTTTGTTAAACATGCCCAAACATTGGAGCGGGTCGAGGAACTCAAACGAGAAGATTCATGGATCATGACAGCGAATGGCGCTTTAGCCATCGTGGAGCATCAGTAAATTGAAATTGAACAGTCCACAATGTGACTGTAGCGAAGCACAGGAATCAGTGTCACAGATGGAAGCGCCGCCTCCCTCTGCTCCTTTTCGCCAACAGATCACTGGAAGCAAAATAGAAGCAATTAATAATCCGTGATGCACTATTTAACAGCTGGGGGAAGTGAGGCCCCCGTCCATCGTTTAATAGGATCTTAATAGTTCTATTAGTTCGACTTGAGAAGCGGTTCCGCCAAGGAAATATAGTCGCTCTGTGCGTTCTGTAAGTTCTGTGAGTTCTGCCGCCACTTTGACTCACGGTGCGCCGCTCGATTCTACGACGACGATGATGATGGAGGAGCAGATCACTTGGCTGTGTGTTTGCCGCACTTAATTTATTGACTTTCCCGAGGATGAGATTTTTATTTATATGGATTTGCTGTTGCTCCGCGACCTCGTCCCTAATGCATTCTCAAGTGCATGCAGCATCTGGATGCAGAGGGTGGTGCTCTGGCTGATGATGATGACGACGATCATCATTAACAAAAGCGTTTAGTGTGCATATTAAGATGTTCGCTCGTCCTGGAGAGAGCAATAAATTTTGTGGTTAATGGAAGCGACACTTTCGGAATTGGCCTCGCACGTTAGCATTTATCTCCTGTTTTTTTTCTTTCTCGACATCTATGGGTCGGCTTTTTTCCTTCAGTTTTTACTTGAAAAATTCCGAGATGGAAATGGAAAGTTTAAACACCGGAAGGTGACATTTAATGGGAATTCTATATTTAATGTGGTGAGATACATAGATAGTTGTATATCTTTGAGGTAAATGTAAAAATTTAGTGCAATTTTAATAAGGAAAACCGCCCATTATGGAACAGTTGGGAAATTTATGAGATAATTAAAATTGTTTTTAAGAAGAGCGACAAGCTGGATGAAATATTACTTGAAGTTCAAAAGGAAGAAGGCTATTAAAGCTAAGGCCACTTGGTGATTGATCGAGAAAACACTGACTAACAAATGGCTAAACAGACTGTGTCACCTAGTCCAGCATATCGTTCTAGTAGGGGCTTCGCAAGTTTGACGGGTGATTGTAGCCATATTGTTGAAGCTACATCTGTCAAATTGATTTATTAAGTCTGTCTTGTCAAATTAACATGAAGAGTTATTGTGTTCCCCAGCATGTGCAAATTGTTTTATGAAAATGGGTCTTCTCTTCAAGTCTTTTACAGTCGCCATATTCGTCCTTCCGAGAGGACTATTCGCAACGTGGTGGATAAATTCGAGTCGACCCGTTAGACATATTTTTCTGATGTTTTCTTAAGTCATAAGGTTATACCAATAAACAACAAACCGCCACTGCCCTGAAAGCCAACACAATCAATGTCATCGGTCGAATTCAGTCTGATACTCCAAAGTTATGGAAATTCTGACGTTTGGGATGCGTATTACGTAGTGGAGCCCTGGCATATATTTCAGTGATATTACATTCCCTACTTAATGGCACATATGAGCCTTTTAAAGAAATGAAAACTTTCAATGATATCTTGATTACACTTTATTTTATACATATTTAAAGATAAGAAATGCTTAATGGAAAATCCTTTTTATGTCACTGTTAAATCCCAAACTCGAAATCACCATTTTTCTTTTTCTTTCTTTGGTCGAGGTTAGGATCTGGAGAATCGCAACCTTACCACTATTCTACATACCTTCTGTTCCGACTGTGGGGTTTCCTCGGTTTGAGCTGAGGAAGTACCCGCAGGTTTCCTGGTTTTGGATCACTTCGCCACTAAGGCTGGAGTTTTTACATTTGTCTGACCCAGTTGCTATTTATGTTTGCCTTTTTTTTTTAAGGATCTTCACTGTCAACTTGACAATACCAACTGAGCCCGTCGCCCTTCATATTACTTGTAATAGATTCCTTTCCATGGCGGCTTCCTCAAATCTTCTAAACTCTTACTCTAACAATCTTTCTTACTCCTGCTGTCACGCGAAGCCTCTTCATCTCAACTGACTACTGATCGCAGATCCTAGATGTTTTTGAACTTTTCTATCTGGAATAGGCCGATTTGGATCAGAGAATGATCAGCCCAGATACCCTGTCTTTTTTCAACTACTTCGGTAGTCATTTCCCCCAAAGACATCGATCCAAAGATCAAGTGGTCGTTGCAGGACGTTTGAACTTTAGCTCAATCCATCCCTTTCTTTCATAATAATATTAATCATAAACACATCACCGTTATTTCTTTCAATGCTTCATTCACAGCTGAAATTATTGACAGAGTCTAAAGCTTTCTTTACAGTACCTTCAGCAGACATCTGCTCAGATGTCCATGTAGTGACCTAACGTGAAACCATTGAATGAACCCCTTTTCAGAGAACAGATAAAAGGCTTTATTAAATTAGACCTATCTAAACAGTAAGTGTCAGCAAAAATGACTACAATCTAGTATTTATTATTCTATCTCTCAATTAAGTACTTATGTCGTGATACAATTTGTCTCCCAGGACTTAAAGCAAAGTCCCTAAACAGTAACACTGTTATCGAAGAACTCAATTGCATTGGTCTCGAAGGGCCGATTGGACTTTTAATTGAACAATAAATTGTCCACCCAATTGGGTTGTCGCAATTATTTCCCAATCCGGCACTCAATAAATTTAAATCATTGCGCATATTGTCCCGAATAGCATTTGCAATCTGCTAGTTATGTTCCTTGAAGACGAAGAAGAAGAAAAACAGCTTCAAGGAATACCAGATCGAAGGCTTACATCCGTTGTATCCTCATCAATGTCGTCGTTGTCGTGCACAAGCAATTTGCTTCATTCTTCATTCGGTTTGTGCAATGCCTGTGCCTGCTGCATCTCTCCTAACCAAAAACCAATAGATATAAAGAAACGATCTCTCTGTCTCTCTCTCTGACTCTGTCCGTCTATCGCCCAATGATTAGATACCAATCGAGAATAATTTCCAATCCATTGATAGACAAGTAAAATCCAATTAACTCCAAATACGTGGCATGCACTTGTTGCTGTGCTTCCTTCAGAGCCAGAGCCAGAGTCAGAGCGAACAGCACCTAAAGAGCTGTGGCAAAACACATAAAAACTGCAGAGATTACCTCTTAGCACGCATGACATGCAGCTCAACATTGCGTACAGAAGCAGCAGTGAATGTGTCCGCGCAGCGAGCGCGCGCTCGCGCCCATCCTCCAAGGGGCATCTATCGAGGTGATCTATAACACCAACTGTGCCCACTGAATGGCGATGCAACGCAGAGATAGCAACGACGATCGTCGGCGGCGGCGGCTTCCTGCAACCAGACTAGCAAATAGATGTTTTCATTAAAAAGGAAACGGCCAAACAGTTAAATGGCTATTATCGCAGTTTAGATTTGCTAAAAGTGCCACCAGACAATTTACCAAATCGTCGTAACCTCTCCTCGCGATGATTGCGCCTCGATGACGGCAACTGCTGGATCAGCACAGCAGTATCATCGCGAGACGATTTATCGCGAGAGGGACTACCAGTTGGTGGTTCTTTCTCTGTGTGAACCAGTTGAGTGACTTTCAGGGTACGTCGTGTGGTGCTTATGCTACATCACTCATGCTCGGAGTCAATACAACGATGTTACCGCCGACCAAAATGGCACCAATGACGAGTGCTGTAGACAGCATCTCGGCTGCACCACAAACAACAACAACAACAAATGTTCATCTTGATATGTGTTTTGCGCGCCATTAATTAGTCATTTTGCTATTTGTAAATGGAGACGGGTGCCTTGCATTAACCAGATTCCGAGTAAATTGCGCCAGCACCAGCACCAGCAGCAGCAGCTGAGAGAGAGATGAGAAGCTACAGGAGTCCCTCTTGGGTCCGATGCTTGTTTTTTTTGCTATCTGTGCTTTTTTGTGGTGGCGTGTAGGCAGGTTGAGCACCACCAGCAGCAACAACAACACGGTACAGTATGAGTGCAACATGTGTGTATATTGTTAAACATTTAGTTGAAGTTGTTGGGGCTTTTTTTTGTTATTGTTTCCAACAGTCCTTAGTTGGAAGCCTCTGCTTGTTATTAGTCGTGGTGAACCGCCATTCACCTGAGTGCCAACTGCTGACTGGTAGTGGTGAGGTATTATATCGTTCCCCAGGGATCGGTTATGTGACACACTATTAGCTTTGTGTGTATGAAACGCTATCTGGCCAGCGAGAGACGAGGATTTTATTGGAATTAATTCTTTGACGGAGTGGAATGGTGCTGTGTATGCATTATATTAAAGCTAAGTAGTTGGAAATTAAATATAAATGGTGTACATTAGTACACGTTAGCACGATGTCACGACTATTGACACTTCTGTGTCTGTCACATGCCAGTGTTGAATGAAGTTGGCTTGATTTTTCCAACTGACAATGTTGGTGCGATAGCATAAAAAAGTCTTTTAAGTTTGCAAAGTGATGGTGGGAAGTTATGGAAAATGTGATTTCTAATTATGCGTTGCCAAAATGGAAATGAAGAGAAAGTTGCTCAATTTATTTAAACTGAACTAAATGCAGTATCTAAGGCAATGGATTCAGTGAAAATGACTGGTTGACTTTTCGAGAAAAGGACCAAAAGTTTTGAGCCAGCGAAAATCTGCAATATTGGGAAGTGTTCCTGTTTCCGTGGAATATACCGACAAGCAGGTTGTCAATTAGGAACGTCTAACTAAAAGCAATGTTCAATGTTAAAGATCATCAATGGGCAGGATGGTTCAATTTATTGATTCTCTATGTGAATGACGACGTCGCTATTACTGCTTTATGTGGAAACCTTGATACTTTTAAGGAACTCTTCCATATTCTGATGAACTGAACATTTTTTTCTTTTTTGTACACGTCCATTTTTATCAAAATAAAAGCCAATTTACTGCCAAAGTAAAGAGAAAGTGTAGTTTAAGAAGATTCACTAAGAAGAATGGCGCTGTGATCGCTGAAGAGTTGCGTCGACCTTAAGCTGTTAGAGAAAGTGTAGGCAGCTTGATACAAGTACATCAGCGGTATACTATATAGCGGTCACTACACAGTATTAGCTATAACATACATATGCCAGTGCTGATATTCATTTTAAAGTCACCTTTAATCTGGTATACATTTGAAAGTTGTGACTTTGGAAGAACATTCCAAACAGGAAACCACAGCCGGACCAGGTAGGAATGCAGTAAAGTAGGAAGGTATGATCCTCCTACTCCTGATCTTAACCTCGCTTAAAGAAAAATAAGAAGAACATGAGTTACCATAAAAAGCTTCTATTTTTTGCAATTTCTTCAGAAGTCATTAGCGATTTAACTGTTTATTTGTATTTTCTGCAAAAGCAGTTTCATGAATCAATGTACAATATCCATACTTCCTAAATATTCCCATATGACAAAACTGTAGCAATTAATTGCTCATAGAAAGACTTATCTACAGAATCTCTCCGAAAACCGGAAACTTAAAGCATTTACGTTCACATTTGCATCTATCTAACTCGTAACTTGAAAACTAATTTCCTAAACCATATTCCTCTCCGAACTATTGCCCAACGTGCATTCGATTTTAAATGCCAACCACCCATGTCGCTATAAAAACTAAAGAAAATAGAAATCCAATGGATCTTCTCGCAGTTAAAACCATCTTCAAACTACTTTCCCTCACTTTTATTACACATCTCCATCACTATCGCTTTCGACTCATTGAACTGGTAATACCCCTCTTGTTTCGAATATGATTACAAGTATATCGTTTCGTTTTTGTGACTCTGTGACATCTTAACATCGTGTTAAATGATTTAGTATCCGATTACCCTGCTGCTCAAGTGCCACAGGGTTGACAAGTGAACATCGTTTAAGAGCAACCAGATGAGGCACCTCACACGAAACCACTCGTATCTGTCAGGGAAGCAATTTTTAATTGCACTATAAATGCAATAAGACCTTATCTACACAGACACAGTTATTGACTATAAATGATCGGAAAAAAAGCGCAGAGTATGAAAACGTCACCAGTTTGCTTTCTGTTCGTTCTTTTTGTTCATATACTATTTTGCTATTTGCATCTTATTCCACTTATGCGCACGATCATAACCTAGAGAAACTATTTATACATCTGCTTTTAGTGAATTTTTAAATAGTTCGAATCGACTACATATGTTAATTTTAGAAAACTAATTTTAAACTAGAGATACCTAGACCAATTAATGAGATGTCATGTGGTGAGCTGTCGATCAACAGGGTTCTATGGTGTAATGGTTAGCACTCTGGACTTTGAATCCAGCGATCCGAGTTCAAATCTCGGTAGAACCTTTGCGAACTTTTTTTTTTACCAGAAAAAAAAAATTACCTGTGTTCTCAGTACTCTTCTGTGAGTTGTGAATGTAAATGGAATATCAGTGATGCGAGTACAAATCTCGGATATCTGGGTGTGTCCTTAGAGATACAACTTTTTTGGCCACCTTTTGTATATGTATGCACTGATTGGGACTCTGGTCCTTAAATTAACAACCTGAGCTCAACTGCTTTCCTGATAGAACCTTTGAGATACAATACTTTTTAAGCACACTTCTCTCTACCATCAGGCTTCTATGGTGTAATGGTTAGCACTCTGGACTTTGAATCCAGCGATGCGAGTTCATATCTCGGTAGAACCTTGAGATACAATTTTTTTAGCAGACTTTCTGCGTATTTCTGTAACCGTTTAGGTTATGAGGTGTACTGATCATGCCACTAGGTCCAAATCCAAGCTCAATTTTTTTCCATAGCAACTTTGAGGCACACTATCCTTCAATGACAGACTTATCTATGCATATCTGACAACTGCCAGAGGTATATGGTAGATTGATTAGGACCCTTGTCTCAAAAATTCGCGATACGAGATCAAATTTTTTACCATAGAATCTTTGAGATACAATTACTTTCTTTAACAAACTTCTCTATACGTTTATTTCGACCACCAAGGTTCTATGGTGTAATGGTTAGCACTCTGGACTTTGAATCCAGCGATCCGAGTTCAAATCTCGGTAGAACCTGCAAAATACAATTTTTTAGCAGACTTATCGCTGCATTTCTTGGAACCATCAATGTTCCTAAATCCAGTGATGTGAGCCCAAATTTCTTTTGCAATTCCTTTCAGATACAATTTTTTATCAGATTCCTCAGTACATCTTTGCAAACCGTCAGAGCTCTACATATTGTGTACTTAGAGATACAATATTTTTTAGGAGGCTTTTCTGTACGCGTGCAGCCATCAAGGTTCTATGGTGTAATGGTTAGCACTCTGGACTCTGAATCCAGCGATGCGAGTTCATATCTCGGTAGAACCTTGAGGTAGATTTTTTTTACCAGACTTCTCTTTGCATCTCTTTCAACCGTCAGTTTTATGCTGTAAAACTTTGTACTTAAAATCCAGTGATCCGAGCTCAAATTTTTTTGGCATAGCCTTCCAAAATTTTGCGATCCGATCTCAATTTTTTTCAATAGAAACTTTAAGACACACTATCCTATCTGTTCATATCTGTAGGCTGTCAAGGGTAGCTATATGGCACATTGATTCGGACCCTTGTCTCAAAAATTCGCGATCGGAGATCAAATTTTTTACGATAGAATCTTTGAGATACAAATACTTTCCTTAACAAACTTCTCTATACGTTTATTTCGACCACCAAGGTTCTATGGTGTAATGGTTAGCACTCTGGACTTTGAATCCAGCGATCCGAGTTCAAATCTCGGTAGAACCTTCGAAATACAATTTTTTAGCAGACTTATCTCTGCATTTCTTGGAACCATCAATGTTCCTAAATCCAGTGATGTGAGCCCAAATTTCTTTTGCAATTCCTTTCAGATACAATTTTTTATCAGATTCCTCAGTACATCTTTGCAAACCGTCAGAGCTCTACATATTGTGTACTTTGAGATACAATATTTTTTAGGAGGCTTTTCTGTACGCGTGCAGCCATCAAGGTTCTATGGTGTAATGGTTAGCACTCTGGACTCTGAATGCAGCGATGCGAGTTCATATCTCGGTAGAACCTTGAGGTAGATTTTTTTTACCAGACTTCTCTTTGCATCTCTTTCAACCGTCAGTTTTATGCTGTAAAACTTTGTACTTAAAATCCAGTGATCCGAGCTCAAATTTTTTTGGCATAGCCTTCCAAAATTTAGCGATCCGATCTCAATTTTTTTCAATAGAAACTTTAAGACACACTATCCTATCTGTTCATATCTGTAGGCTGTCAAGGGTAGCTATATGGCACATTGATTCGGACCCTTGTCTCAAAAATTCGCGATCGGAGATCAAATTTTTTACGATAGAATCTTTGAGATACAAATACTTTCCTTAACAAACTTCTCTATACGTTTATTTCGACCACCAAGGTTCTATGGTGTAATGGTTAGCACTCTGGACTTTGAATCCAGCGATCCGAGTTCAAATCTCGGTAGAACCTGCAAAATACAATTTTTTAGCAGACTTATCGCTGCATTTCTTGGAACCATCAATGTTCCTAAATCCAGTGATGTGAGCTCAAATCTCAAATTTCTTTGCAATACCTTTTTTTATCAGATTCCTCAGTGCATATTTCTAAGCCGTTAAGGTTCTATTGAGTACTTAAAGATACAATATTTTTTAGGAGGCTTCTCTGTACGCGTGCAGCCATCAAGGTTCTATGGTGTAATGGTTAGCACTCTGGACTCTGAATCCAGCGATCCGAGTTCAAATCTCGGTAGAACCTTTGTGATTCATTTTTTTTTGTTTATTTTTTTTTTTATGAAAAAATTTAACAAGCTTTCCTCTGCGTATATATTTTATTTTAATTTTTTTTTTTCTAAATTTTAAAATGTGTTTTATTGTGCAGCCGGAGTCTCTGCTTCCGTTGTTGTACATTGCCATGCAACGGCAATTCCATCGGTGGGTGCTACGCATTCAGTAACTGGTCGACAGCATTCTCCTTCATTAAGTTGGTCGTGTTGGCAGAAGCATGGATCTCCGCCACATTGGCAAGGCCTATTGCACTTAGACTTCGCCTGAGTTTGCCATTCCAAGAGTTTTGTGCCACAAGGATCAGGAGGAGCTTTAGCAAACAATCGGCCTTCAGCAATCATTCTCTTCTTGAACTGGTAGGTCTCTTCATCTTCCTTAGGTAGTGCTGTGGCATAGACTTTGAAACCCTTTTCACCACCAAAACTCTTACATTTGCTACAGAAGCAACAAGTACAACTCTTTTCCATCTCCTTTCGGTGGGCCTCTTGTACTCGTTCAATGTAACTGCAGTAAGCACATTTAATCCTTCCCTCAAGTGCCTTCCTTTCATTCTCGGTAAGTCCCTCAGACGTAGCGTACACTTCGGCCGATCTCTGTGCGGCTCGCATCCATTGCAACTCATCCACGAAATCCGGATTATACATATCTGCGCATTGCTTAAAGTAGAAAGCCTTGAAAGCTCGCTTAATAATTGAGTATGCCAGATGAGCCTCAACACGATTCATGCGACACTTCCGGCCCAAGTCATGGAAAACGTCTTCTTTTCGTAATTTCTTTCGCAGCACATCACTAACCGGGTCCGGGACAATGTCATAGTGAAGAAAGGCGTATGCAATGACTTCAGCTGCTGACTTGGCTTTGCACTCATGAATGCCACAAATGCTCAGGACTCGTACAACCGTATGTGTACAATCAAGCATACGTTCGATGAATTTTGTGGATTTGCCTAGTTGACGGATACAATGGCATGGTTGCTGGGCTGGGTTATGAAAGCGAGAGCATTCTTCGTTAGAGCATATGCAGGAACATTCAAATTTATCCATTACGCCGGAATTTGTTTTTAAATATTTATATTTTCTTGAAGTTTAATTCAAGAGTAGAGTATTTAATTTTTTCTTTTATACTGGAATACTAGCAGTCGACGAGCTGTCAAGTCCCCAAAACTGGACGATTTTTTTTGGAAATTTATTGTTGCACAGGTGAAATAGTAAAAACATCGAGAACAACCGTGAACTTGGCAGCACTTTTGACTGCGAATTCGAATTCACTGGTAACCAGCGGCCTGTGTAAAAGGAGACTGACAGAAGCATAGGAAAATATCGGTGAGAAGAAAAACAAAAGTGTACTAGATTAATTAATTTTAATTTTAAATTTAGAAATACCGGATAAGTACTTACTTCTTCTGTAATTGGTTAATGTTGCGAATCACCAACATTCTCCGTAGGTAAAGGAAGGTGCATATTTCAGAAAGATGGCGGTCCTTGTCATATGGTCAGGTCTGAGATGGATGCTGATGCTATGCCTTTGAGGGAATAGACTTTTAGCAGTTCTGCCCTTTCACCAATCGCAGTTGTCTGCACAAGGTAAGGCAAGAAAAAAAAGTGAAAAGCACCGGCTTAGACTCCTGAAGACTTGGAAAATAAAATAAGTAACTTGTCGATTTAAGGTTAACTTATTGGGCTATCCTCACGGCACTCATGGGGACCATTATAGGAGGTACTTATGGCTAAAAATCTTGCAATATGTAGTCCTGATCTGCACTAAGGCTTACCTTTTCCGGTCCAGTCCATAAGTTCTCTCGTTTTCCTGTTATACTTATGTATATGTATTTATGTGGAAGTAGACTACCATTCAGCTTGCTTTGGAGAAGTTTTGCTGTTTGGTTATAGTGTTGAATATTTTGTATATATAGATACAATAGCAGTGTTTGGACGAAATCTCGAAATTTCGCCAAATCTCCGATGTTTCGCATGCATTTTTGATGTATTGAAATTTCATGCTTTCGGCGAAACCTCCTCGAAATCTCGTTGAGTTCATCCTATCTATGAGAGGTTGTCAAACTGAACAAACCTAAACGTGAACTTCAGTTTATTTTGGTGTTCATTTCTAGACGTCAAAATATTATTTTTAAAAACAGCTTTATATTTTTCATATTTTTGATTTAGGTAATGCATTATGCATTAAAAAACATACATATAAATTGTTTACATTGTTTAATTTATTCGTTGCATTTATTGTATGTTTCAAATATCGATCATTTTTTGGTTTCCCAATTTGCCCACACTCAAGTCCCAACACTGATAGCGACAGTCAACAAACAGCTTTTGGTTTGTTTGTTTCCCGACAGACAATGACATTCGAAATTATCTTAACTAGATTCTTATTTTTTTAAAATGTGAATAAAAATAAATAAAATAAAAAAAAAAATAAAGGATGAGTCAAGGTTCTACCGAGATTTGAACTCGGATCGCTGGATTCAAAGTCCAGAGTGCTAACCATTACACCATAGAACCGATGTGACGTATGGACTTTTAATTCAAGTGTTATCGTTGGGATGAACAGAAAACATGATGATGTTGGAAATAAACCAATAAACCACCCCGAAAATGGTTGAGTAAACAATTTGGACGTCACACTTTGGTCTTTCAGCAATCAAAACGTATTTTAATCGGGAATTGATGGAATTGTGTGTTTAAAAGATTTGTACTGTGACGATGAATGTATGTATGTATGTATACTTTACTTTAATCTTTCAATTTTCTACAAGAGATGGAAAAGTCTATTAATAATTAAATAATTGAAGAGCTCTTTCTACCTACGTTCGGCTAAAATGCTAAGCAATGCGATGAAATATTTAAAAAAAAAGAAAATAGATTGCACCATGCAGTTACCAGGAAACTCTGCATCTGTCATTGATGACAACTTTTTCTAAAGTACCCCATCATCTACCTAGATCTAGATTGTGAATGAGCTAAACTTGACATAAGGTGTTCATACCGTTAGAAGAAGACTGAAGACTCAAAACACACACATTCCACAAATCAAAAACATGGAGGTTTGCGAGAAAGCATTGAGAAGTGGAGCAAGGGCGGATCCAGGGAGGGGAGCAGAGGGGCACGAGCTCCTCCCTCAAATGCGCTTGGATTTTTCGGGGTAGGACCAATGGTTATTCTTGTATGTCATTGAAAAAAAATTAGTCCCAGATACAAATTGCAATACAATACTATGGGGTACTCTCTTTACCTGGCCTTTGTGCCCCTCCCAGAAATAAATCCTGGATCCGCCCTTGCAGTGGAGGCTAATAATGTGCACTAATGAGATTAAATGAGCAGTGGTTCTGCACGACGGAAACGTATGGATTTCGGTAGTACTTAAGCAGTCCATTCAAAATAGAATAGGTTCCCCAAAAACCATAAAATGTGGCGGATCTAGTTTTCCTTTTTGGGAATACTATGGTCTTGGGCCAATATTTTGAGTAAAAGGTATGATGAACCAATAGAACATCATGATGCCATTCGTCGAGGATGAAATAGGTCTTCTTAAAGACCTGGGTGACGATGTAGGAAGACTCAAGATGACCGCGGTCTGATCCTTTTGAAGATGTCATTTCCCTAGGACCCAGACAAGAGCCAGTGAGTTCAAAATTGGGCAGAATCGTACGCTCAGTCAATATTTGCCTTTTTTAACAAGCTTCACACAAATGCTGTTAAGTATGTTCCATTACGGCTAAATGCTACCTAATTTGGGCAGACTTTTGTGCTCCAAAATTTAATCTGTAAGGTAAATTTTGGTCTGCAATTAGATAGATACAGGAACATGGTTTTCAATCCAAAACCGTCTCACCATTTAAACTCAAGTACGTTTCGAAATACAAGCTGGAAAAAAAAGAAGCCTTTCAATAATAATAAAAAAGACACAACACCACCATTCTCAGCTAATCCCTAATTGCCAGACTAGTGCCATAAATGTTCATCCAACTGCAAATTGACACGAAATTGTATCTTAACTGCCTTACAAAGTGTCACCGAACCATTACTCTGTCTTGGTCGTCTATGCCAACAATCACCGCAGGCCACTTAATGTCGCAAAGTGTAGACCTCTC
Organism: Chalcosyrphus nemorum; assembly: GCA_949716465.1. Taxonomy (NCBI): domain Eukaryota; kingdom Metazoa; phylum Arthropoda; class Insecta; order Diptera; family Syrphidae; genus Chalcosyrphus; species Chalcosyrphus nemorum. Next base: position 6,647,796 of record OX454333.1, read on the forward strand.
CTTCCATCTCTAGCATCGTCGCGTCGTCGGTCGAGCGTCTATATGAACACGCGCACACGCTCGCTATGCGCGCACAAAAAGAGCAAACATTCCAACAGTGACATATGGCTAATTAGAATAGAAATTAGCATCACCATTTCTGATAATGTGCCCCCAGTGCACTGGCTGGCTCACTGGTGAAGCCTTGTCCGCCGCATAAGGCAACACCAAGCCTGTGGTGTTTCCTCCACACGGCTACCGGAGTGCTTTGTCTGGGTATCTGTGAGGTTACCACTCTTAGGTTGATTCCAACTGACAAACTAATTGACTCTTGATGAATTTCTACACACAGACGACCATTCGAAGCATACCAGTATCGCGGCGCAGATATCGCAGGAGATATCTGACTCTGGAGGAGGATTCTGACTCTCATGAGGGCTGACAAACTGTCTGACGAGTGATATGTGTTGCCACTGGATTTCGCATTGGTCCAGTTCCAGGACGAGTTACGGACCAAAGTTAGAAAGTCCACAGTGCCCATGGAGCGTGTGTGTGTATTTGTGAAATAATTTCTTGACAGACGTCAGTCAATTTGAATATCGCATTGAATGCGTTTGTTTTTTCTTCTTCTCCTTTAAACGTAGCGCATGCTGACAGTAGCAGGATTAAGTCCAGTTGTTGGTGCGTTTTTTTTTTCTCTCAGCATCGAGATTGATCGCATCTCATCAGCGTTTTGTGCATCGGTCCTACATCGGACTCATTTGTATGCTGATATGTGAGATGACACGCTGACATTCGTTTACGGAGGAGGTGATTTGCACAAAGAAGTGGGTTGGTGGAGCTCTCAGTGGAAGCTGGGAGAAATCGAAGTGGTCAAATGGGGTGAGACCGGTACTGGTATGAAGTTTTTTTTTACTAACTTGAGGCAAAGAGAATGGTGTCGGGAACTCCATTTGACCAAATTGCGAAAGTCGTTTAACATAGTTTAGTTTAATCGCATGTTTTAAAGCGTGTTAAAAGGAAATTCTGATTTGAAATACAAACGTCATATTTGAAATGACAGTAGTTTTTAAGAATATGACATATAGTATCCGGTAGAGTACTTAAAATGGCAGTGTGATGTCAAAATTGCGTGAGAACAGTTTGATTAGCGCCTTCTCATGACACAATATTGAACTCATACTGTCATTTCAGTGCCAGAAATCAAAGGTCCATTCACAGCTCAGCAAACTGCGAATTCGAACGAAGGAATATTTAAAAATGTCTGCTTTAATAGAAGGACACAAGTACAAACTTATGAGTGACTGATTAGTCCGAAAGCAAACAATGTAAAAGGCTACTGATTTCAATTGCAGCCTTTAAGTATATTCCTTTGATGTCCTTTTAAAAAACAAAACATTTATGTAATACTTCCATCCATGTACAAGTCCTCCACCATTTCTACGTTACAAAAAGCGTGACCGTCACTCAACTTGCGATCCTTATTCCAACGAACAATCTCCATTGCCAGTGATTTGTGTGTCGCAATTGGTTTATTTATTTGGCGATTGCATTTAGATGCACAGATTCGCAGATAACCTGCTTTTTGTGTCTTCATCTCTCACAAACTCCGCGGCTGACTAGGAGAAAAGATCTACCATCGATAACCGGAGAGATATGCCTTTAGAGACCTGTCGCACAGAGATACACTCCCGTCCGATCCAATTGATTGGTTTCTACTCTTCTACTATTTGCCAAAGCATCCACTACACAGTAGAGTCTCCTCGGCTAGCCATGTAGCATTAGGGAAATGAAATTTTTATTACCATTCTCGGAGCGCGCACAACAATTGCCAATTAAAATTGTTTCCACCAAACCCAAAAGGGTTCTTGTGTTCCGGCTAATTAATTGCTGTGCTCACGTTTCGAGAACCGCACTCGAGTAGGTACCCTCAAGAAGGCGGTGGTGTTGGCGGTTAAAGCGGCATTTCACCCATCCACACAAACACACACATGAATCTGGACGAGCTATAAAAGTTACTTTAGCCAAAGTGGGAATCCGGGATCGAATTGAACTCTGCTGCACAGCACATCCGATGAAGTTGTTGCCGGTGATTGCAGTAGGCCGAATTGATGTTAAGTAATAGCTGTTGCCTTAATAGATTGCCAATTCGCGTAATTGGAGGAATTGAATGTTGTCCGGTCTAATGGAGACTGAGATACGAGAGCAGGATAGAATATCTGAGTCGGGTGTATGAGGCTTTGAATTGGAAGTGGAAAAATGAATTGAGAAGTGTTAAGTGTGATAAGAGAATTGATAAGGATTGAATTTATATCTCGATATTGTCAAAACTTTACATGGGCGCTGCTACTCGCTGGATAGAGTGTCAAGTTGGATAGAGTGTCACGAGGAGATTAGAGCATTATACTTGAATTGTAAGGAACTGGCACACTCATCTACAACATTCAACGAGAAATTGAAGGAATTTTCACTGTTAGTTAAATAGGATGCCCCATGAGATTGGTAATTAAAGTTGCAACTGTGAAATAGTGATCTCAGATCTTGCACACATGACCCACTGCACCGACGTTCCAACTAACCTCTTAAGGCTGTAAATTTTCGAGTCTTTTCCCCTTGCTAGCTAGGCTATCCGAAAAACATTTGACTGGTGATAGGTACCTAATCCTCGCCTTGTGTATCAATTAAACAGTACCTAACTACAACGACGTATGTCTAGATGTTGCCCTCGATTCGTGAGAATCGAAGTCTGACCAAAGAGTCTTTAAGGACAAAGAATAAGTCTGACCAAAGAGTCTTCAAGGACAAAGAGTAAGCTCACATCTTTAGTTGTCAGCAACTGAAAAGTGTCCAAGAACAAGTTTCCGTGTCCAGCTGCCGCCCGTGGATTATGACCAATCCAACTGGAGAGTGCTATCGGTTTAAGCCCAGTTCCAATCTGGATTATAGCGGCATCACATATTGAGATGATAAGTGACAAAAGTGTCAGTAAATTGTTCATATTTTGGGAAAATGTAACAGCTCCATACGATGTAATTAAGCCCACTCACTTAGGACGGCAGGTTACGTGGCTATCTGAGAAGTGCATAGCGCAGAATGATCAAGAAGGGATCACGAGGACTCGAAAAGAGTTGAACAAAACTGACTAAAGTTCGCTTTGAGGAGGCTTGTGGAATTCACAATTAGATACAGGATACAAATAAGTAAAGTAAAAAGTAAAAGTAAAGTAAAGCAGAAAAGAATCAAATGATTGAATGAGCCCTTCTCAATTGTTTGTTGTTGTAAATAGATAGCTCACAGATACGAGGGTGTGATTCTTAAACTATAGCAGGGGCTGATTTAATTTTCGTAAAGAAATTTGGTGCATGGGCCTCCAGCGTTTAAGTTAATACTTCTTACACGTAACCAACGTTGCTTCCTATTTAGTCTCTTTCTTCATATTGACTAAAGTAGGATTAAACTCATCTTGTTACGAGTCTTATTTCAATTCAATGGTATCTTATAAACTCTACATGGGTATACCTTTTAATATTAAAATTATATAGCTGATAAGCAAAACTAATGAAACATTTAAATAAATTTAAGCTGGCCTCTTCTGTAACAACTCTATTGGCCATCTACCAATTAGTAGTACAAGCTTTCTCACTTCACACTACCTTACCACATGTCAGTACATAATTTATATAACCATCTCTCTCTTGCTACACGTCAAAACCTCTTCGGTGACATTTCACCCAACAACAACTCCAACCAGAACAGTAAAAACAATTCCCCACAATCAATCGTGGCGCCCTCACGCAGCTGTCTCGTGCAACAAAGAAAAATAAAACATCGACCAACCATCGACGACCCAGCAAAAAGTAAAAATGACTCCGCGAATTGTCAAAAATTTTAGTGCCCCGTGAGAAAAAAAAATACCAAAAAAAAAATAAATATCATAAAAAACTAGACTCCAATTTGGAGGCAGCAGGCGCCCCACTCATCGTCCTTGAGACAACATAAAACAAAACATTAAAAAATTTCCCTAAAATTACTCGTAGTTTCTGGTAAAGAAAAATAAAAGCAAAAAATAAAAAACAAATTGTGCGTGCGTTATCCGTGGAATCGCCAAGTTTAGAGGCTTTAGCGACGTCTCTCGGTCGTCGGGCATCAGACAACAGCAACGAATCGACTCGACGCAGACGGACGCGGGCCACAGAATGTCATTCCGCGCGAAGGTTCTCGGTCTGGTAGACGTCATGATGCGTGTGCCACCGATTCTGGTCATTGACGAGATACTCAAGATCGGAATGGGTTTGCCCACACGCTTCTATCCAAATAGTCCGCTAGACGATGGCGGCGGAGCGGCTGACACCGCCGCTGGTGGTGACTATATCAACTCCTTTGCTTCAACTGAAGCGACGTCAACCTCGAGCACCTCTGGCAGCGGCAATAGCAGTGGCAGCAATTTAACAAATGTACCTGGCCTCGCGACAGCGGCAATAGGATTACTAATCAAAAACACGACAGAGAAGGGCGGACTGATAGAAGACGGAGGCCTCGAGGTGGCAATAGAAAGCAGTCTGAACGATATTTTATCGATTACGGCGGTCAAGTTCATCATTTGTTTAGTGGGTGAGTAGCTCTTTTTTTAAAGGATGCTTATTGTTTTGATGGTTGATTTCACACTTTCACTACCGAGAGGCTAGACAGTCTGCGGTCTGTGGTATGGAAGTCTGCCTGCAAAGTGCAGTGAATCAGAAGAAAAGCTCAGGTCGAAGTGGACTTTGTCTCTGGCGGGCAGAGTGCGAATGACCTTATTTGCGCCAGCATTGGAAGGTTGTGTAGATTGCGAGAAATTTAATAATTTTTTTTATTTTAGGAGGTTAACGAGGTTAAGGTTGCAATATTCAGATGAGGCTTCGTTTTACATATTATTCTCCGGCGAGAAAGTTGTATCTTTGTCAACATCTTTGTCGAGTAGAACGTCTGTTTGAACACAAGTAGACTGTGACTCAATAAGATACCAGAAACAATGTTATTAATTCACATTTCTTCTGTTGTTTTTGAATCTTTACTTAATTTTTAATTCATCATCGTGACGTGGAAGCAAAAGTCGAGTGGGTTATTGTGATTTCTTATCGGACATATACGTTTTAAGAATTCCGTTGACCACTTGTAGTAGTTGGACAAGTTATCAATCAAGTATGCATTCATCCACAATAAGCAGCCCTTCGGAGCTTTCGACGGAATTATTTGCGACTGCTCCTATTGGGAAAAATAAATTTAAAACCAGGCTGCAGATATCAGTCTAATAAACTATAAGATCAGGAAAAAAGGGGGATAATACAACCTACTATGTGATTACAGGTGAAGTGCGATGTCGGGGGAATGTTCGGATCGTGGTTTAAATGAAAACGTGGATATCTATAGGTGAGATAACCAAATTCCTTTCGATTGGTAGAGGTACCGCTCTTTAAGACGAAGATTTTGGGACTGGACAGGCTCTGGAGGGCTTTAAACAATATAAGCCGCTAGGTTCCAAAGAGTGAAATGAATTTTAGAAGTTCCATCAATCTTCAAAAGCAATAAGAACGGATAGGGCATGTTCATTACTCTCTTCATGGCGAATGGACTCAATTTTACCATGTTCTTCTTCTTCTTATTTATCTTCCTTTCCTCTTAAAGATCCAATTGTAGGCTCAGGATGTCTCGTTTAGACGCACTTCGCAGTTACTTTATTCAAAGAGATTCAAAATACATGCCACCGCAGTTTTACAATGACTGACCGCCAGACAGCTACAGTAATCTCCTTCTAACCGATAAGCTAGGCCCAGTGTCTTAACGACTAAACACTCTTTTATATTATGATATACTTGTAGATACAGGGCAATGTTATGTTTCTTATTAAACTGTCTTAACAAACACAAGTAACATCACTTAGCCGACTTAATCAATTCATTTGAAAGCTGGAGCCTCAACCTTAATTGTTTTCCCTGCCTAGTTGTTTTTGGGATGTAGATTTGATGATCTCTCTCTCGATTGTAAGGAGCTTCAAACTAAAGTCGGAAGAGGGTCTTAAGTAGTCTAAAGTTATATCCAGTAATAGTACAATGGCTGGTTAGACTCTTTATTCAATAATTATCTGACCAGGAACTTTATCGTTTAGTAAAGCCTTTAAAGGACTCTACCATATCCTACTAATAGGTAGTATCCTCCAAATTCTGCTGTTTAGTTTCAAGCCAAAAAAATAGGGCAGCATTTTTCACTAGCATATGCCCAATGTGCGGGAGATATGTTTATCAATCAGAACAACATCTAAATGGCGTTTATGGCAATCCCATTTCAGTTCTGTAGTCCGTTGAACTTTGTTAACATGCTTCCCAATGACGTTTCGCAAAATGCTATTCTACGAATATCACTATGCACCTGCTACGAACGCCTTTAATTGTATCTACATTGCTATATATTTTCACATAACATATTAAACAGACATGGACTAACGAGTAGGAGCTTAATAAAATTCATTGAACTGAACGAGAATGTACTTCATAATGTTTAAAGTAGGAACTTCAACAGCTATACCAGATAAGCCACCGCCAAGAGACGAATAAGCTCCATTGCGTGGCATATTGCCATGGAGTACGATGGCCTTGGAAGTACACATCGATTTTGTTCTCGGAATAGTCCTTGTATTTGCTTGCTCTTGAGTCTGAAGGTTACTGATTTACTTTCTTGGGATGGGGTCTTTTCTGCTTGTTTTTACTTTTCATTTATGGCTCCTTCTTCATAGATTATTTAAAATCGGATTCGAATAACCAGGGCTACAACATGTTAGTGGTGATTTCGATTTCAATGTACGAATAGGAAAAGTGAATTCTATTTTAGCGCATTCTTATCGACTGTACTTCCGTTTGAAATAAATGTACATTAGGGCTTGCACTTGGACCGATGTGTAATGAATCCATTTGATTTAAGAGCGTTGTTCAGTCCTGCGAATGAAAATCCATCACAATCAATGAAACTGGCGCCCTGTAATGCCCGCGATACCTAAGAAATTGTGTCCGTCTATAACCTTAAGTTCAATTACCTTTCTGAATGTGTTCAAAAATATCAATATGCCCGTGAACTGTTACTCAATATACGAATATTTATATCGAAGTCAATGTTCGGCTTTAAGTAAAGTTATTTAAACTTAGTCATGGATGACGACCAGTGATGTGAAGATGTAAGCAGCTGAAACTCACACGCCGTAAACTCGTTTCATTCTTCTTTTTTTTTTGCAACAGTCAATGTCTTTATTTCAATAACAATACGCTAAGCTTGCTTATTACACCATGACGAGTTACTATTCCATCAGGGACAGATTTAGAAGCATTTAGCATACATTTATTCCTTTCTTGATGCAGTAGACTGTTAGATAATTCCGCTAAATGGAAAGAGTTTGCTCAAAAGCCAAGTGAAGATGTCAAACATTTTTGAAACTACTTAAAAAGACCGTGCATTGGTCGAATAATTGCGTCGCATCCCACTTGATAAGCCATTTATACACTTTGATAATCTATATATACAAATACACATTCCATTTCCGTGAAATTCCACTTCATTGGCTTGTGGTTAGAACAAATAAATAAAAAACCCACAAACCGTCGAGATTACTGGACCTTGGTCTTTGTGCGCAACGTTGGCTTCCAGGTCCAATCTAGCAAACAGCAAACCCAATTGATTGCGATAGTTCTAACGAAAGAAAGAAAAAATAACAAAAGCTTCTTGCAACTACATACATCTACAGACATCGCCTAAGGTAATTACCTAGCCAAACATAGATTCTCTCTCGTCTAACACGCGAAGTAGAAGTAAGCTATCGTCGAATATGGAAACAAAACACAATGACTAATCAAAAAAACTGTAATTACGAAAATAATTTGCGAAGCAAAAACGATAAGCCCAAAGCGATGTGATAACAATTCGTGAGCGTCCACACCGACCATGAAAGCATGTGCGCCATCAGCTTGCTTGGGGAACGAGCGCTGAGTGGAACGCAGGCAAAGAAAAAATAAAAATGGTTGGCTTAAGACTAACAAACAAACAAGCTTTAAGCAATTAACATGTTGTAGTTAGAAAGTGGGCTACGCAAGCTTTTTGCCTGCAAAAGAAGGGTAAACTACTTGAGAATAGAATTTCGAGTGAATGGATATAGTTTCAAGGTCAAGGGAATTCTATAATTAAAGGCTTTAGAGGCTTATGAATTAAATAAATAAATTGTATATAAAACAACGATCGAGAAAGCTTAAAACCAAATCAAGCTGAGTTCCGCTTTGTTGAAGTAAATATTTTGCAGTGTTAAATGAATAAATTAGTAATATTAGGAGACGAGACCTCGGGGCTATAAACAATTTTTGTTTTTTTCTTTTCTATTTTGGAACACTCAATAGCAATGTTGAAGCCGACCTCGTCGTTTAAAGCATTTCTCTGTTGATTGAATTATTAATACAGAGAGCACTTCAATTAAGTGAGCATTTAGTGCAGGGAAAGTGTTGTAACTACACACAGCTGCTGTCGTGGGCCTCAGTAGTTAAATGAACTAAATTATTAGATGCAGATCTAGTCACTGGAACTACCACCTACCATGTGGTCATAGCCAAGACTAGACTATAAATACTTTTGCAATTCTGTACTACTTTTTAAATAGCTGTACTTGTAGTTAAAAAACCTGTTCAATTACATCAGCAGGTTATGGTGTACAGTAATCATCACGTTCACCAGTAGCCATTTGTCCATAAGAAATTGTTCTCTTCGACTTAAAGGTAGCATATTTTAGAATCGAGGCAGTCAGTAGGAATACCAGGCCATGGATTGATTCGTTTAGTAGATATTGTACGCTTAAGAGTTTTTTTTTATTTTAAGATTGACATTTGAAATAGTGAAATATACCTAATTGGGTTGGCCTAATTAAATTTAAATTTTGATATGTCAGCCCTGAGTTGAGGTGTGCATCTCCTTGAGCATGACTTAGGATTTGAACAACGTTGAACTGCGTGGTCTTCTTAAGCCTAAGACTAGGGTCACGTATTGAGTAAATGATTGAGTAACCCAAACATATGAAATCGTATAGTGGTTTCCAAGTAGTTGTTGGTTTTTATGCCAAAGCATTACTGCTCAATTCACAATCGCATGTGTGGTTATGAAAAGATCTATAAAAAGTACAATAGCAGCAATTCAGTACTAAAGCTCTATTAGTGTTTAAGACTGGTGACCAGGGTCGACACTTATACTTTGATACTATGGTCATGATCCACCAGCGACACATGTATGTGGTATATTGTGCCCAGGAGCAGATTCGGGCAGAGTTGTCAAGTTGTCACTGATTTCCTTATGGAATACGATATTAGATTGAGGTACTCACCAGGCAGCATGCTTCTGTCATCGCAATTGCAAATGGAACTTTAGGGATGTGCTCTCTGGCAGTACAATGGTTATGTCTTTGATAAGATTGAAAATTAATTTTTGTACTCTTTAAAAGAGCGTTGACGTTTAAGAGTGCTGCTCTGGGTGGGAGGGCATGTAGGGACTATGAAAATTCGGACTCCCTGGCAAAGCAAAGGGTCAATTTTGAAGTTCTCTAGTCTGGAAATATTTGCTGCAATTGGCAGAGGGATGGTAGAGCACCTGATTAACAACTTTGTTGCTGCGGAACACCAGACAAGGTGCTCAAACGTAGAAGTTTGTAGGCCGGCTAAAATAGCTGAAACAGCTGAACACTGAAACTGGTGGTAGCGTCATGGAAATTTCTGCTAAGAAGTTGGGTCTTCGTGAGGATGATACCTGTCAACTGTGCGTGGAGAAAATCGATCGAAGAATGGAAGTCTTGGTAAGACATTGAGTAGAAACCAAGAAGTTGAACCATATCAAGCAGATGCTAGCGTTAACACGAGGAATTAAAGTGAGACAAGAATTATCGAGTAATCTAGAGAGTCTCTCGGGCTAACTATGGATCGTGGATGAGAAAGGACCCAACACTGGTAGTCTTGGAATCTCTCAAAATAATATATGTTGGGTAGCCTTACAAGTATATGCACTTATTAAACTTTTGGAGCAGATGGATGTCGGAACGATTTACATCTACACTGATGGATCTAAGACCTCAGATGGAGTTGGTGGTGGTGTCTACTCCTCTGTACTTAACTTAAGCATCTCCTTCCGCCTCCCTGATCAATGAGCGTTTTACAGGCGGAAATTATTGCAATCAAAAAAGCTCTGTCATGGCTGAAGTGTAATGTACTATCTATCAGACAGTCAGACTGCCATTAAATCTCTGGAATCACCCACAACCACATAACCGGTCGTACAAGATTGCCGTTCATCTCTGATGGAGATCAACATTCACCTATACTGGGTGCCAGGCCACAGGGATATTCCAGGGAACTGTAAGGCTGACGAAATTGCTAAACTTGGCACAACCCTCCCGATTGAATCCGTAAGAACGGGAATTGGTATGCCAATTGCTACCTGTAAGCATCTGCTCAAATTTGATGCTATAAGGAAGGCCAACGCTCTTTGGGCTCATTGCCCCTTCAGGATTTCTAGAGTAGTCTGGCCTAACCTTAACCAGAGACATTCGAAAGAACTGTTGCTTCTGAAGCGTTCTAAGCTACAGGACACTGCCTAATTGGCCTACACGCTAGACGTTTGGGCCTCCCATCTAACGATTTCTGTTGGAATTGCAGGGACGAAGAGGAAAAAGAAACGATTCCTCATATTCTTTGCAACTGCCCTGCTCTAGTGTCAAGAAGAAACCTCCACTTGGGGTCCTTTTTCTTTGACGACCTCGGCGACCTGACAGGTCTACCCGTTAAGCACCTTCTACGTTTTATGAAAAGCTCCGGTTGGTTCTCCTGACCCACTAGCAGAACCTCTTCTAAGTGTAATTTTGTCCAGTAACCTCTTTGTATTGGTCCTCTGTCTCTCATCATTGTGGTATCGTATTAATAGGTAGTGATTTTCCCTCGTAGATCCGGTGGTACCACATTGGGCCTTTTGGCCTAATTGAGCTGGTGGTCATATGTATCGGGGCGTTAGCTGCCACTCTAACCTAACCTATTAAACTTTCTGTGAATCTTTGCGAAAAAACCTTCTGGGGTTCAACTGACCTCATAGGTACATTCATTGCAATACTACTTCTTTCATCGAAAAAAGGAAGACTGTAAAATGTATTCAAACCACTTTCCGTCTGAGTAAACCATTTTATGTGATAGTGTTCTTAACATTTGGAGTCCTAACATTTTAGTTTCAATTTGAAATGCAAAAATATAGTAGGTACTTTAAACAGTGCGTACAAAGTCGATACACATTGTTGTCAGAGCTGAAACTGAGTGAATATTTGTTCAGAGATATGAATTGCCTTTTCATTAATATTAGAGGCCATAAAACTAATGGAATTTTTAATCCAAACTATTATGTAAATTTTATGTTTTTATTTTTTGTGCGATTCTCATTATTAATAGCCGCCATTGTCATTATCCCTAACTTAAGTTCCAAGGTCATCTATTGTGGCTTTTGTTTCAACGTCAAATGCACTGTCTTCAAAAATACGATGCACCCACTATGGATTTCATTACATTTACATAAATGAATACGTTGCAAGTTGTGCTGTGCGTCTGGGAAATATCCCACAGTAAATAATTAAATAGCAATTGTGGGTAGAAAGTTTGATGAGTAACCCGGGGACTGGGGATTTCCTACATTCCCCCTTGAAATGTTCCATTTACAAATATCTATAAATAATGAAAAGTATGTAATTAGATACATTGTCGCAAGTGATTTGAGGCATGAAATGTCAAGACGCTTGAGGTAACTTTTAGAAGGAACATTTTATGCTTTAGATCTTTCCTTTTAATGCTTTTGTTTTGAATTTCCTGCACTTTGTTTATCTCTTAAACATAAAGCTGACAGTCCTTGACAGCTGTCATGTAAAACTTCAACTTCAACAACTTGGCTTTCTTTGCTCACTCAAACTTCTCCAACTGCCCAACGCACTAATGCACTTACATTGCCGTGCAAGGTAATGCTTATTATGCCTAGTAGGTATTCGTATTCAAATATTTAGTATGGGGAATCTTGTAGGCTAATAATATTCGTTCTGTGGGAAAATCATATAGCCCCATCCACAGGAAAGTGAAACCATTACTCATACAAGCTCTCATGTTAATGAAAACATATTTCCGGCTATCACACCACTCGAATTGTAGTGCTCCCAACTCGTAAGCACTACTTCAACATGGATACTTTGCTTTTTAAGGTGCATTTCAATTATCATTTAAAAGTTCTCTACAAATTGTCTAAAAATCTCGGCCTTTTCCACCTTCGCTTCAATTTGACGTCTGGAGAATTTCAAGAATCCAAATGTCAATATCGGGCTACGAATATCGTGTACAATAGCCTTATGTGCTCGAGTGTGATTTTAATATATTTTCAAATCAATCCTTTGCGGCGTTTGTATACCAACAACATAAATAATACTTCTACTCTGAGATCCGTCAATGCTCAGGAAGATTTTCTAAGAGAAACACAACATCTCTATCTAGGAATAAGTACTTTTGTTTGTGCGACAAATTACCTGCGTGAAGCACCATTACTGATGACAACTTTAAGCGAAATGTTGTCAATTTTCAACTTAATCAAAGCCAAAACGGATTCCACTGTCTACTTTCTGTCAAACTTTCAGTGCGCTTTCATTCTTAAGTGCTGCCTACAAGTGTTTAATTTGTTGACAATATCAGGAGACTTTTTCGAAGGAATATTCTACTACGACGTTGCAGTGCTGTTCTTAATAAAAATCTGTATGCGTTTGCTTTACGATTTAACATTCTGGAGTTATTTCTACACCCAGTTGGTGTTGATTTGTTTCTATTTGAAGTTAAATGAAGCTGTAAGGATACTTAGTGTGCAGAGTGACAAACGGGAGTGTTGCCGTGTTGTAAGACAACTGATCAAAATTTCCTTTCGAATTCATAAAGTCAAACATAGATTAGACGAGTTCTTTTCTATGTTTTTCTTCTGCAAATATATTGGCTTGATTGTCGACGTAAGCAGGCTTTATAAACTTTGGACCTGGATTGTAAATTCGCCACAATTTTACCATTACCTATTTATCCATCTGGTTGTTATGTACAGTAATATAGTTGCAATGCTTCCCTGTGCAATTGTGGTTTCATTTGATATTTATTTGATTGGAAGGCTCTCAGACATGTTAATTGAGGCTGAGAATATGTTTCAAGAGAACTTACTGCTGCTCAACAGTCGAAAGATGTTACAAAGTAAACGCTTAGTTCAGAGAAATGTGAGTTTGAAAATTAAACCAAGACATAGTGTCAAAATTTTACTTAATTTCAGATCGAAATGCTATTGATGCAAAATCATATATTGGACTTAAGAACCATGGAATTAAAAAAGCTGAAAGTAGGTGAACGGTTTTTTTTTAAGTACTTCTCTACCATAGTAGTAGCGTATTTGATTCCGTGTATACAGTATTACACCGGCGAAAAAATATATCTGAAGAGGCCAGTTTGATAGATGGAATGCTTACTAGGAAAACATTCACAATCATATGTATTAGCACTCAGCATAAATAAAGTAGCGATAACAATGAACTTCACCTATTTTGTTGGCTGTGTTAACCCATCCTTTTTTGACAGATAATGATAATGAACTAAAACTTTAATTTTTTGTCCTTTTTTTTAATTGTTTGTCTCATCTAATTTTTGGAATAAAGAAAACGTGTTTTTGTAACGGCCTAGATTTTTCTCCTTTTGCGTTCAATTCAAAAAATATGCTATCTGTCAAAATTATTTCGGAGATTTGCATACGGTTGTGCTTTAGTTTCAATAACCTAATTTCGCATTTGGCTTAGACATTGACAAACAACTCTTTATTTACTTATTTTGACGTTCAATTCTAAAAATATGCTATCTGTCAAAATTATTTCGGAGATTTGCATACGGTTGTGCTTTAGTTTCAATAACCTAATTTCGCATTTGGCTTAGACATTGACAGACAACTCTTTATTTACTTATTTTGACAGTTCTTTGACATTTGTTCATTAAGTAGGTACGTTTTTCACTAAAATTCGTAGATTATCAAATTTCGAACAGTGGGGGTTAAATTCTCTCAGAGAGAACTAAAATTACGAAAAAGTAAACGAACGGGTTGAACAAAATACACGGGTTGAAAATACACTGATTTGACAGATTTGACAGCTTTCACAAACCAGCCCAAAGAAATTGCTTGCACTAAAATGCGTAGCATGGGGAAAGTTTTTACTCTCTCGTGAGCGCTCTCTCCTGCGAAAAACTACGAAAGTTCTCTGTACGTGAACAGCTTTTCGTAAAAATTAGTAAAATTTCGTAAAAATTCGCTCTTTAGGAGGGTACGCGAACGGACCTAGTATTATTTGATTCATCATTAGAAACCTGCCTTCTCATTTAAACTTATTTTGAAAACCATTCTTCAATGCGGGAAACGTCTAAGAGATGACGTGATTTTTTCATAATCGTCCAACTAAGTTCACTTGTTGTGTTGTGGATAAATTTGGTACCACATACGCATGTAAAAACACCACCATCGCCATAAGGCAACACCGATTCTACACTTTGAGCGGAATAGTCGCAGCTTGGTTCTTGAGCTGATAACATTCATTTTCCAGATTGTGAATTGTGAATAGCATTCCGAACGCAGCTTAGGCCTTCCCAATTCTGCTGCACACATCCAATTTGGTGCCACCACGGTTTGCCGAGACCACACTTCCCAGATATAGAAAGTTTTCAAATTTCCAGTTTGAAAGTAGACAAACATCTTCAGCATAGTCTCGTTGTTTAAGGTTTAAGGTAAGATGTCTTAGTCCAGCGAATTCCATAGGTTCCTTCCGTCAATACTGAACGGAGTACATCACTGATAACCACGTAGAACAACAGCAGTGACCGTGACGTGCGCCATTTTGGACTTCAATTTCTTCTGACATCCCACCATTGTACAAGACGTGACACTTACTACCCTCGTATGTAACCTTGATGAGCTATGAGTTGCGCCTCATGACCCACTTTTCACTTTTAGCTGAATATGCTTGCGAACGAGAAAAATTGACGTTTCTGTGGTGCGGCAATGTCATAAGATTTCTCACTACCCAAAAGTGCCCTGTTTTCGTGGTCGTCACTATGGTGGATCCTATGACTCTCATTTTCCAAATATGAAATAGAATATTTGGAGCTCAAAATTAATGCGCTTCGTCGAAAACAACCAAGGGTGCAATATGTATTTAGTTAGGTTCAAAATTTAGTGAGATTAACCATTCTCTTCATTGTTTAGAAAATAAAGTCGGGTTTTATTGGAAAGTGTATAGCCAGCTTGGTAAATTTTTGCGCACAAAGCAACAACAAAAGAAAAAATGAAGATAATTTAGCCAGTAATCAAAAGTGAACATAAAGTGTGTAGAAAGTCGAATCATAGATGGCGTAGACTCCAATCGTAGACAACAACCATAAATTCTACCCAGTGATATTACAATTCATGGTTATTGTCTACAATCCGATTCAGCGCCATCTAAGGTTCGAATGTCATTTTGAAGATAAAAGAAGTGAGTATAAAAGTGAGCATGGACGTTTTATTAAGAGCTGGCTATACACTTTCCAATAAGACACGGCTTAAGTTAAATCGCTCTTAAACAATAGGCATTTTTTAGTTAAGTTACTTAGTAGGCGTACTATGTATATAGTGGAACCCAATTTTCAGGCCACTTGAGAAATAATTGTTTCACTTCCGCTGCTAAAATGAACATTTTAATCAAGTAAGTTCTCCATTTGGGTCATAAATTATACCACATACCACTTAAGTCCAGCATAATCAACAAAACATCAATAACCTATACACTCTAACCGTAATGAAAATGCATGTATCCGGGTGCCATAAGCAACTCACTTATTCGTCGCCCGCATACCGGTCAAGTCGTTCGTTAAAACATGAACGCCACGCCTTCCAAAGCGTTCTTCGACTCTCATCTGAAAGTTCTCTCCAAATTCTTGCAGTATCTCGGATTTTCCGACATTCAATACGATTCGAAAACTGGAAAATTTGAGGAATGCAAATCCATAATGCAACGCTTCATCACTCGTTTATTGTACACCATACTGAGGCTCTACAATCTCTATCACTTGTGTTGGTATGGTCATTCACTGTTCTTAAAGCTATTAAACCGAAACAATACTCTACGCTCAATAAACGCCCAGGAAGTCGTCCTTATGAGCTTAAGATACTTCTATCACATGTTCAGTGCGATTGTTTTTGCAACAAACTACTTACATCAAGGTCCATTGCTGCTGTCCACCTTAAACGAGATGATGTCGATTTTCAATTTAATCAAAACCAAAACCGATTCAACGATATACTTTCCCTCAACCTTTCAAAGTGCCTTTATCGTCAAGTGCTGCTTACTTGTTTACCATTTGATTGAAATGATAAAAAATAATATTTACTTTGAAAAGCTCGTGTTTCATATTGTACTCCAGCACAGTATAGCTCTCTGCGATCTAACCTACTGGAGTTACTTATACTCGCAACTAGTTTTGATTTGCTTCTATTTGAAGATGAATGAAGCAGTAAAATTGCTCAATCATTGGAACGATAAACGTGAATGCTTGCGAACAGTAAGACAAGTTGTTGAAATTTCATTTAGAATCCATAAAGTTAAGCTCAAATTGGATAAATTCTTTTCAATGTTTTTCCTCTGCATCTATCTGGGACTATTCCTTGATATAGCACACTTTTATGCAATGTTGAAGCTGATAATATTCAACATCAAACCTGACAATATCTATGTAAAACTGCTGCAAGTATATTTGGCATTGATTTTGAAATTTCCAATGATAATTACGGTCTCGTATGACATTTACCTAATTGGGCGGCTTTCGGAAATGTTAATGGAATCTGAGAGAATTTTTAAGGAAAATTTACTCATGCTGAGCTTTCGAAAAAGGCTTCTTAACAAGTGCTCGGTTCAGAGGAATGTAAGTTGTTGCCAATTATTATGGGCGTCTATAAAAATGGTAATTTGATTTCAGATCGAAATGCTTTTGATGCAGAATCATGTACAGGATTTGAGGACTTTTGCATTTAGAGGGCTCAAAGTGGATCAAGCATTTTCATTTGACTTTCTTTGTCACACCATTATTCCATATGTAATTGTATGCATACAATATTATGCTAGTGAAACATTGCATAAGAAGCCATTTAAGAGTGTCTTGCATTTTTAGACATGTATATGAATTTGCGCCCGTAAATATATGAAGATAAAAGTTGATTGCAAAATTTGTTTTTTTGTTTTTAATTTTTATTTGAGTTGAAGTCAGTTTCAGTTCGAAAACTCAAAATTAATTAATTAAAATTAAATAATTATTTATATGTATGTATGTATGTTTTCGAAAAAAAATCAAAAAAAAACATCAAATAAGTTTAATTATTGTCAGATTATCCAACGATGTTCTGGAGAAATATATAGGATAGGATAAATATATGTCAGATAGGCGTATAAGGAGGTCCTCAAGTTTGTCCAAAAAACGCGTTGGATATGGTTGTACCTTGTTGCACAAGCAGTTGCTCAATAAGTGTACGCGTTGGAGATCCTTGTGCAACGCGTTAAGCAACGATTTCGAGATAGGGTGCTGCACATTATTTATTCAAAGCGTTGCTTATCCCTTTTTACTTTTTCGTTGGGTGAACTATGTTGAGACCGATGGAATTTGAATTTGGAAAATTTGAAGCAGTTCATTGTTCAACTCACATGTAGGTATAGTAAATTTGTTTTTCAACGTTTTGTTTTCATTCGTGCATTGTTCTTGTGTGAGAATAGAGAGTGGTCGCGTTTCAATACAAATTCATCTACCCAGAATCGTCTTCTTTTCATTTTCGCTTCGCCATTCATTATCGACTAAAATGAATAACGCGGCACCCACATTTCTTTTTCTTCGGCGGAATTCATCTTCACATATCGAAAAACTTTATGAAACTGAATCGAAAAAATAATTTAAATCACATGTGTCAGTTGCCAAGTGCGTTCAACGCATTGATCAACATTCAATCCTTGGTCTAGTGTACGAAGGTATCAATGCGTGCGTCAACACGTTGCGCAACCACACCGAAAACGCAGTTGATCAACTCGAAGAAACCGTATTTTTTTTTTTTTTTAAATCACACAGGTTGATCAACTAGGTGTACGAGGCTCGGTACGCCTTTAACACGAAAATGTTCAATTTTTAGTTGAATTGCCTTGCTCAACACAGACAACGTGAGTTTGTGCATTAGTTTACGAGGTAATAAAATTTGTTCGAGTTGAATGCGTAGTCGACGTCGGGCATTATGCAACCTTCTTAACGTTTATGCAGGGGAAATGTCATCCACCAAACAAAATTGAATACAAAATCGTTATATTCAATTTTTGTTGCTCACAAAACACGTGCATAAATATTGAACAAATGTAGATTTTAACATGAAATTTGACACAGATGTCAGTGACAGTAAATACTCTAGGATGTTTGTCACACGCTCGCAAGAGGTGTGGCCGTGAAAAAAACTTTGGTGGTATTTTCCTGGATTCGAACTCGGAACCCTTGCGCAGTAGTCCAACGCACTAACCACTGATCTACGGCACCCAAGGAGTTAGTATCTCTTTCATAGTTCAATTCACTTATTTCACAGATGTTAGCGCATTTTGCATAAGATTTAGATCCTCGAGACAAAATTAATACAAAAAATAAGAAAAAGATTTTACCCTCAGTCGAATCAGATGATTAATTCATTAAGACATCGATCAGCCTAATAAATGACTACCGCTTGACATAAATGGGAACTCCTCAATTCAAATTATGCTACCCACTAATTTAATGTACACTTCCGGGGAGCAACCCTACCACAACCAATTCAATTTCTCTCTCATACTTTTAGTCCTTTCGGTTGTTCCCCCACACCATATCCGTTTAGCATGGACATTCTGTTCTCAAAAATATACTTCAACTCTCATTTGAAAGTGCTCTATAAAGTGTTGAAAATTCTCGGTTTTTTCCATTTTGAATTTGATTCTTCGACTGGAAAATTTAAAGAATCCAAACGTCAATATCGCACCACTAAACGTCTGTACACTGGCCTACAGATTTACAGTGCAATCGTTCTAATTTCCTGTACATACAGTGTGTTCTTTACATACTTCAACATAATAGACATTGAGAAACAGTCCATTGAAGCTCAAGAAGAATTCATTGAAGTGGCAAAAGGCTTCTGTTCTTTGTTATCTACTTGGGTTTTTACCACCAACTATCTAACACAGGCACCATTACTGCTTCAAACTCTAAATGAAATGATAGAAGTCTTCAATTTAATTGCAACCCACACAGATCATACGCTCTACTACTTCTCGAATTTTCAGCGCCCTTTCATTCTAAAGTGTTACATCTGCATTATAAGTTTTGTTAGTAACATCCTTCTACGCGGAGTGCTTTTCATTTTTTCTCTAAACATTATAGCCCCTTATTGTCAGATGCTTGGCGTTTTAACCTACTGGGGCTACTTCTACAATCAATTGGTTTTAATATGCTTCTATTTGAAAATGAATGAAGTTTTAAGCTCAATTAATCGGTCATGTGATAAACGTGAATGCTGCCGTACAATAGGCCAACTCATACAAATTTCATTCCGAATCCAAAAAATCAAACTGAATTTGGACAAATTTTTCAGCAAGTTCTTTTTGTGTAAATGTCTTGAGTTGTTTGTCGATATAAGTCGCCTCTATGAACTCTTAAAGTCAATATTATATGGTTCAGATTTTGAGAATTATTATTTCGCAAGCGTTCTGCTGTTATATTTGAAATTGACTTTGTTTCTTCCGTGCGCAATGCCTGTTACGTACGACATTTTTTTAATTGGGAAACTATGCGATATGTTAACTGAGTCCGAAGATAAATTTCACGAACATTTATTACTGGTTAACAATCAGATGATGTTATTTCAGAACTTCACACTCCAGAGAAATGTGAGTTGGAAATAGGATAGGAGTTGTGTTGCAAAGCTTAATGTGTCTTATTGCAGATCGAGATGCTATTAATGCAGAATAATATACAGGACATAAGACCAGTGGCGTTCCGTAGACTGAAAACTGGACAAGGGTTCACGTTAAGTTATTTTTCGAATACAATTGTTGCGTATGTGGTTATGTTTTTGCAATATTATATCGTACAAAAATTCCTTTCGAAAAAAGGTGTAATAGTTGCTGTAAATACTGGTAAAACTATCTAAAGCGATTCAAGTTGCACATGATTCTTTTTGTTATTAGATGTTAATGATCCTAAGTTTCTGCTGCTGCTGCTTTATACCAAGTGAAATTATAAATAAATACAAGTTTTAATAAAAATAAGCTTGCCAATAAAACGTATTGAAAAGAGCATACAAATAAGATCTTTCGTTTTAAATATCGCATCACGCTAAAAACCCTCTTGTCCTTCCATTATGCTGTTCGATTTAAAGCAATAAGGTAAGTTATGTATTTACTCCGAATCGATACCTTAAGTTTTGTTGTCCTCATCAATATAATTTAAGAATACGTAAAAGTTGTTTTTTTAACTTTTTAAGTTAAAGCTAGAAGTATAAAAACTTCTTCCAGTGTACCACCAAAATTCGATTCAACGGTCACTTAAATGTCAATACATGTAGTTAGAATGTATTTAAAGACAACGTTTATTTTCTTTGAGGATACGAGCTCCCGAAGCATTCAGTACATTTCTTAGCTAATCTCCTGGAGTATATTGAGCGCGTTCCCAACACTTTGCTAATGTAGGCGCTAGAATTGTACCGAAATTACAGTTTGTCGTTAACGAATCTAGCGGCCTCTAAGACAAAATCTGTCATCCCGGTGCAAAAGTGTCCTAGCATTCTGTTTTTCTGACAATACTAGGACGATACTATCTGCATATGAAAGAACTTTTAAAAGCCTGTACACCAGTGTTAATATAATATTGTTTGGAGAAAATCAGAAAAAATAAGATCCCTCCTCTAGAAGCTCATACTTGGCCATTGACTACACGATTAAATGAAATATATCGATCACATAAATAAGTTATAGCCTCTTAAAGTAATGAAATCGTATTGAACGCTTTCATGTAATGACAGGACTATTAGGTATTCTATATTTCTACTCTGAATAGTACCTGCAGTTTTTTTTTATTTATTTCATTTGAAAAACTTTAATTGGTTAATGAACAAATGGATTTCATACAAAAATGTACTTCACTTCACACATAATAGCTCTTTATGAAGCCTGCAAAATCTTCAGGTTTACACATCTACGATTAAATACGCTGACTGGAAATTTTGAAGAGGTTGAACGTCAAAGGGTTTAATTGCTCAACTGACGTCAGAGTTGAAAACAAATTAATTTTAAATGAAGGGTTTTTATGACGGGCATTGAGTACGAAAGTAAATTCGAATTTGGTTATTACTCGAAAACTTTAACCTAAAAAAGAGCTCTGAATTAAAACTGTAGAACTTTTAATGCCTACAACACAATAGCGCTTCGACCTCGGCTTCGACAAGTTACATTCCAGCGCCTTGAAATGACATGTCCATGCATATAAGAACTTTTAGGTGTATTTTTTTTTTGTAATAACTACTTTTTCCCGTTTTTAAGTGAAAACTCATGATAAATAAAAGATTTAAAAATTCGAATTTACTAAAATATGCGTCTTTTTGTTTATACATATATTTATGTCTAAACGGTTTCCAACTTCAATTCCCACACATATTTCAAAAATATTTTTTTTTTATTGAATTGGTTCGTTTTTATTAAGTTCCTGTCAAAATGAACAAGAGTTTAGCTCATTTCGACTTCTGCTTCTAGGTTGGGTCTCGTTACGTGACATTACGTTGTTTTCTAATTCTCTCTCCTAATCCAAAACGTGAAGTCAAGGTTGGAGCGACATTGTGATAGGATACATTGATTTCCTACGTTTCAACTCGAGCCGAGCTATTTTGGTTTGGGCAAAATATATTTTAAATTTCTAGGCAAAGTATAGAGTTCTGCTTGCACATGCATCAATATCGCTCTTGGAACTATCGCATTTCCCACATCAGATATACATACATATATAGGTATTACATAATCCAACGGCTCTTGACACTGTAGGCGCTCAATTGGCGACATACATATGTGTACCAACACTCGTGTATTTGGCTCATTAGAGTTACAAACGCTTTCAATTGGCTTACAAAATTTTTGGCCAAAAGTGCGTGTAACTTTAGCAGTATTAATACTTTATTGCAATGGCAGTGCTTCCTAAAAAGGCAACTCTTCTTGGTTTCCTTGTTTGTCGTCGACAAATCAAACTAAGCAGCGAATCGGATCGAATTATATTCCATCTTTCAGGTTTTATTTTTATTTATTAATTTTTTAACAAGATTTACTAGGCCCACTCGCTTACACGTGAGCAAAATTCGGTTGCGTGTCCTCTCTTTTTGGTTTAGAGTGCACTGTCAGGAATAGATTCATCTCAAACTGGAACAATATAAAAAATATCTGCAAAGTAGTCAATTATGTGTGTCAAGTAAATTACCTTACTTCAAATGTATTCTTTGCGTAATGTAGTACTGAATACAAATAAACGCATACACAATAATTGTATTAGAAAAGAAACTCAACGAAAAACTTTGTCCGATATGAAGTTCTCGGAATACTGGTGGTCTCAGGTCCTGTATATGATTCTGTATGAGTAGCATCTCAATCTGAAATAGAAAATGTTTAGCAAGAAACTGTGACATTTTTTCAACTCACATTTCTCTGAAGCAATCGTTTTCGAAATAACTTCATCCTGTTGTTCAACAGTAGTAAATTTTGCTGAAATTTATGCTCAGATTCAACTAACATATCCGATAGTCGTCCAATTAAATAAATGTCGTATGTAACGCTCATTGCCAACGGAATCATTATTGTCACTTTTGCGTAAAACCACAGAACGCTAATTAAATAATAGCGTTGAAAATCCAGGTCATATATTAAACCCTTCAGAACTTCATAAAGACGATTCACGTCGTGAAACAATCCAAAATAGATGCAGAAAAAGAATTTGGAAAAAAACGCATCTAAGTTGACCTTGATTTTATGAATTCGAAATGAAATTTCCACAAGCTGCACCAAAGCTCGAGAGCACTCGCGGTCATCTGCATGTAGACTAGCTATTTCCAATGCCTCGTTCATTTTTAAAAAGAAGCAAATCAGAACTAGCTGCGTGTAAAAATAAATCCAATAAGTCAATTTGCAAAGCATCTGACAATACAAGGTTGCTGCCATGGTTGCGAACAATACAAACATCATTCCGATGCCTGTGAATTCATAAACGATATTAAAGATAAATAGGCAGCATTTCACAATGAAGGCTCCTTGAAAATTTGAGAAAAAATAAAGGGTTGAATCGGTCTTGACTCTGATCAAATTATAAACCATTATCACTTCGTTCAGTGTGCTTAGCAACAGTGGAGCTTGTTGTAGATAATTAGTTGTAAAAATGAAAGTGGAGAAAATATCCGAATAACTATCTCCCAGTGTAAGAATTTGTTCTTGAGCCTGAACAGACTTTAGCGTGTTAAAATCTTTAGTTACGTTAAAATACAATAACATTAGGTTTCGAAAGCCATAAATAAGTAAAAGTCCACAGTAAAACTGTAGCCCATTGTACAGAATTTTAGTGATGCGATATTGTCGTTCGGATTCTTCAAATTTTCCACTTATCGTATTGTATCGTAGATGAGTAAAACCAAGGATTTTGCAAACCTTATAAAGGTTATTTAAATGCGAATTAAAGTAAATGTTTGTTGGCAAAGCGTCCATTTCATGAAACTAGCCAGTAACTACTATAATTCAATTTCGCTTTATTTCGCTATATACTATCAACTAGAAGAGGGAATATCATTTTTATTATGCTAAAAGGTTATAGATTGATACTCCACGTGCGGTCGATAAGTAACGTCAGCAGAATTATAAACAGAGAAAGGGAGCTAAATTAACCCACACGTAGGGAATGATTCGAATTTTAGATCCTGTAGGGAAGTGGACTGGATTTTTAGTAGAAAAAATCTCTGCTTACTGGATATGTGTATCGACTTTTATGTTCAACAGGTATTCTCAAAAAAGGAAGTACTTCTTGCAATGCGTGATATGTCGTATATTAGGAGATGCTTGCAATCAATCAATGCAAGTGACATCGTCGCCGTCTAACAATTAGAAGAGACACATAACTTTGAATTTCCTACATAAAATCTGATTATACAACACATAATGCGATTCCCAAGGTCGAATCGTTAAATGTTTGTCCACTTTTGCAAACATAAGCGAACATAGCAGAGAGCGCTCTTAGACGCCCATTGTATGTGTTACAAAAAAAACAAATGTCGGCCTATGAATTGTTGATTTGACAGATATGGAGGTATGGAGGCAAAAGTACTATGGTCGCTGGATGGAATTTACAGAACATAGGCAAGCATTTCGTTCAGTTATGACATTAGCATTTGTTAAATATGGTTGAGCTTATATTTTATAAGCTAGACTACCTAAATTAGATCAACTTGAACTTTTCCTGCCTAAATTACTCTGTTGTAAAGTAGCGTGTGACCAAAACTTACCTATAAATTTGTCGAGTTATCTCTTTCATTCCTTTTAAACAAAATATTTTTTACAGCTTGAACAAAAAATTTTATGCATATAAAAAATGGCTGCGCTCAGAACTGTCAACCGATATGCCCAAAACTGCACCTGTTTGGGTGAGGTCCCATTTAAATTAGCTGAAACGTCAAAACACAGATTCGTTTTTGGGTGGATTTTAGCTTGAGGGAGCGAATGTGTCAAACGACCCGAAATTTACTGTCTACAAAGGGCCTTTGTGAAATTGCTTATGTTTTGACTTACAGACAGGTGAAAGCATTTTTGCTCTGACAAATGACGCCATTGGTTGATAAACCGACTTCTAAACGTTTGGAACTTGCCTACTATCCGCCAGGGGAGTCACTCTATATTTTAGAGCATAGATCTGTAATACCGCGAATCGTAGATACCCTATCCAAGCAAGTTTTTTTTTTTTCAAATGTCTTATAAAACTACTCCAAAACACGAATTTTCTCAATAAGTGGGCGTGGTAGTTCGCGGTTTTTGAAAATTCTTCAACTTTTACTGTATTTTGTTCTTAAGAAGTGATATTATTTTGGTGAAATTGTCGAAAAACTAGAAAACTCCCCTAAAACGTATGCGAGGCCGTACACAATGCTAAGGTAAAAGACTATCTACATATTTGCTTAAGTAAGTTTTATTGAGTTTCATGTAAAATTACTGAAAAAATTGAATTTTTCGAAAAGTGGTCGTGGCAGTGAGCAGTTTTTGAAAATTTTTACACTTATACTGTTTTTTTTCCAAGTACTCATATACAAAATTTCATCGATCTAGCTCAAAATTTAAGACCCAAAAAATGGTGACAGATGGGCGGACAGACGGACGGACGGAAATCATGCCGCAATTTTTGGCTGTTCGCACAAATTTTATGATATTTTCATTTTGAAAGCCACTTAAAGCTTTAAGCATCCACCAGCTGTTGGAACTAGCAAATATTGCACGCTGAAACGTAGCTAGTAATATAATTCAATTTCCAGGAGTAAAAAAATAATTAAAAATTAATAAAATTTTAGAATATTTAAAATTAAATGTATAGATTTTGTAAGAAGAAGTATATAAGAGAAAAAAGACTGAATTAGATAAATTTGAATTAAATAATTTAATATATACATATTTATATGGATTATGTAAAGTATTGAATTTAATACTTATAAATGAAATCAATCAATCAATTTTTGTAGTAACTGTAGTACTCCACAATGAAACATTATAACTCCATTTTATACATATTTTATTACATACTGTCCGCTTCACCTTTCTTTAAACGGAATTGTTGAGCAATATAATATTGAATAGACATTATAACATATGCAATAATGGTATTAAAAAAGTAAGTCAACGAGTAGTGCTGCCCAATATCGAGTTCTCGAAATACTGGCTGTCTTAGATCATGTATGTGATTCTGTATTAGTATCATCTCGATCTGAAATAAACAAAACTTAGATTCATTTCGAAAATAGTTTCTCACTTACATTCCTCTGTAGCTTTCTGTCCACAAATAACTGCTTTCGATTGTTAGTAACTAACAAATTTTGTTGAAACCTGTGCTCCGACTCAATCAGCATATCAGAAAGCCTTCCAATCAAATAAATGTCATACGTAGCAGCAAAGGCCAAAGGAAGGGTTAAAGTTATTTTCAAATATAAGATAAAGCCGCTCAAAAAGTATACATTTTCACTATTCAAATCGTATATCAATATCTTTATGAGGCTATAAATAAAATGTATATCGCGGAACAATCCAAAATATTTGCAAAAAAAGAACTTCGAAAAAAACATATCCAGTTTAATCTTAAGCTGATGGATTCGATATGAAATTTCTATAAGCTGTCCTAAAGATTGAGCGCATTCATTCTCATTACCAAACAGGCTAACTATTTTCAATGCTTCATTCATTTTCAAATAGAAACAAATCAAGACAAGTTGTGTATAAAAATAAATCCAAGAAGTCAATTCACAAAGCAGCTGACTTAAAACAAAGATTATGTTCAGAAAAAATATCAAAATCACTCCACTTGTGATGAAATCGTATAAAAAGTTAGCGATGCAGATGAAGCATTTGAAAACAAAAGCCAATTGAAAATTTGACGAATAGTACATCGTCGAATCGGTTTTGAATCTGATGAGATCAAAAACTGCCATTACTTCGTTTACCGTGTTTAGCAACAAAGGACCTTGTTGTAGATAGTTCGTTGCAAAGACGAATGTAGAGAAGATCCTTGAAAAACCCACGGCAGCTACAAAGAATTTCTCTTGCGCTTTTATGGACTTTAATGTATCCGAATCTTTTAAAATATTTACGTACAAAAGAAACAGTACGTAACAAGTGGAAATTATAAAAAATAAGCAATAGAGCTGTAGCACATTGTAGAGTATTCTCGTGATACGATATTGACGTTCGGACTCTGCAAACCTTCCAGTTGTCGGATTGTAACGTAGATGTGTAAATCCGAGGAATTTCCAGGCTTTATAAAGTGCTATTAGGTGTGAATTGAAATAAATTTTTTTCGAGAAAATTTCCATATTGGACAAAAAAGCCGGCAGATAGATACTTCTTCAGAGTTGAAAATTGAGTGCTTTCTGGCTGTATCATCAACCGGAAGTGTGAATTATGTTTTCATTACCCTAAAAGGCTATAACTTATTTATGCGACTATCTAGAGCTATAACTTTCTGATGCAATTCGGAAATAAATTTCATTGGATATGAGAAACTTTTACGTCCTTATTGCTCATCCTTTTGTAAATGGTATCCCAACGGCTATTGTTCATTGGAATTTCGAAAGCTATTATCGCGACGCATCTTCACTGTAAAAACCACAAAATTGGTGAAAATCTCCACGCAGGCATTTCGTGAAATTCGTCCTTCAAATCGGTTCATAGTTCATAGTTTTGAGGTCTAATTAGAATAAAAAGAAACGTGAAGGCGGGAACGGTACCATATATCGGATCGAAAATAAGTGCATTAATTTAATGAAGCTAAAATGTTAGCTTGAAGCATCAAGCAAAAACTACGGGTCGAAATTAAAAGGGCCACAACTTGACTTTACTTGAGTCCTTTGACCCCTCGGGAGGCATAGGGCGTCAACAACGCAGTCCTGTCCTGCAACGCGTTTGAGCCCTCTACAACTCATCCCCAAAGAGCTCGATTCGTCCTCGACTGTTCTGCACGTTTTGGGAAGCTTGATGATCATCCCTCTTTTCCAATCCTGCGTAAACTCTTCGCTATCCCAAGCTCTCCGTATTAGCGGATGCAGCAAATCTGCCGATATATTTGGCGCCGCTTGAAATAGTTATGATTTCGTTCTTACTGGGAGATGCGGTGCGGATTCGGGAATTTGTTGCTTCGGAATTCTCGTTTAAATTTGAGAACATATCGACATCGCCTAAGTAGTTTAATAATGTGGCGAAATGTTATCTCCATCTAACGAGCTGATCCTCATCCGAAATCAGATGGCTGCCATCTAGACTTTTCACCGGGTGTTGTTTGGAGCTCCGATCACCAGTGATACTATAAACAGTCCTACTGTCGCATCTGCCCGCTGCTTCTTCAGCCATTGAAGCCAGTGTGTCGATGTACTGACGTTTGTCACGCCTCACGCTGCACTTCTTTCTTCTTCGCACGATATTGGCTTTCTAGCTCGGTTTTCTCCACTGCTGAGGCGGCTGCAATCCGAGCCTTTATTGCTGTACGCTCTTCGACCCGTCTCCAGGTGTCTGCTGAAAGCCATGTGCGGTGATATTTCTGTCTCTTACCGACGTAGGTGCTTGCCTCCGTTGCAAAAGCATTTTTCACAGCATTCCAGTGGTCATCCATGCTCTCCTGTAATGCTCTGCTGATTACTTCTGCTTGTAAAGCAAGGTAGGCCCTAAACTGTTGGCGGAACCTTGAGCCTGTCAGTATTAAACCTGGCGTTGTTTAGCAAGTTTGAGCAGTAGCTATTGACAGATGCAGAGCTACCATAAGATGGTGATCGCGTTCCTGTCCGATGTCAGCTTCACGTCTGTTTCGGATGTCTAGGAGGCAATTTCTAAAGCGGCGGCTGATCGCAATGTGGTCGATCTGTTACAAGTCACCTGAAATCATCCAGAGTGCAAGGGGTCAATAACCAGTCCATAATCGATTGTATTTCATACATTTGTGCACGAGTTAAAGGGACCTGCAGATTCATGCTGTATCCGAACGTTAGAAGGAATTTCGAAAAACTTGCTCACAAAAGTAATATATTAGGTTAGTTGACGCGGCTATCCTGGCAAAAGTCAGGACACTCTAGATCAAGATCCATCGTGATACCTTACTTACTTACCACATATTTGCTAGACCGAAGAAATCACCGAGTTCTCGAGAGGCCCAGGAGATTGGGGCTAAGATTTAATTGTGCCTAAAGTGACTAAGTAAGGCATATGGGTGCCGTGGCGCAGTGGTTAGTGCGTTGGACTACTGCACAAGGGGTTCCAAGTTCGAATCCAGAAAAATACCATAAGTAATAAGTTTTTTCACGGCCCCACCTTTTCTGAGTGTCTGACAAACATTCGTGAGAATTACTGTCATAAGAAAGCTTCTCAAAACCCCTCTGCCCTTCGGATATGGCATAAAACTCTAGGTGCCTTCTGTGCAGAAATGTATACCACGCACAACACGTACAGTTGTGAGAAGCTAGGCCTTGGCCCTCTATATGGATTGCTTACGTCCTGATATTTATTTATTTAAAGTGACTGAGTAAGTGGACGTACTAAATTGGGAGACGAACTAAATTTAATCCCTTTTATCAAGTAAATGCAGTTAAATTTCTCTTATCAACTAGAATTAATCCAGTTACCTGCAATATTTCTATATTCAGGGCCCCAGCTCATAGTACTGTTTCCACAATCTTTTGAAGATATTCTTTGAATTGTTTGACCCACTTAGATCTTATTGTTAACATTTCTAGACCTTTCATTGGTGACTGACTGAGGAGAACGATAGACTCACCATCTATCGGATACAAAGAGAGTCTGTGCACTGTTTCACAAAGAGACAATTTCTTTTGAAATATATGTACACATGTACTAGAATTGTACGAAAGTGGGAGATCTGTGTTTAGCAGTGGTACTTATAATGCTTTGCATCCATCTGTGTAGATTTCAGTTGTAGCGCCCTGTAAAATATAACCGATATCTCTGCAGATCTGTCTGGGATTATGGTGTTAAACGGAAATACATAAGTGGTCTTTATTCCTTATATGTTTCCAACATTTGTTCTCCATGGGTGGTGTCCGAGTTGAGAGTTGGTTAGAGTTGTATATTATATTTGAATTCGTTTGTAATTCACAGTAATTTATTTAAATACAGCAAATGGTTTGAAATGGAATCGGTAGGGACTTTAAGGATAAGTCAGTTCGCAGACTGTAAGTTAGTAGCCAAATTGAGCCCAGAAATAACTTAAAATAAAAATTTTGCGCTTCAAAGAACTACTTTACATTGTATTACTTTACAGGCAATTCACCTGTCTTTAAGCGAATTTGGTGAACAATATAATATTGAATAAACATAACAACATAAGCAATAATAGTATTAGAAAAGTAAGTCAACGAAAATTGTTGCCCGACATCAAGTTCTCGGAACACTGGCTGCCTTAGATCATGTATATGAGTCAGTATCAAAAGCATCTCGATCTGAAAATTTCCCTTTATAAATATGTAGATACAATAGTTTTCAACTTACATTCCTCTGAAGCTTCCTCTTCAAAAATAACTCCTTCCGATTGTAAATAAGTAACACAGTTTGTTGAAACTTATCTTCAGATTCAATCAGCATATCAGAAAGCCTTCCAATTAAATAGATGCCATACGTAGCAGAAAATGCCAAAGGAAGGGTTAAGGTTATTTTAAAATATAAGAAAAAGTTGCTCAGAACATATGTGTTTTCGCTATCCAAATCGAATATTAAGATCTTCATGAGGGCATAAATAAAATTTATATCACGAAAGGATCCAATGTACTTACAAAAGAAGAAATTGGAAAAAAACTGGTCCAACTTAATTTTAATTTGATGGATTCGATATGTAATTTGTATAAGCTGTCTTATAGATTGAGCGCATTCATACTCATCAGCCAGCAGACTTACTATTTTTAAAGCTTCATTCATTTTCAAATAGAAGCAAATCAAGATAAGTTGTGCATACAAATAAACCCAAGAAGTCAATTCACAAAGCATCTGACTCAAGATGGGTACTATGTTTAGAAAAATAACCATAACCTGTGCATTTCCAATGAAATCATACAAAAAGTTGGCACAGCAAAGGCAACATTTTAAAACAAAGGCAAATTGAAAACTTGGGATGTAATAAAGCGTCGAATCGGTTTTGAGTTTGATGAGATTAAAAACTGCCATAATTTCGTTCAGCGTGCTTAACAACAGGGGTCCATGTTGTAGATAGTTGATTGTAAAGATCAAGGTGGAGAACAACACAGAAAAAACTTGCGCCTCTTCAAAGACACTCTCTTGGGCTCTAACAGACTTCAATGTAGTCGAACCTTTAACAACGTTCAAGTACATTAAAAGTAGCCCGTTGAACGTGCCACATAGAAAGAAGAAGCAATAGAGCTGTAGTATATTGTAGAGTATTCTCGTGATGCGATATTGACGTTCGGACTCTTCAAAACTTCCAGTCATCCGATTGAATCGTATGTGTGTAAATCTGAGGATTTTGCAGGCTCTATAAAGCACCGTTAGATGTGAATTAAAATAGCATTTTGTTGGCTGACTGTCCATTTCAAATGGATTTTCTATGTGAGGTTTTATAAGAAAAAGCCGACACAAACTTCCGCACTGTACTATTTGTACGAGGTATGTGTTCTGAAATGAATGCTTAATTTGGGTATTGTGACCAGGCAATGTGTATTACGTTTTTTCATTACCTTAACAAACTACGAGTATAACTTATTTATGTGATTAATGTACCTATTTGACTTCCACGTTCATTTACTTCATCATTGTCGAAAAAAAATGAATTGGAACTATAATAGTTATTAAACTATCCGTCGATCCGTTCATACATTTTAGTTCACACATTCACATTTTGAACTTCACGCATAAGTATATTGAGAGTACTCATTTTCATAAGTGGAAGTAGAGAGAGTATGTAGAGAAACTGTCATCGCCCTTGACAATCATTTGATAGATGTGACGGTTTCTATGGGGCTGCTCTATCCGGCAATACGTCAACTTAAATGTCAACGGGCCGACGGATTCTTCTTGAGTTAATGTCATTGGCAAACCAAAAAATAAGAGCACGACTGAGTCACAAAGTTGTAAAAGAATGCAATCATTTTGACATGTAATTCATTTTGACTTCTCACAGATTTGTTTTAATTCAATGAATTCAGTAATGACTGAATGAATTTTGAAATCAAAATGAAGTCCCCTTGAAGTTACTAGCATTAGGTCCGTTCGCGTACCCTCCTAAAACAGCGAATTTTTACGAAAATTTACGAATTTTTACGAAAAGCTGTTCGCGTACGGAGAATTTTCGTAGTTTTTCGCAGAAGAGAGCACTCACGAGAGAGTAAGAAATTTTCCCATGCTACGAATTTTAGTGCAAGAAATTTCTGTGTCTGGTTTATGAACAGTGTATTTTCAACTTTTTCTTTTTTCAACCCGTTCGTTTACTTTTTCGTAATTTAAGCTCTCTCTGAGAGAATTTAATCCCCACTCTTCGAAATTTTATAATCTACGAATTTTAGTGCCAAAAAGTACGCGAGCATATTTATCGCATTCACTTGAAGTCTGAAGTTAGTGAAGTCATCTGAAGTCAGTGAAGTCTTTGAAGCCCTAGAAGTCATCTGAGGGCATAGATGTTTTTATATTCGTTAAGGCTTCACTGACTTCAATGACTTTGGATGCCTTCACTGACTTCAAAGACTTCACTGTCCGTGAAAAAAAAATGTTGGCCAAAATGTATTTCACTAAACTGGCTTCATTATGAAGTGTAAACAAAATCGTTTGAAGCGTTTCCCAACAAATCAGTTCTTTTACCAAGCCATAAGTAATGTATAGTTTTAAACGCTTTTGGCCAAAAATGTCGTAAGTCGTCTTATAACACTTGACAAACTAGGCAAAATATAAAATTTAAACAATATCATAGAAACCACCAAGTGTTTTTTTTTTTTTTTTGCAAAATTGGCCTTAAGTTTAGTACCGGTAATATTTAAATCAAATATTTGACTTTAACAAACCTCAGGTACAAAGTTCATCGAAATCCGTTCATTCATTTCGGCAGTAGTCTCGCTGACAGACAAACAAACAGACAGACTTTAAATGTAATGTCAGAATTTATCAAAATTTCGGGATCAACAATTTTAACGAATACGAATCTTGTCCTGTACACACTACGTATCGGTGCAAGTAAAGAGTGGGGTCTGCCAAATCTGTCTGGTCTTCTGTGAATATTTAGAGGACTGGCAGGAGTCAGTCATACTCTCCTTGCTGCTAAGAGCATCACAAAGACACATCCTGTCACTCCGATGGGGCAATCCTTAAATCTTCTTCGATAATGTAATGAGTACGAGAAAGCCTTATGCTTCTTTAGTCAGAGTCTGGTCACGGTCACACAAGTCTATAAAAGAAATACACGTATAAAATAAAACGCTGATTCAATTATGCTATCGCGTCTCGAACAATTCATATTTCTTCAAACGCCTTTGAGTAATATAATACTGAATACATATAATTACATATGCAAAAATTGTATTAGCAAAAAAGGTAAAGGAAAATTGCTGCCCGACATCGAGGTCCCGAAAAACTGGTGCTCTTAGATCCCGTATATGGTTCTGTATCAGTAGCATCTCAATCTGAAATAAAAAACTTTTAACAACAAGCGGCCAAAATGTTTGCACCTTACACTTCTCTGTAGCAATCGTTTTTTAACCTTCATCCTCGTGTAAAGCAGTAATAAGTTTTCCTTAAATTTATGCTCAGAATCAACTAACATATCTGACAGTCGTCCAATTAAATAAATGTCGTACGTAACAATTATTGCCAACGGAAACATGATTGTAACTTTTATGTACAACCATAAAGCGCTCAGAAAATAATAGCGCTGAAAATCCAATTCGTACAGTACATCCTTCAGGAATTCATAAAGTTGTTTTACATCGTGAAACAATCCAAAATAGATGCAGAAAAAGAATTTGGAAAAGATCGTATCTAAGTTGACCTTCACTTTATGAATCCGAAATGAAATATCCACAAGCTGTACAAAAGCTCGAGAGCACTCATGGTCATTTGCATGTAGGTTATCTACTTTCAACGCTTCGTTCATTTTTAAATAGAAGCAAATCAGAACCAGTTGCGTATAAAAATAAATCCAATAAGTCAATTTGCAAAGTAACTGGCTATATAGGGATGCTATGTTTAGGAAGAACACCAGCATTACTCCATTCCCTATGAGTTCATGCACAAAATTAAAGATGAATAAGCAGCATTTCACTATGAAGGCTCCTTGAAAATTTGAGAAGTAATACAGGGTCGAATCGGTCTTAGCTTTGATCAAATTATAAACCACTATCACTTCGTTCAGTGTGCTTAGCAACAGTGGAGCTTCTTGAAGATAATTGGTGGTGAAAACGAAAGTAGCAAATAGCTCAGAATAATTCTCTCCCACTGAAAGAAAATCTTCTTGGGCCTTAATAGAGTTTTCCGTATCCCTGTTCTCAATTAAGTTAATATACATTATCAGTGAAGAATACAAGCCGAAAAAAAGTAAAATTCCGGAGTAAATCTGTAGTCCATTGTATATTATTCTGTTGATACGATATTGCCGTTCGGATTCTTCAAATTTTCCAGTAATCGAGTTGTATTTTAGATGCGTAAAGCCGAGTACTTTCCAGGCTTTATAAAGGCTGTTTAAATGCGAATTAAAGTAGATTTTTGTCGGCAAACCATCCATTCCGAACACTTAGTTTGACTAACAGTGAGAAGCTACTGCTGTTTCTGTTCTGAAATCATTGCATTATGGCGAAGAAAACATTAGAATTTCATTATGCTAAGAGGAAATCGTTTATATAACTAATTTTAGTATACTCCACGTGCTGCTATTAAGTAACGTCATCATAATCATCATAATGGAGCGCTGTGAACAATAAACACATCCGCTACCGCTGCCAAAAAGTTTTTGTTCACCAAATTATATAAATGCCTTACAATGACCTATGACATTTATTATCCCAGGGAACAAGCTCAACAAGTTATATAAATATGTATAACTGCAACTAAATTGTAAGCTTTTTTAAATAACTCATTCTAGTAACATTAATGTTAAAAGCCAACCAATCGGTATGTCTCAAGCAGTCCTAATTGATCAGAGCACACTGGATCAATTTTCTTCGCGATAAGATCTGACGACTTATGTCTGTATTGGTTTTCACCCGATAATTACCCACTTCAATGCTGTTAGAACACTGTATCACCCTCTACTGTAAAATCAGTTTGACCGCGGAAGAATTGATCCAGTGTGGCTGGCCACTTCTAATTATTTAATGAAACTAATTTAGATCGAGCGATAATATTATATATGTATGTTCACCAAAGACAGTTGAAGTTCCTGACAGCTAAAAGACTATATTACGACATGACTTTTCAAAAATTTCACTTTGCCTCTGATGAAGCAGGAGATGCCTTTGATAACTACTATAGCAAATATTTAATGAAATTCGTTTTCGTTTTTATTACTTACCAAATCCAAATGGATTTAAATTAGTTTTTATTAGTAAAAAGCTCAGATTTCGAAATTTGAAAAAAAAAATCTGATGGAATTGCTCAGACTAGAAACGAGAAACGTATTATTAGTTTGATATAAAAATTTCATTTTTATTAGGCTTTGTAAAAGATCTTACAATTGAATTTTATACGGCTTTTGAACATCTAACATAACTGGTTCTAAATCATATGTAACTTAATTCCCAAATGCACAAAAACCATCAGCACTGTTTTCAAAAACTCCAAGAAACAGTATTAATCTCAGAGCAATTGCATCACGATTTCATATGCACAAACCAAGAAAACGATATTATCTTATCTGCAAACCAATGTTTTGTAATAGATGCAATGGAAATGTAGCAGTTTCTTTCTAAGTTAGAGCTGACTATGGACAGATGACAGATTTTGTACTAGATTCCTTAGCGACAAATCTGTCATCCCGGTGCAAAAGTATTCTAGCAGCTAGATTAGCGAGGTATTGAGAACTCGGCCTATGAAAACATTGTTGGTACACTTTGGAGTTAAATGTCTATTAATATTTAAGTCGACAACTTTTTTAAGTCATGACCAGTGATTCGTCGTTGGTAAGGCACATTAATTTATTTCAGTTAGTAACAGGGTAGGCTCTCAAGCAGACCTTGATTTGGCTAGCGAACTAAGGACATTTTTTAGAGCCGTATTTTAACTCCCACTCACAAACCTTTCCCCATGAAAATATGTATGTATTGACGAAGCAAACGAAAGAGAAGTAAGCCAAAAACAATTTTGCATCAGAATAGAGCAGAGCCTATAGTAGACTTTTATAACTATAACCGGCACTAGAGTAATAAGCTGGTCTTAAATTTTCCAACAACACAAATTTTATTCTTCAATTTACTTCCATCGGAGAAATCAACAACCATTTATAACCATTAAACAATGATTGACGTTCCGTATTCTTATGAATGGTACAATTGACAGATGCAGAGCTACCATAAGATGGTGATCGCGTTCCTGTCCGATGTCAGCTTCACGTCTGTTTCGGATGTCTAGAAGGCAATTTCTAAAGCGGCGGCTGATCGCAATGTGGTCGATCTGTTACAAGTCACCTGAAATCATCCAGAGTGCAAGTGGTCAATAACCAGTCCATAATCGATTGTATTTCATACATTTGTGCACGAGTTAAAGGGACCTGCAGATTCATGCTGTATCCGAACGGTAGAAGGAATTTCGAAAAACTTGCTCACAACAGTTATATACGAGTATTAGGTTAGTTAAAGTGGCTATCCTGGCCAAAAGTCAGGACACACTTAGACCAAGATCCATCGTGATACCTTACTTGCTTACCACATAATTGCAAGACCGAAGAAATCACTGAGTTATCGAAAGCCTCAGGAGATTTGTGGCCCAGCTTAGGAGATTTATGCCTAAAGTGACTAAGTAAGTGGACGGATTTTAATCAATCCTGACTGTTTTGCAACTGATATTGGCTAAATGGGTTGGCGAGTTCAGTTAAAAGTCTGCGCTGCAAGGGTGTTAAGAGTGTCTCATTCCATCGCTACCTTTCTGGAGTTGGTTTGTGAATATGTTGGCTATGATTTAATCGAATCCATAATATCTGGAGGTAGTTGGGATGCGTTACAGTAATAGAGGTAAATGACATAATCAAATATCTTCTACTGTAATGCACTCAATACTATTAGTTAAATTACGCAATTGGTTTCGCCTAGATGACGGATTCAATCGAACCCTTACCTAGAGGTATCATCCCGATAGTAAGGTGACTAACTCAATTAACTTCTTTTACTGATATGAAGTCATTTATTTACTTGTTGCTACAATGTCCTGGACATTTGGGAGACGAACTAAATTTAATCCTTTTTATCAAGTAAATGCAGTTAAATTTCTCATATCAACTAGAACTAATCCAGTTACCTGCAATATCTCTGTATTCAGGGCTCCAGCTCATAGTACTGTGTCCCCAATCTTGTGAAGAGATTCATTGAATTGTTTGACCCACTTCCTATTGTTAACATTTCTAGACCTTTGATTGTCGACTGACCGTAGAGGACGATAGACTCATCATCTATTGGGTACAAAGAGCACTGCTTCACAAAGAGACACTTTCGTTTGAAATATACAAGAATGTACTAGAATTGTACGAAAGTGGGAGATCCATGTTTAGCAATGGTACTTAGGAGAATTTTCCCAAAACCACACCTTATAAAGTTTTGCATTTATCAATTCCAGTGTCTTCTTAAATGTTACCGATATCTTTTACAGCTCTGTCTGGGATTATGGTGTTTTATTTGATATTAAAATCATTAAATCGAGATACATAAGTGGTCTCTATTCCTGAGATTGATGTAGTGGTATTTGAATGGGTGGTGTCCAAATTGAGAGTTGGTTAGAGTTATTTTTGCATTCGTTTGTAATTCACAGTAATTTTTTCACGTTCGTGGTGAACTTCAGCGATAAGTCAGTTCGCAGATTGAAAGATAGTCGCCAAATTCTGTGCAGAAATAACTTAAAACTAATATAGTAATAAAAGTTTTGCGTTTGAAAGAACTACTTTACATTGTATTACTTTACAGACAATTCACCTGCCTTCAAGTGAATTTGTTGAGCAATATAATATTGAATAAACATTACAACATAAGCAATAATAGTATTAGAAAAGTAAGTCAACGAAAATTGTTGCCCGACATCAAGTTCTCGGAACACTGGCTGCCTTAGATCATGTATATGAGTCAGTATCAAAAGCATCTCGATCTGAAAATTTCCCTTTATAAATATGTAGATACAATAGTTTTCTACTTACATTTTTCTGTAGCTTTCTCTTCAAAAATAACTCCTTCCGATTGTTAATAATTAACAAAGTTTGTTGAAACTTATCTTCAAATTCAATCAGCATATCAGAAAGTCTTCCAATCAAATAAATGTCATACGTAGCAGAAAATGCCAAAGGAAGGGTTAAGGTTATTTTAAAATA
Source organism: Chalcosyrphus nemorum (assembly GCA_949716465.1). Classification (NCBI taxonomy): domain Eukaryota; kingdom Metazoa; phylum Arthropoda; class Insecta; order Diptera; family Syrphidae; genus Chalcosyrphus; species Chalcosyrphus nemorum. The sequence goes on from OX454333.1 coordinate 6,686,198, forward strand.
TAAGATAAAGTTGCTCAGAACGTATGTGTTTTCGCTATCTAAATCAAATATTAAGATCTTCATAAGGGCATAGATAAAATTTATATCACGAAAGGATCCAATGTATTTACAAAAGAAGAAATTCGAAAAAAACTGGTTCAACTTAATCTTTATTTGATGGATTCGATATGTAATTTTTATAAGCTGTCTTATAGATTGAGCGCATTCATACTCATCAGCCAGCAGACTTACTATTTTTAAAGCTTCATTCATTTTCAAATAGAAGCAAATCAAGATAAGTTGTGCATACAAATAAACCCAATAAGTCAATTCACAAAGCATCTGACTCAATATGGGTGCTATGTTTAGAAAAATAACCATAACCTGTGCATTTCCAATGAAATCATACAAAAAATTGGCGCAGAAAAGGCAACATTTTAAAACAAAGGCAAATTGAAAACTTGGGATGTAATAAAGCGTCGAATCGGTTTTGAGTTTGATGAGATTAAAAACTGCCATAATTTCGTTCAGCGTGCTTAACAACAGGGGTCCATGTTGTAGATAGTTGATTGTAAAGATCAAGGTGGAGAACAACACAGAAAAAACTTGCGCCTCTTCAAAGACACTCTCTTGGGCTCTAACAGACTTCAATGTAGTCGAACCTTTAACAACGTTCAAGTACATTAAAAGTAGCCCGTTGAACGTGCCACATAGAAAGAAGAAGCAATAGAGCTGTAGTATATTGTAGAGTATTCTCGTGATGCGATATTGACGTTCGGACTCTTCAAAACTTCCAGTCATCCGATTGAATCGTATGTGTGTAAATCTGAGGATTTTGCAGGCTCTATAAAGCACCGTTAGATGTGAATTAAAATAGCATTTTGTTGGCTGACTGTCCATTTCAAATGGATTTTCTATGTGAGGTTTTATAAGAAAAAGCCGACACAAACTTCCGCACTGTACTATTTGTACGAGGTATGTGTTCTGAAATGAATGCTTAATTTGGGTATTGTGACCAGGCAATGTGTATTACGTTTTTTCATTACCTTAACAAACTACGAGTATAACTTATTTATGTGATTAATGTACCTATTTGACTTCCACGTTCATTTACTTCATCATTGTCGAAAAAAAATGAATTGGAACTATAATAGTTATTAAACTATCCGTCGATCCGTTCATACATTTTAGTTCACACATTCACATTTTGAACTTCACGCATAAGTATATTGAGAGTACTCATTTTCATAAGTGGAAGTAGAGAGAGTATGTAGAGAAACTGTCATCGCCCTTGACAATCATTTGATAGATGTGACGGTTTCTATGGGGCTGCTCTATCCGGCAATACGTCAACTTAAATGTCAACGGGCCGACGGATTCTTCTTGAGTTAATGTCATTGGCAAACCAAAAAATAAGAGCACGACTGAGTCACAAAGTTGTAAAAGAATGCAATCATTTTGACATGTAATTCATTTTGACTTCTCACAGATTTGTTTTAATTCAATGACTTCAAAAATGACTGAATGAATTTTGAAGTCAAAAGGAAGTCACTAGCAATTATTGCATTCACTTGAAGTCTTTAAAGTTTGAAGTCTGTGAAACTATCTGAAGTCTGTGAAATTATCTGATGTTAGTGAAATCATCTGAAGTCAGTGAAGTCTTTGAGGCCCTTGAGTCGTCTGATGCCATAGATGTTTTTATATTCGTTAAGACTTCACTGAATTCAATGACTTTAGATGACTTCACTGACTTCAAAGACTTCACTGTCTTCAGATGACTTCACTGGCTATAAGTAAAGTATCGTTTAGACCACTTTTAGCCAAAAAGTTGTACGTCATCTTATAGCGTTAGCCCAATTGTATAGAAATTAGAAATTTAACAATTTATGTAACAATCTACCAAACCGACTTTTTTAAGCAAGTTTGCCTACAGCGCCGTTAAAAAAAAAAATGTTGGCCAAAATGTATGTCACTAAACTGGCTTCATTATGAAGTGTAAACAAAATTGGTTGTAAGCTTATTTAGGTTTTAAGTAGTATATAAGTCTTTTTTACATAAAAAATGTCCTGTTTCTAAGTTTTTCTTTATTAATTTTTCTTAGTTCCTCAATTAGTTATAGATTATAATAATTACATTAGTTAGATTAGGTCGAAAGACATAGAATAAGCATTAAGTTTAGCTTAGAGCGCTCGCATAGAGGCAGTAAGTTATTATAAGATAGTTAAGTTATTTAAGCTAGTTTTAAGCGTTTTTGTCTAGCATTTAAGAGTTACGATTATTATTAATAAAAACCTATAAAAAAAAAAAAAAAAAAAAAAAAAAAAAACCAAATTGGTGCAAGCGTTTCCCAACAAATAATTTTTTTTTTACTTTTAATTCAGCCAGAAGTAAAGTACCGTTATTAACGCCTTTGGCCAAAAATGACGAAGGTCATCTAATAACACTTGATAAACTAGGCAAAATATAAAATTTAAACCATTTTCCAGCAAATGTTTTTTTTTTTTTTGCAAAACTAGCTTTAAGCGTTGTACCGGTAGTATTTAGGCTAAAACAAAAATTTGACTTTAACAGACCATCAACATCCGTTCATCCATTTAGACTGTAGATTCGCTGACAGACAGACAAACAGACAGACTTTAAGGTAATGTCAGAATTTATCAAAATTTCGAGATCAAAAATTTTAACGAATCCAAATGTTATCCTGTACATACTACGTATCGATGCAAGTAAAGAGTGAGGTCTGCCAAATCTGTCTGGTCTTCTGTAAATATTTATAGGACTGACTGGTCCGATTTTGATCAAACTTCACTTCTGGGGTTTTTCGGTTCCTAGAGGGGAAATCGGATTGAATGCAATCATCTATGAACTATTTTAAAACTAGTTTTCTAATATTTTTGTACTCCACAACATCCTATCCTAATGAATGAATGGATTATCGGTCGATCGCTGGGAAGACATAGACGTAGTTTTCCGAGAATACCTGGAGAAGGATCTATGGAGACATTGTTTGTATGAATGGTATAATGACGGTCTTATTGAAACTGATCAATATTCTGTATTCGCACATCAGTTCAAAACTTCAAGAGCTGATTCTTGTCTTGGATGTCTTTCTCGCATTATTGCAAAGAACCTATGAAGTGTGAACATGCTATCTTTTTACTTCGATGGGATCTTGAAAGATTCTTCGTAAGAGTACGAAAAAATCTTACGCTTCTTTAGTAATAGTCAGGTCACGGTCTACCTAGTGGAGAGGCCGGTTTTCGGGGCTTTTTAGAGAACGTACTTTTGTTTGTATTTACTGCTTAGTTGTCAATAAAAACACACAAAAGTCCATGTGTTCACAAGTCCAAATATACATTACATAAAACGCTGATTCAATTAAGCTATCGCGTCTCAAATAATTCATATTTCTTCAAACGCCTTTGAGTAATATAATACTGAATACAAATAATTACATATGCAATAACTGTATTAGCAAAAAAGGTAAAGGAAAATTGCTGCCCGACATCGAGGTCCCGAAATACTGGTGCTCTTAGATCCCGTATATGGTTCTGTATCAGTAGCATCTCAATCTGAAATAAAAAACTTTTAACAACAAGCGGCCAAAATGTTTGCACCTTACACTTCTCTGTAGCAATCGTTTTTTAACCTTCATCCTTGTGTAAAGCAGTAATAAGTTTTCCTTAAATTTATGCTCAGAATCAACTAACATATCCGACAGTCGTCCAATTAAATAAATGTCGTACGTAACAATTATTGCCAACGGAAACATTATTGTTACTTTTATGTACAACCATAAAGCGCTCAGAAAATAATAGCGCTGAAAATCCAATTCGTACAGTACACCCTTCAGGAATTCATAAAGTTGTTTTACATCGTGAAACAATCCAAAATAGATACAGAAAAAGAACTTCGAAAAGAACGAATCTAAGTTGACCTTGATTTTATGAATTCGAAATGAAATTTCCACAAGCTGTACCAAAGCTCGAGAGCACTCATGGTCATCATCATTTAGACTAGCTATTTGTAAGGCTTCATTCATTTTTAAATAGAAGCAAATCAGGACGAGTTGTGTATAAAAATAAATCCAATAAGTCAACTCGCAAAGCAACTGGCTATACATAGATGCTATGTTTAGGAATACCAGTATTACTCCATTGCCTATGAGCGTGTATAAAAAACTAAAGATGAATAGGCAGCATTTTAGAATGAACGCTCCTTGAAAATTTGATAAGAAGTAGATGGTCGAGTCAGTCTTGGCTTTGATCAAATTATAAACCACTATCACTTCGTTCAGTGTGCTTAGCAACAGTGGAGCTTCTTGTAGATAATTACTTGCGAAAACAAAGGTTGAGAAAATATCAGAATAGTTCTCCCCTAATGTAAGAAACTCCTCTTGAGCCTGAAAAGACTCTAGGTTATTTATATCTTTAGCCAAGTTTAAATAGAGTAAGAGTGCAAAATTGAAGCCGGAAAGTAGTAGAAGTGCACAGTAAAATTGCAGTCCATTGTATAGAATTCTGGTGATACGATATTGCCGTTCGGATTCTTCAAATTTTCCAGTCATCGAGTTGTATCTTAGATGCGTAAATCCGAGTACTTTCCAGGCTTTATATAGGCTGTTTAAATGCGCTTTAAAGAAGATTTTCGTTTGCAGATCGTCCATTTCGAGCAGTTAGTTAAGCTGACTGTTGAGAACTACTCGGATTCAGTGCTAAAGTGAATTTCTTATTACGATATCATCAACCGGATGAGAACATTACATTTTCATTATGTTAAAGGAAGTCGTTTATATAATTGATTGTATCGTACTCCACGTGCTGTTGTTAAGTAACGTCATCGTAATCGTAAAGGAAGGAGGTACTGTGGACTGACAAAAAACTTCAAACATATGCGTTACCATTGAGTATGGTATTGTGTCGACCATATTTTCGCAATAAAGCCATGGTTTCATGGGCTCATGGAAAGTCTTGTTGGTACCCAATGTCCTGAAGATTTCAATTTGAAGCATGAAATGTCTGTTATCATGGCGCAATAAAAGGCGCATTTTAAGTTTTTAAAGTTTTTTTCTGAATGGCCTCGTTTGTTGAAGAAATATGGACGATGATTCCCCTAGTTTATAAACCAAACTAACACGTTGTTTCGCCTAGATGTAAAGGCAGCTCTTCAAAATAGCCCAAAAAAGTACCACTAAATGAATCATCCTTTACATCCCCAAATGCATCAAAGTCATAAGCACGGTGTGCAAAAGCCTTACTTGTGCACTTGAAATTTCCCAGCCATTCAGGAAAACATTTGATTTAGAAAGTTGCCCTAACACAGTCAAAGTAAAGTTGTCGGATTCTCAAATGAAGAAAACTAAAAAGAAAAAGCTTCTTAAATATAAAATAAATAAATAAATATCAGGCCGTAAGCAGCCCATAGAGGGCCAAGACCTAGCTTCTCACAACTGTACATGTTGTGCGTGGTATACATTTCTGCATGTACAGGAGGGACCTACAGTTTTATGCCGTATCCGAAGGGCAGAGGGGTTTTGAGAAACTTTCTATGACAGGAAATACTCTTGAATGCTTGTCAGACACTCGGAAGAGGTGGGGCCGTGATGGTATTTTTCTGGATTCGAACTTGGAACCCCTTGCGTAGTAGTCCAACGCACTAACCACTGCGCCACGGCACCCACTTCTTAAATTTCTTATTAAATTACTCTAAAAGTCTAAAAGTTTTTGAGTGAAGTTTCTCAAAGAGTGGGCGTGGCAATGGGCGGATTTTCGAAATTTGTAAACATATACTATATTTCGTTCCTAAGAAGTAATATTATTCTGATGAAACTGTCGAAAAACAGTTTTTTGATAAAAAAAAAAAAAGCCCCTAAAATGTAGGCGTGGCTTCACATACTGTGTGGAAGATATGTAGAGTAGAAGAATATCTACATATTTGCTTGAATAAGTTTTATCAAGTTTCATGTTTAAATGCTGAAAAAAAATGCATTTTTCGAAAAGTGGGCGTGTCGTCGAAAAACAGTTTTTTGATAAAAAAAAAAAAAGCCCCTAAAATGTAGGCGTGGCTTCACATACTGTGTGGAAGATATGTAGAGTAGAAGAATATCTACATATTTGCTTGAATAAGTTTTATCAAGTTTCATGTTTAAATGCTGAAAAAAAATGCATTTTTCGAAAAGTGGGCGTGTTAGTGGTCGGATTTTGAGAATATTTACACTTTTCTTTTTTTACTTTATTAGTGCTATCTTCAATATTTCTTTATGTTACAAACTATGTTTCAAACTTAGGATAGGGTATAAAAAAGACCAGCAAGAACACGTCAAATTTTGGAATGAAATCATTTGTGAAAACTTAAGCTAAAATCCATCAACATCTCAAAATCAATAATTATATTTTCTTCTGCAATACTTTCCCTACAAGTAAAAACAAACTAATGCATGTAAAATTGAGATCAAGGCTACCAGAGCAAAATACAGCTAGTGTTAACGTCTATCTATGCACTTTGATTTGCACATGTTGTGAAGGCATGTGTTTTTTCAAAAATATACCAATCTCTCGCCGGCAAATCCGCCACATACAAGCGAAGACGTACGATTTCTGGTGTGTCAAAACAGAACATAATCGGCCCTATCATCGTAACCGATCGGAGAGGAATTGTCTCCGATTTCTCCGAAATCTACGAATTTTGTATCATGGTAAGTGTTCCGATTGATAAATCGGACAAACCTCCGAAGAAAATACAACGTGCCGTTGAAAACGTCAAAATCGATGTAACGCGTTGCGAATTCATGCGATGTATGGCGATTAAATGTTACAATCACAGCAACGCGTCTCGAAGTCATGCGATGTATGCCAACTTTTAGGTTATCTATTCTCTCCGATTGTCTCCGACAGCTAAATGGTAGTGAAATTTTTTCCGCAGAAAGCAAAAGAATTACCGGAGGCCAAAAAATGGATATTGATCAAGGAAAAGAACTGTAAGCAACATTTTATTTTATTTTACCTGTATTTACATAGGTTTTTTTTTTTTGTTCTAGAAAAAAAAATCAAAGACAAACCAAGTGCAGTACGACCGGCTGGTTGAGTTAATGAACACAAAACCAGACCAGATACCAATGTTTTATGTCAACTACATGCGTCGGTACGCGTCTATATTTCTCCTACGATTCGGATACCATGAACACAATAAATGTTCCGATCGGAGCTTCTCTCCGATCGGAGATTTCTCCGATCGGTTACGATGATAGGGCCGAATTTGAAAGAGAAACATTTTATACAATAAGCATTACATTCTAAATTACCCCTCTCTTGTGTATTCATCTAAATCACTAGCTCAACTAACATGATATTTTTTTTCTGTTCTCTTTCAGGTTTTCTCAGCGCAGCTTGTATATTTATGCTATGGACGCGGCATTTGGTCATGGTCTACCTCTTTATAATATCTGTGGGTCTAACGTTTCTCTCGTATTGGAGTAATGTTTCAGCACTAGCCCTTATGGAGAGTGGGCCATGCCTACTTGTCGATATTCTTTCGTTAAACACAACACGACTACTGGATCCAGGAGGTGTAGTTCTATCATTGGTACCTCATCTGGTAGCGCAATGGTTTATGGGAATGTTATTCGCATATATCCATCTGGGTCCACGATATGATTTTCTTCAGAAAAAAATGCCCTTAATATTCGTCAGTCCCATACTGCTGGCAATGCTGCCATTCCCATCATCGTTCCTCAAACTAACGCCAGCCTTTGCTGGGGTGATACCATTTATCCTAACAAAAATTACCCTTTACACAAGTGCGATGGAAGCTGGTAAAACCATATTCAATGGCTATGAATATGCAATGAATTTTGTGTCGAATTTTGGCTTATCGGCGCTGATCGAGAATGAATGGCAGAGGCTGAATGTGCCGTGTGTGCTTCGAGTATTCTGGTCCATACGGTAAGCTGTTATCTATTTTTTTTATGAGAGTTCATAGTAATAAATGTTTTCCATTGCAGAATTGGTCAAGAACTAATATCGCTTCTGTTCGCAAAAGACGTGACGTTAAATCTTATAGGAACTATTCACAAACTGCTGGCAGATGGATGTGAAACTCTAACGGCTGTACTCGGAATGACGAGTGTCATTTCGATAGTCTGCCATTATATTGGCAAAATGTTCCAATGGTTCTTAATGTCTGGTGATACAGATGAGGAGAAATCATTGGGCACCGTATCCGCAGTGCTTTTCTATATTCTAGCACTGCAGACCGGTTTAACGTCACTATCGCCGGACAAACGATTCATTCGTCTGTGTAGAAACTTGTGCCTTTTGGTAACGGCATTGTTGCATTTTCTTCATAATATTGTCTCCCCGATCCTTATGTCACTTAGTGCAGCTAGAAGTCCATCGAGAAAACGACACACCCGCGCCCTGACTGTATGTATGTTTTTATTAGTGGCGCCAATATGTTTACTCCTTGTGCTGTGGTCAAGACATTCCCCATCCACGTGGCTCTTAGCCGTTACTGCCTTTTCTGTTGAAGTTATTGTTAAGGTAAGCTCTTAAATTGTATATAGTTTTCTCATCTAATACAAATTATGTGTTCTCTTCTAGGTGCTTGTCAGCTTAGCGACATATACACTATTCTTATACGATGCCCGGAGGGATACATTCTGGGAAAGACTGGATGATTATGTGTACTATGTTCGTGCTTTTGGCAATTCTGTAGAATTCTGCTTCGGAATATTGCTCTTCTTCAATGGTGCTTGGATATTGTTCTTCGAATCTGGTAAGTATTTGCAAATAACAACTTTACTTAAAGAACATCACCCAGTTAAGAAGTTCCATTGTATGTTGGATTTTGGAAGATAGATCTTACAATATATTTTTGGTTTGTTCTTTAGTTTCACATTTGCTTAAGGGTGGATAAGGATGCACATATTTCTTTCATTTGCTTTCGGTAAACTTACCTACTTTATGGTGAATGATAGCCGGATAATCTATGCATATTTCTCTCCATGAAACACAATTCGTCTTTCATCATTTGTACCCTGGAAATCACAACTTTATAAAAAATATTCTCACAATGTTTGGTTTAGTTAGTGTAAAGTTAAACTCGATGAAATTCCATGCATCTGCCTCGTAATATTTGTATGTAGCTTGCTTTTTCACCCATCACACATGTACACTCTGTCGAACTGGTGGAATTAGGAAAAAAGTGAAAGTTAAGCTTATGACAGTGCTCCCAAAACCCTCACCTTCTGACAGGTGTCTGTTGTTATTAAGTTGAGGTTAACATCATCGATATTTGTTGGAGTCTTCTTTTTTTGTTTCTAAGCCTAGATTTCCTAAGAATTCATATCCCTTTTCTCTTTGTTAAAAAAAAGTGTATGTACAAATTTCATTTCAATTTGATAGTTTCAAAGCTCATGAATTGACTTCCGTCAATGAAGAGGTTTCATAGATCAGCTGGATGCAAGTTGATCGGCACCACGCTCCACTGTTAGGTGTGGACAATGAGCATTCATTGTCGAGTTCTCTCAGGATCAGCCCACAGTATTGTTGTTACTACTGTTGGGTGGATACTTATTATGGAGTGTTGTTGCTGGAGATCTGATCGAAAGAGGTGTAAATCTATGTCAAGTTAATACCTCGTTAGATTAGATACGCAGTTGGTGTTTCTGTAGAAATTATAAGCATAGCATTCATTCATTTCTCCATCTTGGTAGCATAAAGTAAGAGATTCATTGTGTAGTCGGTCCGCTATTTTGACTTCCAATCCAAGTTGTACTTTCTTAGCGCACGTCATCAAAAAATACGAACATATTCGCTTAAAGTTGTAGGTTACAGGTTATGAATTCATCCTTTAGACGTTCAGGTGTTCGTTAAAGCAAAATAAGCCATCCGTTTCTTTTGATAGGCATTACCACGGTTTTTAGTAAGCTAAAGCTTTCAAAATGTTCAAAAACAAATATGTAGTTAAGATAACGTGAAGATGGAGTGGCAGTTTATGATTTCTTTAGGATTATAGATGGTTTTCATCTCATTTCAGCTTTTTTTTAAGTAGTTCTCTGGTTTTGATAGAAAATACATGCAATTATGTATGTATTTGGCCCTTTTGTCGATCCATTTCATTCATCATTCTTTGCTTTCATTGTCCTGTCATGAACAATTAAAGTTTTTTTTTTTTATAAAAAAACAAAAGAACAAAACAAACTGTGTGCATGTATTTTTATTTGGTTGATTGGTGTACCGTATGATATAACTTGATAGCACAAAATGCTACAGGGGGCGCCATCAGAGCCATTATGATGTGCATCCATGCCTATTTCAACATTTGGTGTGAAGCACGCGCTGGATGGTCCATATTCATGAAAAGAAGATCGGCTGTTGATAAAATTTCTGCTCTACCCGAAGCTACAGAGACGCAACTCCTTAACTTGAATGATGTCTGTGCTATTTGTCATCAGGTGAGTTTTCCCACCAAGCTATGCAAGTTCTTATCTTATAAATATTTGTCTGTTATTTATAGCAAATGGAAACAGCTAAAATAACCCGCTGCAGACACTTTTTCCACGGTGTGTGCCTTCGAAAGTGGCTTTACGTGCAAGATCGCTGCCCACTATGTCACGAGATTATGATGTATGTGGATAGACCTGACGATAACGATCAAACTCCGGCCAATAATCAACAAGACGAGCGACCAAATAATGTAGAAATGATTTTCTAGTCCCTTCTTAACATATTGTAGCTAAAATGCCTTTAATTTTAAAGAATAACGCCCAAGATTTGCTTCGAATGGCGACCGGACACGAACCTCGTAGAATAGGAAACACTCCTGAACCGGGACTAATAGCAGCTGCAGCATCAATTGGAACTTCACTCCCGAGTGTAGCGGCCGCATCGACTATGGCGGGGACACCGTCATCTAGTAGCACTATCGACGAAGATAGTAGCAGCAACGTAGTTCATGCTTTTCGATTGTCACCGCCAGTAGAAGCCCAGGAGTAAGTACTTATCAACATCAATAAGCCAAGTCGAACGCTCATAAATAAGAAAGATAAATTAAAAGTAAAACAAAAAAAATAATAATAATAAACAACGACTACCCGATGCCGTTACCGCCTCATTCATCTTCAAAATGTTGCCTCCTGTTCATCGATTGTAACTTACCAGCGAGGGAATCCAGATGTAAATTGTATATAGATCTTGCTTAGCAACTCGAAATCAATGCTCGGCAGCTCTTGCGCGCACCGAGTTTGTCCACATCTTTGCACCGTTTTACTGGTTAAACAATTTTTTAAACAAAAAAAAAAGTCATTGCATCCTTATTTCCTTTTGTTTTTCTTCAGTTTATTATTGTTTCTGTTTCTCTAGATCTTTTGTTCATTTTTTTTTTTTTTTTAATTGTTTTTATTTTTTTTATATATACAAATAGAGAGATATTTAGTGAAAATTTAAATAAATTTAAGGGTGATTATTATTGTACTATTTTATATAACATTTAATCGTAGCCAACAAGAAGAAGGGAGAAAACAAAAAAAAGTGATGAATTATTTTTGTGAAGTCTGATCATGATGAAATCGCTAGCAAACAAAAAAATAATTAAGAAAAAAAAATAAAAAACAAAGTGAACACAATTTTAAAGGATATATAAATAAAATATATTATTTAATAATAAAATTTGCATGAATGTATGTTTTTATTTTTTTTTAATTTGTCTGGTCTTAATATATTTCGTTATAATTTTACAATGAAATGTGAAGATGTTTCTTTTTTATACAAAAAAAAAACGAGTAGCTTTCCACTGCGGTTCAGTTGAAGATGAATTCATTGTTTTATACCGTATTCGAAGGACAGAGGGATTTCTTGAAAAGCTTTCTAACGACAGTAGTAGTCTTGTATGATTATCAGGTGCGCGCAAGAATTGGTTCGGCGAGAGAAATTGATGGTATTGTTAGGGACTCGAACCTGGTCCATCGCAATCGACGCTGAGTCACAGCAGCACAAAATGAGGTAGGTACCGTTAGTCTGAATATTTTTAATAATTTCGTATGAAGTTTTTTTTTCAGTTTGAAAATTAAATTAAATGTAAATTAAAAAGGTTTAATTATATATATTACAGGTTCATTCAACAGTACGTTTTATTTCAAAAACCCTCACCACTGTTTATATTGAACTACAATTGCAATTGACTTTTGAAAAAAAAAAAAAAAAACTGGAACTCCATACGATGCTTGGAATGGTAGAGATTTTTTACACAAAATTATTTATTTATAATAACTTGGCTAAAACTTGAAAAGCATTCCTAGAAATTTAATTGAAATCATAAGAGCCATTTTCGGATAAATTGCCTTTTGATTTATTAGGTCTAAGAAAGTACCGTTATAAACAATTTTGTTAGCAAATATTGTATGTCATGTGATTGATCAGCTTTAACGAAAATTCAATTTCGTGTCTACGGATCACACTACAAACCTCAGCGATAAAGTATCCATAATCAAAATTCACCTATTTGGTTGTGCACAGAAGGTTTTAGCACATTTGAGGATTATTATAAATCAAATTTTCAGTCGTATTAGAGAAAACCTCTAGACAAGCCGAACAATATTTGGAATTTTATTCAATTGAAAAAGGTACGTATGACGTCTTCAAAATTATGGCTACATTCGGCAACGCATCATTGTCCTGATACTGCAATGACAACCATTCCAAAACGTAATGCCAATGCAAACCATTCCGAAACATATTGCGAACAAATCTACTCTATAAACAAAACCGCATGACATTTGCAAAAGCACCGCTGACTGTATTATAAAAGCCCAAATTTGCATTAAGCGTGCGTCATAATCGAAATAAAATTCTTCCGCGCGCTATTAAGGGGACCCCCCCCCCCCCCATTTTTCAATGGGCTGGTAAATGAACATAAATTATTTTTTAGGCTTGTAACTTTGTATACATTTATTTGAAGACTTAAAAAAGAAGAAAAAAATGTACATAATTTTCTTTTTTTGTTGTTGTTTTTTTGTGATCAAATAAAAGCCCTTCTTTTCGGCGGCGCATGTAATTTCCGCCCACTGGACGATCTGAAACCAAAAATTCCAACAGGACTAAAAATAATACATGTTTGGCTCTAGTATGAACTAGGATCGGTAATTTCGTACAAAAATTAACAAAATGGCGGACCTTTGAAATTGTTTTTTTTGAAAATCGCCTTTTTTTGCCACAAATCAAGTTAAAAAGTAAAGAAGATCTTCACCGAATTGATTTATCCTAGTTCATACCATAGCTATGTATGTATAGAATAACGTATTAAAATTTGGAACCGATTGGATTAATAGTTCTTGAGTAACCTCATGCGCCAGTCGTAAAAAAAACGTGTTTAAAGTTTTAAGAAGCAAATTCTTGGGTATAAAACCTATCGGCTATATCATCAAGAGTTTTTAAAATTTTCACCTGACATTTTAAAGGAACATTCTTGAATAGTTATAGGTTTGAATTAAATAAAAAAATCGATTTTTTGAAGCCGAGAAAATTAAAGTCCGGGCGCACCTATAATTGCATTAAGGAAACGTCATTCTTTCTCACGATGCAGCCATCCTCAGTGCTCTGTATGGAAAGTACAAAAGTGAACGAAACTGAGTAAAAGTACACCATAAAAACAGTGAAGTTCGGTACCTTTTCGTGGCATGGAGTCGGTCCAATAGTAAATATTAAAACTGGGATGGGAATTCCCCGGTTGATTTTACAATGCCACTAAACAGTGAAAGAAAACCGAATACGTGAGATGAAACTTTATTCCGATGGATTCCACGCATAGTGAACCCTACTGTTCATTTGGATTCAACTATTTAAAGTTTTAAGAGAATTTAAAGAAAAACTGTCAATACTTTTAAAGTTAGCGTGGATTTTATGACTTTGCCAAAGGTGATTTTCAAGGATGTAGGATACCCTACCTCAACGGGGGAACGTGTGTCAAAAACAAAAAATTGAACAGCAGAAATAAAAATACATTCCTATAATTAGACAAAGTGTGGAACCTTTAATCGTAAGGAAGGAGAAGATGGGAGAAAACATATTTTTGTGAAGTAAAATCGCTGCAAACATTTTTAAAGAATATCGCATGTATGTTGTTTTTTTATTATATCTGGTCTTAATATATTTATGTCATTTTTATTTTATATTGAAATCTGCACATGTATCTTATTTACAAAACAAACACAAATACACTCAACAGCGAGTAGCACGTGAACAAAAATTTGACTAGGATGTGTAGAGAATGTCCTTTCTCTGCAATGCGTTGATGTTCTTCAGTTGAAGATTAACTCGTTGTAATTCTGCAGCAAATGATATGGTGACACGCGACAACAGGTTGTTGTACGAACGACTGTTACACGATCAGCACGCTCGAAGTTGGCTTTCACTGTTTCGTAATAGCGACCATCACTGAAAAAAACAAAGAAAACAAAATATAGTATACATACATATAGATACGTAGATACATAGTTAAATAGTTCTTTCTAATTAGAACACTCTACTGGTCATGCAATTTAATTTCCTATTTCTCACAAAATTCGCTTGTGAAAAAAGAATACTGTGAACTACATACGAATGCAAATTTATCCCATACAACTCTCCCCAGTGAATTTTGGCACCACCCATGGAGAATAAATGTTGAAGCCTAATATCACCTGAATTTCAAATGCTATTCTACCAATTTCTAAACTCACCTCAAAACCATGCACCTCAGCTTCAAGCACTTAACACGAAGTAAATCAATAGCCTTTTGACTCTTGTCTGAGAAACGTAAATTATCTGGATCCCATCTTAGTTCTAAACGCTCTAGACTTCCACAATTTGACGCAATTGTATCCATCAGCTGATCAACGTGAATATTTACTCCAAGCTTTTCCGATGTTCCCATAACAAGAATCCTACAAGCAATAGTTAGATCAGTGAAAGTCCATGGCCATGGTCGAGTCAACTCACTTTGCGTTTGTAAGAAGTGGAAGAATACTCATCCACAATTGATCTGTTATATGTGGCATTCCCGACAAGCAGCAAGCAATGAGCTGGCTACCATGTCGCGAAAGGAACTTCTGTAAAGCTTCATCTGATAAGTTGTCCGATGCATCCAAGTCCAATGAGATGAGTGATCTACAAAATCAAAAACATGTAAATTTGATCCCCAAATCTTACATACATTTTCAAAACCAACCTTGACATTCCAGATTCCATCCAGGCCTTCAAAACCGAATCAGTAAAACCATTTATTTGACCAGCACATAAGAACTTGAGTGCTGGGATTCTGGTGAGCATGTCAATGAGACACTCGGCCGATAGATCAGTCGCGGTAATGTCCAACTCTTGCAAGGCACACTTCTCCCAATCGGTCTGCATTACATATTCCGATTTTAAACTTGTTCCGTTCATTAAAAGGCATGTCAACCTTTTTGATCTTTGGATTAGGGTCTTGAGAGTCGAACCTGTGACCTTATTACAGAAGTTAACAGCTAGACATTCAAGCTGAATACAATTCGAACTGAACGCATCAATATGCGAGTCATCAATAAAGTTGATGCCGTAAAGATTAATCACTCGTAGATTTGGAGTTGCCGACTTAAGCTTGTGAACATTGATGACTTCGTAGATTTCCTCTTCTTCCTCTTCGCATTTCTCGTAGGTTCCAATCAAATGGAGGACTTCCAAGCCGTTGATAAAGTTATAAATCTTTCTCATGAAACCCTCCATGAAGATCACCTCAGATAAGCAAATGCACATGTAACGCAGCTTCGTTGGAAAAGCCTGCATTTCGCTGAAATCGTGGAGCTGCATAGCTGTAAGAGAAATAAAGGATGAATTCGTCTGCAGCTTTTCAGAGTTTGTGTTCATAAATGTAAAAGACTGCATTACCATTTGCATTCGTTTTTGCTTCAGAAAATAGTCAGCACTTTTTTGCACTTATGAACTCAAACCCTATATTTCTTCTTATTACCAGTGGAAAAGTCCAAAAGCATGTGAGTTAGATTCGGGCATTTCCCCGATAACTCATGGAGGACAGTGTGTGTAATGAGTTCAATCGGAAGCTCAATGTATCGAAGTGTTGGTCCAAAACGCACTGAAATCAAAGCCAATAGTGATTCCAGTGATCCAACATGAAGTCCTGAGACTTCTGGTCGAAGTGAGACATTTTTCCACAGCCTGGTGTCATAAGCGACTTGCCTCCAGCGGCGGCAGATTCTAGCCAATTGACAGATTTCCCGGTGCGACAAGTACGAGAAGATGTGCAGCAATACTTTGTCGGGTAGTTTTTCTATAGTCTGTGCAAAAAGAAAGAGTAGAAGAATCAGTTTTTTTTTAATGGTAAGGCAAATAAAATAAATAGTCCAGTTTAGATGAGAAGCCTCTGAGTGGGTAGATTTTAAAATCTAGTGCTCAACAACCATCATCCGAAATTTCAGGCTCTAAGGTTTATCGGTGGAATTTACGCCAACTTTGAGACTATTCTGCCCCACTGTACGACGTAAGTAAACAATTTTCTCTGATGGGATCGTTTGACCTCGCAAAATGGATGGAGCCTTCTTGTGAACTTTAGTGAATCTTTTGTAAATTTTGACGATGGTTTAGAAGTCTGTGGTGCTTTGTGTGACCACGAAATGTTGGCAGCTTCAAATTCAAGCAACGACAATAAAGACGATAATGAAGAATAAACAGAATCAGAACTAATTCCGCTCATCACGTCAAAGCTCTTACGAGTAGCGCCAGCAACATAGGCTGATCTACTGTTCCCTCTTATTGGAAAAGCTTGGGAAACTGAGAACTTTCCTGACGAGTGGAAAAAGGGAATGATCGTCAATCTTCCTAAGAAAGGAAATTTAGCGGAGGGCGAAAACTAAAGAGGTATCTGCGTGCTCCCTGCTGTAGCTAAGATAGTAGCTCAAATAATCCTCGAGCGAATCAAACATCACTCATCACCCTGTGGCGACCACACTAACACCCTGCATACCATCATAGAACAGTGCGTTGAATATCATTCGCCACTTCACCTGCTGTTCATTAATTTTGAGAAGGCATTCGATAGTGTCAACGAAGGAAGCAATGGATTGGTCACACGCTCCGAAAAGGTGACAGTTTCATAGCTAACCATGCTATGCAATGGAATCCGTTAACACAGGAAGGTAGACTACCCGGCGGTCCGAGGATAACATGGCGCAGAACAGTCGAGATGGAAGCACGGCAGTTGGGAAAAAGTTGGGGAGAACTGAGGCACATTGCCAGATACCGTACACGATGGCGCGTAGGCGTATTAGGCCCTAAGTCCCACAAGGTAATACAGGAGATAAGTAAGTAAGTACCACACCAAAGGAGGCAAAGTCATTTTTGTACATTGGGTCAACATTTACTAACAACGGAAGGACGAGGTATTCTCGGCGCTGGTTGTAACAGACAATGCTCTGGACCTTATTGAAGCAAAAGAAAAGCACAGACTTCTTTTTTTGTCCTTCGCTCCAATTCGAACAAAAATTTCGTCCCAGTTCGAAAAACATTTTTTAACGTTCTTCTGTATTGTACTGATTGCTTTTTATTTTAAAGTTAAGTGGTGGTAGTAAACTGTTAGTGCACTTAGGAGTCATGTTGTGTTGAGCAAAGCTGTAGGAAGTAAGCAGCAAAATTTCAATGAATATGCGATTTCCTGACCTGAGTTTAGTTGGGATGTAGTAAGTAGTTTCATATTTGAGATTTTATTCATTAAAAACAGAGAGGTGGCCATTATTGAAACTTAGCCACAGTGAAGAGGCAGAGGCTATTGAGACAGCCATTTGTCTGCTGACGATATCTAGAGGCAGTAGGTGAAGAATTTTCCTAAAGCTGCAGAGGGAGTGGTTCTGAGGGTACATGCAGCTCTTTGAACTTTTCCTAAGAGAGAGAAGTTAACAGTCTATAAAAGAGCTGTCCCCTAGGAACACGCCATAATAAAGTATGGGTCTGACAACAGATGTACTCGTATGTAGCCAGAGGGTGACATTAGGTTTTAATCCCCATTTTCCACCAATCGCCCTTTTACAAAAGTATATGACAGTTCTGGCCTTCTTGAGCGCGCTCTGTTATATTGGCTTTCCAGTTTAGCTTCCTATCCAAGATAAGGCCCAAAAATTTGGCATTGTCGGAAAATATAAGACTGGTGCTGTTTAGTCCTTTGGAAGGGTCTAGGTTAAGAATGTTATATTTCCGTGTGAAGAGGACTAGTCCGGTGTTCTGTGAGTAGCTGTTATTTGAGTAAAAATAAATGAATTTAAAAAAAAAAAAAAAAAAAAAAACAATTAATTCTACTGATAAAAAATGTAAAATTCATTTGGCATTAATTGCTAAAAAAGAAATTACAAACAAACACAAATCTAAGATCGACCATGGCCCGAAGACATGGCATCTACACAGGCATAAACGAACAAACTTTGAATAAAAACAAAACCTATATGTGTGCTTATGTTTGTTTATAAGTATGTATACAGCAATGGCAGCGCAAAAGATTTCCCTCTCAAAATTCATAAATATCCCACATACGCCACAGTGACCATCACAAATCGTCAGATATTTTTTAGAGATTTTCAGATACATGCCTAATTACTAGTAATAAGGCAATTTCTTATTTTGAAAAAAATGATATGTTAAGATTTTTGAATTGACTTGTTCAATTTTAAGTAAAAAATGTCATACACCTTACAGTAGGTAAAGTGTAATTCAAGTAATAACATTCAAAAATAGATTTCTTTTCTCGAAAACATCTCACTCAATGCCACTCCCGTATACACATTATATGCATTAGAAGTGCACGGTTCTAAATAAATGCCCGCATTTTCATCTGAAATACAAGTCCCACGCTTTCTCTATGATTAATTTTAAATCCATTACCGTGTCTGCGAATGGACTGCGAATTTGTCCATCAGAGAGATAAACTTGTGATGCTTCCACAGCTAATTGGCCCCAAATATCTGTAGATATATCCATTCTGAGCGAGACTTTTTTTTTATATTCTTTTTACTTCACTTCACTTTCAAGATTAAAAAAAGAGGATATTTTTAATTCGAATTTGTTTTAAGCACAACTGGTGCGATCAATTCACTACATTTACGTAAATATGTAAAAAAAAAAAAAAATTTTCTTAAGAGTACCCGCACCAAGATATCGTTTGTATTACTTTTGATTATTCTTATGTAAAAT